>JAPNXP010000001.1:11602500-12822404 GCA_028753945.1 Hexactinellida sp. DTS-2022
AGGTAATCTTAGAGAAGCAAACCAACCTAGACCTCCAGTGTTCGGTCAAGGAGAGTCCCAACATGGAATTCTGTCCCGATCCTCCCCATGAGGATCAGTCTGGAGATAGACTCATGAGGATCAGTCTGGAGAGACTCGGATGCGTCCCTGCACGGATGTGGCGCGGCCACAGACAAGGAGCGAGCCATGGGACTCTCTAAGAACTCTCCAAGAAACTCAGCTCCACATAAACTTACTCGAATTACGAGCAGCGTTCTTCAGCCTGAAGATATTCGCTCACCAACTAACAAATGCATCAGTCCTAATCCACATCGACAACGTCACACGCTCGCCGCCATAAGGTTTATCAAGAAGAGGGGCGGGACTCACTCGCCACCGGGAAGACATAAACATGTGACATGGGCGATGGAGAGAAACCTGAGTATTCAGGCAGAATATATCCCGGGCCGCGAGAACACGATTGCGGAGTAGAGTTGTGTTAGTGTCTGAGATAGAATGTTGTTAGTGGCGTTGAATAGCGATGTGAAGAGACTAGCGCTAACAGGCACTAGTGACAACTGATTAATCTCATCGTGTCGGAAGAACAGCTCCTTTCTGACACTCAGCTTTTTCAACCGTGCTAATCCTCTTCTTAAGCAGCTGTCTCTGTCTGGGATAACCCCAGCACCTGGAAGATACAGTCTACTGTCTAGGCCTGACCGTGTTCCTCTATAATGTCATTCCATGCACCGGGGCTGCTGGTGGTCATAAGTAGCGATGCAAGAATAAAGACAGGTTTCTGTAACAGGAAATACAACAATGTCGTTTTAAATGGCACTTCCTTGATTAATTTTTCCCAACCCGTCAATCTTTTTAATGGGAAATCTTCTCAGGGTTGCCGTGGGAGGGGATCCCATGGGAATTCCCATACCCACGGCAATCCTGAATCTTCTCCTCTCTTAGTCATGTGTTTCGCTAGAGATTTGTACCATTTGATGCCCATCGGCATTGTGTATATGAAAACCATTTTGAATGAATTCTTAATCTATTTCCTTCTCGCCGTCTTGTCTCCATTTTTCTATGTTTGCCACTGCTCACTGCGACATTATGTGGTAGCTGAAATTTGTATGTTTGATATTTCCATACTGGAGGACTTGGGATTTATATGTAGAGGAATGTTTCTCCACAACCTAGATCCCTATAAAACATAGGACTTTGAGTTTCGTTTAATCATGCTCTGAAGTATGGAAATGGAGTCTACTACTTTCAATGCCTTTTCTTTTTTGTTCATGAATCTTAGGAACGCTATTTCCTTAAGTTGGTTTCTGGAATATTCTTCCACAATGGTTAGAGGAGTATAGACTCATTCCAATGAGGTACCATCCTCATCTCAAAATGTATGTACACATTCTAATGTTGCTACACCGTATGCTCTCAGTCTCTTAATCTAGTGTGTTCGGTCCTCTTCTCATCGGTTTCAAGTTCATGCATTAACTGGCAATGAGATTCAATTCTATTTATACTCTAGAATAGTGGGGCCTATTGTTGCATTTCCTCAACAATACCATGCCGGTCTATTACTGCCATTACTTGGCGTTATTTGTCCTTTTTCTATTGACAGGTGGAACGCAGTCTCGAAATCTAATACATTTGTTACTCTGATTATGTTGCAGTCGTTGGCTGCAATCTGCTAGATACGTATATTCGTTGATACCCTCTCAGTATTATTATTACGAGTTTTATTATCCCAGTGAATATTGAAGGAGCAATCTTCAGTACGAATGGCATTGCTATGTATCGATACAGCTTAGCTTCGTTCTCCATTGAATTGTAGCTGACCAACTGACTGGGGCTAACTGCCACTGTCAGGAAAGCATCATTGAGATATATCTTTGAAAAGAGCTTTGTACCTTTGTACCGTATTAGTTAGCCATCTCCGCCTTGAAGTATTAGCCTTCAGGCATTAGTTAAAACTTATTACATCTAAGATGAGTCTCCAGCCCCCTATGCTGGTAGGAATATTGTGAAGTTAAGCCTCTGTTGTTTCCTTGATGTTCCCGTCGTTATGAGGCTCTGATCTGTTTTATGTAGCTTTATTTAGGTAACAGCCGTTGTAAGAAGAATGTGCTTGCCATCTCATCTGGGTGTGTATATGTTATGTCGATTTTGTCAAATAGTCGATTTTACGAAATCAACACCCAAAATGTTGATTGAGTCAACATACAAACTTAAGTCAACATACAAACTTAAGTTTAATTTGTAAATAGTTGATTTTGTAAAATCGACATGTTGATTTTGTAAATCAACATTTGACATAACACATACATCCCTCCGCTTGCTTGGTATTGACTTTAAGGAGCATTGAGCAGACATCTGATACTTTCTATTTTCTTTGATTTGAAATGAGTGGCAACCTCGCGGGTAGTCGCCTCTGCACTAAATTCTCGATCTGAGGTTATATAATTATTCCTCACATACAAACCATCCCAGTTCCAGTTTCCCTTCCCTATCCATAAAACACGCATCACATGGTGGAAGGAGCTGGTGCGGCAGGACCACTATGTTAATAATATATGGTGTAGCTTTGGAAACACTTTTCTGGGCCGGCTAGTAGGTTTTTGGCCGGCCATATTTATCTGCGTCCATATTTATCTGCTAAGCAATGATGATTATAAACTTATGACTTGGTCCCACATGTCAAACATACAAATTTTGGTTGTTATTATAATTTCCATTTAACAGTTTTTGCAAGCGGAGAATATTTTCAAATCCTGCTGCGCTGGCGATTCGATCGTAAATGCATTTAGTAACACCTGCGCTAATTGCGCTTCTCTTGAAACAACGTTTACGAACATACACCAAGGTAAGCTAATTAGTAGGGCAGATTAGCTGATGGATGTGGACATCCCGGACCAAAGCACCAAATTTTACCACATATAGACCATTGCTTGGGCACTCGATTTTTGGTAGGATCTACTTCCGCCGGATACATTATGACCTAAGCACTAAATGTAATATAACTTTTCAAGTGATATTTATTCCAATCTGGAAATATGATATTCGTAATCAGCATGGAATTTCCGTTAATTAGAGGGGTCACATGACCATATTCAGATTAAAAAGTTTCCTTGACAACGGTGGAATGTTTAACATTCCATTCTCAGAAATTACAGCAACCCTACCAAGTGACCCATCTTTCAACAGCGCACACTGTTCTGATTACAACTATGCATATATATATAATAACCTTATACGAAGTCATTTGACATGAGTTCGTGAATGCGGACTTTGTCCGAATAATATTAAAGTGATCATTTTGAAAATGCCTGATGGAGGTCATAATGTATCCGGCGGAAGTGGATCCTACCAAAAATCGAGTGCCCAAACAATGGTCTGTATGTGGAAAAAATTTGGTGCTTTGGTCCGGGATGTCCACATCCTTCCAAAATATTGGCTTAAGCTGCCCTACTAAATGTATTTTCATAGATACTGAGTACTAGTGCATGAGATGGCTAGTGCAAATGTGCCAGTAGAGAGTTCCTTCCTGTTAGAGGTGGAGAGAGCACGAGCAGAGGTACGGGAGAGAGTAGCCAGAGCTCACCAGGTGCTGCGAGAGAGAGAGACAGCACTGCTGTCAGAGCTGCAGCAGCTAGAGGATGTCTACAGGGGAGAGGGAGTAGACAGGCAAGTTGCTCAGCTGAGAACAACCAAGGAACAGACTATTGCTACTCTCTCGGATAACAAGAACAAAGATTTCCTTGCACAGCACGTAGCTCTACTGGACACCCAGATGAGAGAGCTAGCAGCTGATCTCGAGACAGCCAGAGACAGGATGGGACGAGTGGAGCTGGAGTGGGATGGAGACCTGGAAGGAATACTGAGAGGGACAGGATCCATTCGAGTGAGAGGAGCACCTGACTACAGGGAGAAAGGAAATCCTGTGACGGTAGCTGGGAAACACAGAATGGAGACCTCTACAACACCTGGAGAGTTCTGTCATCCTCATTCAATCGCTATAGACTCTGAAACGAATTATATTTATATTTCTGATGGAGAGAATAACCGAGTACAAGTACTTAACGAATCTTTAGAATTCTTATTCACTTTCAGTGAAGAGATGAACTCACCGAATGGTATCTGTATCTATCTTAAGAAAGTCTATGTCACACAGTTTCATGCTAGTTCTCTAACTGTATACTCTACTGAAGGCAGATACATACAATCAGTTGGAAGAGAAGGCGATAAAGAACTGGAATTTGATTTTATTGGAGGAGTTGCTGTATCAAACGTGAATAATCTAATTTACATTTGTGACTGTTGGAACAATCGGATTCATTGTCTGAATTTGAATTTGACTTTCAATTCATTCATTATTAATGTTAACCATCCTGAAGATATCAAGCTGACACCACAAGATATTGTAGTGCTGACAGCTGGAAGTCCATGTATCCAATTCTATGATTACTCACATCAGCTGATTAGACAGATAGTAACACGAGGAGAAGGTAATCAGCTGATTAATCCTTGGCACTTCTGTCTAGACAGAGAATTCAATATTCTGATAACTGACTCATCAGCTGGTAGAGTTCTGATATTCTCTAACAGAGGACAACTGCTGCATAAGTTTGGGAAGAGAGGAGAGGGATCAGGAGACCTTATCTCTCCTGCTGGTATATCTGTGGATAGAAAAGATAGAATTATAGTAGTTTCTGAGAACCCTAAACACTGTATTCAGTTATTCTAGTTGTTAACTTTCCTGTATTAGTGTTTTCTAGAATGATATGTCAATAGAAATTGCATTCATAATTGATATAGAGATTAACTTCCTTTCTTTATTATTGATGAACTTGCATTATGCTGGACGCTAATTATGAATTTATTCATTTATATTACAGTAGAACCTCGTTAACGAACACCAACGGACGGTAAAAATGTGTTCGCTTTATCCGGAGTTCGTATTAACCAGAGTAATACCCATTGAATAGCTATTGTAGGTACTTGATTTTGTGGAACTGTTTGTTCCTCTAATCCGGGAATTTGTATTAACCGTGTTCGTACTACTGTATTTATACATTTGATTGTTATTATTTACAAAATACCAGGCAAACACATTTAATGACAATTCAAAATGAACCTAGGGGCTAGTTTCCAATGGGGATTTAGGTAGACATTGACAAGTATGTTGACTCCAAATTTGGTATTTGGATATTTCGATTGGTATATTACAGGATCACCTGGCGCGCGCATGGCGCTGGAGAGTTTCGGTGCCTATGCTAGTGCCAACTGATTAATCTCATCGTGTCGGAAGAACGGCTCCTTTCTGTCACTCAGATTATAAACCGTGCTAATCCTCTTCTTAAGCAGCTGTCTCGGGCTGGGTCTGGGATAACCCAGCACCTGGAAGATACAGTCTACTCTTGGCCTAAACGTGTTCCTCTATAATGTCATTCCATGCACCGGGGCTGATGGTCATAAGTAGTGTTGCGCGGTTAAGGACAGATTTCTGTAACAGGAAATGAAAAGTATCGTTTTAAATGGGACATCCTTGATTAATTTTTCCCATCCGTCAATCTTTTTAATGATAAATCTTCTCCTTTCTTAGTCATGTGTTTCGCAATGGATTTGGACAATTTGATGCCCATGGGCATTGTTTATATGAAAACCATTTTGAATGAATTCTTAATCTATTTCCTTCTCGCCGTCTTGTCTCAATTTTTCTATGTTATGCCACTGCTCACTGCGACATTATGTGGTAGCTGAAATTTGTATGTTTGATATTTCCATACTGGAGGACTTGGGATTTATATGTAGAGGAATGTTTCTCCACAACCTAGATCCCTATAAAACATATGACTTTGAGTTTCGTTGAATCATTCTCTGAAGTATGGAAATGGAGTCTGCTACTTTCAATGTATTTTCTTTTTGGTTCATGAATCTTAGGAACGCTATTTCGTTTAAGCTTGTTTCTTCAATCTTATTCCACAATGGTTAGAGGCTATAGACTGATCCAATGAGGTACCTTCCTCATCTCAAAATGTGTGTACATATTCTAATGTTGCTGCACCGTATGCTCTCTCAGTCTCTTAATCTAGTGTGTTTGATCCTCTTCTCATCGGTTTCAAGTTCATGCATTAATTTGCTATGAGTTTCAATTATATTTATACTCTAGAATAGTGGGCCTGTTGTCAGCAATACCATGTCGGTCTACTACTGCCATGACATTACATAGTTCCCCCAAGTTGGCGTTATTTGTCCTTTTTCTATTGACAGGTGGGACGCAGTCTCGAAATCTAATACATTTGTTACTCTGATTATGTTGCAGTCGTTGGCTGCAATCGGCTAGATACGTATATTTGTCGATTCCCATGGACTCTCAGTATTATTATTGCGAGTTTTATTATCCCAGTGAATATTGAAGGAGCAATATTCAGTACGAATGGCATTGCTATTGTGACGCGAAGAAGATATAACGTATATACTGTTTATATGTAATAGAAATACAAGTAAGTTCAGCTATACTAACACTATTGTCGGAATACTAAGCTGACATACTATTATACTACTATACTGTGGTATCCTAATAATGCGTGAGCGTTACATCACTCCTCTAAAACCAATCGAGATCTGTGTCGTGATGCACCACCAACACATAGTCATCGTATTTCTTAGATTTACGATTGCGCAACGGATATCTCCTTTGGGACGGAACTTCTGCCTCCTGCTCATCCGGTTCTTGTTCCACTTGGTGTGGGTTTTCTATTTCTGTTGTGTCCATTAACAGCTCCTGTTCGATGGGCTCGAAACTTGCATCGTGGAGCTCTTCACCTCCTGTGAAATCCTTTCCCTCTGGACCTTCAGTACTCGCGGCTTGTTCTACTACCCTTGTGGTAATGGGAATCTGTCCGCCTTCCTTGAACAGTTTGCAACGACTGACATGAATCCATTTTAGTTTGCTTCCCTTCTTTATCTTGACGTTAGCCCCCCTAACATCCGAAACTGCGTAAGGCCCGCCATATTTGGGGTCAAGAGAATCTCTGCACCTTGCGTTTGCTTCTAACACTAGGTCGCCCTTCGCGAACGGAGGGAGTTGAGCCCCTTGGTTTCTGCTGTAATTCCTGTCCATCCTGCTTTGCCTGTCGTTTTCAGCTGCTAAACTCTTTAATTCCGATGAGAGTTGTTTCAGTCTCTCTGCGTGCTGACTGTAGCTGAGTTCGCTCGTCCACTCCTTCCTAGTCAACATTGCATCTATGGGAGACAATGGCTGTCTGCCCGTCATTAGGAGTTGTGCAGAGAATTTAGTAGAGGAATTCTCAGCGTTGTTACAATAAAAGGCCACTTCAGGCAAAATGTCAGGCCATGATTCCTTAGGTAGTTGGCGGTCTAGCGTTAAGCATCTAGCCACTTGCTTGACTAAGCCAATGCTTCTCTCGACTAGTCCGTCCGCTTGTGGGTGATAGGGTGATGAGTGTCGTTTCTCAATGCCCAACCTATCGCACATCTTCCTAACTTCAACGCCATCTATGTTGTGTGCTTGATCTGATAACAAGCCTCTGGGCACACCATGCCCACGAAAGATCCATCCTCGTTCGAATTCGCGTATCAGGGATGCAGCGGTCTGGTCCTGAAGAGGAGCCAGTTCGATATACCGTGTAAAAACATCTACAATACATAAGAAGTAACGAAACTTGTCATCTGCCCACGGTAGGGTTCCTACATCCATGGCTACCAAATTCCCCGGACCTAGTCCCTCAACTCTGAAATCCTGGATCGGATACTTTTGCCCGGTTTGATCCCTTGCCTCTCTGACATGTAAAACAGCTTTGACAAACCTTTCGCGCATCCCGTGACATACCTAACCAAAAATAACTTCTGAGATTCTGCAAGGTCCTCCTCTGCCCGAAATGCCCCGCAGCGTGTACTCTTTTCACCACTTCATCTTGGGCTTCGCTTGGTACAACTACGCGATCCTGAAATAGTAGTAGGCCATTCGTGACATTTAAATGCTCCACGACGTCACGGAGTTGCCCCGAGCTAACTCTTCCCTTCGTTTTTAATTGTTCCAGGGCCTCACTTGTTACTGGGTCCTGTTTCTGCTGTCTTTGCATTTGAAACGCATCCCACCTGCTCTCAACGCGAACATTAGTCTTTACTGCAAAAACTTTATCGTCGAAGACACTTTCATCTTGAACTTTCGCGTCGATTGCTACGTTCGGGTTTCTGCTTAAATAGTCTGGTAAGTTGTTTTCTTTACCGGGCCGGTGGGTGATGGTATACGAATATTCCTCCAATTCTAGTATCCATCTCGCAAATGTCCTACGAGGGTCCTTCTGGTCACGAAGCCATTTTAACGCACAATGGTCTGTTATTAGATCCACCTCACCTCTGGCTCCCAAGTAGGTTTGCCATTTCCGACATGCTGAGACTAGAGCCCAAGCTTCTAGCTGCCCAGCGCTATAATTTCTCTGAGCGCCGCAAAGGGAGGACGAAAAGTAGTCTATGGGGTGCAACTGCCCGGTTACCTCATTTCTCTGAGACAACACTGCTGCTACAGCTGTTGCGCTGGCATCTGCCTCGATTACGAATTTATTTCTCCAGTCCGGAAATGCCAGCAATATTGGTTCCTGTACGAGCTTGTGTCGCAGGGAGTCAAAGGCGTCCTCGCATTCACTATTCCAAACCCAGCTAGCCCCTTTTCGTGTCAATTCGTATAGGGGCGCGGCTAAATGGCCCAATTCCGGGATGTACGAGCGATAAAAGTTCAGGCTTCCCAAAAAACGCTGCAACTCTGTCACTCCTTGAGGCCTAGGAAACTTGGACAATTTCTGGGCGGCAGAACTCATGGGTGTTCGACCATGCCTGGTTACGACATGACCTAGGAATTCTACCTTTTTACGGGCAAACTGACATTTCAGTAACTTTACATGAAGCCTAGCTTGGTGCAAGCGGGTAAACACTGTCCGTAAGTCCTCCATATGTTGTTCAAAGGAATGGGAATATATGATACAGTCATCAATAGGTAATGCGGAAATGGTTCGAATTTTTCAAAATAGGAAATAGTTCGAACAAAAAAGGAAATAGTTCGAATTTCATTTTGTATTGTTGGACCATGGATTCAAGCCGGGATTTTCTCATATCCATGGTGCAGCAACACTAAAAAATTCGAACAATTTCCGGTTTTGGTTTTTCGAACAATTTCCAGTTTTGGTTTTTCGAACCATTTCCAGCATACCTATTATGAATCGGTGTGCTTGAGCCCACGCAATGTATTGTCCATAAGCCTTTGGAAAGTAGCCTCTGCGTTCACAAGTCCAAACGGCATGACCAACATGTCAAAAAGGCCTCTCGGCGTGTTGAAAGCCGTCTTTTCTACATCTCTTTCTCGCATAGGCACGCACCAATACGCTGCCGAGATATCGATTACTGAAAAATACTGGAAACCGTGTAGTCTGTCCAAAATTGCCTGTACTTGAGGTATTCCGTATGCATCCTTCTTCGTTACACTATTAAGCCCGCGGTAGTCGATGGCGAATCGTTTCTTACCGTCCTTTTTGGTAACCAATACTACGTTGCTCGCCCATGGTGAGTTGGAGGGTCTACATAATTCCTGACTTAATAATTCTTGCAATTGCGAGTTAATCTCATCTTCCCATTGGGGAGGCAATCTTCTGGGCCTCGCTTTGCTTGGGGCTGCTTCCCTTGTGTCAATCGCGTGTTCGCATAAAGTGGTTCGGCCCGGCATGTCATTGAATAACGGTTCGAATTCTTTCAGCAAAGTTAGGAACTTGATCTGTTGTTCACTATTTAAGTCGGTCTTGGTAACTTCGATTCGTTGATCCTCGCCACACCTGTTTATCTGTGCTACTGAACGTGCTCTTGCCAATGGATCCCCTCCCGTTGCCTGTTCCTGGATCCCTATCCTGATTTTACCCAGTGTAATAACCCCTTCATCCCAATCAAAGGTTACGCGCCCAAATGACTTTAGAAATTGTCGACCCAATAACAAAGCCTGTTCTTCGCCCTCTAATACGTGTACGCGCGTCCAGCGGGCCTCTTCACCTCTCACGCTAATCGAAATGTCTACACTTCCAACGACTGTAACGGGTGCTCCGCCAACCCCGTAAACTTGCCCTGTCTTGGACATTAAGCGATCGGTCAGCCCTAACTCCCGCATAGTTTGTACGTCCATAACATTGACCTTCGCCCCGGTATCTAATAGGGCGCGTATGGTACTATCTCCGACTCTCACCGAAATGGATGCTGCTTTCTCGTCTGCCTGGTTGCTAACTCCCAAATTCTTTACATAATATTTTCTTGTGTAATTCCTTCCTCTTCTCCCGCTGCTACCTCGCCATTCAGCCGTACACTCTTGTACATCATGGCCTTTTCCATGACAATCGTTGCATATCCTATCTGGACATCTTTGGTAGCCATGCCCCCTTCTGCCGCATGTAAAACAGGTTATGTGGCTGTATCCACGTGACACACCTCGGTAGATCCGCTCACCCCTCCTTTCAGATCCATATTGTCGGATCTTCCACACATGAGGAAAGGATGGATCTGCCTCCGACTCGTTCAACTGCTGGTCTTCTCTCGCGTCTTCGCTAACCATTTTGCAGTGACCGACAGCTTTCTCCTCAGGCGCTTCTCGTGCTCCGTAATCTAAAGGCACATCCGCTTGGCGCAGATTCTGTTGCACGAGACTTATAAACTCCCGCATTTGAGTATCAGACACTGTGCTTTCGTCTCGCTCGCGTAACCACCTCTTTAAGGTAGAACACACCTTGTTTGGGAGTTGAGTTACTAGGGTTATGCAAACCTGTCGATTGAGAAACCCTGCTCGTTTTTCCTCCTTCCATAATCGGGTAAAGAACACTTCGATACGTGTTCCTCTTGCCCAGACCATGCTACGGAATCTTGACGTAGCTTCAAACTCGTCAATTGGGGCGTCTAAAGCGTTGCTGAGAACTTTGAATGCTGCCTCTACTGACTCTTCTTTTATAGTAGTCCAGCAATATGGTGAAAGATTGTGCATTTTCGAGATAAAAGTACCAAATTTTGCACAATTGTAGTATTATAGGTTCTGATCAACTTCAGCTATGGCACATAGCAGAATTTTTGGAACAAATTTTTCAGGGTGTCAAAAATTGGTGCCCAATCGAATCGCCGGAAGTATAAATACAGGATAGCTCATTCAAATGCATTCTTAACGACTTTATATTGTCAGATTCGTGCTCAGCACTTAATTTCTAGCATTTTGATAGGTATATTGACTATATTTGGAGAGAATATTTTTTGGTTTTCCATAGCAACGGTAAGAATATGTTAAACATTCCGATCTCCCAATTTGGAGTAACCATATCGAGTGACCCCTTGTTTTTCTCGGGTATGCGTACTGAGTGCGAATATACTATTAGAAACACTCTAAATATTAATTGTCAAGCCAAAAGTATGCATTTAACATATTCCAGCTCAAAGCCAAGATTTATCCAAGATCAAAAGTAGTAGTTACTGGAAATTAAGTGCTGAGCACGAATCTGACAATATAAAGTCGTTAAGAACATGTCTTTGTACTTGTACTACTTCTAGGCAGGCTTGGACCGGCAATAGTTCCATAGTGCAATGCACATGCTTCCCCATTTATTCGACCTTGTGTCAGGCCAGTAGCTAGGGGAAGGCTCGCCGGCTAGGTTAACTTTTGTGATATATCTGACATTTGGATTTGTTGTAGAATTGTATATTATTGGAGTTTCAATTTCCTCATGCTCACATTTTGTATTAATACCCTCGAATATTCTAGTATCGCACTTGTACGTAAGTATTGAAATTTGGGTGAAATAGTATCTAATAGTATATTCTAATAGTATATTCGCACTCAGTACGCATACCCGAGAAAAACAAGGGGTCACTCGATATGATTACTCCAAATTGGGAGATCGGAATGTTTATCACATTCTTACCGTTGCTATGGAAAACCAAAAAATATTCTCTCCAAATATAGTCAATATACCTATCAAAATGCTGGAAATTAAGTGCTGAGCACGAATCTGACAATATAAAGTCGTTAAGAATGCATTTGAATGATCTATCCTGTATTTATACTTCCGGCGATTCGATTGGGCACCAATTTTTGACCCCCTGAAAAATTTGTTCTTCCAAAAATTCTGCTATGTGCCATAGCTAAAGTTGATCAGAATCTATAATACTACAATTGTGCAAAATTTGGTACTTTTATCTCGAAAATGCACAATTCGACCATTTCCTGCACCATATTGCTGGGCTATAGCTAATAGTGTTGTATCCCTCTCAAACTCGTCCCTGCATACGTACGAAGGTAAGATTTGAATGACTGCCTTTTCGCCAGCGTGGGCTGCGAGTGAGCTCGTGGCGGCTACGAACAGTGGTTGCCACTCTTCGATCCGTTCTCCAGGTCTCAGCGGTGGGATTGAAATATTCATGGGTGCGGCCATCCAGACACTGACTACTTGTATTTATGTGACGCGAAGAAGATATAACGTATATATACTGTATATGTAATAGAAATACAAGTAAGTTCAGCTATACTAACACTATAGTCGGAATACTAAGTTGACATACTAGTATGAACTACTATACTGTGGTATCCTAATAATGCGTGAGCGTTACACTATGTATCGATATAGCTTAACTTCGTTCGCCATTGAATTGGAGCTGACCAGCTGACTGGGGTTAACTGCCACTGTCAGGAAAGCATCATTGAGATCTATCTTTGAAAAGTGCTTTGTACCTTTGTACCGTATTAGTTAGCCATCTCCGCCTTGAAGTATTAGCCTTCAGGCATTAGTAAAAACTTTTACATCTAAGATGAGTCTCCAGCCCCCTATGTTGGTAGGAATATTGTGAGGTTAAACCTCTGTTTGTTTCCTTGATGCTCCCGTCGTTATGAGGCTCTGTATCTGCTTTATATAGCTTTATTTAGGTAACAGCCTTGTAAGAAGAATGTGCTTGCCATCTCATCTGGGTGTATATACATCCCTCCGCTTGCTTGGTATTGACTTTAAGGAGCATTGAGCAGACATCTGATACTTTCTATTTTCTTTGATTTGAAATGAGTGGCAACCTCGCGGGTAGTCGCCTATGCGCTAGATTCTCGATCTGAGGTTATATAATTATTCCTCAGGACATACAAACCATCTCGGTTCCAGTTTCCCTTCCTTGTCCATGAAACTCGCATCACATGTTCTAAAGAACTGGTGCGGCAGGACCAGGTTGTTAATATGGTCTAGATTCGGAAACACTTTTCTGCTCGGCTAGTAGGTTTTTGGCCGGCCATATTTATCTGCTAACAATGATGCATTATAAACTTATGACTTGGTCCCACATGTCAAACATACAAATTTTGGTTGCTGTTATAATTTTCATCTAACAGTTTTTGCAAGCGGAGAAATATTTTCAAATCCTGCTGCGCTGGCGATTCGATCGTAAATGCATTTAGTAACACCTGCGCTAATTGCGCTTCTCTTGAAACAACGTTTACGAACACTGCCGCCACCTGGAGTAATTGGCATACACCAAGGTAAGCTAATGTATTTTCATAGATACTGAGTAGCTAGTACACGAGATGGCTAGTGCAAATGTGCCAGTAGAGAGTTCATTCCTGTTAGAGGTGGAGAGAGCACGAGCAGAGGTACGGGAGAGAGTAGCCAGAGCTCACCAGGTGCTGCGAGAGAGAGAGACAGCACTGCTGTCAGAGCTGCAGCAGCTAGAGGATGTCTACAGGGGAGAGGGAGTAGACATGCAAGTTGCTCAGCTGAGAACAACCAAGGAACATGCTATTGCTACTCTCTCGGATAACAAGAACAAAGAGTTCCTTGAACAGCACGTAGCTCTACTGGACACCCAGATGCAGAGGCGGCGCGGATTTTGGGGGCCCCCGGGTGATCGACCTACTAGTCCCCTTTGTCCAGGGCCCCGGGGGGCCTGAACAAGGGGCCCCCCCCTTTGTAATCGATTGAGGGGCCCGCGGGTGAATCACCCGTGCGGGGTGCGGCCGCGCCGCCCATGCCCAGATGAGAGAGCTAGCAGCTGATCTCGAGACAGCCAGAGACAGGATGGGACGAGTGGAGCTGGAGTGGGATGGAGACCTGGAAGGAATACTGAGAGGGACAGGATCGATTCGAGTGAGAGCAGCACCTGACTACAGGGAGAAAGGAAATCCTGTGACTGTGACGGTAGCTGGGAAACACAGAGAGGAGACCTCTACAACACCTGGAGAGTTCTGTTATCCTAAGTCAATCGCTATAGACTCTGAGTCTGAGACGAATAATATTTATATTTGTGATAGATGGAATAACCGAGTACAAGTCTTTAGCGAAACTCTAGAATTCTTATTCACTTTCAGTGAAGAGATGAACTCACCAAATGGTATCTGTATATATCTTAAGAAAGTCTACGTCACTCAGTTAGGTGCTGATTATCTAACTGTATACTCTATCGAAGGTAAATACATACAATCAGTTGGAAGAGAAGGCGATAAAGAACTTGAATTTAATTTGCCTAGAGGAGTTGCTGTATCAAACGTGAATAATCTAATTTACATTTGTGACTGTTGGAACAATCGGATTCATTGTCTGAATTTGAATTTGACTTTCAATTCATTCATTTCTAAACTTAACCATCCTAGAGATATCAAGCTGACACCACAAGATATTGTAGTGTTGACAGAAGGAAGTCCATGTATCCAATTCTATGATTACTCACATCAGCTGATTAGACGGATAGTAACACGAAGAGAAGGTAATAAGCTGATTAATCCTTGGCACTTCTGTCTAGACAGAGAATTCAATATTCTGATGACTGACTCATCAACTGGTAGAGTTCTGATATTCTCTAACAGAGGACAACTGCTGCATAAGTTTGGGAAGGGAGGAGAGGGAAGAGGAGACCTTATCTTTCCTACTGGTATAGCTGTGGACAGAGAAGGTAGAATTGTAGTAGTGTCTCAGAATTCTAAACACTGTATTCAGTTATTCTAGTTGTTAACTTTCCTGTATTAGTGTTTTCTAGAATGATAGGGAATAGAAATTGCATTCATAATTTGATATGCTTTGTTTATTATTGATGAACTTGCATTATGCTGGACGCTAATTATGAATTTATTCATTTATAATACAGTAGAACCTCGTTAACGAACACCAACCGACGGTAAAATGTGTTCGCTTTATCCGGAGTTCGTATTAACCAGAGTAATACCCATTGAATAGCCATTGTAGGTACTTGATTTTGTGGAACTGTTTGTTCTTCTTATCCAGAAATTTGTATTAACCGTGTTCGTACTACTGTATTTTATACATTTGATTGTTGTTATTTTAACTTATTTACAAAATACCAGGCAAACACATTTAATGACAATTCAAAATGAACCTAGATGCTAGTTTCCAATGGGGATTAGGTAGACATTGACAAGTATGCTGACTCCAAATTTGGTATCGAAACAGTGTTTTTTTATGGATTTGCTTAGAGGGCCCTACCAACAATTAGAGGCCCTCACCCCAACAATTAGAGGCTCTCACTCTACATTTCATGATATTGAGTACTTAGCACGTTAAAAATTAGAGGCTAGGCCCATTGAGAGAAATTAGAAGCCCATTTTGGGCCTCTAATTTGCCTTAAAAAAAACACTATCGGAATATCAAAATTTTGATATTTCGATTGGTATATTACAGGATACTCCGCTTAATTGGGACAACTCCCCAAGAACCAAATCTTTTTCTTTGAAGCGAATACGAAATTTTTTGGTTAATCTGGACAAACTCAACAAATTGAGTTCAAATTTGTTTTTCTCTCAATGAAAAATTCATATTGGTCAGAACAAATTCTGATAATCTTGATCAATTCTTCTTCAAATCTACGCTAGGCAATGATAGAGTATGGTTATGCTGCAAGCTGACGCAATTTAACACTTTCCTTAAAAATAGCGGTATCAATTATCGCTTCAGCCCTGCTGTGGGTCAAATAATATGACTAGTTGGTATATGCGCGTAGTACTATAGGTCCCTGCTACTAGGGTGCTAATTTTACTTCCTACTAACTCGCTAATGCTTCACTCAGAATCCTCATCCTCTTATCACACGGACTGATTCGCACGAGTCGACCCCAGTCGATCCCATAAATGTCTGCTCCCACCAAGGTTCCCAACCTTCCTCCTATAACAGTCAATTTGGCTCCACCAGTTAGTATATGCCTAAAGGGGTGGCGCTACCAAACGCTCGACTGATGGACCTCACCAGTGCCGGATTTAGGCTGTATTGGGCCTAGGGCTAAGTCACTATTTGCATACTTGCCAACCGTCCCGCTTTTTGGCAAAGTTTTAGTGAATTGTCCCGCGTCCCGCTTTTAGACACGTTTGTCCCGCTTTTTGTACCCTGTATTTCATTTTTGTGACAATAACAATGAAATATAAAGATCTGAGCGTTGTTTCTTCCAATTAGGTAATTAATCTGTAGAATTGACTAGCGTCCCGTTTTTTTAGCGTGAAGTCCCGTTTATGCAATTGGAGCAAGGTTCCTTCCGTTGAGATAATCAAATTATTACAATTACTAGTTAATAATAATTCATATAGTACGTATATGAATTATTATTTACTAGTAATAGTAATACTACTTCACTTATTTATGTACTAATGTTCTTTGTCCCGCCAAACTTCCTTATGTCCCGCCAGAATTCATTCCCCCGTCCCGCCAAAGACTTGCTATTGGTTGGCAAGTATGTATGTATTTGGGCTTATTTTTATATCCTTGAAAATAGATTGTATTCTAACAATTGCTTCAGATCACTGAGATCAGACGAACTATTCCCATACCTATGTACCATACTGTGATATATGGAACAGAATAGTGAACATGGGCGTAGCCATCGGGGGGGGGGGGGGCTTGGGCCCCCCAAAATTATACCTTGTCCCCCCAAATTTTCTACAATAACTTTGAAAACGGATAGATTGAGCGTTCGTTCACTTTATTGTAATGACTCATTTAAATTATGGCCCTCCCAAAAAATTTTGCCCATGACAACGAATAGAAAATCCTCCAACAATTTTTTCAATTAACAGTGAAGTGTGATTAAAATTTCTGTTTAAACTACAGTCGAAATCGGGTTTTTTTGCCCCCCAAAATGCACGACAAAAGGAGGCAAAAAAACCCAATAAGCAAAAAAACCCGTGGCAAAAAAACCCGATTTCGACTGTAGTCGAAAATCAATCCCATTTCCAGGTCAGTTTACCTAAATGGGCCTAATAGTGAAGTGGGCCTAGGGCTTTAGCCCAACCAGCCCTATGGTAAATCCGCCACTGGACCTCAGTCTAAGTCGAAGGCTCGAAGCAAATAAGAACGATCAATTATCCGTTCATTACTCACGGAATCCAATGTCAAACAAACGGAGCACTGTGCTAATCCCAGCAGTGTCCAATGACATTGTTCCTACAAAGGCCGTTAGGGAGAATCCTCCCGCTTAACTCCGTCCTCTAGTCTAGTCAGGACGAGGAGACTCCATTGAGTTCTCTAGTGACACACTCTCCCATACAGGAGACGTTCAATGCCAATATTCTCCAGGCTTTAGCAAAGCTGGAAAGGAGAATATCAGGATTATTACCTGAGGATCACGACGACACTGAAACTCAGCCAGATGACGTAATGCTTCCAGCCGAGCTGGAAACTGATCTTAACATGCCCAGTTCCCAAGCAGGTGCATGGGATACGAGCTCCGCTTTTGATCCTGCCTCGTTAATTGGATCGAGTGCTTTGAGGATATGTCACTAGAAGTGGCGGCTGTTCTCCAAGGAACAACGAAAGGCTACCAAACAATTCAAGAGGCCAGACATAAACTTAATGAATGTGCCTCGGCTCGATCCTTTCCTGGCGAATAGATTCCCCTTTATTCTAAAGAAAGACAACGAACTAGTTGAGATTCAAAGTTCAACGTCACTAATTACAAAGTGTTGGCCCGCTCTCAATATTAGCTAATAAGCTATCCAAAGGAGATGGCATCGACGACTCTACGTTGACTGCTCACATTTCAGCAGCGCTTACTCTGGTGGCCTCTCTAGCAGCATTCATCACAGAGAAACGAAGCGACAGAGCATACAGGCTTTTGATAAATGCCTGAAATTGGACCTCAAGAGCTTTCCCCCAGATTTTGACTCGTCATTACTATTTTTGGAATCCCAACTAAACAAGTTCTGTGAACTATCGAAATATCACAATAGGCTAGAGGCTTCCTATCAAAAGCCTCGCACCAATAGCACCCAATACCAAAGAACTAACAGCGCTACCTTTACCAATCCTCGACCAGAGGTCAGTTTCGAAGAGGCCCAGCAGGAGGAGCGGGTCCAATAGGGCCAGTTACCAATACTGTCCCAAATATGTGGAGAACTAATCCCGAAACCAACCGCTCGAAAGAGCCCAAATTTTCGGAGCTTCTAAGCTCCCTGATCCCTATACCAAAACTGCCATCCGACAGGTTTGCCTAAACTTCTTTACAAACACCTGTCGATTAAGAAAGGCACCCACGGATATAATAAACATAATTTCGGGCCTGGACCTGGGTCTGATTCAAATGCCATCACAGCAACTAGTGCAGCTAAATACGGCCATCAGCTTGTGTGGGATCATAGATCAGGAGATACAAAGCCTCTTACGAAGGGTGCTATCGAGGAAACATCCAGCGAAGGGTTAACATCTCCGATTTTCATACGGCCCAAACCATCAGGAGGCTGGAGACTAATTTTAAATCTAAAAAGATTAATTCAATATCTCTTCCCTCACTCTTCAAAATGGAGGGCTTGATATGTCTACCCTATACGGTTCAACCAAACTCGATCTTAGCAAAGATAGACCTCGAGGATGCCTACCTGAATGTATCAGTGAGACCCCAGTCAGCTCGCCTGTTCCAATTTAAATGGAGGACGAAGCGGTATCAGTACATAACAATCCCATTTGGCCTGAATACTGCTCCTTCAATACTTCCTCGGATAATGAAACACCCGTTAAGGATGCCAAGAGCTCAGGGGCATAGGCGTCGTAAATGCAAAGGTCAATCCTTCGGGCCGCCCGGAAATTCCGGGTAATGTCCGGGTAAACTCCGGGTAAACTCGGAGTTTAGTGTTAGTAGCATAGGGACAATCCCTTCGGCCCGCCCGGACATTTCCGGGCACCCGGGCGGTTTACGACGCCTATGCTCAGGGGGTATCCGCGATCAATATCTAGACGATATACTGATTGCAGCCAGCGACTGCAACACGATCAGGTTGCATATCCAATGGACCACCTCGCTGCTTATCGCTCTAGGTTTCATAATAAACTGGGAGAAGTCAGTTCTAAACCCGGCTCTAGAAATGACCTTCCTGGGTATTCTAATCAACACAATGAAATGTATTTAGAGTTACCCGCCTGTCTTTGAACAATATTCGAGCCAGTCGTCGGAAACTACTTTTCACAAAGAAGAATACTGCTCGAATTTTGCGGACTAAATGACACATTCCAAAATAGCAATACTGCCTGCTCCTATATACTACAGAAGTCTCCTATACGATCTCAACATGGTAATCACACACGGCTCTTACGAGCAACAGGTAATCCTACAGAAGCAAACCAACCTAGAACTCCAGTGGTGGGTCAAGGAGAGTCCCTCATGGAATTCTGCTCCGATCCTCCCCATGAGGATCAGTCTGGAGATAGACTCACAAGAGAGCGGAACTCACTCGCCACCGGGAAGACATAAACATGTGGACATAGGCGATGGAGAAACCTGAGTATTCAGGCAGAATATATCCCGGTCCGCGAGAACACGATTGCGAAGTAGAGTTGTGTTAGTGTCTGAGACAGAATGTTGTTAGTGGCGTTGAATAGCGATGTGAAGAGACTTGCGTAAACAGGCACTAGTCACTAGTGCCATAGGCTACGAAAGAGGGGTGGTCAGGGAGTTTTTCACCTTCCCTGATTTTTTCAGGGAGTGTTTCACCCCTTGGCTGAGGAAACAGTCAGGGTTGGTATACTTATTATACATTTTCTTTAATGTTACCCGTATAGAACATAGACCCATAGAAAATATATATTTCCATAAGGAGTTTTTCTAAATAACATTGGATGATTTACATATGTTACAATTATACCCGTCCAACATAATTGAATTTTAGCCACCATAGGCATCGGTTTTTTACCTTTCACATTTAAATGAGTTAGTTAGACCCCCCTGGCGCGCGCATGGCGCTGGAGAGTTTCGGTGCCTATGCTAGTGCCAACCATGGCCTACTATAATACGGCTAGCTAGATAAGTCAAGTATTTGCCATTTTATTTCCAGGCCAGTGTTTACTTTCTAATTGCTCGTAAAATAAATCACCTATTGTCATGGAATAAACTAAACTTAGGTTTTCAAATACGCTGGAAACATCTAAAATACTTTTGAGAATGATTTCTCCCGGATTTAACCACAATGACGAAATCAAATATTACATACCCATATATGGTACTGATGTTAAATAAATGTTAATTTTTTAGATAATTTGAGAATCTAACTTTGCCGTTTTTATCCTAATGCATTTTTCTTGTAAAAAAACTAACTACAGTAACAAATTATGTAATTCCTTTCACTCAAATTCATTTCAACGTCAATGTAAGTAAATAATTATGCTATTGTTATCAAACCATATGTTTTGTATTTTTTTGAAATGTATAGTTAGATTTTAATCTAAGTCTTAAAAGTGCTGTTTGACGACGTAATGTTGCCCAGTCAGTTTAATGACCGTTCTTGGGATTTATTTAGCTAATGTTCACAAAATCTCTACTTCAATCTCTAGTTCAAATCTCTACTTCATAATTAGTATTAATTACCATATATGGGTATGTAATTTTGATTACGTCATTGTGGTTAAATCCGATGAGAAATCATTCTCAAAAGTATTTTAGATGTTTCCAGCGTATTTGAAAACCTAAGTTTAATTTATTCCATGACAATATGTAATTTATTTTACGAGCAATTAGAAAGTAAACACTGGCCTGGAAATAAAATGGCAAATACTTGACTTATCTAGCCGTATAATATAGTAGGCCATGTGCCAACTGATTAATCTCATCGTGTCGGAAGAACAGCTCCTTTCTGTCACTCAGCTTATCAACCGTGTTAATCCTCTTCTTAAGTAGCTGCCTCTGTCTGGGATAACCCCAGCACCTGGAAGATACAGTCTACTGTCTAGGCCTAAACGTGTTCCTCTATAATGTCATTCCATGCATCGGGGCTGATGGTGGTCATAAGTAGCGATGCAAGAATAAAGACAGGTTTCTGTAACAGGAAATACAACAATGTCGTTTTAAATGGCACTTCCTTGATTAATTTTTCCCAAACCGTCAATCTTTTTAATGGGAAATCTTCTCAGGGTTGCCGTGGGAGGGATCCCATGGGAATTCCCATACCCACGGCAACCCTGAATCTTCTCCTCTCTTAGTCATGTGTTTCGCTAGAGATTTGTACCATTTGATGCCCATCGGCATTGTGTATATGAAAACCATTTTGAATGAATTCTTAATCTATTTCCATCTCGCCGTCTTGTCTCCATTTTTCTATGTAATGCCACTCCCCAATGCGACATTATGTGGTAGCTGAAATTTGTATATTCGATATTTCCATACTGGAGAGCTTGGGATTTATATGTAGAGGAATGTTTCTCCACAACCTAGATCCCTATAAAACATAGACTTTGAGTTTCGTTGGATCATGCTCTGAAGTATGGAAATGGAGTCTACTACTTTCAATGTCTTTTCTTTTTTGTTCATGGATCTTAGGAATGCTATTTCGTTTAAGCTGGTTTCTGGAATCATCTTCCACAATGGTTAGAGGTGTATAGACTCATTCCTATGAGGTGCCATCTTCATCTCAAAATGTATGTACACATTCTAATGTTGCTGCACCGTATGCTCTCTCAGTCTCTTAATCCTGTGTGTTTGATCCTCTTCTCATCGGTTTCAAGTTCATGCATTAACTTGCTATGAGATTCAATTCTATTCATACTCTAGAATAGTGGGCCTGTTGTCAGCAATACCATGTCGGTCTACTACTGCCATGACATTACATAGTTCCCCCAAGTTTGGCGTTATTTGTCCTTTTTATATTGACAGATGGGAAGCAGTCTCGAAATCTAATACATTTGTTACTCTGATTATGTTGCAGTCGTTGGCTGTTGTTATCGGCTAGATAAATATATTCGTCGATACCCATGGACTCTCAGTATATTATATTATTGCGAGTTTTATTATCCCAGTGAATATTGAAGGAGCAATATTCAGTACGAATGGTATTGCTTTGTATCGTTGCAGCTTAGCTTCGTTCTCTATTGAATTGGAGCTGACCAGCTGACTGGGGCTAACTGCCACTGTCAGGAAAGCATCATTGAGATCTATCTTTGAAAAGAGCTTTGTACCTTTGGATCGTAATAGTTAGCCATCTCCGCCTTGAAGTATTCTACTTCATGGCTCCACCAGACAATAACATAGCTTGAATAGTTCTCCAAATACCGCAATTTTTAACACATCCATTGTTTACAAGGGTGTAATCGTAAAACAAGTACAGGTGCTACTAGTCAGTCTAGCCCACACAGGTAGCCTAGTAGCCTATATAGACCCTAATGCATGTCTCTACTCATCTTCTAGCGCAATTTATTTTTATTTACATCCTACATGTCAAACTACGATCCAGAATCCCCTCTCCATTCTTACAGCTCAGAGGTCGAACCGACTATGTCCGGATACCTCTCCGATAACGAGGAGTACTTCCTCCCCAAACATCGGGATCCAATAGACCAGAGGCGTTCCAGTAACGATCCCTCACGTGGTCTACGGGAAGCGGTAGCCTTGGCTAACCTAGTTCCCTGTCCAACAGGCTCTATGCCTGACAGGACCTCCTTGGGGACAGCAGCTCAGGCTGACTATGTGGCTCCCCGCACCCTCGGGCCAGACCCGACTTTGGTGCAAGAGGCAGGAGCCTCAGATAATCTGCAAACTACCCTGCAGATAGTACATGCACTCCAAGAGCTGCAGCAGTCAGTCGCTGATATGAAAAATCAGCTTGCTTCACCGACGACCTCTGCCAGTCAACAGATGACCCAAGCAGCCGGGGATCTTTCCCTCACACCAGGAGAAAGTAGTGGCACGCTTCCTAGCAGCCATCTGTTTGACCCCAGTGGTCTCTTAGGGGACAAGTTCTTCTCAGGAGCCCCCGACACTGTATGCGAGTACCTCACAAAGTACTTCTTACAACCCTTGAACTCCCAGCTCACTTCTGAGATGGCTAAGCAGTTCAAAAGACCTGACGTTCCTGTAATGAGGGTCCATAAACTAGACAATCTGTTTCAACGGAAAGACCTAAGCTTTATGAAGGCTCGCGACCAAACCCTCAAAGAGATACATAAAGACCTGCTACATGCAGTCGGTCCAGTCGCTGAATTGCTAGCGAAGCTGACAGACGGCCAAGTTGTCGAACTGTCAAGCGCGAACTAATAAGTATACAAGTGAGATTAATAGAAATACAAATAAGTGAAGCTAAACTAGAAACTAAGTTACATGCCTAACACAAGTACCTCGATGTAATTAACTAATAATACTATATGGGTGTATAACATAGCGTGATCGCTACATCACCCCTCTCAAATAAATATTGGCTTTCTTTTGCCCTCCACCCGCATTACATAGTCTTTGTAGTTTTTGGCCTTTCTGATGCGTAGAGGGTACCTCCTCTCGCTTGTTGGTCCATCCACCTGCTCCTCACTCTCTGCTTCTGTTTCTGACTGAATGGGCGTGGAGTCCTCGTTTGGTGCATCAGGACAAATGCTCGATTCTATCGGCGCCGCCAATTCGAGTCCTGGATACTCCATCTCGTGACTTCCTATCTGTATAGGGACCTTGGAGCTAATAAACCCTCCGTCGACATCATGCCTTTTGCACCGGCTAGCATGTATCCATCTGGGTTTGTTCTTTCTCTGGATCTTAACGCTGGTATTCCGAACGTCCAAAACAAGGAAAGGCCCCTCGAACTTCTGATCAAGCGAATCCTTTCGAAACTCGTTTCTCTCCATTACCCACTCCCCCTTCTTGAAAGCCGGGGGTTTGGATCCTCTGTTGCGCCACTCGTTTCTCTCAGACTTGCTCTGTTTATCGTTTTCGTGGGCTAGCCTTCTCAGTTCCGTTTTAGTTTCCAACAATATCTCGACGTGCTGAGAATGGTTAGACATCTCTGACCATTCCTTGTTACCGATGCTAGCATCTATTGGCGAAGTAGGCTGTCTACCCATCATTAGCAATTGGCTGAGAACTTTGTTGATGCATTTTCGGCATTATTGCAGTAAAAGGCCACTTCTGGTAAAATATCAGGCCACGATTCTTTGGGCAACTTGCGGTCCAGGGTTAAGCACCTGGCCACCTGCTTTACCAACCCAATGCACCTTTCAACCAGCCCATCCGCTTGCGGGTGATAGGGGGAAGAGTGGCGCTTTTCAATCCCCAATCTATTGCACAAATTTCTGATTTCTAAGCCATCGATATTATGCGCCTGATCTGTCAACAAACCCTTGGGTACCCCATGCCCGCGAAAAATCCATCCTCGTTCAAACTCCCGCACTAAAGAAGCCGCTGTCTGATCTTGCAAGGGGATAAGTTCGATGTATCTTGTAAAGACGTCGACCATACATAAGAAATACCGATATTTGTTGTCGGCCCACGGTAATGTCGCCACATCCATTGCCACCAGGTCACCCGGGCCTAGGCCATCGATCCTGAATTCCTGTAGGGGCACTTTTGCGTAGTTTGAAGGTTTAGCCTTTTGGCACACAAGACAACACTTGCAGAAGGTCCGCGCGTCCCTCGCCATCCCGAACCAAAAATAACTACGCCTCAAATTCTGTAGCGTCCTTCTCTGACCGAAATGTCCGGCGGAGTGCACCTTCCTCAACACTCTATCCCTTGCACTCTCTGGGACCACTATGCGATCTTGGAAGTAGAGTACCCCCCTTTTCGCCTTTAACTGCTCTGTTACACCGCGCATCTGACCCAACGAAACCTCACCAGTATTAATGAGTTGCTCAATTGCCTCTTTAATATCCGGATCTTGCTTCTGTTCATGCGCTAAGTCAGGCTCTGGAAGGGTCTCTACTACGAAGATCTTGTCTTCGAACACACTTTCGTTTTGCACATCTGTGTCGTACTCCAGGTCGGGGACCCTGCTCAAATAATCTGGTAAGTTATTCTCTCTGCCTGGGCGATGTTCAATGTGGTAGGTATACTCCTCAAGTTCTAAGATCCACCGCGCGAAGGTTTTGCGCGGGTCTCTTTGATTGCGAAGCCACTTTAGCGGACAGTGGTCCGTGATTAACTCCACCTCACCCGTCGCCCTCAAGTAAGTACTCCATTTTCGACAAGCCGCGACCAGTGCCCATGCCTCTAGCTGACCTGCACAATAATTCCCTTGAGTCTTGCTTAGTGATGATGAAAAGAAATCAATTGGATGCAGCCGCCCCGTAACTCCATCTCTCTGTGATAATACCGCGGCCACCGCCCTCGAACTAGCGTCTGCTTCAATGATGAAATTCTTCTCCCAGTCCGGAAAGGCTAACGTTACTGGTTCTTGGGTAAGCATGTGTCGCAGCGTGTCGAATGCCTCGTCGTGTAGATGGGACCACCCAAATCTTGATCCCTTCCTTGTCAACTCGTACAGCGGGGCTGCCAGCTGTGCCATGTTGGGGATATACGATCGGTAAAAATTGACACTCCCTAAAAATCGCTGCAATTCTGCTACTGTTGTGGGTCTGGGGAACTTAGATAATTTCATTGCTGCGGACACTAGAGGTTTCCTTCCGTCTTTCGATACTAAATGTCCCAAGAATTCTACTTCACGGCGGAAGAACTGACATTTCCTCATTTTGACGTGAAGATTAGCAGCCCGCAAGCGCTCGAACAATGCCCGTAGGTCCTCCATGTGTTGTTCGAAATCCTGAGAGAATATAATACAGTCGTCAATGTACGCCTCCACGTGTTTGAGACCTCGGAGCGCGGTATCCATCAGGCGCTGGAAAGTTGCTTGAGCGTTGACAAGGCCAAATGGCATTACAGTCATCTCAAATAAGCCTTTTGGCGTATTGAACGCCGTTTTCTCAATGTCTTCGTTTCTGACTGGTACACCCCAATAGGCCGCCGATATATCCAATACTGAGAAGTGGCTAAAGCCATGTAGTCTGTCTAATATTGCCTGTATTTGTGGTATACCATATGCATCCTTTTTTGTAACGCTATTCAACCGCCGATAATCTATGGCGAAGCGTTGGCGTCCGTCCTTTTTCATCACTAGTATCACATTGCTGGCCCACGGTGAGTTGGAGGTACGGCACAATCCCTGGTCCAGCATTTCATCAAGTTGTCTATTAATTTCTTCTTCCCAACGAGGCGGATTCCGGAACGGTCTGGATTTGATTGGCGCCGCGTTTCCAGTGTCTATCACATGCTCGCATTCTGATGTGCGGCCTGGTTTGTCATTAAACACGTCATCGAACTCATTCAGTAGTGTTGCGAATCTATCTCGCTGCTCCAATTCAATGTCCGTATCCAGAGAATTCAATAGCTTTTCCTCTTGATCCCTAATCAGTTTAACTGATCGGGCTCTGTCTAGTGGGCTTCCTCCGAATACTTCCTCTTCTATCTCAACCCTTGCTCTGCCCAGTGTGATGCTTCTATCATTCCAATTAAATACCACTCGACCGAATAGTTGGAGAAATTGCCGCCCCAGTAATAGTGATTGGTCCTCCCCAACTAAAACATGAACCCTTGTCCAACGTGTTCCCTCTCCAGGTACTTTGATGGGTAATTCGATGCTCCCGATCACTGATATAGGAGTACCTGATACTCCATATATGTGACTGACCTCCGGCTCTAGGTATTTTCTTAGCCCCATCTCATCCATTGTCTGTGTATCCATTACGTTTACTTTAGCGCCTGTGTCTAACAACGCATAAACTTGTCTGCCTCGAATTTGCACTACAATAGAAACAGATTTTTCGTCGCATGCTCCAATCTTCTTTACGTAGTCACGGCTTTTCGCCTTGCTACCCCGCGTTGCAACCCAAACTCCGCTACGACAATCGGCCGCGTCATGGCCCTTAATAGGACACTTCCCGCAAACGCGCTGCGGGCAATTTATGTAACCATGCCCCCTTCTTCCGCATGTGAAACACTCAAGGTTGTCGTATCTTCGTTTGGTACCTCCCCGATTAGGTGTCCAACGCGCTTTGCGACCCGTTTGTCGGATCTCGTAGACATCAGAATGTCGTTGCTCAGAGGCGGAGCCGCTGGAGTAAGAATCGCCAGGTGGATCCTGTTCGATCATCTTGCAGTGGTCAGTAACCCTCTCGTCTCTTTCTCGTTTCCCATAATCCAAAGCAATATCTGCCTGCCGCAGACTCTGTTGCACTACGGCTATAAACTCTCGCATCTGCACATCTGTCACTGGGTCATCTTCTCGCTCTTTGATCCACTTCTTCAACCCTGACTGTACCCTATTTGGTAGTTGCGTGGTTAGTATCACACAGACCTGCCTATTGAGGAACCGCGCTCGTTTGGCTTCCCTCCACAGTAACGTAAAGAAAACTTCCACTCGCGTTCCTCTACCCCAAATCATACTGCACACTCGTGATGTGGCCTCGAACTCGTCGATCGGTGGGTCTAGAGTATTGCGCAAAATTTTGAACGCCGCTTCTATTGTGTCCTCTTGTATCGCTAGTAACGCCGTATCCCTTTCAAATTCATTTCTGCATACGTATGATGGTATAATTTGTACCACCGCTTTCTCACCTGCGTGAGCCGCCAAAGAACTTGTTGCCGCCGCAAATAGAGGTTGCCAATCCTCTATCCTTTCATCGGGTTTTAGCGAAGGGATCGTGATATTCATTGGGGCCGCCATAGAGTAGCTGGACTATTTGTATTTATGTCAAGCGCGAACTAATAAGTATACAATTGAGATTAATAGAAATACAAATAAGTGAAGCTAAACTAGAAACTAAGTTACATGCCTAACACAAGTACCTCGATGTAATTAACTAATAATACTATATGGGTGTATAACATAGCGTGATCGCTACAGAACCTAACAAGGTAATAGAGTACGTTTCGGCAACTCTCATTCTCATGGGATCAAGCGCGGCCAGAATACTGACCGCCCGAAGGAAAAATGCAATTAGGGAACTTAACCCTTCGCTAGTGAGCGAGGTAGGCACTCTACCTCACGACAACGAGTCCAATATGGTACTTGGCCCTGCAAACCTAAAACTCCTAACAGAGATTCAAAAGGAAAAGGCTCAAATAGACAGGCTGGTAGATCGCCCAGCCAAGAAGCCTAAATTTACCAACAGCCAGTACAACTCTAAGTCTACTGGACCCAAACCGAACCAGTTTTTTCGGAGGGGCCCCACTGGAGGATCGGGCTTCAGTGGGGCCGACCAAGGGAAACCCCGACAATACCCTGCGAAACCCTTCAAACCCAGCCCGTCTGGCCCATTCAAACGCCAGAGCTATTGAAGTACCTGGGAGCTATGAAGCCCCCCCTGGCCCCGCCCTCACCAACGGGCCGCCTTCCTCTATACATACACAACTGGGAACTCCTTCACCCAGACCCCTTTGTAATTCAGTGTGTGAAGGGGCTACAATTGCCCCTTTCACAAGTTATAACAAAATCTCATATCAAACCCCTGCCAGTCTCACTAGAGACACATCAACCTATCGAGGAGGAAATAACACGCCTCCTCCGCATTGGAGCAATCGAGGTGACTCAATCACCCCACTTCACCAGCCCAATCTTTGTCCGCAAAAAAACATCCGGACAGTGGCGGCTCATACTCAACCTAAAAAAGCTGAACTTGTATCTACCGCCATGCCACTTCAAGATGGAGGGCTTACACTGCGTCCAGTATGTAGTGACTCCTGGCGCGTACATGAGCAAAGTAGACCTGAAGGACGCCTACCTCATGATTGCTATCCATCCCAACTTCAGGCAGTACCTACAATTCGAATGGAAAGCCACTATTTATCAATACAAAACCATGCCATTCGGCTTAAGCATAGCCCCCTTCGTCTTTACGAAGACCCTCAAACGACCAATTGCAGTTTTACGTTCATGGGGCATTCGTCTCATAGTTTATATAGACGATATCCTGATAGCAGCTCCCAACCCGCAAACCTTGTCTCGGGATACACACCTAACTACT
This sequence comes from Hexactinellida sp. DTS-2022, assembly GCA_028753945.1. Taxonomy (NCBI): domain Eukaryota; kingdom Metazoa; phylum Porifera; class Hexactinellida; species Hexactinellida sp. DTS-2022. The sequence continues at coordinate 11,631,741 of JAPNXP010000001.1, forward strand.
TCCCTGCTAATCCAACTGGGTTTTCGCATAAATCAGGAGAAGTCAATACTAACGCCGAGTCAAACTATCGAATTCCTAGGAATTACGATCAACTCGAAGACAATGACCATGAGCTTACCCCAGGTCTCACTGATAAACATCAACTCACGATGTCGCTACTTAACCCGCAAGGGGAACTGCACAGCACGTCAACTAGCTGCACTTATAGGCAGTCTAACATTCTGCAAGACAGCCATCTACCCAGCACCGATATATTACCGCTCCCTACAATTCGATTTGATACGATGTCTACGAGCGTCGAACGACTACAATCAAACTGTAGTATTGAGCCAAAACTCCCTGTCAGATCTCAATTGGTGGGTATCCAGCGCCAAGAACTGGAACTCCACGCCTATCCACAAGATGGAGATTACCAACCTCATGCAGACAGACGCCTCCCTCTCAGGCTGGGGAGTTGTGTTCGGGAACCTTCAGGCTGCGGGCCTATGGTCTCAACAGGAGAAAAATCTCCACATAAATTCATTAGAACTCAAAGCAATTATGTTTGGAGTGAAAATGTTTGCCAAACCAAATTCTCACCTATTGATACAAACGGACAACAGGGCTGCAATACGCTTTGTGAACAAGCTGAGCGGTACCCACTCAGAGGACCTAGCCTCACTGTCCATACAACTCCACAAACACTGCTTGAGGCAGAAAGTCCTGCTCACTGCAGAGCACCTACCGGGCAAAGAAAACGTCCTAGCAGACAAACTGTCCAAACAACCGAACCAGGACTGGAGCGACTGGAGCCTATGCCCCTCTGTCTTCGCCCAGATCCTGAATCACACCAAACTATCTCCCAGCATAGATCTATTCGCAACTCGCCTGAACTCCAAATTAGAAAGGTTCATGAGTTGGAAACCGGACCCCGAAGCAATAGGTATAAACGCCTTCGTACACCACTGGGGGAACCTAGATTGCCCCTACATATTCCCGCCATTCATACTGATTGGCCGGGTCCTTACCAAGCTGAAGACGGACCTAGTGCGACAAGCAATCCTAATTGTCCCTCACTGGCCATCCAGGCCATGGTGGCCAGCCCTCATAGATGCTACTCGCCAGAATCCCATGAGGCTAGCCCAAGTCCCCAATCTAATAACAGACACCCTGGGAAACCCCCACCCTCTGATCATCGCCAAGCGAATGAACCTGCTGGCATGCGTCGTATCAGGGATCTCCTAATCGGAAAGGGTGTACCAGAACGCTCCACTCACATTATTTGCAAAAGCTGGAGCCAGGCCACGCTTAAGTCCTACGGCTCCGCATGGAACCAATGGGAACGATGGTGCGAAAAGAATAAAGCAAACTATCTTCAACCAAAACTTAATGAGCTCTTATGTTTTCTCACGGAGTCCTTTGACTCTCAGAAATCTACTAGCTGGACCTCCACATTCCGGTCCGCCATATCAACACTCTTAGAAGTAACTGAGGGCTCCCAAATTGGCAAAAATGCTCTAATCTCACGTTTGATCAAGGGCATGAACAACATAGAGCCAAAAAAGCCACGCTACTCTAGCACATGGGACGTCAACTCCCTACTCCAGTACCTTGAGATTATGCCATGTGAGTCCCTCAAACAACTATCACTTAAAACGGTAACCCTCCTCGCACTAACTACTGCCTCACGGTGCTCAGAACTGGCCGCCCTAGACACCAACTTCATGGAGACACAACCAAACAAAATAGTTTTCCACATTCCTAAATCCAAAACATGGAATAAAAGGACCATGAAACCTATATGCATTCACGGGTTCCAGGAGAACCCAAGCCTTTGCCCTGTGAACACTCTAAATGCGTACATAGCACAGACAAAGACCTTGAGGGCTCTTAATACGTCTAGTGCCCTCCTAATAGCTGTGGTAAAACCCCACAAACCCGTCACAACTTCTACTGTTGGTCGATGGGTAAAAAACACCCTCAACCTAGCAGGCATCGACACTACTGTGTTTAAGGCACATTCCACGAGATCAGCCTCAACATCAAAAGCTGCCTTGGCAGGTCTGCCAACAGACACAATCCTAAAGGTAGCGGACTGGTCAAATGCCAACACCTTCAAACGGTTCTACCAAAGAATTCCGGAAGGAAAAGGAACCGACGAAATGGACTCAACCAGAGCCTTCACCTCAGCTGTCCTTAGCTTAGATACATAGCGCTGTCTACGTAGCACCATGTTTGATGGTGAAAGACGCGCAATACTTATACGTTAGGTTTTCTTTACGTCACCTAAACGTACTAGTTAGTTACATACAGTGACTTGTATCCCATAGAATGTCTAATATACTCATAGTACACTGATAATCTGTGGGTAACAACCGTTAAACGAGCTATTCAAGCTATGTTATTGTCTGGTGGAGCCATGAAGTAGAATTTATAATTCGACGAGCCCCGTAGGGGCGAAGTCGAATTGGAATTCTACAAATGGCGTAACCAGACAATAACATCTAGCGTTCCCTCCCGCCACACCCAAGCGATTCATTTAGGGGCGCTAAAAGATGAGTAGAGACATGCATTAGGGTCTATATAGGCTACTAGGCTACCTGTGTGGGCTAGACTGACTAGTAGCACCTGTACTTGTTTTACGATTACACCCTTGTAAACAATGGATGTGTTAAAAATTGCGGTATTTGGAGAACTATTCAAGCTATGTTATTGTCTGGTTACGCCATTTGTAGAATTCCAATTCGACTTCGCCCCTACGGGGCTCGTCGAATTATAAATTAGCCTTCAGACATTAGATAAAACTTTTACATCTAAGATGAGTCTCCAGCCCCCTATGCTCGTAGGAATATTGTGAGGTTAAGCCTCTGTTTGTTTCCTTGATGGATCCGTCGTTATGAGGCTCTGTATCTGCTTTATGTAGCTTTATTTAGGTAACTGCCGTTTTAAGAAGAATGTGCTTGCCATCTCATCTGGGTGTATATACATCCCTCCGCTTACTTGGTATTGACTTTAAGGAGCATTGAGCAGACATCTGATACTTTCTATTTTCTTTGATTTGAAATGAGTGGCAACCTCGCGGGTAGTCGCCTATGCGCTAGATTCTCGATCTGAGGTTATATAATTATTCCTCAGGACATACAAACCATCTCGGTTCCAGTTCCCCTTCCTTGTCCATGAAACTCGCATCACATGTTCTAAAGAACTGGTGCGGCAGTACCAGGTTGTTAATATGGTCTAGATTCGGAAACACTTTTCTGCTCGGCTAGTAGGTTTTTGGCCGGCCATATTTATCTGCTAACAATGATGCATTATAAACTTATGACTTGGTCCCACATGTCAAACATACAAATTTTGGTTGTTATTATAATTTCCATCTAACAGTTTTTGCAAGCGGAGAAATATTTTCAAATCCTGCTGCGCTGGCGATTCGATCGTAAATGCATTTAGTAACACCTGCGCTAATTGCGCTTCTCTTGAAACAACGTTTACGAACACTGCCGCCACCTGGAGTAATAGGCATACACCAAGGTAAGCTAATGTATTTTCATAGATACTGAGTAGCTAGTGCACGAGATGGCTAGTGCAAATGTGCCAGTAGAGAGTTCCTTCCTGTTAGAGGTGGAGAGAGCACGAGCAGAGGTACGGGAGAGAGTAGCCAGAGCTCACCAGGTGCTGCGAGAGAGAGAGACAGCACTGCTGTCAGAGCTGCAGCAGCTAGAGGATGTCTACAGGGGAGAGGGAGTAGACAGGCAAGTTGCTCAGCTGAGAACAACCAAGGAACAGACTATTGCTACTCTCTCGGATAACAAGAACAAAGAGTTCCTTGCACAGCACGTAGCTCTACTGGACACCCAGATGAGAGAGCTAGCAGCTGATCTCGAGACAGCCAGAGACAGGATGGGACGAGTGGAGCTGGAGTGGGATGGAGACCTGGAAGGAATACTGAGAGGGACAGGATCGATTCGAGTGAGAGGAGCACCTGACTACAGGGAGAAAGGAAATCCTGTGACGGTAGCTGGGAAACACAGAGAGGAGACCTCTACAACACCTGGAGAGTTCTGTTATCCTTATTCAATCGCTATAGACTCTGAGACGAATAATATTTATATTTGTGATGGATTCAACAACCGAGTACAAGTATTTAACGAATATTTAGAATTCTTATTCACTTTCAGTGAAGAGATGAAGTCACCAGTTGGTATCTGTATCTATCTCAAGAAAGTCTATGTCACTCAGTTTCATGCTAATTCTCTCACTGTATACTCTACTGAAGGTAGATACATACAATCAGTTGGAAGAGAAGGCGATAAAGAACTGGAATTTATTTGGCCTAGAGGAGTTGCTGTATCAACAGTGAATAATATAATTTACATTTGTGACTGTTGGAACAATCGGATTCATTGTCTGAATTTGAATTTAACTTTCAATTCATTCATTTCTAAAGTTAACCAGCCTAGAGATATCAAGCTGACACCACAAGATATTGTAGTGCTGACAAAAGGGAGTCCATGTATCCACTTCTATGATTACTCACATCAGCTGATTAGACAGATAGTAACACGAAGAGAAGGTAATCAGCTGATTGATCCTTGGTACTTCTGTCTAGACAGAGAATTCAATATTCTGATGACTGACTCATCAGCTGATAGAGTTCTGATATTCTCTAACAGAGGACAACTGCTGCATAAGTTTGGGAAGAGAGGAGAGGGAAGAGGAGACCTTATCTCTCCTGCTGGTATAGCTGTGGACAGAGAAGGTAGAATTATAGTAGTGTCTGAGAATCCTAAACACTGTATTCAGTTATTCTAATTGTTAACTTTCCTGTATTAGTATTTTCTTTAATGATAGGGCATTAGAAATTGCATTCATAATTGATATATGTAGAGATTAACTCCTTTGTTTATTATAGATAGACTTGCATTATGCTTGACGCTAATTACGTATTTATGCATTTATAATTTTTTCCAAGGTTGAAACAGCTCGAACCGAATATCAATCAGTATTCCTGAATAGTTGCCCTACTGAATACGAATACGAATACTAATAATCGGTTGCTTCAACCGAATACGAATACTGATAATATTTGATTACGTCAACCGAATACCAGAAAAAAAAATGTCTGCTCCCACCAAGGTTCCCAACCTTCCTCCTATAACAGTCAATTTGGCTCCACCAGTGAGTATGCCTCAAAGCAGTGGCGCTACCAAACGCTCGACTGATGAACCTCAGTCTAATTCGAAGCGAATAAGAACGGATCAATTACCTGTTCATTATCCACGAAGCCAATGTCAAACAAACGGTGCACTGTGCTAATCCCAGCAGTGTCCAAGGACATTGTTCCTACCACGGACTACTTGTATAAATTGTAATCTCATAACTTAAGTAGTAGATTCTAATCCAGTTCATCCAAATCGACCCCTTATTTATTAGTTTGATTAAATCCTATACTTTATTCTAAGCTGATTTGGGATTTAATGGCAACTGCTAATCCTGCGGAAACTACACAAGCTGATGAGTTAATATTCGATTTTATAAGAGAAGAGATTATTGTTGCGTTCGATAGAATAATAACAGAAGTTAAGTCCCGTAGAGATCAGCTGCTATCAAAGGTTGAGGATAGGAGAAGAGAGTTCGAGTTGAAGAATTCAGCTCTGTTTGATAGCGTGAGAGAGTTGGAAGAGATGAGATCTAATTTGGAGAAAATGTCCGTGAAACAGAATGTAGCTATGAAGAAGCAACAGGAGTCTCTAGCTAGTATCGACTCTGAAATTTTGTTGCATTGAGGACAAATGCAAACAGTAATACACAACTGAAATACAGCTGTTCTCTCGATAAGCTGATTCAACAGATCAAGAAGTTTGGAGAAATTACTGATGCAGCAAGCACTCGAACTCTAGCTAAAGCTCAATATTCTAGAAAACTAACAGCTGTTAGAAGTATAAAGATATCTGAATCACTCTGGTCTGGCGACCACTCTGGTTCTTCAATGAGACTCCATATAGACCCGTCTAAGGAATTACTCTATATAACCTATCCAGGTAGAAATACAGTGCTGATATACAGTGCGAATGATTTTAAGTTTGTACAAGAGTTTGGGGACACTAGATATAAACCTGAATGTGTCGCTATAAGCAAAGAGTTTATTTACGTTACCTCAACTGATAGAAACATATTGCAATACAAATCTTCAGATCTATCATTTGTTGCGGCTAAAAATGCATCATTATCCAAAAGGGACAATTATTCTATTGGCATCTCAGTTAGTGACGAGAATCAAGTTCTTGTGCTGGATAACAGTGGCTCTATTAAGGTATATGACAGAGCTCTTAACCTCAAGAAAAATATCGAGTTAGATTCGGAAATGTTAAAACAGCTGAAAAGTGATATATCATCGATTTTCTCGAGGATGGTAATGATGGAAGATAAGTTATATATTTTATTAACTAATAACAGAATTATCTCTGTAGCCTTGGGAGACTGGAAAAATGTGAACTTTTACTTCAAGAAGAAAGAAGGTAATAGTGGTAACTTACTGTTCTTATAAACAACGCATAATTTACTACAATTCCCCTTTAGGTAGGATACCTTATGTTAAGAAGCCCTCTGCATTCTGTATCGACTCAGCTGGTAATGTTATAGTCGCAGACGCTGGTACCAGCTCTATAAAGTTCCTCTCTCCAGAGGGAGACCTTATCCACACTATAGGGGAGAGTACAGTGGGGAGTGATAGCATCAGAGAGTGCACTGATATAGCTGTTTATAAGAACAGTCTTATTGTTGCTTGTGGCGATAGAAAAGGGTTCCACATAAAGAAATACTAATCATATCGTGTGCTATTTAGTAACTATCTCTCTAGTGCACTAGTTTTATCTCGAATACCTAATCTATATATATAAAATACAATGTCTGTCTGTGTGTATGTCTGTCTGTCTGTCCTCACATCTCCTCTGAGATGCCTGAACCGATCTGTACCAAATTTCGCATATTATCTAGGAATTATCTCACCACTCCAGATAAGGAATTTTTAAGAAAAATATTCACATCTTCCATCCCCAAGGTGCCAAAACATTTAACCAATTAAATTCGAGGGTTGTCCCAGTATGGATTAGCATCTAGCATTCAATTAGTATAAAAGGATTTATATGTCTCTATCAATTGTTAAGTGTGCAGTATAGAATGCCAACTGAGACTGTAATTTAATTGGTCGAGAGTAAATTAATTTATCCAATCAGTTATCTGTGTTCAGTATCCCATTGTGATTTCCCATAATATAAACAACAATTGAATATACATATAGACCAATAAACTTACATTTGTGTTGTTGGACAATTTAATAGTCATACCTATTGCTATCAGTCAGGTCTGCTTATTATGAACCAGATTTCGTCTGCTTTATTATGAACAAGCCTTATGGTCCCAATTTAACAACTTACATAGGGTTTGTACTAAGTTGAGTTCGCTTATTATGAAGTCTCTCTATTATGCACAATTTATGGTCCCTTGAATGTTTATCATAAAAGAACCTGACTATACTATATAGATCGGGTTGACATATTTTGCCAACTTCAGTCATAATTTACATACAAAATCCAAACCTGTTATCAACTATGTTACTATACGTATGCCACTTAAAAACGTTCGCGAGTTGGTAATGATTGTAAACAAACGCCCAATACAGCGAGAATGCGATTAAAACGTGAAAATGAAACCAAATACAAAGCGTAGTAAAGCATAGTAAACTAGCAGAAAAATGCCGCCCGGAGGGCGGTTTTTCGGCTAGTACCTTATAATACACAATAAATTACAGTTGGAATTCAAACGGTCTGTCGATCAGCTGATCAAAGAAATCGCTTCAACCCTGATTCGATATTAAACGAACTTTTCTAGTAATACGTTAATTAACATATTTCCCTAAACTGTTGCTAATATCTTGACAGACTGTTGAATGTTACAGAAGATAAATGTTACTAAATAAATAGTTTAGCATGCTATGTACTAATGATATGAATACAGTCGAATCTCGTTCGTACACCAAGGGGATCGTAGAATTTATTCGCCTTTTCCGAAATCAGTATTACAGATGTCACAAGTATTATAAAGTATTTGATGTGTGTAGGTATTAACTGGGAGTTCGTAATAGTCTACTAAATAGAGTCCTGTATTTTTTTGCAATTTTAAGCTTCTTTTGCTTAGTAAGCTTGACTACTATTCTATAATTCTAACTAATTGTAATACAGAATTACAAGCTTACAAAATATTACACAATTCACGTACATAAATTTTAGCGGTGTTATTTACAGAACTATTTTATTCTAACAAAATATATGTAAGTTTTATTATCAGTTGCTAGGTATGTTTATTATACGTACGTAGAATGCTGAGAGTGTAATATTATATCGAGAGTAAGTATATTTGTAATTTGTAATACCATCAACCTAGCCACAAATAACGATCTAGGTGCTTTATGCTATTATTTAATGATTATTATAATATTATTTGCATAAAGGAATTTACGAAAGCCGACTGTAAGATTATTATACACGTGCGGACAATTGACGAACTTTATTATAGTAAATGCAAGCCTCCAAAAGATTATACCACTTACTGTATACGTAATACTCGTTATAAAAATGTGACATTTACAAATAAAAGAATTGAAATGCTCTCAAATGAATAAACACAGATTTCTTATAACTATTGTGTAATAATAAATGTAGGATTACTTTCGATTATAATTATAATGTTATATTTATTCCGTAATCCTCCTACAAACAGCAACAACAACTTAATAACGGCCCCTTAATTTTGATTGCTTATATTTTTTGTATTTTATTATATTTAACTAATAACAGTTGGAATTCAATTTATGTTGATCAACTAATTAATGAACTCAGAATTAGTTGTGGGGGCTACTAATATTTGAACTAACTTTACTATTGATTTCCACAAAAAATAATTTTACTTCATCAATTAAATCTTCACTTACGATCTCGGTATAAGGGAGGGACACCGTTTGGTTACAACAGGCCCGTATGAGTACCTTATACACCCATCTTATTTCGGGTATGCTCTGAAAACAATGGGACTCATGTTGTACTTCCAAAGTCCGTATTTATTCGCGATTAATTTGTTCCTTGGATTATTCAGTTACTCTAGAATGTCAACTGAGGAGGAAATGCTATTGAAGGAGTTTGGAGAGGAATTTGTGAAATATAGGAACAGCAGGTGGAGAATTGTACCGTTTATATTCTGAGAAGTTATTGGGAATACATTCGATTATAGCAATTATTTATTCAATTTAGACTCCTATGTATGTATTTATTTTTGAAAATTACATATACGTACGTATATCGATCAACAACATTCTAAAGTAATTTCGGGCACTTGCAAGGTCGTTTTTATCATCAAAAAATTCATCTTTTCGAAGCTTGGTTTTAATATATCTAAAAGTGTTGAGTCACTGTTGAGTGTTGACTGTTATATATAAGCCCTAGCTATTTTTATTATGTTTAATAGCATTTACATTTACATTTGATCCTATTTCGATAAAGTGACTCTTTCAAACTATAGGAGAGACAGTTTTTATCCGAAATCAAACAATTGTTATTTAGTATATTTGTGTATTATCTTCCTACAAGACAACTATCAAATGGCAACAGCTGCTCCATCAGTTGAGTCAATTTTCGATGTTACGGCAGAACAGATAAGGGTTGCGTTCGATCGAATAATAACAGAAGTTAAGTCCCGTAGAGATCAGCTGTTATCAGAGGTTAAGGATAGGAGGAGAGAGTTCGAGTTGAAGAATTCAGCTATGTTTGAAAGCGTGAGAGAGTTGGAAGAGATGAGATCTAATTTGGAGAAAATGTCCGTGAAACAGAATGTAGCTATGAAGAAGCAACAGGAGTCTCTAGCTAGTATCGACTCTGAAATTGTTGCATTGAGGACAAATGCAAACAGTAATACACAACTGAAATACAGCTGTTCTCTCGATAAGCTGATTCAACAGATCAAGAAGTTTGGAGAAATTACTGATGCAACAAGCAATCTAACTCCAGCTAAAGCTCAATACTCTAGAAAACTAACAGCTATTAAAAATATAAATATATATGAATGTGACAACTCTGGTTCTTCAATGAGACTCTATCTAGACCCGTCTAAGGAATTAATCTATATAACCCATCCAGGTAGTAAGACAGTGCTGATATACAATGCGAATAATTTTAAGTTTGTACAAGAGTTTGGAGATATTAAATATGAACCTACATGTGTCACTAGTAGCAAAGAGTTCATTTACGTTATTTCAACTAATGAAAACATATTGCAATACAAATCTTCAGATCTATCATTTGTTGCGGCTAAAAATGCATCATTATCCCAGTGGGGCAATTATTCTATTGGCATCGCAGTTAGTGACGAGAATCAAGTTTTTGTGTTGAATAACTGTGGCTCTATTAAGGTATATGATAGAGCTCTTAACCTCAAGGAAAAGATAAAGTTAGATTTGGACAAGTATGGCGAGCCGAATTATTGTAGATGCCTGAGTATGGTGATGAGAGAAAATAAGTTCTATATCTTATTGGCTAACAAAATACTCTTATTTGTACCCTTTGGAGACTGGAATAATATCAACTGTTATTTTACGAAGCAAAAAGGTATTAACTAATACTAGTCTTATCAGTTATCATATTTGTTTTATTATCAACACTATTTATTTATCTATTCCCTTTAGGTAAGATACCTTATGTTAAGAAGCCCTCTGCATTCTGTATCGACTCAGCTGGTAATGTTATAGTCGCAGACGCTGGTACCAGCTCTATAAAGTTCCTCTCTCCAGAGGGAGACCTTATCCACACTATAGGGGAGAGTACAGTGGGGAGTGATAGCATCAGAGAGTGCACTGATATAGCTGTTTATAAGAACAGTATTATTGTAGCTTGTCAAGATAATGACTGGTTCCACATAAAGAAATACTAAACATATAATGTTTACTTGATTGTTTATATTTTTTGTGTTTTATTATATTTAAATAAATCTATATTATTAAATCTCGATTGTTGTGTGTGTGTGTGTGTGTGTTTGTTTGTTTGTCCGGATTGTATTAAAGTGATGGGGGATAAGAAACCGCAATTAATATTGGGATATAAACTAACTTTCAAATGTTAGAATAGGTAAACAAATGTTATTAAGGTAAACAATTATGCTGAACACGAATTTCGCGTTTATAAATTTCTCATATTAATATTTGTTGTTGTTGTTTACACAAAATAGGTAAACAAATTAATGAAAATTCAAAATCAACCTAGAAGTTAGCTTTCAACGGCTATTATAGGTAAACAAGTATGCTGAACACGAATTTCGCATTTATAAATTTATAATATAAATATTTGTTGTTGTTGTTTACACAAAATAGGTAAACAAATTAATGAAAATTCAAAATCAACCTAGAAGTTAGCTTTCAACGGGTATTATAGGTAAACAAGTATGCTGAACACGAATTTCGCATTTATAAATTTATAATATAAATATTTGTTGTTGTTGTTGACACAAAATAGGTAAACAAATTAATGAAAATTCAAAATCAACCTAGAAGTTAGCTTTCAACGGGTATTATAGGTAAACAAGTATACTGAACACGATTTTCGCGGTTATAAATTTCTCATATTAATATTTGTTGTTGTTGTTTACACAAAATAGGTAAACAAATTAATGAAAATTCAAAATCAACCTAGAAGTTAGCTTTCAACGGGTATTATAGGTAAACAAGTATGCTGAACACGAATTTCGCATTTATAAATTTATAATATAAATATTTGTTGTTGTTGTTGACACAAAATATAGGTAGACAAATTAATGAAAATTCAAAATCAACCTAGAAGTTAGCTTTCAACGGGTATTATAGGCAAACAAGTATGCTGAACACGATTTTCGCGGTTTTAAATTTATCATATTAATATTTGTTGTTGTTGTTTACACAAAATAGGTAAACAAATTAATGAAAATTCAAAATCAACCTAGAAGTTAGCTTTCAAAGGGTATTATAGGTAAACAAGTGTGCTGAACACGAATTTCGCATTTTTTATTTCTAATATGAATATTTGTTGTTGTTATGTTGTTTACCAAAAATATGTAGACAAATTAACGAAAAATTCAAAATCATTCTAGAAGTTTGCTTCCGACGGGAATTATTCGTAAACAAGTTAAAACTATGGAAATGGTAGAAAGAGTTGTATATAACTTCCACTAACATTTTCCATGGTAGCAACGATGGGGAGTAAGGCCGTATAGCGGCCGTTAACTTGAGGTGCGTAGCACCGATCTGTCGCAAAGCGACCGAGACCGAAGGGCTCGTTACTAAATAAATAGTTTAGCATGTTATGTTACTAATGATATGAATACAGTCGAATCTCGTTCGTACACCAAGGGGATCGTAGAATTTATTCGCCTTTCCCGAAATCAGTATTACAGATGTCACAAGTATTATAGAGTCTTTGATGTGTGTAGGTATTAACTGGAAGTTCGTATTAGTCTACTAAATAGAGTCCTTTATTTTTTTGCAATTTTAAGCTTCTTTTGCTTAGTAAGCTTGACTACTATTCTATAATTCTAACTAATTATAACACAGAATTACAAGCTTACAAAATATTACACAATTCACGTACATAAATTTTAGCGGTGTTATTTACAGAACTATTTATTCTAACAAAATATATGTAAGTTTTATTATCAGTTGCTAGGTATGTTAATTATACGTAGAATGCTGAGAGTGTAATATTATATCGAGAGTAAGTATATTTGTAATTTGTAATACCATCAACCTAGCCACAAATAACGATCTAGGTGCTTTATGCTATTATTTAATGATTATAATAATATTATTTGCAAAAAGGAATTTACGAAAGCCGACTGTAAGATTATTATACACGTGCGGACAATTGACGAACTTTATTATAGTAAATGCAAGTCTCCAAAAGATTATACCATTTAATACACAGAAAATGGAACCTTATATCATTACAGTGAAAATGCTAGATAATTATTTTACAAAATTTGAGTAAATTTGAGTAGTTCTATAAACAGCAACAACAACTTATTAACAGCCCCCTAATGTACCTATTAACAGAAATTGCAAAATGATAACTATCAATCATTTTCAATAACTTTGGTTATTATTATTGGGTAATGCCGTAAGAAAACTGCCATTACTCCCATGAATAGGAATAATTTAAGAATACACTTAAGAGCGATAGCGTCAGTGCTATCTCTATGAGCAGATAGAATCATTAAATGATTGAGTCTAGCTTGATTCATTGTCGAACGGAGATAAGATTTGATTCTCCTCAGCGAGCTGAAAGACCTTTCACTTGTGGCATTGGTGGCTGGAAGTACAAGCGTTAATTTCACCAGAGAAACAACTTCGGATGCATATTCATGATGGCCTAGTGATTTTAAGAAGTATATCACTGTGAAAATCAATAGTACTAGATGGAGTATCTGAAAAATGTGAAGCAAGAAGTTCGAGTTGTATTTTTAGACGAGTAGGATTGATATCTGATCCATAGAAAGAAGAGACAGATGAAAATTCATTCTGGAAATTTTCTCCTCTAGCTGCTTTGATCACAACATCTTGAAGTTTCCGATATATTTCAAAGTCGCGTTGTTCAAATCTATCTTTAATTAATGCAACGAGCATCCTTATATGTAGACCGTCTAGAAATAGACGGTCTATAAAAGCCCATACAAATAAGCCAAAAATTTGTAGACCGTCTATAAATTCTGTAGACCACTTGCTCTGCTTTTTATGGGTAATACTAATGCATAGGGAATAAAACCTGGTCTATTTCTAGACGGTCTACATATAAGATATCTCTTAAATGCTGGGAAGATGCAAAATCAAATTTAAAATCAATTCTAGGACGTATTAATGTAGAGATATCTTATATGTAGACCGTCTAGAAATAGACCAGGATTTATTCCCTATGCATTAGTATTACCCATAAAAAGCAGGGCAAGTGGTCTACAGAATTTATAGACGGTCTACAAATTTTTGGCTTATTTGTATGGGCTTTTATAGACCGTCTATTTCTAGACGGTCTACATATAAGGATGCTCAGCATTTAATTAATACATTGTAATTCAAAAGAATGCTAGAAAGAGCTTGGGCTCTTACTGTCCAACGTGTTGGACATAAAACGCGTATCCCAATACATTCCGGAGCCATCTCCTTTTTAGTTTCTCAAATATTGCGTCTCGTCTAGGAGATAATTTTATCAATTTTGTAATTTCATGCGTGACCTCAAGAGTACTTTTCATTATTTTGCTTCCTTTGACAGCATCATTGGCTGCCAAGTTTAGAGAGTGACCATAACAGTGTATGTAAATAGCACGTGGTTCCTCATCCTTTATCAATTTCGCTAAACCTTTCCTACAACCTGCCATTGCCGAGGCTCCATCATAACATTGACCACGTAATTTGTTGATTGAGAGATTCAATCTAGTAAGAGTGTCCTTCACAACTGTTGCTAGTGTAGAAGCTAGAATATTATCTACTACGTACAGCCCAATGAAATCCTCATGAACATCCAGGTTTTCAGCAACCCATTCATCGATCATTATCGTAACGAATGGAGCAAATTGAATATTACTGACTATATCACGAAGTACTCGTAATGTCATTATCTGAATTAACTCATTTTGAGCTTGAGGTTAAATACATTTATTCATCTTTTTTTTCTTTCCATCCAAAGCGCTATCCTGTCATCATCATCACCTCGAAGCTTTAAGATCTCTCGAGTGACATACATTGGTGGCGCAAGTAGCACGGACCATCATTAGGCCTTCATAAAGCGAAATCCCTTGGTCTCCTTGGTCAGGAGCAAGCGATCTAGAAGATTCGACTGGGCCTTTAGGGATCGTATGTCTCCTCGCCACAAGGCTGTGAGCCTGATGGGTATTATTTGCGAGTATCTTGATCATAGTATTAGTCTTAATAGTTAATATAGCCATACTACTGCCTTTCAAACCCTTTGTGAGCCGGACAGGTGTCAATGAATGGAAGTACATGGCAGTCGCGGTTGCGCATTTAACGTTAGAAGTCTCTCAGGATCGTAGAGAAGATAGGTATTTTCATGCAGCCCTTTTCTTCGATTAATAAACCACTGGAGCGTTTGTCTTCCTACCTAGGCGCCTTAGCTGAACTCACTCAAATGAGCGGGACCTTCTCACCCTCCATGCTACAGCCGATGAGCAAGGTTGCACTTTATTTAATGACCTTGTGTCCCCTGACATTATACTCCTGTGGGCGAACGAAGCTTTTCACACCAAACAAAATAGGCCAGTTTCGTCCATATTGTAGATATCTGGATAGTGGTACTTCTCTAGGGTGACCTGAATCATGTTGATCCATTCAGTGATTTCTGGAAAGCCGCTTCCCTCACCCGAGGGGACAAGCTGTGGATACATTGAGGCTCGCTTCATCTCTGTAACCATGAGGCATCCACATGGTTACAGAGATGAATGTTGAAGCATTCTTACGCCTTGCTTGGCTGCCAGCAGTGAAATATCTTTAAACTCTTTTCCTCTGCGCGCATGTTGTGTTGCCAGAGCAATAAAGGAGCCTTTAAGTTCGTGTGTTTTCAGCAGCTTTATGTGGTTTTCTTTTGTTGGTGGGTCCCGCCGTATACCTTCCGAATTCCGATGATGCTGTCATCCTAATGGAGATTGTAGGGCACAGACTGCTTAGATATTCCGAACATTCTAGCCAGCCCCGCCTCGGTCAGGCGGTACTTCTCAGCCATACTGAGAACCTCTGCATTGGTGTGGCATGGTTTGGTCAGAATTACTCCTCGATAATTATATGCAAATTAATTGGTCATAAAAACCGACAAGTCAGAATAGCCTAAAGAAAATACTATTAGTTTAACTTTGAAATTGCTAATAAAACAATATTGCACCAAAATGTGGTCAGAAAAAAAACAGTTTCGAATGTTGTACACTTGTCGATGATCTGATGTAAGTATCCATATTGATGTACACCAACCTATACCGTATTGTTTATTTTACGAATGTTTTTTTATATATTTTATTTTCGGGTGTCTATTTATATATCGGTTATTATGGTGGTTGGCGGAGACCGTATTATTTGCTGAAGTGATATGCGCTGTCAAAGGTTGAGAACCACTGGACTAACTAGTTTCCAACTACAGTACACTCTCGCTATTCCGAACAGGGGTGTTCCGATTCAAAAAAAATCTGTTCCGATTAGTGAAGTAATACATTTTCTCTAGGCCTTTATAAAATGAGACCCGATCATCCGAACCAAACTTGTCCAAACCTTTTTAATCCCAACTAACATATGTCAGGGCCGTAGCCACTGGTCAGGTTGGTCAGGTTTCAACCTGACCACTTTTAGTTGGTTGGACAGGTTAACCTGAACCCTTGGCCCTGTTGGTACTGTATCCAGCCCGGTCTAACCTGACCACTTTTAATTGGTGGCTACGGCACTGTATGTACGTATATAATAATACCTAAATAATTGTCTGAGACTTCTTTATTTATACTTCCATTGTAATATACAATTATTTAATGTTTTTACCCCCAATTTATATAAAAAATAGTTTTGGATCCACTGTTTATCATTAAGTAGATATCCTTCGAAATCAAATAAATCATTTAAAAGTAATACTTCTAAGTTCTAACCGTGTGAAAGATAGCAAAGTTGTGGAATAAGCATTTAATTGACTGTAGACAGTTAAATAGTATCCGTACATTCACCTTAAAATATTAATTATGCGTAGGCCAGTCAATAGAAAAAGGCAGAAAAGTCCAGAAAAGGGCGGTTTTTTCCGGAACCGGTCTTTTCTAGAAAAGGGCGTTTTTTTTCGAACACCGCATTCTATACATTAAGGAGATAGACCCGTACATTTGCATGAATAAATCAAACTGTTGTTTTACAGTTGTTTAACCTCCTAGCTATACTATGACATGCTATCTACCCGAATCCGAAAGAAAAATTTCATTCGGAATTTTTTTAAAACCTTTTTGACGTCCCCCAAGGTCAAAATCATCCTCCTATAGAAAATTAAGGCAATGGTGGTCACAAAAAATTTGGGCCAGGGATTAGTTAAATACTTCAACTCGACAAATGCTTTTTCGTTATTTTGTACATTTGTTTAATAAAATCCTTATTGAATAGTTACAATCAGCCTTCGTGTAGTATGGATTGTGTTCATTGTACACAAATTTAATAATATACGAACTAAATACATTTTCTATTTGAATTGTTAATTGGGAAAATAACTAATAAGGATTATAATATTAATTAGAAATTAACAATTATTAACTATATTTTGTTCATAATAAGCAGGCCTGACTCATTAGTAATCTATTATGCTGAGTATACTAGTATTTGAACTGATGTTTAAAGGAACTGATATTGCGTGTCATTTATACATCTTGTTTTTACCCACCCATAATGTAAAAATTTACATTGGTGGATATTAACTTAATGGGATTCTAAAAAATTTTTATTAATTGCCCTTTATTCCAATCAACTCTCACTTATTCTAAATACATATCAGTATAATTTCTATCTGAATACGATGTCTTGTGTTGTGCCTCAGTGCCTGGCTGTACCTCCAATTACAGAGGAGAAGATTTCACGAAATTTTTTAATTTCCCCAAAGATGAGGAGCTTCGAGAAAAATGGTTCAAGGCTATTCCCAGACACAGAGAAGACTACCAAAACAACAAGATTCCAAGGGTTAGTAATTCTTACATTAAAATAATGATTTTTTCATCGAAACTCTGATTCAGTTACTATAATAATTTTATGAATTAAAAAGTACAAGTATTGATTATGCAATCTGAACCTCGTTATTGAAATTTTCCTTAGTTTGACCTCAAATAGACCTTATTTAACCGTGTAGGTAATAATTGATTAACAAGGTTCCACTTCAACTGTATTTTTGTATACATCTAGGTATGCATACTCCACTTTAAAGAGGAAGATATCGAAAAATCAATAAGATATTTTTATGGAAGTAAATATGTTGATGTACCTCGCCCAAAATATGCCGTATCTAAGTCTGCGATACCATGCATTTTCCCAAACTGTCCCAGCTACCTCTCTGACACCAGTGAAAGACCGAGGAGATTCTCAAGAGAACAGAAAGAAGTAACCCTGACTGAAACAGCAATGAAACTAAGCAGAGAAGAGAGTGCAACCACAACAGCTGAGTTTTCATTTTCATTAATTGCTAATATTATTGATAAATTGTCGTACATTGACCTCTCCAATGGTTGGACTAGTCATATTCGGGATTTAAACTCCTTATATTTTCCAATCGTTTTAATATGATATTTAATTGACAATAATATGTTGTCAGGGTGATGAGGGTAGCTAAAATTAATGGAAAAATTGAACAAATTACCATTTTAGAAAATGTTGGGTTTGAAGTACTTAACCAATCCCTGGTCCAAATTTTTACTGACCACCATTGCCTTAGATAGTGGTTCCCAACCTGGGGTCCACGGACGCCTGTAGGGGGTCCACAGAATGTATTACGGACAATGGGAGGGGGTCCACAGAATGTCTAATATTTACTGTAGGGGGTCCACGACTCTAGGGTTGAAAAAGGTTGGGAATCGCTCCCTTTGTGTATAGAATGCTATGGATATACCTATTCTGCTTATCATCTAAAACTTGTCTCAATCTAGGGATATAAGTTATTGAACCGCTCTGTTATTTAGTATGCAAACTCACTGGTTAGTAATACAGTAGAACCTCGTTTGTACGACACGGTTAATACGAACAACAGTTCCACAAGATCAGGTCTATTCAATTTCAATGGGACTACTCCGGATAAAGCGAACATATTTTACCGTCCTTTGGTGTTCATATTAACGAGGTTCTACTGTAGTTTGTTACCAAATGGTATCAAAGTTTATACTATATCTGGGGTGTCTATTGTATGAGCCTCTAGACTCGAGTCTAGATAATATCTTGATTATCTTAAAATTAAAACTGTACTTGCACTATTGGATAAATCTATCGTCTGCTCTCTTTCTGTATACCAGATATAAATATAAGAAGTTACCGTATTTCCCCGAATAAGCGCCGGGGGCTTGAATAAGCGCCGGGTCAATAAAAATGACATTGGCATGATAATATTTACACAGATTAGTTGATCACTAATATAATTCCATTGATTTTGGCAACTTCGGCAAGTATACTGTTGGTAGAAACCATTAGAACCGACCTAAATACAGTGCAACCTCTATAAGTGGGGTCTCTATAAATGGGGAACCTCTATAAGTGGGGAATTTTTTTACCATATTCGTATATATCCATACAAATGAACCTCTATAAGCGGGGAAGTGGGGAATGGGGGACCATAAATTTCAAGGAGTTTTTATCTGCATACAAAACAACCTCCATAAATGGGGGGAATGGACAAATCCTAACATGATTCTTATAAAATAATACAATATTTCCAATAAATCGACTCTAAAGTTCTACAGAAAAAATATTTTCGATTGATCTGATGTTTTTAGAAGAAATCACCTAGTGTAGATCAGCAGTTAACTAAATTGTCATAATATACAAATCATAACTATAACGTGCATTAATGTGTGTGTTATATGAATACTTTGTATAATATAGCATATATAATGTTTTTCCAATTGAATTTTATAACCGGGGAATGGGGGGCAATTGAAATTTTCCCCGTCCCATGCTCCCCACTTATAGAGGTTCCACTGTATTATATTCTGGATTCTTCACGAAAATTTCAGGATAATTTTGGCCTACGAAAACAATAAGCGCCGGGGCGCTTATTCGGGGAAATACGGTACTTATATAGAGCTCAGCTCTAATAGAGTTCAGCTCTAATAGAGTTCAGTTTTTCAGTATGTGTATTCAGGTACTGAGAAAGGTCAGTATTCCCCAAGCTTTGAAATTGACCTTTAGAAAGTAAGCCTGGGCTTTTAGTATGGGAAAAAATCTGAACTCTACGAAGCTCAGCTCTAATAAGCATTCTCTAAATATAATTCATTCATTAATTAACCCTATACAAACGACGGATAATACGAACAAATTTCGCGGTCCCCTGATACCTAACTAGACTCTACAGTATACTTACTACTACATATTACTGTTGGTTGGGCTAGCACTAATAGCAATAGGAATGACTACTCTCGACAAGTTGCAGATAATGGGTATCCGCAGCTTCCACCCGATGCAGGAGAGCAACATAAAGTTCGAGTCTCCGATCACTTAATGAGAAAGCTATGAGTTTATTTCAAACCATAAGTGACCGAAGTGCGAATTTCTCTTTACATGAATTTGATCGTCTCAGAAACGAACACTCCGTTTTAGAAAACGAATACACTTCAATGCAGCGACATTACACGCCGGAAAACAAGGAATTAGCTCTGCAGCGTGATGCGAAAGAAACCATTATAAACTTACAGGGTGTATCCAATGAAACATACGTGTCTACTCTACACAAGAAAATGGCTCACAACCTGATTGCATTTTTCCATTCGATATTTCTGAATTTGTATCCGAGTCAAACGAAGGCCACACGTCTCCTCTCCTAAACCCTGACGAAATACAGCCTTTAGCCGTCTCGATCGAAGAAGGCGACATTATTAATACAGGATCCACACTCGGAAGGTGTTTACGTGTTCAGTTAAGTTGAGGATAGGAGATTTAGGAATCAACCTAAATTTAGGTTGATTCCTAAATCTCCTGTCCTCAACTTAACTGAACACGTAATCGTCCCCGAAAACTCTATTACACCACCAGTTCCAACTAGTGATGTTTCACCTCCAAATGAACCTTTCCCAGAAGTTATATTACCATCCACACACACAAATGATAAAACCTTGGAATTAAACAATTTTCTATTGATTCCATCCCGACAAATCAACTCGAAATATTATTTCTTATTCTGGTCTCTACTTCAATTCGAGAGACTCTCGTGTATGGTATATTTTCCATGTATTACGTCATGTATGTTAACAAGAACCCTCCAAACCGTCTCAAATAGTCCATTCAATCCTAGCTGTGCTAATTGCTAGTTCAGCCAACAGCACTCGCATCCGAGATTCGCCCCAGAAACTCGGCACTCAAATTCAGATGATTAATGATGCCCTGTAAGTTTATAGCATTTTTATTTTAATATGCTGATTACAATTTGTTATTTATGTAGTATATCTATTAAACAGCCTTTGGCGACAAAATTGTTTTATTTTTCAGTTAATTACAGTTGAACCTCGTTAGTACGAACACCAAGGACCCGCCAAAATGTGATTGCCTTATCCGGAATTCGTATTAACCGGTGTCACTTGTATTAAAATCCAAAATTGCAGCTGTGCCGACTCATGCTCCTTTGGTGGCACTATATTTTGGTGGTGGTTTATTGATAGTGCCTCCAAAGGAACATGCGGTCAGCACAGCTGCAATTTTTTATTGGTCCGTGGATCGTCCACAGAAGAGAGTTTTTTTAACTAAGAACTGACATTTTCAGGGCAGGTGTCTCATGGGTTACAGATGTGCACCTGGGGTCACGATTTTGTATCACATTTTTTATCACACATTTTATACCTGTTTAATGTTAGAAAAAGAACAATAAATTGTGCGCGAATATTCAAATTATATGCATTCTATAGAGAATTTAATTCTACACCTTTCAGATGAACGAATTTTAAATTGGGTTTCGTTTGTGCCACAATTGAGTTGCAAGTTTCCTTTGTTTACTAACACTTCAGTTCAATTGAAAGTGTTAACAATTTAATCAAATTCCACTATTCAGTCAAAGATTCCACTCAATTCCACTGTTCAGTCGATTTTAGAAAATCCACTCGATTCCACCGTTCAGCCAATTCCACTAAAATTTACTACCAGCTACCCGCCCTCCACCCTTGGTCTCCCTCCGCACCAGTATGCCCACTACCTGCCGCCTCCTCACGGCACTCCGCACCACATTCCAATCTACCCCGGCTGTTGTTTACTTATATTGTCAATAACAACAACAAATAGACATAATAGAAATTTGCGAGTGTAAAATTCGTATTCAGCATACTGTTTACCAAATATTCACACTTAGAAGTGAACAAATAACTGGAATAGATCTGGGCGTGACCTACGTAGGTCACGACCATTGTTATCTTTTTCGTTATCTACTTATAGAGCTTTTTATTATTATAATACCTTTTTTGCCACCAATTGGGTTAATTTTTACACGCCTTATTTTTACTTGTCTTAATTTTTACACGCCTTAATTTTACTTGTCTTAATTTTTACACGCCTTAATTTTTTTCTATCTAATAAAATTATTACTAGCCTTAATTTTTTTTGTTTCACTCCTGAATTATCTTACTATTTTTTCTTAAAAATAAAAAAAAACAAGGCTTATGGCGAGTAAAAAAATTAAGGCGTGTAAAACCCTGTGACCGGTATGAAGGCGAACGGGCCTTCATAGTGGACTGTAGCAGTCTGGTGGCGCAGAAGTCATCTGCCAGGAGAGCATAGAGCTGGCGGAGTCCGAGCTCCAGCTGCTGACTACTAACTTGGAGCAAAGGAATGTGGCTTCTCTAGCTGAGAATTTGATCGATTTACTGGAAACCCAGGCTCAAGGAAAGTCTAACTTTCAAATGATTTTGATTACCCACGACCAGAAATTCGCACACACAGAATTTGTGGAGCATTACTGGCGATTGACGAAAACCGACAACTACTCCCAAATAACTAAACTAGCTTTCTCCCACAACTCTTATTGAGTGCCTTTTGTTATTTATCCACCTTGTTTCGTATTGAATTGTCCTTTGATAGTAAATTGTATTAGAAAGTAGATGATACAGATATACTATTTATATATGGGGTAGGAACTCAAAGTCTAGATTTAATTGATTTAATTATTAACTGCTGCTTGAGTGGTTAATTAGTACATACACATAGACAAAACAGAATATGTGTATAGCTAACACTATAAGACACTGATATGTGTGGGCGTCTGGGCGACGACGATTAATATATTAAAGGGCTTGACATAAATCATTGATTTTTATTTTTAATCAAAATCATTCAAAAATTAGTGATGTAAAAATCAATCAAAATCAAATCATTCAAAATGTGAGATTGAAAAAATCATTCATCAAATCATTTCCAATTACGATGATATAATTAGTATTTTTTGTTACTCCCGTGTCCCAAAGATAAAGATGTTCTTTTAACTAATGTACACACAATAACATATTTTAATAGGTGATCTAAGAATCTTAATCAATATAATAGTTATAATAACAAATCACTTTGGTTATTTGGACCTGGGGAATTAAAATACATGTTCCTATAAATTACAGTCGAAATCGGGGTTTTTTGCCACGGGTTTTTTTGCCTTATCGGGTTATTTTGCCTCCTTGCTTCTCCTTGTTTCTTCATAACCTCATAGAACTGTATATAGTTAAATACGGGGTTTTTTGCGTATCGGGTATTTTTGCCTCTTTTTCCATGCATTTAGGGGGGCAAAAAACCCAGTTTCGACTGTAGTAATCCTTTTCAGATGTACCTATTAAAAGGTCAAAATAACTCATTCCGAGGAGACTAATAAGCGGAGTCGATAGTAATAGTATATACGTTAGTACATTTGACCCATTAAACCGGAGCAATCTAAGACTATTGGTATTGGGTTTGTTCCTGGCAGGGCTTTACATAAATCATTTTGATGATTTTTAAAAAAATCAATTCAATGATTTATGATTGATCTTTGGCTAACATTCAATGATTTGATGATTGATTTTCCATCTCATTTTTAGAATGATTTGATTTTGATTGATTTATGAAATACATATTTCAATACAATCATGAAGTGCCCCCGGAAAAGGGCAGTAAATTTGAAAAAAACACTTATGACCATATATGGAACACTGCAGGCCAATTTATGGTCAGCTTCTATATTCAAGAGACAGAAATTCTAAAGAGATTCTACACTTCTAGACTCTAGTGCCACCAATTGTTAAATTTAGGACTTTTGAGAGTGAGTCCCTAATCATAAACTAAGGTTAGAATTAATTAACCACTAAATACTGATCTACGTAATACGTATATGATATATGTTTACTAATACAGTTGAAAGTTGAAACCGGATATTTTTAACAATCGGATATATTTAACACATTTTCTTGTAAATAATTAATTATTGTTGTTGTTGTAAAATCGGGTATTTTTAACAATCGGATATTTTTAACAAATTTTCGTGAAAAGAATGTGTTAAAAATATCCGGTTTCAACTGTAGTACCAAAGGTGCTAGGTAAACGCTGATAAGTGAGTTAATAGCGTAGGCTAATAATAGAGTTGTTGTAGAATGGCTAGTGCAAATGTGCCAGTAGAGAGTTCCTTCCTGTTAGAGGTGGAGAGAGCACGAGCAGAGGTACGGGAGAGAGTAGCCAGAGCTCACCAGGTGCTGCGAGAGAGAGAGACAGCACTGCTGTCAGAGCTGCAGCAGCTAGAGGATGTCTACAGGGGAGAGGGAGTAGACAGGCAAGTTGCTCAGCTGAGAACAACCAAGGAACATGCTATTGCTACTCTCTCGGATAACAAGAACAAAGAGTTCCTTGAACAGCACGTAGCTCTACTGGACACCCAGATGAGAGAGCTAGCAGCTGATCTCGAGACAGCCAGAGACAGGATGGGACGAGTGGAGCTGGAGTGGGATGGAGACCTGGAAGGAATACTGAGAGGGACAGGATCGATTCGAGTGAGAGGAGCACCTGACTACAGGGAGAAAGGAAATCCTGTGACGGTAGCTGGGAAACATAGAGAGAAGACCTCTACAACACCTGGAGAGTTCTGTTATCCTAATTCAATCGCTATAGACTCTGAAACGAGTAATATTTATATTTGTGATGAATTAAACAACCGAGTACAAGTCTATAGCGAATCTTTGGAATTCTTATTCGCTTTCAGTAAAGAGATGAAGTCACCAGTTGGTATCTGTATCTATCTTAGGAAAGTCTATGTCACACAGTTTCATGCTGATTCTCTCTCTGTATATTCTATCGAAGGTAGATACATACAATCAGTTGGAAGAACAGGCGATAAAGAACTGGAATTTTATTGGCCTAGTGGAGTTGCTGTATCAACAGTGAATAATCTGATTTACATTTGTGACTGTTTGAACAATCGGATTCACTGTCTGAATTTGAATTTATCTTTCAATTCATTCATTTCTAAAGTTAACTGTCCTAGAGATATCAAGCTGACACCACAAGATATTGTAGTGTTGTCAAAAGGAAGTCCATGTATCCAATTCTACGATTACTCACATCAGCTGATTAGACAGATAGTAACACGAGGAGAAGGTAATCAGGTGATTGATCCTTGGTACTTCTGTCTAGACAGAGAATCCAATATTCTGATAACTGACTCATCAGCTGATAGAGTTCTGATATTCTCTAACAGAGGACAACTGCTGCATAAGTTTGGGAAGAGAGGAGAGGAAAGAGGAGACCTTATCTCTCCTGCTGGTATAGCTGTGGATAGAGAAGATAGAATTATAGTAGTGTCTGAGAATTCTAAACACTGTATTCAGTTATTCTAATTGGTAACTTTCCTGTATTAGTGTTTTCTAGAATGATAGGGAACAGAAATTGCATTCATAATTGATATAGAGATTAACTTCCTTTGTTTATTATTGATAAACTTGCATTATGCTGGACGCTAATTATGAATTTATTCATTTATTTACAGTAGAACCTCGTTAACGAACACCAACGGACGGTAAAATGTGTTCGCTTTATCCGGAGTTCGTATTAACCAGAGTAATACCCATTGAATAGCCATTGTAGGGACTTGATTTTGTGGAACTGTTTGTTCCTCTTATCCGGAAATTTGTATTAACCGTGTTCGTACTACTGTATTTATGCATTTGATTGTTGTTATTTACAAAATACCAGGCAAACACATTTAATGACAATTCAAAATAAACCTAGATGCTAGTTTGCATCTGGGATTAGGTAGACATTGACAAGTATGCTGACTCCAAATTTGGTATTTGGATATTTCGATTGGTATATTACAGGATACTCCGCTTAATTGGGACAACTCCCCAAGAATCAATCTTTTTCTTTGAAGCGAATACTAAATTTTTTGGTTTATCTGGACTAGGGTTCCACAAACTAGGTTTTTCAGGCCGCATGCGGCCTGAAACAACCTTATGTATGGCCTGATGGAAATTTCCACCCTTTTCATCAAATATTATTGTCATTACTTATATCATAGCTATATTACCTTTTGACTAGAGTCCTTTATGAATTTTGCTCAGAAATTAGCATAGTTCTAGTATTACAACAACATATGTAATAGTTTTGTTCTAAATTTCCAAAATTCTCGATATTTTTTGCGGCCTGAGGAAAAATTTGTTTTATATTATGTGGCCTGATATAAATGAAAGTTTGCGGAACCCTGATCTGGACCAACTCAACAAATTGAGTTCAACTTTGGTTTTCTCAATAAAAAATTAATATTGATCAGGACAAATTCTGATATTTATCTTGATCAATTCTTCTTAAAATCTACGCTAGGCAATGATAGAGTATGTTTATGCTGCAAACTGACGCAATTTAACACTTTCCTTAAATATATCGGTATCAATTATCGCTTCAGCCCTGCTTTGTACTCAAATAATATGACTAGTTGGTATATATGCGCGTAGTACTATAGGTCCCTGTTACAAGCGTGCTAATTTTACTTTCCTACTAATAGCTCGCGTAATGCTTCGCTCAGAATCCTTATCCTCGTATCAACGGACTCAAACGAATCGACCCCAGAATTGTCTGCTCCCACCAGGTTTCCAACCTTCCGGTTCCTCCTATAACAGTCAGTTTGGCTCCACCAGTGAGTATGCCTAAAGGGGTGGCGCTACCAAACGCTCGACTGATGGACCTCACCAGTGCCGAATTTAGGCTGTAGTGGGCCTAGGGCTAAGTCACTATTTGGCCCTATTTTGAGAAAATGACCAATAAATTTGAAAATGTAAATAGATTTTTATCAATTAATTGTAGAATTGTATGAGTGGATCAACTGGAATGAAATAACAAACAGTTTAGCATATGTATTCCTACCGAACTTCATGCTTATCACAAGTGAATTCTTTAGCCGAAAGTTCATGTTAGCTACTAAACTATTATGGTTGTGGTTTGTATTCTACGAAATATTATAATAACTGAAACCGAAATCTTCTATATCACGAGATTTTCTGTTTCAAAACAACAAATATCACCATTTAGTTTCACAAATAAACACTTTCTATATGATGTAATGGAGCCTCAATGAATACTGTTTCAATTAACTAATTAAAGAATAAATAAAAATCCAAAATTGCAGCTGTGCCGACGCATGTTCCTTTGGTGGCACTATATTTTGGTGGTGGTCTATTGATAGTGCCTCCAATGGAACATGCTGTCGACACAGGCTGCAATTTTGGATTTTTTTCGCCATGTCATGAACGTCACATGGTGTTTACACCCATTTATCAATTTGTTACGGGACAAAGGAACGTTTTATAAATTTCATGCTTCTTTCTACCTTAAACCATCTTGAGTTTAAGTTTATATTTTCATTATAAATGCTTTTAGACCCCCCTATCACTCTAATACAATTCGGGCACCAAACACGCACACAGACGAATAGTCATTTAATAGATATTCCAATTCATTAATCCATTGTTTGTATATCTGTCATACAGTCAACTCCGCTTAATAGAGCCACTCGCTTACTTTGAATTACATATGGGATTAAGTTTATATTTCCATTATTAATGCGTTATAAACCCCCCCCCTTATACTCTAATACATTTCGGGCACCAAGCACACACATAGACAAATATTTATACAAATAGATATTCCATCTCATTAATCCATTGTTTTAATAACAGAAATCGTTCTGAAATTGAATAACTGTTGAGTGGAATTGAATTTTAAAATAGGAGAAAACTTTAATACAACTATTTGTATTAGAAATCGATTTATATAGTAGTAGCTATTGAATCAAATTGAATTATTCATTTACAATATAATACTTTATTGTAACTATGATATCAGAAATTGATTTGTATAGTAATAGCTATTGAATGTAAATTAATTATTCATATATACTATAATTCTTTATTGTGATTATTATATCAACAATAACTTGAATCGAAATAACACTGAATCAATTGAATTATTCATAAATAGTAGATCTTCATCGAACCACGAAATAATTGCATAATTGAAAAATCCAAAATTGCAGCTGTGCCGACGCATGTTCCTTTGGTGGCACTATATTTTGGTGGTGGTCTATTGATAGTGCCTCCAATGGAACATGCTGTTGACACAGGCTGCAATTTTGGATTTTTTTCGCCATGTCATGAACGTCACATGGTGTTTACACCCATTTATCAATTTGTTACGGGACAAAGGAACGTTTGATAAATTTTCATGCTTCTTTCTATCTTAAACCATCTTGAGTTTAAGTTTATATTTCCATTATAAATGCGTTTTAGTCCCCCCTAACACTCTAATACAATTCGGGCACCTGTTATTACGGGACAAAGGATTGATTGATAAATTGGAATTTTGTTTTTATCTTAAACCATTTTGCGTTTAATGCCATTCATTCATTATGTATAGAAATAAATGATATAAATAGTTAATTATTTTAGCAATGTTATCCACTGTGAGTTGAGTTAATAAGTAAACAAATTCCCAATTTAATTTAATTTGCTTTAATCCATTGAATATTAATATACTGTTAAAAATTGGAAATCAGCATACTTGTTTACTTAGAATGACAAAAGGGATTGAGTTTATATTCCCATTATAAATGCGTTTATAACCCCCCCTATCACTCTAATACAATTCGGGCACCAAACACGCACACAGACGAATAGTAATTTGATAGATATTCCATTTCATTAATCCATTGTTTGTATATCAGTCATCGCTTTAAAATTGAAATCAGCATACTCGCTTACTTTGAATGACATATGGGATTAAGTTTATATTTCCACTATAAATGCTTTATACCCCCTTACACTCTAATACATTTCGGGCACCAAGCACACACATAGACAAATATTTATACAAATATATATTCCATCTCATTAATCCATTGTTTGAATATCAGAAATCGTTCTGAAATTGAATAACTGTTGAGTGGAATTGAATTTTCAAATAGGAGAAAACTTCAATACAACTATGTATTAGAAATCGATTTATATAGTAGCAGCTATTGAATCAAATTGAATTATTCATTTACAATATAATACTTTATTGTAACTATCTATGATATCAGAAATTGATTTGTATAGTAATAGCTATTGAATGTAAATTAATTATTCATATATACTAGAATTCTTTATTGTGATTATAATATCAACAATAACTTGAATCGAAATAACACTGAATCTAATTGAATTATTCATAAATATTAAATAGTAGTTATTCATCGAAACCACGAAATAATTGCATAATTGAATATTAATGAATTTACGATTTTAGAAAGTTAAGGGTGAATTGTGGCAACTTTGAGCCTAATTCTCAGGAAAATGAGGACGGATTAAAAAGATCGTGAAGAGCTATCAGTTGCAAAATACTTTTCTGATACTAATGATTCTAAAAAATTTCTTGTTATTGCATTTATTTTCTTGTGGGACAAAAAAAGCTAAAAGTCCCGTTAAAAATTTTCTCAAGTCGAAATTGAAAAATCAGGCCACGAAGTGCACATTAATCAACAACCAGACACCTATTCTGAAAATCTCAGAGCTCTAGCACTTATGGTTTAGCCTGGGGAGGCGACACGGAGAAAACAAAAAAAATCCAAGGCACTAAGACCAATACTGGGCCACTATACTATAGTATAGTCGGCACAGTAAAAATCCAAAATTGCAGCTGTGCCGACGCATGTTCCTTTTGTGGCACTATATTTTGGTGGTGGTTTATTGATAGTGCCTCCAAAGGAACACGCTTGTGGCACAGCTGCAATTTTGGATTTTTTTCGCCATGTCATGAACACCTCATAGTGTTTAGTCTCATTTAACAAGTTGTACGGGAAGCATACTTGTTTACTTAGAATGACAAAAGGGATCTAGTTTATATTCCTATTATAACCCCCTATCACTCTAATACAATTCGACCACCAAACACGCACACAGACGAATAGTCATTTAATAGATATTCCATTTCATTAATCCATTGTTTGTATATCAGTCATCGTTTTAAAATTGAAATCAGCATACTCGCTTACTTTGAATGACATATGGGATTAAGTTTATATTTCCATTATACGTAAATGCTTTATAAACCCCCCCCCCCCCTTACACTCTAATACATTTCGGGCACCAAGCACACAAATAGACAAATATTTATACAAATAGATATCCCATCTCATTAATCCATTGTTTGAATATCAGAAATCGTTCTGAAATTGAATAACTGTTGAGTGAAATTGAATTTTCATATAGGAGAAAACTTTAATACAACTATTGTATTAGAAATCGATTTATATACTAATGAATCAAATTGAATTATTCATATAAATAGAATAAATTATTGTAACTATGATATCAGAAATAGATTTGTATAGTAATAGCTATTGAATGTAAATTAGTTATTCATATATACTAGAATTCTTTATTGTGATTATAATATCAACAATAACTTGAATCGAAATAACACTGAATCAATTGAATTATTCATAAATATAGTTATTCATCGAAACCACGAAATAATTGCATAATTGAATATTAATGAATTTACGATTTTAGAAAGTTAAGGGTGAATTGTGGCAACTTTGAGCCTAATTCTCAGGAAAATGAGGACGGATTAAAAAGATCGTGAAGAGCTATCAGTTGCAAAATACTTTTCTGATACTAATGATTCTAAAAAATTTCTTGTTAATGCATTTATTTTCTTGTGGGACAAAAAAAGCTAAAAGTCCCGTTAAAAATTTTCTCAAGTCGAAATTGAAAAATCAGGCCACGAAGTGCACATTAATCAACAACCAGACACCTATTCTGAAAATCTCAGAGCTCTAGCACTTATGGTTTAGCCTGGGGAGGCGACACGGAGAAAAAAAAAAACAAACAAACCAAAGCACTAAGACCAATACTGGGCCACTATACTATAGTATAGTCGGCACAGTAATTAATGAATTTACGATTTTAGAAAGTTAAGGGTGAATTGTGGCAACTTTGAGCCTAATTATCGGGAAAGTGAGGACGAATTTAACAAATCGTGAAGAGCTATCAGTTCCAAAATACTTTTCTGAAGCTAATGATTTGAATTTTTTTCTTGTTATTGCTTTTATTTTCTTATGGGACAAAAAAAGCTTAAAAGTCCCGTTAAAAATTTTCCCAAGTCGAAATTGAAAAATCAGGCCACGAAGTGCACATTAATCAATAACCAGACACCTACCCTGAAAATCTCAGAGCTCTAGCACTTATGGTTTAGCCTGGGGAGGCGACACGGAGAAAAAAAAAATCCAAAATTGCAGCCTGTGCCGACGCATGTTCCTTTTGTGGCACTATATTTGGTGGTGGTTTATTGATAGTGCCTTCAAAGGAACATGCTGTCGGCGCAGCTGCAATTTTGGATTTTTTTCGCCATGTCATGAACATCACATGGTGTTTAGACTCATTTAACAATTTGTTTGGGACAAAGGAATGATTGTTGAATTTGAAGTTTATTTCTATCTTAAACAATCTTGAGTTTAAGTTTTTACAGTAGAACTCGGTTAAGACGTACCACCTTGGGAGACAAGAAAAAGTACGTACTAACAGAGGTACGTCTTATCCGTATGCATAATCCATAAGTCGTAATAATTACTTCTATAGTACGTACTAACCGAATTAAAATACATACATTTTATTTAATTGGGAATATAAATTGGTACGTCTTATCTGAGGTACGTCTTATCCGAGTACGTATTAACCGAATCATTTATAATGGATCAAATAGGAGGAAAAATCGGTTATTAGAGAACAGTACGTAATATCCGAGAGTACGTCTTAAGCCGAGTACGTACTAAGCGAGTTCCACTGTATTTCCATTATAAATGCGTTTTAGACCCCCCTATCACTCTAATACAATTCGGGCACCAAACAAGCACACAAACGAATAGTCATAAACTAGAAATTCCATCTCAATTATCCATTGTTTATATATCAGTTATCATTTTGAAATAGAAATCAGCATACTTGTTTACTTAGAATGACATATGGGATTAAGTTTATATTTCCATTATTTATGCGTTATAAACCCCCCCTTACACTCTAATACATTTCGGGCACCAAGCACACTCATAGACAAATATTTATACAAATAGATATTCCATCTCATTAATCCATTGTTTGAATATCAGAAATCGTTCTGAAATTGAATAACTGTTGAGTGAAATTGAATTTTCATATAGGAGAAAACTTTAATACAACTATGTATTAGAAATCGATTTATATAGTAGCAGCTATTGAATCAAATTGAATTATTCATTTACAATATAATACTTTATTGTAACTATGATATCAGAAATTGATTTGTATAGTAATAGCTATTGAATGTAAATTAATTATTCATATATACTAGAATTCTTTATTGTGATTATAATATCAACAATAACTTGAATCGAAATAACACTGAATCTAATTGAATTATTCATAAATAGTAGTTATTCATCGAAACCACGAAATAATTGCATAATTGAATATTAATTAAATTTCTATTTTAGAAAGTTAAGGGTGAATTGTGGCAACTTTGAGCCTAATTCTCAGGAAAATGAGGACGGATTAAAAAAATCGTGAAGAGCTATCAGTTGCAAAATACTTTTCTGATACTAATGATTCAAAAAAGATTTTTGTTATTGCATTTATTTTCTTGTGGGACAAAAAAAGCTAAAAGTCCCGTTAAAAAATTTCTCAAGTCGAAATTGAAAAATCAGGCCACGAAGTGCACATTAATCAACAACCAGACACCTATCCTGAAAATCTCAGAGCTCTAGCACTTATGGTTTAGCCTGGGGAGGCGACACGGAGAAAAAAAAAAACAAACAAACCAAAGCACTAAGACCAATACTGGGCCACTATACTATAGTATAGTCGGCACAGTAAAAACAAACCAAAGCACTAAGACCAATACTGGGCCACTATACTATAGTATAGTCGGCACAGTAAAAATTTACAAACAGAAAGCTTTCAATACACTACTGTATTTCTGAAATTCTGTATTAATTAAGTCATTGGACTAACATGTTTCCTATTTGAAACATATAAATACTAGGGGACATTGAATAGGAAACTAAACCTAAACTAAACAAAGCAAACAAATGGCAACACAACAAAGTTCCGAATTAAAGACTGAAGAAGAAAAGCTGATTGATCAGTACCAACAGAAACTCAAATACTTTAAATCCATCAACATTAATAGTTTGCTAGGTTTGGAGCAATTATGCGACGAAATGCAATTGGCATTGGATACACTGTACCCCAATAAGGCAGCCATACTTTCAGAGCAGACACGAGCCTCTATATAGAGGATAGCTATCGACTGATACTAGACTTCTACTGGGATGTAGGGAGTACTGCTCGTGATATGGAGGAGATGTGCTCATATCTAGAATATATAGAATCAGGTGAAGAAATTATATAAATGGGAAAACATCTAATGAGAGCAAATGAAGTGATTGAAAAGTTGCAGTTGAACAAAACTATGAATTAATCCCTAAAACTAACTCTCTTAGAAAAGTTTGATTTCCAAATGCAAGAAATTACGAATTTCTTCATTAACAACTTTCTCCCAGAAGAATTCAGAGACAGCATATTCCTAATAGAGAGCACACTAGCCGAGCCCGAGCTATGGACGCTACCTACCCTCATTATGTGGAGGGAAACTGCTAAGAGGAAAATAGAAATTATTCAGATCGTGACAGAACTCCCAGATATCGTTATCCCAGGAATAATATTCGATAATGTGATCAGCAAGTATCAGTCACTGATTAAGCAACTGCAAGCTGAGATTCTAAAGTTAAGAACCTACCCCATACCGGAGCCCTGGTGTTCTTATTGCATGAGACAGGGACTGACACACATGATAAAAGGGGAATTCATTTTCTTCGTGCATCCCGGAATAGAGGAGGACATGAGACCTCTGAACCTGTCCGACAGGGACCTACTGCCCGGGGGGATATCCCGTCAGGAATACGACACACGACTGAACAGGGTAGATACAGAGACTGAATTAGCGATTCGAAAGCTAGAAGATATTAACGCGAGTGATATGGAAAGACATCTAGTTTGGTTCAAGAGTTCTTATGAGGAAATTGAGAAGAGAGTAAACTTCGCTTTCACAGAACTGAGAGATCTGCACAAAGACGCACGAAGCCTCGAGTACCTTGTTGACAAGAACCAAGATGATGTGCTGCTGAAATCAATATACGACATTATTCTTAGAGAGATACGACACTATTTCAACAACAGAATCGATATTCCTTCGGTAGCCATTGACACTCGTAATATTCCAATTCTAACAGCTCCTCCAATGCAAGAGAGGAACATACCCACGGCATCTGGCATTGACAGAGGAGGGGATTGTTCCATCAATTTAGTCACACCAGCTTCTGTTGTTGTTGTTGTTGAGGAATCAGTGATAGTAGCAGACGGATACGGACACAGAGTATCATACTACAGAATTAGTAATTTGACCTGCATGGGATCTTGGTATCACGACGAATACGATACTCCTGTGTCACTAACCTACTTCAAGGGATCCCTATATGTAAGCTTCAAAGATGTATTAATACCATTTACACTGACATTGAAAGATTCTGAGGTAGATTGTATGGAAGACAAGACTCCAATTGCTATCCCGCAGATAAGCTGCACAGCCAGCAACAAGGATAATCTGTATGTGGGGACTGTAGCACCGAGTCTGCTGCTGATTAACACGGACACCAACAGCGTAGAGAGGGAGTACCCTCTGCAGGTTATGCGCTACGAGACCAGCCACAAGAAAGCGAGCAGATATCCGTGGTTGCAGGACATGAAAGCTGTCAAGGATGTCATAGTCTGTCTCTTCACGGGATCTCCATCTCCTCTCCAGATGTTCTCATTAGAAGGAGAACTGATTAGGTCCGTAATAACAGAAGACCAGATTACAGAGGCGTACCACTTTGATATCTACTTTAATGCAATCACAGGGGAGAAGAGATTCTATATCTCAGACTTTTGGGACAACGCCATAAAGGTGTTTGATAGAGAGGGTGTGTACATAGAGAGTATCCTCGAGGAGGGAACAGACCTGTGTCAGATCTCCAGACCGACAGGAATATTCATAGAGCGCACAGGCTACATAACGTACTGTGACATGAAGGAGAATAACTGCATACAGAGACTCTAACAGCTATATCTACTATTCTTATTACTCTTGTATTATTCCTATGTATACATCTACTTTGTTAATTTGTTTGTATTTAGTTTCCAATAAACAAACTGCACTCAACTGTGTCATATTATAATTATGTACTATAAATATAGGAACTATAGTGACTTCACACACAATTCTATAACTATCAGAATAAGGTACAGTAGAAACCGGTTTTTTCTAAACATTTCTTTGCAATTAAGAATAGTTAGAACTTAGAATACACCGATAGTTAGAATAAATCGATATTTAGCATATCTGCCAACGTAAATGGATTTAACCATTTTGGTGGCTGTTCTGTACAGGCTTAAAATGGTATATGACATTCGGACAGGAATTTTCAGCTGGGACAAAATTACCGATTGTGAGTCTAAATTGGAGCCCCGTACAAGGAATGACTCTAATATTTGGCAGGTATGCGATAAAATACACCGATTATTCTAATATTTCGGTAGTTAAAATTTAACGATAGTTAGAAAAATCGATAGTTAATAAAAGCCAATGGTTTACTTGTCACATTGGAATTTAATACATCACTGTCATCACAAATAGTTAGAATAAACCGCTAAGTTGGAATAACCCGAGTTATAAGAATTAAGTATAATTACGAATTAAATAAATTAAAATAATAAGTGCAGCAAAAATTGCTTAGTAAAATCCGATAGTTAGAATAAGTTGAATAACCCGGTGTTAGAAAAACCCGGTTTCAACTGTATTAGCTATAGACTAGCAAATACGATGGAATAATTGACATTCCAATTACACACATTATTCGTACAGCAGCATGTCCAACAAGGAGTCAATTGTACACTACTACTATAGTTTGACATGGAACAATTTAATGTATCGACTAATATGTAGTGAGCCAATTTTGATTCATAACGGAAATCTGATTCCCATACCCACGGCAACCCTGGGTCACCCCACCCAAGGCCACCCGTATATAACCTATAGGCTCAAGGCAGTCTTCTATATATTGCCCAAATCCTTCACTATCTTTAGTTTGTGAGTGAAAATAGAAAGTGAAAAATCTAAGTAAAATAGAAAGAGGATCGATATACAGTCAGGTTCTTTTATTATGAACATTCAAGGGACCAAAAATTGTGTTCATAATACAGAGACTTCATAATAAGCGAACTCAACTTAATACAAATCCTATGTAAGTTGTTAAATTGGGACCGTAGGGTTTGTTCATAATAAAAAATCTTCATATTAAGCAGACGGAATCTTGTTCATAATAAGCAGACCTGACTGTATTTTGTAAATGCCGTACTCAGGAAGGAGGCAAAATGATACAATGGACAGATTGTCAAGAATGGTTTCACAAGAATGTATGCGGATCCCGATACTGGCGTGGACAGACCCAAACTATAAGTTGGCGAGTGAAATTTGCAAAGAAATGTAGTGTTAGTTAGGCCTACCGTAGGAAGTATAATTACATATCTATATATCATCAAGTAATCATAGCTACTTTAGATAATTTAGGGCACAGAAACGAGGATACCCAAAACACTGGCGTACCTGTATCACTAGCGATTTAGGGACCCCACGACCACAAAACGCTAGCGATATAGGGACCCTACGATCACAAAACGCTAGCGATTTAGGGACCCCCGTCCCTATATCGCTAGCGTTTTAGGGACGGGGATCCCTAAATCGCTGGATACCCAAAACGCGCTTACACCGGTGTATTCTTTGCATAGAAATATATTAAACATATAAAATTAATCCCTTCATTTCATAAACCAAGAAGTGTTGGTATCTGTAAATTAGGTAATATCTAGATTCAACGATCAACCTACGAATTGCTCTAGCAAATGAATTCTGGGAGTCCCAAAGATCTGAAGGAGACTGGAAATCGTTACTTCAGTCAGGGAAACTTCTCCGAAGCGATCGGCCAATACTCCAAGGCAATAACAAGAACGCCCAACAATGCTATTCTCTACACAAACCGCGCACTAGCTAACCTAAAGCTGAACAACTGGCAGAACTGCATTGACGACTGCAACTCTGCTCTCACCATTGAGTCCAACATGGTTAAGGGGTTCTACTTCATGGGACAGGCCCTGGTGGAGATACAGCTGTATGACGAGGCCATATCTGCTCTCAACAAGGCGCACACGCTCTCCAACGAGCAGAGACGCTTCTTCGGAGACGACATCGCGTCTGCTCTGCGTCTGGCGAAGAGGAAGCGGTTCGAACTGATGGAGGAGAAGCGCATCCAGCAGGAGATAGAGCTGCAGAGCTATCTGGACAGACTCATAACAGCCGACACAGACAGCCAGCTCGCGCAGACGCAGCCGGAGGAGAGACAGCATGTGAGATAGAATACATCCCGATTATAACCAAGAAATTATCCTGGAGCGCGAGACGCTCCTTTTGGAGCATGATTTTTTGGAAAATTTTAATTAAGAGCGCGAAAATTTGGAATCCTCTCCTATACCGTAACATTAATTTGTGATTTAGGCGTATGAAAATTGGATCAGACCAAGATTAGGAGCGTATTTACAAATGGCTGTGTAATACACTGCTATACACACTAACTGCTATGTATGGACATACTGTGTGGTGAAATAAATAATGTTAGGAATAATCTACAACAACTAGAGCGTACCTTATATACAGGTATAAGCCCCTTTGGGACCCCACGGCCTACATATTAGCATTGTAGAGCTCCCATGTGTCCCGATACTGGTGAGATCAATGGTACGGAAGCAGTGGCGGCGCCAAGGGGGGCAATGCCCCCTCTTTTGAGGCTGGCACCCCCTAGAATAACAATGTTGACAGTGTGCCCCCCTGAAATCCCCCCTGGCCCCCCCAGAGCTCCCTTACCTGAAAATCCTGGCGCCGCCTCTGTAGGAAGTCATATTAAGTGTCGCATTATAAATGATTTTAAACGAACTCACTACTTGTAACCCATTATAATAATCTAAACCCCTATATCCCATTCTACAGCTCCCTAAATTCGCTATTGAATCCTGTTAGCTCATTCAATCAGTCTGTATTACCTCTGTCCCATGGGGATATAACAAGTGGCCTGTATATGAACCTAAGTATATACGACTAGTTAGTTTGTTGCCCAATGAGGTTTGATAGGTTACAGGTGTGTGTCGCAGGTGGAGGAGCGAGGCAGGAGGAAGAAGGAGGAAGTTAACGAGCTGCTGGCAGCTGTGGACGAGCGCAGAAAGAAGAGAGAGATACCAGACTATCTCTGCGGTAAGATTAGCTTCGACATTATGGTAGACCCTGTCATAACGCCCAGCGGTATCACGTACGACCGGAAACACCTGGAGTCACACCTCCACCGAGTGGGCCAGTTCGACCCCATCACTCGGGAGCCGCTGACAGAGCACCAGCTGGTCCCCAACCTAGCTCTTAAGGACGTCATAGACAACTTCGTTAAGGAGAATCCATGGTTAGACGACTATAACTAGCTTTAGTGTACATTCCAGGTTCAAGTCTGGTTGCTATGTTGGGATGTTTAACGTGATACTGGTAATTTAATATTTAACTTCTTAAGTGTATTTAACGGTTTTAGTTTCATGTTTCTAATTCTGAATAAATGAGTTTGCTACTACTAATTGCTTTTGAACAGATTATAGTTTATCAATTTTGTTAATTTGTAAACTAATTACAAATATTCCAATTAAGTCTGACGAATTCAGTCTGTCTTATTTAATGGATTGATTAACTAAGTAGCTAGTGCATGAGATGGCTAGTGCAAATGTGCCAGTAGAGAGTTCCTTCCTGTTAGAGGTGGAGAGAGCACGAGCAGAGGTACGGGAGAGAGTAGCCAGAGCTCACCAGGTGCTGCGAGAGAGAGAGACAGCACTGCTGTCAGAGCTGCAGCAGCTAGAGGATGTCTACAGGGGAGAGGGAGTAGACAGGCAAGTTGCTCAGCTGAGAACAACCAAGGAACAGACTATTGCTACTCTCTCGGATAACAAGAACAAAGAGTTCCTTGCACAGCACGTAGCTCTACTGGACACCCAGATGAGAGAGCTAGCAGCTGATCTCGAGACAGCCAGAGACAGGATGGGACGAGTGGAGCTGGAGTGGGATGGAGACCTGGAAGGAATACTGAGAGGGACAGGATCGATTCGAGTGAGAGGAGCACCTGACTACAGGGAGAAAGGTAATCCTGTGACGGTAGCTGGGAAACACAGAGAGGAGACCTCTACAACACCTGGAGAGTTCTGTTATCCTAAGTCAATCGCTATAGACTCTGAAACGAATAATATTTATATTTGTGATAGATGGAATAACCGAGTACAAGTCTATAACGAATCTTTAGAATTCTCATTCACTTTCAGTGAAGAGATGAAGTCACCACGTGGTATCTGTATATATCTTAAGAAAGTCTATGTCACTCAGTTTCATGCTGATTCTCTCACTGTATACTCTACTGAAGGTAGATACATACAATCAGTTGGAAGAGCAGGCAATAAAGAACTGGGATTTCTTGCTCCTTGCGGAGTTGCTATATCAGCAGTGGATAATCTGATTTACATTTGTGACCGTTTGAACGATCGGATTCATTGTCTGAATTTGAATTTGACTTTCAATTCATTCATTTCTAAAGTTAACCTGCCTAGAGATATCAAGCTGACACCACAATATATTGTAGTGCTGACAGGAGGAAGTCCATGTATCCACTTCTACGATTACTCACATCAGCTGATTAGACAGATAGAAACACGAGGAGAAGGTAATCAGGTGATTGATCCTTGTTGCTTCTGTCTAGACAGAGAATTCAATATTCTGATAACTGACTCATTAACTGGTAGAGTTCTGATATTCTCTAACAGAGGACAACTGCTGCATAAGTTTGGGAAGAGAGGAGAGGGAAGAGGAGACCTTATCTCTCCTACTGGTATAGCTGTGGATAGAGAAGATAGAATTGTAGTAGTGTCTCGTAATCCTGAACACTGTATTCAGTTATTCTAATTGTTGCAAAATGTAGTATTTATATTTGTCCCCAGCCTTTATTAGGTGTAGTTAGCTATTCTCCAGTAAATGTTTGTTTGTGTTTAGTTATTCTATTACAAAAAGAGATTCAAACTCGTATTAATATCTCAGACGAGTTGTTTAATCTCAAGAGATGATACAAGGTAGAAACAAACTTTCCATTTATCAATTGATCCTCAAGCCACGTAACGTAACACCTCTAAAAATGAGTCTTGACACCTTGAGGTGAAGATGACATCGTCAAAAAAAGTGTTTTTACAATTTAGTGAATTATGTATTTCGAATGGATTGGTTGTGTCAGGTAACTAACTACCTTGCCTTGTTAACGTAGATATTGCTTAGGCACAATTTTTATTGTGTTTAATATAAAATAATGATTTTGTGTAAATTATTGGTAGAGCCATGGCTCTCCAAACCTACCGAAGCCTACGCACATGATATATGATTTATTTACTAATTACCATAACAATAGAGTGATCAATATGTCTGTACTTCCTGCTTTAATTTCCTTTCTCATTTGTTTCGACGTGAACTATTTGCGTACTTTGTCAGGGTCCTTCATGTCATGGAGTTTCAATTCCCCGCACCAATTATCCTTTTGGATATTTTACTGATTTCATTACTTGACACCGCCATCCATTGATTCCATCCCATTTTGAAAATTCGTAAGAATTCCGTTTGGGAGGGAATAGAAGACTCAGATTCTTGTAATAAATGGAGAAGATTTTCTACTGAAGTATTATTGGACATCTCTGGAGTATAAAACATAGTCGCTTCCAAAGCTGGAGCTGAATTTTCAGGCGAACAACATTCAAAGTTTGGATACTAAATGTGTTTTTCCAAGAATGAGTGTGAGTGTGTTAAATTTGGGTAACAAATTTTCTTGAAGGTTTGTCGATCCTGCTCCCGCTAGCCACCTCTTCTTGTCCGATAATTTCTCCTTTTTTGAAAGTTGTACTTTCTGGAACAATTGCGCCTTGCACCTCCACTGATAGACCTTCTTGAAATGACACTGTTAGAACTTAGAAAGGGCTGACTTTTTGCCACTCATTACAATGAGATTTTTCCCTATTGTGGATTTTATTGATATTCCGTGTCGTCTTAATATATCATGCCGCAATCTATTTATGAGAAAGCAAATAATTATTGGATTGGGTATAGGTCACTTCGTTCCCAACATTATTTCGTTAATCACGACAACTTCGTACCAACGCTTTTTTGTACCGATACTTTCCGTACTTGCATTTACTACATCTATCTATAAAGGAAGTTTAATTATTAATAGTGTGCTTCTAAATCTAAAACAAGACATTCCTTATCACAGTGTACTTTTTACATTCAAACAATAAATTCCCTATCAAAGTCAACACAGCACATTTATCCTGAAACAGGTTCGTTCTAATGATGAACTGCTCTTATTAATTGAGACGTGGAGAATTCGTTGTCCTAATAGCTTCGCCAAATTTCAAATATCTTCCCTGAAGTTTTATGTGTTTATCCAATATAGCTACCTACTATTACCTGCAAGATAAATAATACAAGTTTTTGAATAATAATAAGAACATATCTACACATCTTACACTCAACAACACCCTAAGTACACATGTACACAATTAATATTGTATGGAAGGAATGACATGTTTTAATGTACTAAAGCAACAATTAATGCATTGAGACTTATTGATAATACAAACAAACAAACGAATAAGAACACAAGTCAGTTCTTAACACAGATAGGCTGTGAGGAGACAGGAGAGGAGTCAGCTGAGAGGGTATCAACCTAGCAAGTGGCTACTCAAGGGGATAATGGCTCAGTAGGAACTGTAATGGAAGTTAAGTTGAATAGAGGAGACTGGCGATATTTTAGTGTCAATAATGGAGTCAGTTTAGATCTAAACAACAACAACAAGTGTGACAAGATAGTGTTTGAGAGCAACTCCAATTATTCAAACCCATTCTGTGCAAATTTCCTAACTCCATTCCTCTTAACGAGTGTCTGCTCCCATTAATACTCTGTAACAGATAAGAAGAGAGATTTGTGTATTCTGTTCTAAGATCTCGTATCCATAGATATGTTATATATGACAGATTACGAATTGTAGGTAGCAGGGAAGCAATATCGAATCTAATCTCTTGTAACTTGGAGAATTTAGGTAGCGCAGCTGTTAGGCTAGGAAGGTGCATAATAGGAATGTTATAGAGGTGCAATACTCTTAATTGTGTCGCCTGACAGAGAGCTGGTACCAGAGTGTCGCAACTAGTTTCAGATTCAAAAACATATAAGCATTGAACAGCAGAGATAATACAGTCTGGTTCTTTTTTTATGAACATTCAAGGGACCAAAGATTGTGTTCATAATAGAGAGACTTCATAATAAGCGAACTCAACTTAATACAAACCCTATGTAAGCTGTCAAATTGGGACCATAGGGCTTGTTCATAATAAAAAATCTTCATATTAATAGATAGCAGGAGACTCTGACAGAGGGAAGTACAGAAGAATGCTGGAGAAGGATGGCACCACTAGCGGATCCAGAAATGTTGAAAATGGGGGCCCAAGAAATAATGCGAGCTTGGCGAGCAACTTTTAAGGGGGTCTGGACTCTGGGGGTTATCTTATCTCCCAGAATTTTTGACTTGTATACACTCAGAATTAATTTAAAACTCTAATTTTTTATAAGGAGCCCTAATTCAAACTTGAGGCTGAAGTTTCTTATTTATTTTGTCAATTTCAGCTTCGAAAGGGGAGCCCAGGCCCCCTGACCCCCCCCCCCCCCCTGGTCCCTACTATTTGAACTCGAAATACGGTGTTTTGACAAAAATGGTCCCCCCGGACCAATTTTGTAGGGGGGACTGTTTTTGTCAAAATAAATCGTTATTTGACAAAAATGGTCCGGGGGGACCAATTTTGTAGGGGGACCAATTTTGTAGGGGGACCATTTTTGTCAAAACAGCGGGATATTGATGACTACAACAAAACGCTACAGGCATGTCAGTTTTTATGCCTAGCTCTTGTGGTAATTGGACAAAATCTAAGCTATTCCTGTATTATATGTCACCCTTTTTATTCGTTACCGTGATATTTAAGACACTTCCTATATTATCTATTACGTATTTTCCTGAAGTCTCAATTATTCGCCTGTGCGAACAAGGGTTAATGGATTGATTAACTTAACTAAGTAGCTAGTGCACGAGATGGCTAGTGCAAATGTGCTAGTAGAGAGTTCCTTCCTGTTAGAGGTGGAGAGAGCACGAGCAGAGGTACGGGAGAGAGTAGCCAGAGCTCACCAGGTGCTGCGAGAGAGAGAGACAGCACTGCTGTCAGAGCTGCAGCAGCTAGAGGATGTCTACAGGGGAGAGGGAGTAGACAGGCAAGTTGCTCAGCTGAGAACAACCAAGGAACATGCTATTGCTACTCTCTCGGATAACAAGAACAAAGAGTTCCTTGCACAGCACGTAGCTCTACTGGACACCCAGATGAGAGAGCTAGCAGCTGATCTCGAGACAGCCAGAGACAGGATGGGACGAGTGGAGCTGGAGTGGGATGGAGACCTGGAAGGAATTCTGAGAGGGACAGGATCGATTCGAGTGAGAGCAGCACCTGACTACAGGGAGAAAGGTAATCCTGTGACGGTAGCTGGGAAACACAGAAAGGAGATATCTACAACACCTGGAGAGTTCTGTTATCCTCATTCAATCGGTAGAGACTCTGAGACGAATAATATTTATATTTGTGATGGATGGAATAACCGAGTACAAGTCTTTTGCAAATCTTTAGAATTCTCATTCACTTTCAGTGGAGAGATGAATTATCCACATGGTATATGTACCTATCTTAAGAAAGTCTATGTCACTCAGTTTCTTGCTGATTCTCTCACTGTATAC
Source organism: Hexactinellida sp. DTS-2022 (assembly GCA_028753945.1). Taxonomy (NCBI): domain Eukaryota; kingdom Metazoa; phylum Porifera; class Hexactinellida; species Hexactinellida sp. DTS-2022. The sequence goes on from JAPNXP010000001.1 coordinate 11,676,027, forward strand.
TCTACTGAAGGTAGATACATACAATCAGTTGGAAGAGAAGGCGATAAAGAACTGGAATTTATTTATCCTAGTGGAGTTGCTGTATCAACAGTGAATAATCTGATTTACATTTGTGACTGGGGGAACAATCGGATTCATTGTCTGAATTTGAATTTAACTTTCAATTCATTCATTACTAAAGTTAATCTGCCTAGAGATATCAAGCTGACACCACAAGATATTGTAGTGTTGACAGCTGGAAGTCCATGTATCCACTTCTACGATTACTCACATCAGCTGATTAGACAGATAGTAACACGAGGAGAAGGTAATCAAGTGATTAATCCTTGTTGCTTCTGTCTAGACAGAGAATTCAATATTCTGATGACTGACTCATTAGCAGATAGAGTTCTGATATTCTCTAACAGAGGACAACTGCTGCATAAGTTTGGGAAGAGAGGAGAGGGAAGAGGAGACCTTATCTCTCCTACTGGTATAGCTGTGAGTAGAGAAGGTAGAATTATAGTAGTGTCTGCGAATCCTAAACACTGTATTCAGTTATTCTAATTGTTGCAAAATGTAGTATTTATATTTGTCCCCAGCCTGTATTAGGTGTAGTTAGCTATTCTCCAGTAATGTTTGTTTGTGTTTAGTTATTCTATTACAAAATGAGATTCAAACTCGTATTAATAACTCTGGACGAGTTATTAAATTTACTGAGGGAATCTGAATTGCTTTTAGCTTTGTTCAATTACTTTTGGGATAGATTTATGTTAACAATTTATATTCAGTGAATTCGAATTTATATAAATAGTATACACTAAGAAGAGATACGTAACGATTAAGTGTACAACTGTTTATACACTGTAGATTGCGATAAGATTAATTTGCTAACATAAGCCGCTGAAAGGAAGCTTTATAAGTATAGGTATTTCCGCTTTCCCTTCTGCTGCAGTTTGTATGAGAGCATGAGTAGTCTGTCTCCGTCCTACCTGAACGCTCTCCTGTCCAACCACTACCTGCCTCTGGAGCTACACACGCCCCACAGAGACAGGAAGACCTCCGTATTCTCTCTCATGAAGAGCAGACACCTCTCAAACTCTACCCACGAGTCTCTCTACTGCAAGAAGCGGGCCTTCGATCTCTCCTTCCACCGGGGCCACGCCTTCTGGTCGCACGACATGCTGGGCCACTACGGGAGTGTCCAGAGCATCCACCTCTCTCCCGACGAGACTCTGCTGGCTTCCGGCGGCGAGGACGGCCGCCTGCTGGTCTGGGACGTACAGAAGTCTATTCGCAGCAGTGACGTCACCAGGGACCCCGCTGGGTACACAGAGCTGCTCTCCATGAAGCCACTCGGGTTCTACTCAGTCGCCTTCGGGGCAGGAGGGGACCAGGTAACCTTAGATACTATCCTGTCCATTGGAATGTATAGTTATTTATAGACAGGACACACATGCTTGTTGCTTTGTATTATTTGATACACGGCTTCTTCTAGCTTCGAAAATCTGTGCACCTTTGTGTGCAGATTAAACTGTCGCGCACCCAAGCAATATTTGTTAGAATTGCGTACCCTGATGAAGGCCTGATTTGATATCAGGCTATTTTCTAAGTTTATAATTGCAACACCCAATATATCTGACTGTCTAAGTTTGCTAGGATCAGTGATTCCCTTTGGTTTAGTAAGCAACAACCCAATTCTCCGAAAATACACTGCAATTCCGTTACGGATATCCTGTGGAATTATCCGGTTCTCTATTAAGCGGAGTCTACTTTTTCATTTGCCAGCAATTATGAATCTACGAGTTCTTACTACTTATTGCTGATTAATTAAGTTTATTCCAGGAGCGTATTAATATACGGAAGTTACTGTAGGTGGCTGGCTCTGGGAACGGGTTTATCCTGCTGTGTGACGTCAGCAGCGGGGTGGTGGTCTCCAGCTTCGGCACACAGGCCCGGGGGGTGGCGGCTCACCCCTCTTGCGAGGCTCTCTTCGCCAGCGCGTCGGAGCGGGGACAGGTCTACATCTGGGACAGACGGGTCCCTGGAGAGAGCGCACTCGAGGTGGCCAGCTCCGGGTACCCATTCAGAGGGGTGCAGTTCCACCCCGTGGAGCCCAAGTGAGTACCCAGCTTTTGATGTGAAACAATACTATTGTTACATAGCATTAATTCCGATTGTTATGAATTGAACCTAATTACCCAAACAATGCAGTCGAACGAAGGATACCATTAATAGCAGCGGGTGTAGAGACAAAACGAATAACAGAGACTATAAGAGAGCCGCGGGAATGCGTCCAGTATAATCTGAGATATGTGCGACTCTGAAGAGATAAAACAGTCGCGCCTGTGGAGAGAGCGGGCGCTGGCGGCAGAGGACAGCGAGCAGCGCGTGAGGAAGGACTGTCTCCTGGTCATGAAGGAGAACGAGTATCTGCGGAGTCTGCAGAGACAGCTGGAGCTCAGCCAGGCCACCCTCCTGGAGACCCAGTCCCAGCTGGGACACGCCCTCGCGCACGAGAACGAGTACAAGGCCAAGCACCTGCACCTGGCAGGGGACCTAAGGGAGCTCTGCCACGAGGTGCGTCTCGTGGTCTCTGACGTCATTCCCGCCAGCAGCCTCAGCTCCCTACTGCCGCAGGACTTCGAGCCGGACAGTCTGCAGCCGTACCACGCGAAGACACTGGTGCACATGCTGCGGGACGCCTGTCTGAAGGCGGAGCTGCGCGTGCGGAACCGCGAGGCGGAGCTGTCGGAGCAGGAGGAGGCAGCCGCGCGGACGGAGGAACTCCTGGGCTCATGGAGCCTCCTGCTGTCCCGCGTCTCGGACCCCCCTCAGGCAGAGGAGCTGCGGCAGCTCTGCGAGGGGCTCAGGGGGGAGAAGCCGCCGCTCTGTCCGCTCCGAGAGGCGCAGCTGTCTCTGAGCGGGTTCTGCTCCGCGGCGGAGAAGGGGGACCGGGAGTTGCGGTCCGAGCTGGCGCTGCTGCGGGGGCGGGTCGGCTCCTGTGTGGGGGAGGCGGCCGCGGAGAGGGACAGCGGACAGCTGGGACTCTGTCTGACGGAGCAGTGGGCAGAGAGCGAGAAGCGCGCGGGGGAGCTGGAGAGGGGCATGCGGGAGCGGGAGCAGTCCCGACAGAGCGAGATGGCGGGCGCCGTGTCTGCTCTGAAGCTAGAGCTGTCGGAGCAGCGGGCAGAGAGCGACCGGCAGAGGGAGAGCGCTATGGAGCGGGAGCTGGACCAGAGGGTGGGGGAGCTCATGAGCTCAGCTGCTTGCGAGCAGAGAGAGGAGGGACTGAGACACAGCAGGGAGATAGAGAGGCTGGGGGGGCTGCTGGCCGCCGCGGAGAGGGAGCGGGAGGGTCTGAAGCGGGAGCTGGAGGCCGAGAGGGGCAGGGGCAGGGGGTGCGAGCTGGAGAGGAGCAGGCTGAGTGGGGAGGCGGAGCAGCTGCTGGAGAGAGCAGCCAGGGCAGAGAGGGAGGGGGGCGAGGAGCTGAGACTCGCGGAGAGCCGCGGCGAGGAGGAGGTGGGCGTGTACCGAGAGCAGGCGAGGCAGCACGCGGTCACGATAGTATCTCTCGAGGAGAAGCTGGTGCGGGCAGTGCGGGAGCGGGGGGAGCTGCAGGAGAGACTGAGAGAGCGAGTCGACAGGGCAGAGAAGGCGAGAGAGGATACTCACAGGGAGGAGATAGAAACCGTTAGGAGAGAAAGGAATGCGTTGGAGGCAGAGCTGTATCAGCTGCGGAGCGAGCTCCAGCAGGAGAAGAGCACGGGCGATAAACTGTGCGCGGAAATAGCGACGCTTAAGGCCAGCGTTACGCAGCTGAAGAGGCGGCTAATCGCACAGGTGGAGCAGCTGCACCTCTCTGAGAAGAAACTGGATAAGACCCGGGGACTGGTCTCCAAGCTGGAGCGCAGTCTGGAGGAGAGAATAACGCGCGGAACCGTGCAGCGGGAGGAGCTGACGGGCCTCAGAGACAACTTGCCGCACGTGAGGGAGACCGTAGACGACATACACCAGAACCTGACTCTGCTCTCACACGACTTCTCCGACTACAGGTCCATCCAGGACATGGACAGCCCGCTTACAATGGCAGGCGCTAAGTGCACTGAGCAGCAGCACGGGGCGACCATAAGCAAGCAGGCACAGGCCATCTCCGAGCTGAGGGCGTCTGTGGATCAGCTGAGAGAGGCGAACCTGCTGGTGCCCTCCCACAAGGAGGCGCTAAGGGACGTGACGCGGCTAAGGAAGGAACTGAGGGACGCCAAGGCCGCTCTCTCGGGCAGCGACCTCGTGTACGCGCTCAGGAACGGAGACATAGTGGAGGAGGAGCTGCAGAAGCAGCTGAGAACCAGGGACGCGGCGCATCTGCAGGAGAAGCTGCAGCACGAGCAGACCAGCCAGAGTCTCGAGATTAGCGAGGCGGCCTTCCGACAGCTGGCAGAAGCTGTGAGGAGCTCCGTGAGACTGCAGGTCCCTCTGGAGAGCAATCCGCTGGAGACTATGACCCAGTCCGAGCTGGAGCTGGAACAGCTGCGCAGAACCAAGCAGATAGAGGCGGCGCGCGTGCAGCTGAAGATAATGTACGAGAACCTGAAGCAGAGCCAGGTGCTGGTGACGGAGTACCAGAAGGAGCAGATAGACGAGCTGCGCGAGTCGCTGCAGGGAGTGAAGGGGGAGCTCTCCTCGCAGCGAGAGCTCAACTTCTCTCTGCAGGCGCAGCGGGACTATCTCAAGACGGAGAGGCTGCTGGCCAGGAGGCACACGCAGCACAACTGCGGGAACACAAGGGAATGCATGGAGGAGAAACTGGAGGGAGAGAGGAGGAAGCATAGAGATAAACTCAAGCGGAAGGAGCAGGAAATAGTAGCTCTCAAGGCAACGCTAGTTCGTATCAATGATTCGTAAATGCTATTGTGTCTGCCAATTCTATATACGAATATATCTACTGTGTACCCGTTAATTAAACTATTCTGTTCCTCAAATTGTCTATGATCATCTTTGCAACAAAGATAGTACATTTGTTTCCACATTCCACTGTACTACTTCATTTATTATTTGTACATATTTTAACATTTATGTATCCCATATCCACAGTTCCAAAGGGATTGTATTTATCAGTTCAGTCTTATTTTATTACCTAATAATAACTAATACTTGTAACAGCTGTTTATCCATTCCTTCTACTCTCCAGTTTCCTGTCCACTGCAAACATAGACTCGGGGGCGGCTCTCTATGACGTCAGACTCCCCAGCACGCCCTGTGTGCAGTACAAGCTGGGTACGCTGGCTCGCAGGAGGGAGCACGTCACGCACGTCACCTTCAACAGCTGCGGCTCCCAGGTGCTGGTGCAGATCCGGGAGCACGACCCGCTCCTGTTCGCCGCGCCCTCCGGAGAGCCGATCTGCAGGTTCTTCCACCTGGAGATGAAGAACCGGATCTCCAAGCACGAGCAGAAGGGCTGCTTCCTGGGCATGGAAGACGAGTTCGTGGCTGTCGGGTCCGAGGACTTCCGGATCTACATCTGGAGGGTCCCGGCCCACTCGCCGCACTCCCTCTCCCCCTCCGACAGCAGCGAGATGCTGGACCTCTGCCACATGCCGCACCTGGTGCTCTCGGGACACAGGTCCATCGTCAGCAAGCTCCTCTTCTCCAAGGAGAGCCAGCTGCTCTTCTCCGCAGGCGTAGAGAAGCTGGTCAAGGTATGTAGGTACAATGTAGCATAAGGCATGTGTGTATTGTATTAGCAAACTGGGTCCGTCTAACCGCGCTAATCCCACATACCTGAATCACAGACAAAGGTTCGGACTAGCTTAATACCTACCTACCCAACTTCAGTACGTACGTATTGGGATGAGAAACCTGATAAGAAAGCAATATTATATATATAGGGGCGGCGGAAGAGGGGCGGTTGGGGCGGGCCGCCCCATTTTTTCTGTGATTTTTTGGTTCTCTGAAATTTCCCGGGCGTGTTTTTTGACTCTGCAATCCTCACAATTATCATCATAATACAAGGCCGCCCCACCTCTCACGAGCTTCCGCCGACCCTGTATATATATACATATATATTGACACATTTCAATATGTATATCTGGTCGACGCTGTTCGGATTACCGAGGGTACTATATGTTAATGAAATTGTCCCACTATGTCTGTCCCTTGGTTGTCCGTAATAGACAAGTGGCTGTATTACAGCATTGCAGTAGCAATATTATTAATCAAACTTGCACAACACATCAAGCTGGTACACAGCTAAATTAGCTAAATACACCACTCAGCCTATAACAGCTAGTCGTCATCACTGGGACTGAGGGAGAACTGGTTGTCGCTGGAGTCCCCTGGCTCCTTAGCCTTCCCGTCCCCCTCTGTCTCCATGGCGAACTCGCTGCCCTGGGACACGTCCGCCTCGTCCAGGGCTGTGTCCAGCTGCATCAGTCGCAGGTCCTGTCGGTTCACCTCCTCCTCGGTCATGTCTCGGTGCGTGACAGACATGGTGGAGAGCGCCTCGGGGCGGCCCCGGCCCCTCCGCTTGTTGAGCTTTATACGGGAGTTGAGCTCGTTGTAGAAGATGCAGTCGTCCTTTATAACGAAGAAGTAGGAGTCCTCGTACCCCTTCACCTTGTTGAGGAAGTTCCAGTTGTACTCCCTTTCCAGTCGGTACAGGTACTCCTGTCCCTCTGCGTAGTTCCGCCCCTCCAGCTCGTCCTCTCTGCGCTTATCTCCGCACTCCGCGGTAGGCAGGAAGTACGCTATGTACTCCTCGCTGTCCCTCTCGTCAGTCATGGCTCGCATTATGGCTCCCGCCGTGCTGGGGGCGGCGCCCGGGTCCAGGCTGGCCCGCGCCTGGGACGGGTCCGAGTCGAATATGACGTGTGTGCAGGCCAGGTTCCAGTTCCCGAAGTCCGGGAAGAGCGGCAGCACCCACTCGGGCTCCAGACCCGGCTTGCTGTGGTGGCACTTTATGTCCTCTCGGGCCGCCTCGAAGGTGCTCTCCACGGCGCTTATCTGGCTCTCCTTGTCCTTGTACAGGTCCATGTGTATGGGCTGTTTGTCCCTGCCGCGCCCCAGCCCGATCTTGTTCTCGCTGCTCTCTGCCCCGATGTGCGTGGTGCGCGCGTACTCGCTGGAGATGTACTCGGTCTTGCGGAGCCAGGAGATGGTCTTGGCATGCTGCTTCGCGCGCTTGGACTCGGCGGGGGCGGGGGCCTCCTCCTCGAGCAGCTCCTCGTCCCGGGGGTCCAGCTGGTAGGGCAGCCCGGAGCTCGCGTAGACGGTCGGGTCGATGAGGTTGATGGGCACCCCCAGATCTATCTCGGTCATGAGCTCGTGCTTGTGCTTGCTCTCGAGAGAAGTCGTGTTGTACTGCACGAAGCGGTTCTGCTCGAACGGGTACACGAGGAACTTGGGGTCGAACGGGATGTCTGGCAGGTTGTTGGTGTACTTGACACTGCATATCAGGTCCTGTCTGTTGCTGCTGAGTCCACTCGTGCTGCGGCGACTAGAGCCCCCCGACTTGCCGCCGCTCTCCCCTTCGCTTCTGACAGAGGCGGGCATTCTGTTCGGCACACTCACCTTGAATGGATTGTCTAGTCTGTATGTATAGCAGGTTATAATACAATATCACATGTCAGGTAATTACTCTTCCGAGATACGAAAACATCACTATGTATCAAAATTTGAACCTCATTTGATTATAAGTACGTAACTACATACAGATACAGTCAATTCATTTTTACTTAGCCCAGCCATGGCCCAGCAGATTAAATGTATAATCTGCAGTAATTTATTGGGAATATATATCGATTTGTTTTGAAGCATAAAGACAACAAGTTAATTAAGTTGCTTCTGTTACGTAGCAACAAATTCAGATTATAGTAAGGATTTTATAGATCCTGATACCATTGCCTGTTAGAAACTCTTTATATACTATATGTTATAAGGCTGCTATTTATCCCGAGGTCAGTGTCTAATGGTGTCCGCTAGGTGTGGAGTCCCTGGAAGCTCCCAAGCAGAGGCGCTCAGGAGCACCGCTCCCACAGCCACGTGGGTCGGGCTCGCTACTCCCGCTGGCAATACATCGAGCTCCTCATGACCAACGGCCGTCTGTCCCCCCGTCTGGTGCCCTCGGAGCCGCAGGAGCAGACGCTGGAGGAAGACCCCGTCGTGATGGCGTTCTACGACGTGTTGATAGACGACTTCTCAAATAACGGGATGTTCTTCTCCTTCTCCCCCGAGGACCTGGATGTCTCCTCCTCCTCCTCTCTAGGGGACTCTCTCTTCGACACGGGGACTAGCTCGCTGGAGAACGACTCAGACCTCTCCACAGCTGGAGACACGCCGTACCAGTCTTCCTCAGACCAAACGGAGATAACAGAGTTTGAATTCTATTACGACTCGGATTTATAATCAGCTCGGTCATATATCCAATATATGAATTATTCTCAATATTAATTCACTTCAATACAACTCGAATGATGCCAGTGCTACCGAGATAATGTCACATTTATTCTCTCATGTACGTACGTATTATGAATCAAGTTAAGATACATATAATTTGTATTGTTATGTTATACTCTAAATGAAAAAACATTTTTATAAATGGCGATTATTCATTGGGAAAGCAACATCAAGACAAATACAGTGGCGTGTGTTCCTGTAATAGCATTCTGCACGAATTTGCACGAAAAGGCTCTTATTAAATTAGAGCAACATAATTAATAAACATTAAATGCTCGCTTTGGGGGACTGAAATAATTTGCTAATAGTCAGTAATAGAGCAATCGTTGTCGAAACAATTTGAGTAGAGCTGTATTTGGCTCTCGAGGAAATACGTTACATACCATTAATCTATTCGATGTATTCACCAACACCCTTCCCTGCTCTGTGGTATTGTATAATAATTTATTCCAGGATTTTCCTAATTACCTAGGTAGGCGTGGGCATAGCATTCTAGAATGCTATTATTTAGCATTTATTCGCGATGAACAATTTTAGACCCTTTAGGGGGCGCGATTATTCCAATAAATAGGGTAATGGAGATCTGTTGCAATAATGCAATTAACCTAAGCTACGGTATACTTAGCATATGCAGTAGAACTGAATGGGGATGGATTAATAAATAATAAAATCCGAATTAATTTTGAATATAGAATACATTATTTGTAGAATGGTTTGAAACAATTAGTACATACTACTAATAAGCTAATTAACTAATTACCCCATGCGTACATAATACCAGAGTAATATATATATCAATGGCATATGAGCTATGAGCAATGACCAAAAGATTCCTGCGGATCAGGGAATTCTGGCACCATAGTTAAAATTCGTATAAATCCGCAGGCTCCGTTAATAAGACCCCAGATCAGATCAGGGGTTTATCTAGGTGCCTGGCCGGCACTTTTAGGTAGCAGCCAGGCATCAGTTGAGGTGCAAAAGTGCTTGCAGTGTGATTCCATTTAGCTGCCGGGTTGGCACTTAATAATTTGGCCATAGCTATTCCTGGGTAAATCCCTGTTTGGTTACCGCCGTACATAATTTACCTCCTTCAAATAACGCCTCATCATTGAATTATACCAATTATGTATTATGGTTGACACCTTTAAGGTGCCGTAAAATTTAACTTCTATATACAAAATACCGGCCAAGTACATCTACAGGAGTCTCCTGTAGTTCTATTAATATACCCACAGTGACTAGACGTATATTATATTCAGTAGAGCTCTCAGCATCAATACAGCACTAATGTCTAGCACAGGGAGGCTACTCGCTCTCGGGTCCGGACTCCTGGGAGGGACTGTCTTTGGAATTTATGTTTCCCAGAACTATGAAGTGCCCAGAATGTTGAACCTTGCCAAGTTATTCTCGCAAGAGGCAGGCAGGGCGATAGATAATATAGATAAGGTAGAAGAGCTGGCTGGGAAGCTCAGGGGACCCGACTCAGAAGATTCGAACAAGTAGAGAGTTATAGATTTCTAAGCCTTAATTAATAAATGTTTTCTCATAGACACAATTCAAGACTTTATCATTGCAATCGCGAGCATATATATTTGCTATAACACAGTACCTCTAGCCTAGCACATCTACAGTAGACCTTCGTTAGTAGGAACACGCGAACCCATCGCCAGATGGGTTCGCCTTATCCAGCATTCGTATTAACCGATATCATTTGTATTGAAATTTGTATTTGAAGGGGAAATAGTAAACCAGAAATTCATATTAACTGTGTTGGTACTAACGACTGATGTCTGTTATAGACATGTCTCTTATGGACATGACTATTATAGACATGTCTGTTATAGACCTGTCTGTTATGGACATGTCTGTTATAGACATGTCTGTTATGGACATGTCTGTTATAGACATGTCTGTTATAGACTTGAGTAACGAGTTCTACTATAGCTAGCATGGACGGAGAGAGTGTCCGGATGAGCTCTAACTTAGCAGTGCTGGTCTCCCACAGCGGGGACACTCAGGCCTCCAGCTGGACACACCTGCTGCTGCTGGACCCTCTCTCGGGTAACACCCTGGACAGGAGGGAGGCTGCGGGGGTGGACGGACGCTACCTGGCGCTGGTGGGCAGCGCAGACTCCGTAGAGAGAGACTCGTACTTCATAGCCGCGAGCAGAACCTCCCGGGTGTCTCTCTTCCCGGGCCCCAGAGGCCCCGGGAGCGTGCACAGCACGCAGGCCCCGGTGCGGGCCCTGGCGGGGTCGCCCTGCGGCGGGTACTACGCGGGGGGAGTGGGGGAGAGGGTGCACGTGTGGGAGGGCGGGACCGGGAGGCAGGTGTCGGTCCTCTCGCAGCACTACCAACCCGTCTCTGCGCTGGCCTTCTCTCCCGACGGGAGCTGCCTGGTGTCCGGAGGGGAGGACGGGATCATCCTGGTGTGGCGTTTCTCTCTGCTGGTGTCTACGGGGTATCTGTCCCAGCTGGGACTGCTCTCGGTCCCGCAGTCAGTGCAGCACCAGTGCAGCGAGGCTAGACTCAGACTGACTCTAGCGGAGCACGCATTGCCGATAACCTCTCTGGTTGTCGGGCTGGGACTGCTCTACTCCGCGTCTGCGGACCTCAGCTGCAAGGTGTGGGACCTGCTGCGCGGGCTGTGCGTGGCTACCGTAGCTGTCGGGGGCGTGCCCGCGTGTCTGGCTACTGACCTCACTGAGAGGCTGCTGCTGCTCGGACTCAAGCACGGGGAGATACAGAAGATAGAGATCTGCTTCTCGCTCCCCCAGACCGCTACGTCCCTAATCGCAGGCGAGAACAAGCGCGAGGGAGTCTCTACAGCAACTCAGCACGAGACGGAGGTCACCGGTCTGGTGGCTCTGCGCGACAACCTCCACTTCGTGTCGAGTGACGCGAATGGACAGGTGGTGACCTGGCACCTGGAGAGTCTGCAGCCCCTGCGGAGACTGGAGCTTAGAGACCCGGTCACGGCTCTGCTGCTGCTGCCCCTCCCCCTAAGCGCCGCCTTCGCCACTCAGCCCCCCGCAGGCAGGCCCGCCCCCCTCTGCAAGCCCGCGCCCCCTGCCTGGAGGCCTGGCTCGCAGGAGGAGGGACAGGGGCTGACTCTCTGCTGGCGACTCAGAGAGGCTCCTGTGGAGACAGAGACACAGGGGACAGGGGATAGGGGACAGGGAGAAGAGACCAGTCTAGCTGAAGAGTTTGTCAACACAAGAATTGCGAATAACGAACATTTCAAAAAGTTAACAGCTTCATTAGACGATATGTATAGACAAGCTGTTGAGATAGATTTCAATTATTAGAAAACTTTTATAGTTTGAGATACGTGTTACCGATATGACTGATTGGAACTACGGATCAATCGGGGGTAGAATTTTGTCATAGCCGGGCGGGGTTTTAATAGAATTAGAGATTCAAGCTTACTATATTTCGAATTTCACTAAATTTAGATGTTTTAACATAAGACTTTTGATACCAATATCGGATGTGTACAATTTTCCTCGTATAGGAATAAATTACTAGTATTATCAGGATTTCTTTGTTTCAGTGTAGTATGTTATGCTTTAGATATTTTACATAAATTTCATTTGTCCCCACAAGTTGGCCAGGCCGGCCGGTCGATCCCTAATTGGATCTAATCAGTACAAATATTAATTCGAAAACAAGCTAATCACTATTTATTGAATTTAATATCAAATCTCAGTAAATTTACCATTTAAAACAAAGTGTAATTGAAATGAGCCTAGTATAAGATTTAACTAATAAGATCGTAATTAATCGCTGGGTTATGTTATCTTTTTGCTAGTGCTTGGCTTCATCCAGCCTCTCTTCCTGAGGTATCTGGCTATCATGGGCACCCCTCCCACCGTCAGTCCTATCCTGAAGGGGAAGAGCAGTTTGTGCATCAGGTATGCCACCGCCAGCGTAGAGAACCCGGCGGTCTTCTTGCTAACTTCCATCCCGAAATAGTTGAGTATTCCCTCCACGTTGACTCCCACTCGTATCACCCCGTAGCAAGCGCCTATCGATATAAACCCGATAGTCAGGTACAGACCCATTGCTAGCGGGCCGTATTCCTTAAGCAGTAGCTTTAGTCTCTGTGTTCTACTCAGATTTGCGGGAATCGCCTGCGCTTGTTCACTGAAGTATCGTATCGGGGGTATACACTGTTTCCCTACCTCCTGGAACTGTGTTACGCTACAGCATTGTTGCAGCGCGGGAGAGAGAGTAGACCTCGTATTTAGGCACTTGCCGAGCATGGGAGCCAAGCGAAATAGGGAACGCGTTATAAGCATTATTTCCTAATTATAATAGTACAGTAATACCCCTCGGGCCTCGGTAGTACGAACACTGCACTATTTCAGTCCACTTCAAAGCCCTTTCAATAGAAATTATATTGGTTAATACAAACTCCGGATAAAACGACGATCCCTTGGTGTTTGTAACTTCGTACTAACGACTAATAAGTACAACGGAAACTCCGAAAAAATGTAAAATCTATTTAATGCAGAGCATTAAAGAAATTCACTCTAATTTTGTAGATTGCGCTCCTATTTCGCTACAAATAATTCATTCTATTGCTAAAGTTAAAATTTGTGTATTTTTGCTCATAAATTGTTGAATTTTGGCTTGAAACCATTAATACCAAGATATTTGACTAAAAAGAAAAAAATCTTACAATGCCCATTTACTTTTTCCTGGATGCAAAATGAACTAGACCGGATGTGATCATATATTATGTGAACTATGCAAATGCTATTCTGGTAGATACAAAAGAGAGCTCCTTTTTAAGAGATGGAGCGTTTATAGCTCTGACAAAATGATGTGTTCACTTACCTCACTTACCTTGTTCATTGTCAAGATTAGTTGGTACTGTCGAAACCGGTTTTTTCTAACTATTTATTCTAAATGTGTAGAAATTCCAATTTTGTTATATTTTCAATCGGTTTATTCTAACTATCGGATTTTCTTACTTTATTTCCGTGCAAATAATTGTTTAAAACCGGTTTCGACTGTATTACTTTAAGTACTACGTATATGAAATCCAAAGAAATATTAAAGGTCATCCCATAGATATGTGAGTACAAAAATAATTTATTAAAATGAATAAACGGAGATACAAGGAATACTAAATCTAAAGTATAATTCATGAAGAAAAAACGTGTGAAAAATGTTAAGTGCACAGGGTTACAATAATGAGTAACTAGATTCTAGCTGCTAATCTATTCAGTGTTATCGAATTTCGATACTTCCAGAGGCTTCCCATTCTCCCTCGCCTGTCCATTGCTCTCTACCTTCGTTACGCGTCTCTTCTTGATGTAAGTCTGGTAGTAGAAGTTCCCGAACAGAATCAGAAATGTGATCGCATAAGTCACAAATGTCATTTGCATCCACATAGGGAAGTTGCAGCCTGTGCCTATGGTGTAGGCGCCTAGCACCACGCCGCTACCGAACTGGATCTACAGACACACATTCGTATAATACGTGATTATCTCCCAGGTATAATGTATAATACGTATTAACTTATTATACGTAGAACCTAGAGAAAATCAAACTACGTATTAAGAAGGTGAAATATTTTAATGCATGACTGGGTAAATTAAAAAAAAAATTAACTGTAAATATTTTAGCTTTCAGAATAACCGGTTAATGTACATTATTTTCCACACAAATATATACATTGTAGTATATACTAAGACTAACTTCATTTAAGTAAGAACATATTTTGTATAATGAGTAACTATACAACTTGCTTAATATAGCTATCTATCTACACATATCTGTGTACATTACCAGTTGTAGGTCTGTGATGTACCTCTTCCACCAGAGGTAGGGCCTCAGCTCCCGGAAGGAAGACAGTCCGTAGTACGTGTACATTACAATGTGCACAAAGGAGTTCAGGATTGCGCCGAGTGTAGCTATATAGTACAGTAGAAATTAAATTAATATAACAATCAGGCCGCTGTACTGGGTTTAGCCTTAGACTTACGTACATTGTCCCCCTATAAGAATAAGATATATATAAATAGTACTTTATATAATAAGGTACAGTGGAGTTCGCGTATTAGCAATTCATCTAATAGCAAGTTACTTTGAGAGCATTTAATGTTAATTATGTTCCTCTAATAGCAATATTGGCATATTAGCAAGAAATTTTGTGTCAAATTCGAATTGTAATTTCGCAAACCCCAATGTACGTACAAATGGGTCTACTGTACTAGTGTGTTATGTTTCGTAACTCACCAGCTACCCAGGCTATGCCCATCCACCAAATACCAAACATAGTAGCGTGATGGTAGATGTGTAGGAATGTTATCTGGTTATTCTTTTTCCGTAAAATGAAGAAAAACTAGGAACAAATACAACCGTATTATAAGGGTCTGCTGTTGTATTGTAATATTAGTATTACACTAATACACTTACTGTGCTATGCGGATCAAGTATATTTCAACAATTGATTCCCTGTTCTAACAAAACTCACCGTGTCTAGAAACTCTATACATTTAGAAAAGTAGTACCACCAGAGTGCATTAGCTACCTGCAGAGAGAATAAGACTAGATTGAATTCCTATTTACTACAGATGCGTAATAGGAACCTACCCTCATGTGTCCGGGATGTGTGGAGTATATCATGGGCTGACAGAGCCAGGAGTACTCAACCTCGCTAGCCCCGAAGTACGCCTGTAATTACAGTATAATAATATCTGTACAGTCGTGTTCATGAATAGCAACTGCCATAATAGCAATTGCTGTATTATTTCAGTCCCAATGCGAACATAATGTTAGTTCTGTTCTCTAATAGCAAATTCGCCTATTAGCAAGCAAATTTAACGTAAGATGCGACTTGCTATTACGCACTGTACGTATGTGTTAACAGCTGAGATAGGGGGTTACCTCAGTAGCGATGTACGTGGAGAGTCCCACCATAGCGAAGTTGTAGAAGAATAGCAGGTATTGCAGGTCCCACTCCTTCCTATGCCGCATGACAATGGGCCCTAAGTATATCATGACCACGTAGAAGAACACTATGAAGAAGGTAGGGAACGGAGAGCTCATCAGCAGCCAGTCCTTGGTGCGGGGGTCTAACAACACACAGGATTATACACACATTGTTAGCATAGGCTATCTACCTTCCATCTCTAGTACTGCCTTGTAGAACTCGAACGGTCCCAGCTTAAGCAGCTCCATCTCCCCCAGCAGCCGACCCATGGAGCTGGTGTTCAGATAGCGATCCTTCGGAAGCCAGTCCCGCCCGGGCATTGTCTCGGCGCCTGCCATGCTAATACACCGGAATTTATATGGAATATTATACGTATATACAGTTATCTAATAGTGGAGTCTATAGGAACCACAGCAATGTTATACTCGTACTGTTTTTATAACCATTGCACAGTCTATTCGTAACGCAAAAATACAATTTGTACTCTAGGTTCCTAAAAGGTATACAATTCACATATTGTAAATTATTGTTTAGTGTTCTAATTAATTAACTAAGTTTAATTTTGGTATATTCGCTGACATTGCACTCAGACTCAGTCCAAGTAGTACGTATTTGTATAAGAACATTAGCTTCTATCGATTCAGCTCTTCCTATCGATACTACGCATCGGCATAGGGATATTCAATTCTTAATTTGTGTTAGACAGTGGTCCAGAAACTATCTACAATGCAGTGTACTAGTTTATTAAAAGCTTAAACTTGACTACAACAGAGCCCAATGGCATTCTCAACTGGTGGTCTGAGTCAACAGCTGCTCTTCAGTTACGTCACGTTGGTTGCGATTGAGAAGCAAGCGCCTCCAGATCAGGTGCGCATACCATTCTACCAGACAGGTATCCCAGGTGTGTGAGGTTCCCCTCCGCGGAGCCGGGAGGATGGTCTATGACGACGAGCTCTTGCAGGAACGGAGCGGGCGTCCCGTTCGTCAAGTTGAAGGTGGCGTCTCCGATCTTAATGGAGACTCTCCCCGAGGCATGCACCTGCAGACTGCCCACACTGCCCTGTGGGAGCTGCTTGAGAGTGGCCAGCTCGGAGCGGCCGTGCTTCTGAGCGGTGAGGTACTGGATCTCCGTCTCCTCGGCCCTGCGCGCTCTCTGGATCTAGGAGCTGCAGTTAGTACGGAGCTATTAGGCGCTACGGGATCCCCGTATAAACCGGTCTTATCAGGGATCATACTGCTAAATGCTAATAGATATTGCTAACTTTACATTTCTATCTATCTCTCTACCGTCTAAATCTCTATCTAAATTCTACATACTTTCATCAAAAACTATTTTTTTGGGGCTGTTAAAAAGTTCAAATAACAGCTAAGCTCTGCTGCCAATTGGTGGAGAATTATTTGCTATTAACAGCAAACAGTGTGCTGTAAATAATAGCAAAAAGCCGAAGGTTTTTCGAACTATTAAATAAGGAGCAAGGGCTTATGCTATGCATTACCGGGAACTTGTCTGGGATCTGTAGGAATATAATCTGCGCTTTATCGTCAGTAGTATTAAAGAGATCAGAGGCGAGAGCCTTGTCCACTTCTTCCCCGGGCGGGGCGGGGGTGGGGCCCAGGCCTGGCCAGCAGGGGGGCAGCATGCGGTGCTGTTTGCTCCACTGAGAGAGCATCTTAGACTCCGTGAGCTTGCTCCAGCCCTTGGTGCTCAGGCTCTGGTCTAGCGGGAGCACCCGGGGGATGGAGTCGTCGTACTGGTCCATAGCCTCCTCGGGGGTGGGGTCGGGCCTCTGCTCCTCGGCTATAGTGATACATGTTAGCCATTGGCATGGTATTCGTATGGTCAGATTACTTATTGTGAGGTAGTTAATGCGAGTATTTATGTACAGTGCAGTAGATCCTCGCTAATCCGAACAAATTATCTAGTGTATTACTAAAAATACTTCTCTGAGACTTATTAATTTACTTCCATAGTAATAGTATAATTATTTTTTAATTATACTATTACTATGGAATATATTTTTTCCCACTTTTATTAAATTTTGGATCTCCCGTTCGGATTATGTATCATGAAAAATTGTTACAGTTTAACAGTTCTGATAGAACTGTAAATTGTCTAATTTTATTATCTGGGTGTCACAGTAAGTTACCTGAGTGGATACACAAATAATGATATTACTGACACCACTATATACACGTACTATTGGATGGCTTTATTTTATCTTCCATCAGAATGTCTGCTTTCTTTTTAACTTCCAACTCGTTTTTCTTGACGGCCTTCGCCTTCTCAGCGAGGCCGCAAGAGAAGATTGAAGTCGTAACTATAAAGTTATTCTTCCGTCTGTTCGTTTCCATTCCTCGCTTCCCATCTGGTATCTGGGGCTGAGTAAAATGTTTCGAAGAAAATGGTTTAAACTTGTTGCAACTTTCCTGCGAATTAATATCCTTCTGTGTATCTTCGTTCGAGCTATGGGGCGGGGCCGGTCTCTTGCGGCTGGGAAGGTTTGGCGTGAAGAGAGGTGCCTTGTTGGGCTTGGAGCCCCCGGTCAGCTTAAGGTCCCTACTGGGGCGTAGGGTGGGTAGCTTGTTGGTGCCGTCAAGAGACATGGCTAGTGGGCATTGGGCTAAGCAGTACTAGCAGATAATATTCATACTTAACTGGTCTCCGTCGCAGCCTTTGTTAGTTCATATTCGCTCTACGGGCTTATTGCTCAACAGACTATTAATCATAAGTTAATAGCTTTGGGCCAAATAAAATTGCATATATCCACACTTAATGTGTAGTTCACCATTTTATAATAGCATTTACGAATTTACGAATTTCCGGTTAATAACGACACTATTCAGTAGGGAATCAGTCCCCTTTGTTTGTAATGAAAGTATAATTAACTAGCTAGTGCCTTTTTGTGGCGAGAGTATGATATGTATCACATAGGAAGAAATAACAAATTTAATGTAAATCTTTTGTAAATCTTTTACAATATAATTGAATTTGTAAATACTGTAGCAATAGCAAGCTCGCTAAAAACGCTTATTAATAAAATGCATGACTAAACAGGGTTGCGTTTCAAACACAGCAATCTTGGTTGAATTAAAGCTTTGCAGATAGGTAGGTGAGGTCTGATAAATCTGCTGCCATATAAGGGGTTAAGAGATTCCGATTTAGGGAGTGTGTGTGTGTGGCCTAGAAAATAAGTACAGTTCGAGTAATAGCAAGTCGCATTTGATACAAAAATTTCTTGCTTGAAAGCGAATATTGTTACGTATTAGACTTAGAGAAACATAGTTGCTCTCTTGGGAATAAAACTGACTTGCTAATAGATGAATTGCTAAAACGCGAACTCCACTGTGTATAATTAATGGAGGGATTTGAGAGTGATAGCAGAGTAGCTGTTAGTAGTATATGCTAGTATATTATAGGGATAATAATCTCAACTGCGCTTCTTAAAGCTATAACAAGCCGTTCATGTATAATAATCTGCATTATTTCAACTTAACTTATTGAGTTTATTCGGTTCACTGATAGCAAGTTTGGCAGTTTAATATATTCTGTGCAAAATGCGGGCTGTTATTATCTCTGTATTATAAACACAAATATTCTGTATATGTATATCAAGTATTACCTTTGGTGTATCTAAGTAGGCTGATTCTGTGTTGCTGTAATATGTATTGGCTAAAGAAATCAGTTAATAATAGAGTTGTTAACTTATTTAAGTTGTTATTTATATGAGTTTACTTATACAGCAATCATCGGTATCACCGATCATCGGCGTTAGTATTAAAAAACCTCGCTACTTTCAACCCATTGTTTTTTTATGTTTATAAAAAAACACCATCGGTAGAAACTAGCGAAGTTATTTAATACAAACGCCGATGATCGGTGGATAAGTAAATTCTATTTATATATACTATAGCTAGCTAACATGTGCTATCTCACCATGAATCCCTGGTCCCATATGTTCCTGGTGCGGAGAGGGTCGCTGTGTAGCGAGAGAGGCGGGATTAGAGTAGGCCCTGATATTACCGTAGGAATGTGTGTGGGGTGCTCTGTTAGGGCTGTGGCCAGTCCGCCCTGCAATACCGCTAATGAAGGACGCTCAACTATAAATAGTAGTGATAGTAAGTTAGTTCATTCGTATACAGTTAAACTCGGTTATAACGTGCCCCCTTGGGAATGGAAAATAAGTACGTACTAACCGAGTTTACCTTACATAGCTTTACATACTGCTTTAAAAACTTTGTTACAAAAATTAGTACGTACTAAGCCGAAGTATGTACTACGTTATAACCGAGTTCTACTGTAATGTCCTGACATTATTATCAACTTCTCACTATACAAAGTAAATTTGTTCGATGTCGCGTAATTTAACCAGTGGGTGTTCTAGTGTCCTATCCTATCACCAAAATAAGTAACTGTATATTTAATGGTATATTTAATGGACACCAGAGTGCCCCCGGATGCCAACAGAGTAATCCATGTTAAGTGGCGTAATCTTGGGGTCTGCGGCGGGTGTCTAGCTGGCATGTTCAAACCGAAATTAAACCACAAACTTAATTTAGCAGATGGCGAGCTAATAATTTTTTCTTAACAAAAATTAAGACACATTAACACAAAATGAAATATTTATTCAGAAAAATATATAACTATTGGATGAACAAAGTGTCGTGGCACCATGGGTATTTTGACGAAGTTTACGCCCATGCCATGTTAATCCGTGTACTGTTGTGCATTAGCTAGCGCTATAAGAGCGAAGGTATAACTGACCCTGCGCGGCCAGAGTCGGCAGCACGGTGCTGTGTGCGTTCCCTATGATGTTGCTGGTTGCGTTCTCTAGAGAGGTGAACAGGAAGGAGGGCACCGAGGGGACCAGCTGCTGGGGGAGCGTCACGGGGGTGGGGTACACCACTGCCGCAGAGACGGAGGGGACCACGGTCTGCAGCGGGAAGGAGAGGTGCGGGAGGGGGTAGCTGGTGGGTCTGCTGGAGTGGAATCTCTCAGGAATACCGTAGGGCTCTGAACGGTTAGACTGGGATCTGCGGGTGCGTGGCCGCCCCGTGCTCGTAGCAGCGAACTGACTCTCCAACCTAATCACAGATAGTATACTACAGTGGATGCCGGTTATAACCGACATAAATTATACAGGGTAGATGGCAACCGTTTTCCAACATAGTGTGCTTATATCCGACATTTACTGTACAACTGTTATAGCTGTGCTGATATAGTACTCACCTCTCTGGAGACTCATTCAGGTTATTCAGCAGCCAGACTGCCTCTGCGTTCTGAGCTAGCTCGTCATCGTGTATGTTGAAGAGAAGTGGGTCCACCAGCACATCTAATGGAATAAATACAGTATAACCTCGTTAGTACGAACACCAGGAGACCGTCAAAATGTGTACCTCTTATTTGGAATTCGTATTAACCGGAATTTCATATTAACTGTGTTCATATTAACGAGGTTGCATAACTAATATTCTAGTTTTGATTGAGTATGTTCAGGAAATAATTATGCAGACTGAGATTCAAAGTATGTACAGCATTACTCTAGTAACTATGTAATCTGTATTTCTGTATAATTCAATTCATTGTATTACAATACAAGGTTAGCAAACTATTCAATTAACGAGGTCTCTGTTAATTGGACAGATACCGTATTGCTTCGAATAAGCGCTTTGCTTGTCGCTAATTGTTTTCGTGTGCCAAATTTATCCTGATTTTTTGGAAAAATCAAGAAAATAATTTTAGGTAGGTTCTAATGGTTCTCAGTTACAGTAGACATACCGTAGTTGCCAAAATCAATGTAATTACACACCAGTTATACACCAATGAGTTTTAATTTTGTCATGCAGATTCCATTATTATTGACCCGGCGCTTATTCGAAGCAACACGGTATACTAAACTTGGGATATCATAATAATCTAGTATAGATGGATCAAGGCAGTGCATTGGTGTGTATCCACGGTGGCGGTGCGGGCAGCATGATAGGGGAGGCCATGTGGAAACAGCTGGTGAGAGAGCACGGGGTCACAGCTGACAGCTTGAAAGACGACTCCGTAGCATTCGACTGCCCGAGTGTTGTGTTCCAGGATATAGACAACGGATTTGTTAGGCCCCGGGCTCTCTTCATAGACCCGGACGGCCAGGATCTGATGAGGGTGCGTAAGGGCGCTCTGAGCAAGCTGTGGAGCCCCAGGACTAACTTCGTGAGCTGGAACAAGGACGCACACAACCTGTACACAGAGGGATACTATTCTCTGTTCTACTCACTCAACGAGGAAATATCCGACAAGCTGCGACGTCTCGCGGAGCCGGCCGACCAGCTGGAGGGGTTCCTGTTCTCGCGGGCTATCAGCGGGGGCAGCGGGAGCGGCCTGATTAAGAGAGTCATGGTGGACATAGAGACTCAGTTCCCCAAGCGGACTATGTCGGAGGTATGCGTGTTTCCCTCCAGGAGGTTCTCTAGCATTCCCATTGAGCCGTACAACGCAGTGTTCGGAGTAGCCTCGACAGCCAGCTGCTTCTCTATGCTCCTCAGCAACGAGGGCGTGGGGGACTACATTGCTAGCGCATTCCCGGATATGCCCTACTGCAGCATGGCGGATATAAACACTCTTATCGGGCGTCTTATGTGCAACGTGACGTGTCAGGGCCGCATGGGCGGGGAGCGGGCGCTGGACAGACTGGTCAGCATGGCTGTGTACCCTGACCGCTCCCACCACCTAGCTATGCCCAGCTACGCCATACTGAAGCCGGAGCAGGCCACCAAGCAGGGCAAGTGCAAACTCGATCTCACGAAGCGGGTTTTCCAGACTAACAGCCAGCTCCTGGGGTACCCCCTTGGGAGCTCCCAGAGCACCTATCTCAACTACCAGGGGAACACGTCGCAGGTGGAGGCACACGCGTTAGTGAGCTCATTCGGGAGCTCCGCGGGGGACAAACTGTCCGCTAACACCTCAATCAACGCAGTAGAGAAACTGGTGCCTACGAGTGTGTTCGAGAAAGGCCCCGCCCCCTACTGCGAGCTGGCACACGTGAGCGTTAACCTGGGACTGCGGACAGCCCTGAGAGAGCTCGCTCAGAGGTATGACAGGCTCTTCGCAAAGCGGGCGTACGTGCACTGGATAGTGGGATGCGGAATCAGCTGGGAGAGCGTGGGGGTGGAGAGGGAGGATTTGGAGGATTTCATAAAGCATTTGGAGCACCAAGCTGGTCAGGAGTAACATGCCTCACTTCATAAATACGTAGATTATAAAGTACAGTTCGATATTTATTATGTATTGGAGAGATTGTTCTATTGACTTATACAAATGCGTAATGCTTACCGTCTGCTGGGTCCACTGGGTTAACGTGTGTGTGCATGATGGAGTTGGTAGCGTTCTGTCCGTCTAGGATGAAGTAGGAGGCGGTGTCCATATAGGCAGAGGGGTAGTTGATGGGGGAGGTGTTGAGCTGGCTGTAGGTGAGGATGTTGGGCGTGCCCACGTAGGCGGACAGGAGGGAGGGGTACACCAGGAAGGGAGACCAGACCGGCTGCGTTATAACGGGGGCGTTCCCGGGGGGGAGAGGGGGGGCCTGGGATAGGAGGATGTCTGGTGTCATGTTGATGCGCGGGAGAGCAGAGTTGATAGATATCCCAGCGGCCGCGGGCCAGATCTGTCCGGTGCCCGCGTGGCTGATGTTAGGAGTCCGCATCTGAGTGGAATAGGTAACAACATTCCTATTGCACAATATGGTAACTCACCATTCCGGATATCCCGCTGAGAGTGTGGTTCTCCATTTTCTATAAATAGAACAATGAATACCAGTAGCGTAAGTAACACACTCAGGTGCTTATGTAGCCCACATAAACTAATAATGTTATAATAAATCTAACCTTTGTTAAATACTTGATGTTTGCATCCTAGAAAATATAATAGAATAGATAATTAATACACTAATTGCAAATTAAAATAATTATCTAGAATTTGGTCAAATTTTAGGTGTTAAATAAATACAAACACGGTTATTAAACGTTAAATTAGGGTAAAGATTCCCCTCAATATATAATATATTAAAGGGAATACTTATCCACCGATCATCGGCGTTTCTATTAAAAAACCTCGCTACTTTCTACCGATTGTTTTTTTATGTTTATAAAAAACATCATCGGTAGAAAGTAGCGAGGTTTTTTAATACAAACGCCGATGATCGGTGGATAAGTATTCTCTATATTAAATATTATATACTAATAGAACTGCAAGTTGACAGTTACAAGACAATATACAGTAGAGTCTCGTTAGTGCACGAAATTCAGATTTGTAAGTACACTGTTTCGGTCTCTTCAAAGCCTTTTAATACTTAATGCACTGTTAATAAGAACCCAGATAGGGCGTACGAATTTCGATGGTACCCTGGTGCTTGAACTAACTAGAGTCTACAGTATGTCTATAATTATTTTTTATAAAGTTACCTTGAAAACACAGAGCACACATTCCTTCTTCTCTGAACTCCACACAAGTTGAAGGATGAGGTCATTCTTCTTTCTCTTGCAGTAGCTAATGCGACACACGTAGAACTACAGATCAATGAGAGTGTTATCTGTCTGTTAATTAAGTATCAGGATTTAAGACTCGGAGAATACCAATCGCCATATTGCGACACAAGTTATGAAACTAGGATAACAACGAGATACTGAGTATTACTACTTGAATGTCCAAATGGCGATTAAGAGGAAGAATAATCTGGCATCCATATAACATTTGCTACAAGGTCCTAACAGAGATAGCTCACTGCACATAAGCTGTTATACAAATCAATGCAATAGAGCTATCGTGTTAAATGGCTTCATTTATATATCTGGGAAGACTTACCGTTTTCTCAACGAAGAAATTCTCCATATTTTGATTTGTATCTGTAATGAAATCTACCTTCATAATTTGGTTCATTTTCTTTCCTAAATCGAGAGACTGGTCGCATTCTCTGCTCCCGCTTTGAACAGCAAATTTTAAATTCGGTGGCCAGTAGCTTGTGTTTCTAAGGAAGACTGCGATTAACTTCCCATGATTTCCCAAATAAATGTGGATGTTCCATAACTTACATTTCTTGTGAATCGAAAGAAATGAAATGTGCTTGGAGAGTAGCTGGACTTGGTCCCTATTAAACGGATACTTTAGTTAATGCGAGGATTCTCCAATGAGCTGAGACTGATAGTTTAATCCAGGCCTTGGATGGAAAAAAAATTCTAGGCACTTTCCAGGAGCGCAAAAATTGAGAGATGCTCCAATAGACCGACGTATTACAAATTAAGTATTTTAGGGCTTGTGAGCGAGCTCAAACTTAGAAATTTTGCTGGATGAAAGCCTGCTAAGACTCAATACCAAAATACTCACGTGAAGTTGGAGGTATCCTGTCCATTTGAGGAGTAGGTGCTAGAGCATAGGAGATATAAATATAACAACACACACATATACACACACGGGTAACTATGGATAGCGGCACCTACCTGCTCCAATAGCTGGTTTAGATAGGGCTGGGGTTTCGTTTTGGAACAGAATGCTTGATGTTCCTAATTAAATATATCATTAATATTAGCAACTGTAATGACGCAGGGCTACAAACCTCTATCTGTTCGCTTGGGAATTTAATTTCGCATTGCGGACAGAATACGGGTTTCTTCTCGCACCCTTGTTGGTGCGTGGAGAAATGGTCTCTTGTGAACTTGCAACCGCAGCCGTATGGACAGGTTATTTCTACGAGCTGACAGACACACAGGTGATCCTAGAGGAAATTGTTGCAGATTTAAACAAAGTATATACAGTAGAACCTCGTTAATACGTACACCAGGGGACTGTCAAAATGTGTACTAACTAACCAATATTATTATTATTACTATAAGATCAATTGGATAGTTAATAGTATAGACCAGTGGCGGATTCTTCAAAAAAATCTGGGGAGGGGGCAAAATTGAACTTATCAAAGCTACTTTTTGATTCCATTATAGAATACTACACAGTACACACTACACATACTAAACTACAATTTGTCCATGCTAGCTAATACGCGTTCATCCTATTAGAATTTCCAATAAATTATATTATCTTTCTTGTTTACTAATTAATTTCAGTTATTCTAATGTTGAAAAACTGGGGGCAAATGCCCCTCCATGCCCCCCAGGAATCCGCCGTTGGTATATACTCACCTCAAGTTTTCTCAGCTCTCCCTTCCAAACACAACCAGGTTTGTAGTTGTTACACAATACACTCAGAGACAATACTTCTCGTCGAGCGAAATTGTCAGGAAATAACTAAAGAGCAGACAAGATAACTACAATAGTTCCTTAATTTCTTAACTAGTAAATACAAGAAAACAATAGCTTTTAGATCTGATAAATTATTCAATTTATGTTATTGTAATTAGAAAGGTGAAAAGGTGTTTGGTGATTATAGATTCTTTTAATACTACACATTTACGTAGCTCTATCGCTAATTAACGACATGATAATAACTAGATGAAACATTTTAGAAATTTGATGTTTCACCAGAATACATATACATATTCCTTTATGATATCATAGACTTTTAATGGATTTGTGAATTTGTTGTCGAGTTGGGTACTGCACGTCAAAACTGCATGATATTAAAATTAAATATAAGCCATATAACCAGTTTAATCCAGTCACGAAATTATTTAGCATTTAAGAGCTTTACAATGGGATACAACAAGTGTATTATACAGTCATTTGTAAATACACTCCTAAACCTGATCTGATCCAATTTTCATACGCCTAAAATTACAATTTAATGTTACGGTATAAGGAGAAGATTCCAATTTTCGCGCTCCTAATTAATATTTCCCAAAAATAATACTCCAAAAGAATCGGCTTGCGCTCCTGGATAATTGCTTGGATTCAATCAACAGAGACGTAATGGAAACAATCGATTTAGAAGCGCTGAGGTTTATGCAAAACTCTATTTATTGTGTAGTTAAAGGGTTTAATTATAATAGATTCCTTTGCTATCTATCTTGCTGAATAACATCAAAATAATAGTAGTGTATAAACACTGAATTTTATACAGAGGACAGAGAATAACAATGCACGGTAAATGTATTAGAACAAATAAACTAATTTTTTATTCGTCATGAAGAATCTCAATGAATGTATTGAATAGTATTTAGGGTTGTTAACATCTGTGGACATATAGAGCTACGAACGAGTGTCTAATCATAATCAGCATAGAAGACAGAGGGGGAACAACTGAAAGAAACTGAGATAAATCAGAGACAAAGAGGGAATTGAGATAGCACCAGTTGGCTTCAAACAAGAGATTATTCAGGTTCAGTAAGAATGATACAGTAATTAAGTAGGAATGCAATATATACATAGTAGCTCAGTTCACTCACCTGGGTTAAAGATAGAGGTTTGTTATCGATGGGACATCTTGGACCAGTCATTCTATTAGATATAATACAGAATATAAAAGGAGTTCTTAATGGCGAAATTTTATTTAGTGATATTATTGTTGTTGAATTCAAAAGATTATCAGAAAAATACGTCGCTTTGATATTATATTCAAATCCCTGATTAGAAACTCAAACTTCAAACTCAGGCAGATTTACAAATGGTACAACAATCTTATCAATTAAGAGATAGTAGTACGTTTGGCTTCGAAACCATTTCGTTTCAGTAATGATCAAGCTGCAATCCAATAGTACTGTATAGTATCCACCCATAATCTGGGAGTGATTGTACAGCTATCTAGCAGGTGGGTGTGTGTCTCAGTATTAAATTTGAATAGAATTGAGTACACACACCTCTCTAAATATAAATCTCCACTATCCTATTACTTATAATTGAGACATATAGTTTCAGTATCATAACCTTTGATTTTATCCTGGCTAGAGCAGACACGCCTAAGTCAATGGTTTTGTATTGCATCTACTGACAGCTGCAGTCATTACAATAATAATCCGTTAGTTTATGAGTCATTATGACACATTTTGGAAACTTCATTAGTTTCTAATCATTTTCAAATTTATAATATCTCCAGGAGCTATAGATTTTGTCTCAAACCAAGTTCTATTACATAAATGAATTAATACCGTGTATCTACAAACCTAGGGTCCGATGTGTAATGGATAAGGACTGGATTTCCACTTAATATTAATTGGTGATGGAATGGATTTGGATTTAAATCCATCCGGAATCCGGATTGCCTCTGATTGTATGGATAGCATTAGAACCGAGATTTATGCGCAGTAGCATTGCCCAGGCCCTGAACTATAGGCTATAGAGGACCTGTAAATTAAACGCACAAAAATTATATAAGAATATATTTAAGATAATTTGACCGGGCCATCCTGGCTTTCAACAGCCCTGGTTATGCTAAGTTACTCAGCGGTGTCCTCATTTGAAATGCTCAGATTATAAACTAAATTAGCGATTATTAATCATGCATTGCAACTTGCAAGTATATTGAGGTACCATAGATTAATGTCTGTCATTACGAGACTAATTACTTACATGTATAGTAACGCAATTGGAAGAAATAGTTACATTAGTAAGTAATAAATATACAAAGTATTTCTATTAGTAGATGCGTGTGCATTGAGAATAGTTTGGTTAATTACAGTGGTGTTCGCCTAATAGCAATTTCTATATTATCAAATTATTACTTAATGTCCATACTGTTCCTCTCTCTAAAAGAAAGTTCGCCCGTTTGCAAGTAAATTTCGTGCAAAATGCAACTTGCTACGCGAACACTCTGTAGTATACTAACAGAGATACAGTCAACTCCGCTTAATAGAGCTTTGACCCGATTAAGCAGTGAAATCAATTAACCGGTGGCTCTATTAAGCGGAGTTGACTGTATGTGCAAACAAACGAACAGACAAGCAAAATACAAAGTCTTACCTGAGTGCGTTATCAATGCAGTTGGCACAGAACCTGTGTCCGCAGGGTGTCTGCAGCGGGTCCCGCTGAGCCAGCAGACAGATCGGGCACTCCAGCCGCTTCTTGAGGAGAGGCTCAAAGTTAGCGTCAAACCCAAATGTTCGTGTAGTGTTGGCCATAATTATATATTTACTATGCAAGTGTGCAGTGCGTACAAGGAGAATTAGTTGAGACGTGTAGAACAAGTATAGTCAGTCAAATACTAGCTAGACTGCCAGTATAAATCTTCTTATATAGTAGTTGAACTACAGTAGAATTGCTACTGTATGATGCTAATTGATACATTACAGGGTCAAACTCAAGCGATCTCAACAAATTATTGCGACATAATTATTTATCTCAAACTCTACTGAGAGAAGAAGAGGGTAGAAACACCTGGCATATTAATAAATAATTATATTAGAGAATTATAGTCAATGAACTCTATATACATATTCCTAAATAGATTCATTTATTGCAGATTCTATAGCTGACCAGCCTAGTGTGTGAAACTAATAAGCTTCCTCGATAAAAACTAGAAGAAAGGATAAGGTAGAATAAACTGAGCTGTAACCTTCTAGCTCTATTTATTTATTCGAAATACTACAGATATAAGAGCCTGGGGGCCGTCTCGTCCGTGATTGTTTAAATGAGAGACATGAGGACAGTGCGGAATACACACCATAGTGTTTAAACATATCAGCAAGAAAACTATACATATTTTACTATTCAATTCACCTTCAATATTCAAGGATAAGGCCAGGTAAAATAAATTAATTGTATATCATCCGGATTTTTTCACAATATACGGACGGCGGACGGGATTTTATTTTGTTATTTTATTCCATTAATTAATATGCAAATAACAATACCCTATGCCAAACAATAAATATTAATATTTAACTTTAATTAATCAGAAAATCGAATGACAATGGCTAAATGATTGAAGTAATGCTCTAAAATACAAGACGTATTAAAAATTGATACACTAGGAGTACTTTACACAAGTTTATATATAATATTTGTACGAATATGTTCATAAGATAACAATTAAATATATCCGGACGGAGGGTAAAATTTGGGACGGACAGGGATGAGAAACAAGTTATTATTCTATATGGCCTAAACATAACTTAATATTTTAATAATTGGAAAATTTGAAAAATTTTTAAGGATGAACTACATATTAATAGTTAATTGATAATACCGTACAAGTTATTCAATGGTTCTGACAATTCTGCAAATATTTCTCGAAAGTATTCAATACATGTAGCTATATATCCAGAATTAAATTAAAAAATTTATAGTTTAATAATATAGTCTACTGAATTATTAATACCTCTCAATAAATTATCTGCCTAATAAACCTGTTTGTTAGAGATTCTAGTATGGTTTTAAAATACCTAATAATTTCCAATTATGAGTTCTGTTCAGAAATATCGCGAATTCTCCACGATAATCTATATTATTAAATCTCGATTGTTGTGTGTGTGTTTGTGTGTGTGTTTGTCCGGATTATATTAAAGTGATGGGGGAATAGAAACCGCAATTAATATGGGATATAAACTAACTTTCAAATGTTATAATAGGTAAACAAATGTTATAATAGGTAAACAAGTATGCCGAACACGAATTTCGCGTTTATAAATTTCTCATATTAAAATTTGTGTTGTTGTTTACACAAAATAGGTAAACAAATTAATGAAAATTCAAAATCAACCTAGAAGTTAGCTTCCAACGGGTATTATAGGTAAACAAGTATGCTGAACACGAATTTCGCGTTAAAAAAATTCTCATATTAATATTTGTTGTTGTTGTTGACACAAAATAGGTGAACAAATTAATGAAAATTCAAAATCAACCTAGAAGTTAATTTCCAACGGGTATTATAGGTAAACAATTATGCTGAACACGAATTTCGCATTTATAAATTTATAATATGAATATTTGTTGTTGTTGTTTACACAAAAAGGTAAACAAATTAATCAAAATCAAAATCATAACGTCCCTATCTACCATTTCCATGGTAGAAAATGTGAGGAGTAAGGCCGCACAGCGGCTGTTAACTTGAGGTGCGTAGCACCAATCTGTCGCAAAGCGACCGAGACCGAAGGGCTCGTTGATTATTATAATGCAAAATTGCAAATACATAGTGTATGCTGTTTTATTATCGACTAATTTATATTTACCGAATTCCGATTATGAGTATATATTATTGTGAACAAATATTTTTGGTTCACGTTACTAGTCTATAATATGTTATAAAATTTCTCGAGTTTCAGTTTTAGTTCGAGTTTTTAGTGACTATTGATTAAATTGCTAGTCTGCCTCAAGGCAATAGAAAAGGTTTTAAAGATATTTCAATAAAAGAACAGCGAGTAATAACATATTATTTCTTCTATGAAGAGTGTACTGGTTCAATACAAGTATTAATAAAACAAGAGTCTACAAATACTAGAACTATTAGTTATTAAGTGGTTTTATTTTAATGAATAAATTGGAAAAACAGGTCGAATTCAAACGTTTCGCATTTCTTCAAGTTGAAGTGAATAAATAATACGTATACCTTCCTGCCAACCGTACAGGGATTCCTTATACATTACAGGGATTTTAACCATTTGTCTGTTCTGTAGAGGGAATTATTACATTTTACAGGGATTCTAAGTCGGGACAAAATTAATGATTGTAAGTTAAATACTACCTAAAAATTGCTACCCTCCCAAAATGTAGCATTTTGTTATATTAATTAACAGTTCCTAATCAAGCCTATAGTGTTTCCCTAAACGAGCGAGATAATAAAATTTCGGGTGTACAGGGATTTTGACCAATGTACAGGGGAAAATTGGAGCTCCGTAGTCCGTACAGGGATGTGACTCAAATAGGTTGGCAGGTATAAATATATACTCATGAATTTATTAGTAAAGTAGAACTTAATGCTCGCTCCGCCTGTGCAGTGAATTGTGACTGCATTAATGAATCCCCTCACGATACAGCCCTGGAGCAGAGCTATGGGGGAGAGAGTACTAATCACTCATTAGCAGGTAGGCCCACACTAATAGTAGCCTGCATAAGTAAAGAGTATTGAACTCTGTACTGCAATATACTGGATTAGCATATCAAAAGAAGTAAGGACATCACAGACTCACAGTTAGTTCATGTAAATTTGATATATTATAATTATATGTTATGTAGGTCATTTCATAAGTACTCCACCTCACTATATGTAACAAGAGTAAACGACTGTTAATTAATTTTAAAGTTCTCATATACTCCCCTTAATAATTATCATGAATATAATTTTATTATCTTCTTAATTTATGTCTATCAGTAAGAGAAGGCAGTCTAGTTTGCACGTTGCACCCCTATTACTCCAATATCACAGTAGTATATCAGTAGTGTATCTAATATCTATTACTACGAGCTCCTGGATTAGGACGAAACACTAACTAGCGATATACAGTGGAGCCTCCCATAACGGACACTCCAAATAGCGGACAACCTCTAAATAACGAACAACCCTCGTGGCACGGATTTATTTAATTAGCATATGTCTAATAGAAAAGCAACCTCTAAATAGCGGACAACCTCTAAATAACGGACAACGGTTCCGGTCCCAAGGTGTCCGTTGTTCAGAGGCTCTACTGTATTCCAAAGCACTGATAACTTAGGGGTTGTAAACTTCCCCTTTGTACGTAATTCGGGCCAATGGACCGGAGACGTCGAATGCTATTGCGTACAAGTATTTTGGTTTTGTTGGTCTGGAGAAAGCCAGGATATCGATTTAGGCTTGGGATAAGGTTGTTGGTAGTATCGTTGTGTGTGTGTGTGTGTGTGTGTGTTTGTTTGTTTGTCCGGATTGTATTAAAGCGATAGGAGAATAAAACAGCATTTACATTTATATTTTAGATAGACTAAATTCCAAATGCTATAAATAATAAGTAAACAAGTATGCTGAATTCGAATTTCTCATTTAGCAATTTAGAATACGAACATTTATTGTTGTTGTATACATAAATAAGTAAACGAATTATTGGTTAACATGTTCTACAGTATTTAATTGAATAAATCGAGACCGCATAGCGATTGAGTGATCTGTCGCAATGCGCCCGAGACCGAAGGGCTCGTATCCAAGAATTATCAATTGTTGCTATCTAAAACAGTCTCCGTTGGAAGTTGAACTAGGAACTGAGGAAGGAATCTCTGATAGCATAGTTCACATAAACTTCGTAATATACCTCAGAGTTAGTATGGCACCCAGGCCCAGCTAAAGCAAACCTTCCTAACGATATGTTCCTTTAGGAAATACTCCGGCGTAGGAACTCATTTTGCTCCTGTTAAAGATAATATTGTTTTGAAGCCATGACTGAAAAACGATGTGGCTCAGCATGCAGCACCCAATCGAATTGTTTCTGTAAAATATCGGTAATGACAGTACTGCGTCCTACGACCATGTTATAAATGTATTGAGAGATAATCTCAGATAACTAGGTCAGGTCAGTTCACAAACCTGGTATATTAATTATTTTAGGAGTAAAGCACTTTAAGATAATAAGTTGTCTAATCGAATTGCCAGTATCAGTGCTCGTACAAACTGGTAAGAATTGAATCTAATCAATATTCAGAATTAAATTTCTGTGGAGCTAGACATTATTATTCTTCAGGTGTATCCAATGAGCAGTGTAATATCTCGCATAACAGGAAGAAAGTATCCATTTGAAGCTGGAGGAATTGAGTTATGCTCATTAACAATGTAGAATAACGTAGAATTGAAAGACTATGCAACACGTGCCATACCAAATTGGTTGATAAGCAAATCAGCTTAATAATAATATTTCAGAAATGCTTAAGGAGAAAGTTCTCAGTTCGTTTCAAATGCTTGCTTCGTATAACCAAGTTATTTCGACGTAAAATAACTAACGCAGCAGCTTTTAACAGCTGGGAACTACTCTATAGAATTGTATAGAATTATAACTATAGCCTCTGGAGTCTGTACTAGGTGATACTAAGATTTGTATTCACACTCAATAGATTCACAATCCAGTGATAACTATAGTAGAATCTCGTTAGTACGAACACCTGGGGACCGTCAAAGTGTGTTCGGCTTATCCGGAATTCGGATAATATTATTTGTATTGACTCCTATTGAGTATTGGAAAGGTTTTGAAGGGGACTGAAATAGTGTTCATATTAACCGGAATTTCATATAACTCTGTTCGTAGAACTTCGTACTAAGGAGGTTCAATTGAATAAGGTTTGAGAACAGTTAATAATAGAGTTGGAGAATGACACAAAATTGAAATTACAAACCGCTTATAATAAAGTACCCAATGTGAAATCTAAAGACCGAGTTAAACAAACAGAATAATTAGATTCAGCACAATTCTGGTTAATGCGAACACCAGGGGACAGTCGAATTTGTTCGTATTAACCAGTCACTAGCATGCATCTATATAACTTCTTAACTCCTTAACTCAAATAATACTCATAATAAACAATTTAAACCTATGCCTGCTAAATTATGCGTACATAAATTGTTATCTGATATTTCGCCTTATTTGTTTCGTATTGATGGGGAAACCGTTAGTTCACACATTATGCAACTAAAATTTGGTATCCTACCGATGACCGGAGTATGTCCACGAACAAGACTCAATTGTGTATACTTACTTGTGTATATTCTATAAATTATCACTCGTAAATAGGTCCGGATCTCGAACCTATCATTCTAGCATGCTATGGCAAAACCGCAAAAGTTACAAGCTAAGCTAAATCTGTACAAGTTGCACCCAAACTCGTATCTCCTAGGTAAATACGTTCATAACAACCAAAGACCTCGGAAAAATGCTTCCTGACTACAACATTACATAATGACATAATCAGTCTATTTATACAAGAATACAAGAATATTTATATTACAAGAAAAGTTCTACATGGGTCATACAAATAAGCTAGATATACATAGAGATAGAGCAAGCAGAACTATTCTAAAATTCCTAATACTTTGAAGTGAGTATTTTTGCAAACGCTTCATAGTTAATCATCCCATTACCATCCGCTCCCGCTTCATTAAGCATTTCATCCACTTCGTCTTCGGTTAACTTCTCGCCTAGCGTAGTCATTATGTGTCGGAGTTCCGACGAGCTAATCTTACCATTTCCCTCCTTGTCGAACACCCGGAATGACTCACGAATCTCCCCTTCGTTATCCTGCTCCTTCATCTTAGTCTGAATAAGAGAGAGGAAAGTGTCGAACTCTACAACCCCCGAGCTGTCCGCGTCGGCCAGCTGCAGCATCTCCGCGACCTCTCTCTCGGACGGGTTCTGTCCCAAGGAGCGAAGTACTGTGGAGAGGTCTTTTATAGCGATTGTGTTATTATTCTTATTGTCGAACAGAGCGAATGCTTCCTTATACTCTGCGATTTGTTCCTCAGTCACTCCTGCCTGGAAATTGGCCATCTCATTCAGTTCACTTTAATTCGACTTACCTAGCTAAGTTTAACAATAACTATTATATAACGAATACCTATGCAGCTTAAGTATATTGATATACGAAACCATTAGGTCAGTGCTAATTAGCTTATTCGATAATGAGGAGTATATCAAGTTATATTTCTTTTGGTGCAGACTCTCAAATCCTAATTACAGCAATTAATTTGGTTAACCGAGTTAAAATAGGCAACACCATACAGGGCCTGCAGTTAACAGGTTGTCTAGTTCAAAAGAACTGGATCATGCATCTATTTAATGGCTACACTCAACTTAATTCAAGGTTAATCAAAAACTTTAATCTACGACTATTAATAGCCGCCATTAAATTATGTTGAAAGTTGTAAATCGTATCCATTCAAA
Source organism: Hexactinellida sp. DTS-2022 (assembly GCA_028753945.1). Classification (NCBI taxonomy): domain Eukaryota; kingdom Metazoa; phylum Porifera; class Hexactinellida; species Hexactinellida sp. DTS-2022. Next base: position 11,711,157 of record JAPNXP010000001.1, read on the forward strand.
ATAAATTGTTTAATAAAACAACGAAGAAACGAAAACGCTTGAGTATTCAAAATTATTTGTCCACACAATAATAAGATTATGTAATTTCAGCTGAGATTCAGATGGTAACGTAAATAATATTTTGATTCACTCGTGGTCTATACAGCAGCATTCTTTGATAATAATTAACCAAACTTAGATTTATTAAAGACGTATTGCTTAATTACACGATCGGAGGTATTTAATGACTACAAATTTTGAATATATAATTATCGAAATTAAACCGAAGCTGTGGCGAGTTCCGAGAAACAATTACTGTTTCACCTGATGCTTTAAGCTCCCAGGGCTACAGCCTGTATGACAGTCAAGTGATATCACAAGGTTATATAATAAGCAAGTTGCATACTCGTGGATGGACTAATGATATTAGTACATTGATAATTAGATAAATTTGAGATAGCATATTAAAATTAACCGATTCATTCTATTGAATAGAAGTATATATGATAAGTTAAAAGTAGAAAATTTTTAAAAATTTAAGCAATTTAGAGACAAGACGGATGGCATAAGAAAGCAGACATTTGTATGGGATATATAATTAACTATGTCATCCAATATATTAGAATAAATCCATTTCCACACTGTCAAAATCAATTTAACACTTGAATACAATTGTCTACTCAGGAATTTACCTGTTCTGATTAATGTATAGATAAGAAATAAATTCATTCTAGCCGTCTTACTTTGAAATTTTTGAACGAAGGAAATTTAAAAAGTCATAATAAGACATAGTCTCTTCGAATTTGTCTTCGACTAATCTCTTAGGGAATTCCATCTTGTAGTGCGAGCTGTCCGTTAGCACCACGAGGACGGGGGCCCGGGCCCGAGAGCTCCTGATCTGGGAGAGCAGCAGCCGCACCCTCTCCGATAGCATGTTGTCGATAACGGGTAACTCCTCTATGCTAGTTGAGTTGTCATCGAGGATTTCTTGTGGAGAGGAAACTCCGAATACTTTCTGCATGAACTCGGTACTCACACTGGTGCCCATGTATATAATAATGTACTCGCCTGCATCTAGCAGGTAGGCCCCAGTAAGCGAGGTCTTCTCGGCAGAGCAATGCAGTATCTGCACCGATATGTGGTCCCCCTCAGCCTCGTTCGTGAGCTCCGACTTCTCCACGATATCGTGCAGGCCGTAGAGCGTGGGGTATATGCTGGTGAGCAGCTCGTCGAGAGGGAGCGTCTTGAGGAGCAGGGTTTGGTAGCTGCGCTCGTCCAGCTGCACCTGGCTGTTCACGCGGAGCAGCGGGTGCTTAAGCAGCCCAAGCAGGTAGAGCGGGACCAGACGCAGGGAGGTAGGGAGATTGATAGAGTTAGACTTCGTGGATCGCTGGCTGTTTAAAGGAGCGTAGGATTTAATAAGGTCGCCTACGACATTGATTAATCCAGTGCGTGCATCTCCTAGCGACGAATCTATTATTCTATCCACCGCCATTTTCGAAACAAAGGCTGCGATGCCCTGTGCATTAGCACTGGCATATACGTCCAATAGTTTCTAGATAGGAGAAGGAAAACTATAAAACAGTTGATGAAATTATAAAACATGTATGGAGGAAATGGAAGGTTTGGCATTGAGTTTTGCTACTGAAAACTCCGATAAAACGGAAAAGGAATCCGAACTGGGACATAACTTATTGTCTGATGCATCTCTAATAAAAGTTGGAGCTCGTAAATAGTTCTGACAACCATTTCTATGAGAACTTTGATATTGCATTTATATGGGCCTGTCCATAGACAGGTAGATTGGTAGAGGTTTTTACTCTTACGTCACGCATGCGTTCAGGGGGATCGCCATAGACGTAATACAGAACAATTAGTTAGATGTATAAATAAATCGCTTATGAAGCGCGTTAAATTAAAACCTCGGATAGTTACAGACTCTATACAGCTTAATGAATGTTATACTGGTCCCAATCGAGACAGCAAGCCCGGGGCAATAGGAAGCGTAACACCCACAGACGCGGGGTAGTAACGGGGTGAGGACACTCCTGATGAGTCCCTGAAACGAAACGAAACCCAACTTATAGTCTATCAATCTTAACGAACAGTATTACAGACTTGATCCGAGCATAAGTATTGTGGACTTCGCCTAATAGGGACAGATACTAAGGGAGAAATGACACTAGGGTTTATCCGGTTAATCGAGACAAACTGTATTACAGAGTTTTATCCAGGAGCGCGCCATACGCCTAGAGGTGTATAAAGTGGGATATGTTTGCGTTTAGGAGCGTGAAAACTGCTGAGAGTCCCCATAGAGTAAATACAAACTAAACTTTTATGCGGACAAATTTCATACTCTAGTGACCTTAGGAGAGTTCAATTCTACGTAGTCTTGTAAAATTACCCTGCTGTCTTAGTCGAATGTTTAGTGCCATTTATATGTACTATATTTATTAGAGTTTACTTGGTTATCACTTATAAGCAAGGAATTATCCAGGAGCGCGAAACCCTCCTTTTGGAGCATGATTTTGGTAAATTTGAATTTAGGAGCGCGAAAATTTCGAATACTCTCCTATACCGTAACATTAATTTGTGATTTAGGAGTATTAAAATTGGATCAGACCACTGCAGGATTAGGAGCGTATTTATAAATGGATGTATAATACACTGCATATAAGTATAACTCACCGTTGTAACAGGCAGAGCAATGGTGGCCACGCGTATTCTCCTCTCCCCGCGCACACTGGTGTAGAGCAGGGCGGACTGCAGGAATGCGACTTCTACGTCATCGAGTGTTTCTTCGTGCGAGAGCTGAATAGCGAACGAGTGGTCAGGATTCACATTGGGCAGCGCTAAAAGATCTGTTGAGCGCACGAAGCAGTTCCCATGAAATGTGTGGAGTGCCAAACCTATAGAGTTAGATTGGCATCAGGCATTGCGATGATATGGTACCCGACTGTCAAATATGCAGCAAGCGAATTAGAAACAAACCTGGTGAACATCGAATTCTCATAACAGCTTCGAAACCAATTCTCCGAGTGAAATACCTGTGCAGGTCTTCCTGGAAAGCTCTAGTTCTATTCGGGAAAGATTCTTGCGAAAGTGTAGAATAGTAGCGCACCTGGAGACAATGTTATCTATTAATTAACTAACCTAATTAATAAGTATAGTACAGTGCAACCTCGATTATCCGAACTAGTTAGGGACCAGTAAATGTTTGGATAATTTAAGGCTGAACTAATTATAGAATAACATTGGGACCAGCCAGGTATGTAATGGAGGTTGCACTGAATCAGGAATTGTTGAGTTAAACAGTCTGCCTCTAAACAACAGAGTTTATTTGTGAGTGTGTGTAAACTAATTTATTATGAACATTCGTATATTATCACGATTCACGAGCCTTTCGGCTCAGTTGCTTCGCGACTTACTATCCCTAAATAACTATCATAGTGATAAGTTAATTTATTGTTTTATGACGTAATTTAATCACAATACAAGTATTTCACAATGAGTTATTAGGTTCTATGAAATATCGAGTCAATCCTAAAAGTTAGAATTTATTTAACATTTTAGTGGTCTAAGGTGAGAAATGGTACAAAAGAAGGATAAGAAAGAGTGACATAGAGACTCGGAATTTATTAATTTATTTCCTTGTCCCAACTCAGAATTTACTTCGGGTCAAACAAATTATTGAAACTAAGATACGTATTAAAATATAATTGTAACATCTATCATAGTAACTCGGTTCCTACTTTCCAATCGATACAGACAATCTAGTTAAGTTGTTGATAAATTATAATTTGAGCTTTGAGGTGTTATTTTATAGAAATATAAGAAATGGCGCAAGTACAATAGTTGGAATCAGTTTTGGTGCATGAAGATATGACTTCTAGGGATATAGCAAACCGTATACTAGTACGAATACTCATTTGTACAGATACCTGTCCGGAAGAGAATCTGGAGAGTGAGGCTATCGAGAATAGGTCAGTGAACTGGCTACACGTCACAAACAGGTCCACTCCCACTTGTTTCTCGCAGCAGTCCAGCGCTAACTTCTTGTAGAAGTCTGTGCTAGCAGACAGCTGTATTGACTCTATGTTCTGAGTATGTTTCTTTAGGTAGTTTGTAGCCTAATTGTATCAATAATAAAACAACTACAGTAGAACCCAGGGGACCGTCATACAAACACAAGGGGACCGTAAAATGCGGTCGCCTCATCTAGAATTTGTATTAACCAATATAGTTTGTATTGAAAAAGCTTTGAAGGGGACTGAAACAGTGTCCGTACTAACGAGGTTCTACTGTATAGAACAGTGGTTCTCAACCTTTTCAAATTAACGGACCCTGGCCCTGGTTGTATTAAAAAATATCTTGCGACCCAAACATTTACTAAGCGACCCAAAACATGTACAAATAATATGATACTATTATCGAGTAGGTACCGCGGCGGACCCCTTGAAATATTTCGCGGACCCCAGGTTGAGAACCACTGGTATAGAACTTATCAAAGTCGGAAGAAATAGCTATAATTATATACCGTAATATAACCATGGATGTACTCACTTGCTCCGAGCTCATAGCGCCGCTGCCCTTGGTAGGCCTCTGTGCGATGAGTACAGTGATCCTCCCGCCGCTCTGAGAAATCATCTTAAACGCAGACTCTGTCGCCACGCCCATGCAGCTCTCGTTGCTGTGCGTGTTTGCCCATATCCCCGGCAAGTCTCGGAGCAGCTGCTTGAAGGACTCCTTGGCCTCCTTGAGGTACACCATCAGGTCGTTGTTGGTCGGGAGGAACACCTCCTCCAGGTCGGGGATGTCGTATATGTGTGCGGGCAGGGTCCCCCGCACGCCGTAGAACTGGATGGAGTGGTTGAAGGTGACGAGACCCACCTGCGTACGGCTGTCCCCCGGCAGCTCGTCCAGACAGGAGATCAGAGTCTCACAGAAGGCAGATAGAGCGCCTAGCAATCACGCATAATCATAATAGAAAGGAAGTGTATTGGTACAAGAAAACCGGTTATAACACACAGAATCATAATACAGTAGAACCTGCATAATCCGACGCTCTATAATCCGGAATTCAGCAGAACCGACACTTTTCCTTGTCCCAATGAGCGTCGGACTATGTATTAGAGCTGCATAATCCGACAATTTTTCAATCCGATATTTTTTGTCTATCCCAACGGGTGTCGGATTAGCCAGGTTCTAACTTCTACTGTGGAAAGGAAGTGTATTGATACAAGAAAACTCGGTTATAAACGTACCTGGGCTACTATGTACTAATTATTTAACCAAATTTATTTAAGTAGTATGTATTTCTATGTAGATAAAAACTCGGTTAGTACAAAGAATATATGCATTTATTTCCCATTCCCGAGGGGGTACGTTATAACCGAGTTCTACTGCAGTGCACTACCTTATCCACTGGAGAGAGTGCATACCTGAGACTACGGATGAGTAGGATACGTCCAGTACGAACACGTATACGGGGGGCTGGGGGGGCCGCAGCGCGTAGTCCGAGTTAGCAATGTATTCCACTATGGGGGACTGGACCTCAGAGTAGGTGCCGGTGTTGTGATTAGCTTTAACCGCGTCATCAGAGTTGAAGCCATCCGGGAGGGAGTTGGCTCGGTGACAAATGTTGCACTTCCATTTGCGACCGGGCAGGAATGCGATGTACGGGTTTATGTATGTTCTGCAGTTGGAACAGCGAATGATACAGGAGGTGGATACGACAGGCAGCTTGTCGCTTGAGATATCCTACAGGGAACAGAGCTGGATACAACCAGGGAATTTATGTTGAGCATAGAAACAATAGAATTCTTGGATAAATTGGAGGTTGTTCCACAGTGGGAATTTAGGTGGAAATAGGATAAAATTATCATTCTCTTGAAACTTGAATTCGTGCTTACCAGTGAATTCAGAATATCAAATAACCAAGTAATGCATAATTTCATTCTGATCTAAGAAAAATTTTGGTTGTTATGACTATTCAAAGTATTAGATTTTTGACAATTGGAATTTCTATTTTGCGGTTATAGAAAGTTACTAATGCTTCATTGCATATTTTGAGAACACTGTTCTTCAGAATTACTTCTCTTTTGAATATTCTGATATACATTTAATTATATATATTATATATCATAATAACATCTCAGTATAAATTGATTATGTGATGTGGCTAACGGAAAATATACGATTCGGACAATAAATTCTTGCTTAGTCCCCCTCCTTCAAGATGATGGGAAATATCGTGTCCAGGTTTATGCGTTTTTTTTTGTGTTTTTAATATAAAGTATACATATTTAACTTCAATATAAACCAAATTCCAGATGCGCAAAACTTTGCCCACAGATATTTTCTTTTATTATTAATTAATTTATTAAGATAAGTGATTCAAGTACAAATTATACTCCTTCAATTAAAATTATTTTTTATGCATAACAAGGAAGCTTCAGAATTTCTTAACTCGAATCCAGTGAGTTAGGGGCTACAATGAATTAGAATCTGACTAATATCAAACATTTCGGTGTCAATTTGATGAATTAAAGTTTAGCAGGGAGCTGAACTGTCGGCAAATTAGTGGAAATTTACTTTGTACATACTGAGATCTCAACAATACTGTCAAAACTAGGTTCTACTAGCTCTAAAACCTAGGTGATGTAATATTCTTATAAAATAGTTTCTAAATGCGCGAAAAGGCGCGACGTAGATTACTTAATAACTTTGAACCATATATATTAGGATTTTTGAAAAAATTATACCTTGTTCAAGAAATATAATCAATAATCATGGGTGAACAATAAAAAATTTGTTAACAAACCTAAAGTATAATTTATGATAGAATTAACATAAATTGTCTAGAACTACGTTTAGGTGAATACGTACATCATTTTTGATAATTCCATTCAGTTTGCAGCTACCGATAACCTATATGTCAATAATACTTCATTAGAGTCTATATAGCATAGTTTTCCTATTTCCACTTCAGCCCTGAAAATTCCCACTGTGCATGTTCTAGACTCTAGAGTAAATGTATAAGATTATCCAAGGAATTATCCAGGAGCGCGAGACGCTCGTTTTGGACTTGGAGCATGATTTTTTGGAAATAATAATTAGGAGCGCGAAAATTTGGAATCCTCTCCTATACCGTAACATTAATTTGTGTCTAGGTGTATGAAAATTGGATCAGACCAGGATTAGGGGCGTATTTACAAATGGCTGTATAATATTACATTGGATACAACCAACTGGCTCTGACAGTGGTATCCGCCTAATAGTTATATTAGCAAGTTATAATCAGTCTAAACGAGCATTTAATGTTAACAAGCTGCTCGTCCGCGCGACGCGCGTTCTTACAACTTGCACTCGGGCCTGCGGCCCTCGCTTGTATTCATGACAAATTATGCCTGTTGTATTTAGATACTGTGGAGTGTAATGTAAATTTAACGAACATTATACATCCCTTTCCTTACGTCACGTTTTTTGCCATTTGGAATAAAAAGTACGATCTGTGACATTCGTAATCCTTCTCCCCCCTCGAAAGCGTTACGTAACGTTCGAAGGCCTCATACGTAGGTTGGTTATATTATGGGAAATCATTTAGGAATTATAATAGCTGTCCGCTATGTACAAATGACCGTGTATAAACGTATATAGACTATAGAGCAGTGGTTCCCAACCTTTTCCAAAAAAAGTCAGGATATTACTCCCCTAAGCAATATTTTTGCTAAAATTCCCCCCAGGATTACAATGTAGAATTTTGGTATGGAAATAACTGAAAAACTAAGTGAAATATAAATAATACTGTCAATGAGAACTGTCAATATAATCAATGCAAGGAATTTTTAATTACTTAGTGATTAAATCATTCAGTGAGACAAAGTAATCCATAAAATTTCATTAATATATCTAAGTATACCTATGCGGAATTCCTCCCCGAGGATGGCCAAATTCCTCCCCAGGGAGGAATTCCTCCCAGGTTGGGAACCACTGCTATAGAGTAACCTTTAAGCTTTAGCAGATTCCACTTTACAGTATGTAGTTGCCGTCTAAGCAGTATATTAAGCTGACCTACCGCGCTACGCGCGTTCTCACAACTTATTCTCGAGCCTTCGGCCCTCGCGTGAATTTACAACAATTTTGATTCCTTAAGTAGAATAGACAAATTAGTTATTTCAGAAAGAAAGACTTTTAGACTAAATCATAATAATATAATATATGCTCACGATCCTCGGTAAATTAATACATTAATTCATGCTAAAAAAGTCATTGATACGAAATTTATTCCAAACTAACAAATACATCTTTTCTCGGGTTTATGAGTAGCAAATCTGAAATCTAATTGATTAATTAATCAAAAGTTTGGAAATGAAGAGTTCATAAGGTGGAATGAAAGGTTTGAGTTTAACTTTTACTAAATAGACTATTTATGCGATTAATAGGGCTATTGAAGTACTAACTTATAGGGTAAAATTTATTGGTCAAATGTATTGACCCAGAATTATTTGTATTTATTTTTCCAGTCAATTAAATTGCAGTCTCAGTTTGGCTTTCTATAATGCATAATTAACAGCTGATAGATCTGTCACCTTTTGAAAGGGAAGAATGAATATTTTTCTTAGATATTAGAATTTGTTTCTAGAAACAATATTTCCTACCCCTCTGCCAAATTACAAGTCTGTAGCTCTTACCAGTTCCTCAATCAATTCCGAACAACAACAAAAAACAAATCATTGTGATTTAATATATAAGATTATGTTCCTCTAATAGCAAATTCGCCTATTAGTAAGCAAATTAGGTGCAAAATGCGACTTGCTTTATAGGACGGAATTACAGTACCTCGGACCAAAGTGACCATATCAAGCGACTGTAATTACGATTATTCATAAAAAGGGAGAATTAAGATATAATTAATTTAATAAATGACTGAACACATAACTAATGATAAATAATAGATTTAAATGCAATAAATGATGATCATGCATTATACCAATAATTAAGGACAGACCAAATTATCGATCGCAGGAATGTATACAGTCAGGTTCTGTTACTGTGAACATGCATTCAAGGGACAAAAAATTGTGTTGATAATAGAGAGACTTCATAACAAGCGAACTAAACTTAAAAGTTATTAATTTGAGATCATAGAGCTTGTTCATAATAAGCAGACGAAAATCGGTCACAATAAGTAGACCTGACTGTATAGCTGTAATTCTCAATTTTATTACCTAAACCGCATTTATAATTGAGATAAATACTAACTTCCAATCCCAATATTATAATAGACTAGCGCGCTTCGCTTGCTAGGTCGCTTCGCTTGCTAGGTCGCTTCGCGGCAGAACACAACCACACACCAACCGCAAAGCGGTTGGTGTGTGGTTTATATACTTCGTAACCTTAATTATAATGCGAAAATAGGCCTAAAATAGGCCAATTTACAATGTGAAATTTTTGTGATTACGTCATCATGCGATGAGTAAGCATATTGGCAATCTGGTATGACCAACGTGTCCGCATCATTAATGTCCCTGTTCTATTTAATTTTCAGATTTTTAGTTCTAGAGGGCGGGAATTATGTGCGATTAAGTGAATTTTCAGGGTTCCCGAAATGTGATAATGACGTCATACCTTGTCGAGGTGTGAGAAATTTTTAGTGGAAACCTCAACTTGTTGGCGGGTGCCAAAAGTTACCTCTATATGCCAAAAATCACATTTGGAAACCGTCCACTTTCTTCAATCAACTCGGAACATACAAACAAATATATATATACACATATCACGGGTCGCACGGCTCTGAAAAATCTCCGGCCAAACAGTTAAAGTGATCCGGCCAAAACCGGACCGTCCTATATAATATAGTAGAAAAAATGGAAACTGGTCCGGCCATGGCCGGACCAGCCGGACCGCGTGCTACGCCTATGATATACACCCAGCCTTGTGTTTAATAGTATAGATAAACAAGTACAGTAGAAGCTCGCAAACCGGGGCACCTTGGCGTATCTGAAATATGCCCCACTTTGGGAGAGTGCCCCGGTTTGCGAGCTTCTACTGTATGCTGAACACGAATTTGGCATATAAAATTTGCAATATGAATATTTATTGCTGTTGTTTACAAAATAAGTAAGGAAATCAATTAAAATTCAAAATGAACCTAGACTAGAGGTTAGCTTCCAACGGATATAATAGGTAAATGCATATGCTGAAAATGCTGATAAATGCTGTCTAATGGAAAATATGTTAGTTGTTTAGTTGAAATAACTAATACATGTATAGTAAGGCGTATATTCTAATTCAGGGGTTCGCAAACTTTTGTAGCATACCGGCCACACTTAGTTAGGTAAGGACATATCATTACCGGCCGCATCTAAAAAAATTATTTTGATGCTTTTTTCGTATGAAACCTTTATAAAAATATATCAAATTCCCAGTAGTAAAGAATGTTAAAAAATCCTTAAAATGTACCAAAAATCAAAATTGTCCTCGTAGAACATTTAGGCATTGCTGCTACCGGCCGCACCAAAAAAGCAATCCGGCCGCATGCGGCCTAAAAAGGCGAGTTTGCGAACCCCTGTTCTAATTCATAAATCTAAACCGCGTAGTGGTTGAGTGATCCGTCGCAAAAGCGATTGAGGGCTCGAATAATGGAGCCTCAATGCGAATAAATACAAATAGGAAGAAGTATAAATTTCCATTAGTAATCACGTAATTAGTATAGTAAGTGCAATATAACTGTTTGTATTAGCTACAAAGGGAAACCACATTCGCATAAGTGTACATAATTAATTAGCAATGATCAGACAAATATGTATGCAACATAAATCCCACCCATAAGATCGCAACAACAACAAATCACAAGTATACAAATTGCGACCAAGTAAATTACAAGCTTCAATAATAATGATACTAAATCATATCAAGAAACGACAACTTGGGTCCCACAACACCACCTACACCTCATCCTCTTACAAATGCATTTTCCCTTCTAAATCAGTTAATTCTGTTTCTACCCACTCTGAGCTCGTGTACAAGTTCACCCCAGACGGCACCCAGCTGGTCACCTTTGCTCCTGACTGGAACACCCTCTCCATCCACCGCTACGCTGGCGTCACGAGGGACGCGGTCAGACGCGCCTCTGCTGACCGCATCTTCGACCAGGCCTTCCGTCTCCAGCACCAGATCACCACCCCGGAGCCCTCCACCGTCTTCTCCCCCCACTACTGCTTCCTCTTCACCAGCGACTCCCGCTTCCTGCTCACTGCCCACAGACAGACAGTCCCCGCGGACCCGGCCCCGCCCCCGTCCGAGAGTCCCCCCGGGCTGCCCACGCGGGAGGGCTACCTGCGGGCGGGCCTCGGTCCCGAGCAGACCCCGGCGCTGCCCTCCGACCAGCTGGCCGTCTCGCACCTGCTGCTGGTCTGTCTCGGCTCCGGCCGGGTCCTGGACAGCCTGGAGGTGCTGCTGAGTCTCACTCAGCTCAGGAGCGTCAGTGCCGGCATGAGTGTCTGGCTCCACGGGTACACCCTGGCCGTGCTCTCCCCCGTCGCGCAGCGCATACACCTGCTGCGGATATCCGCCGGACCGGGGCCTGGGGACGCCCGTCTGGAGGAGTGCTGCAGTCCGATCGGCTACTTCCTCAGCTACCCGGACTACCAGCTGTTCCTGTCCCACCCGAGCCACGCGTGCGTCCCGCCCGCCGTCCCGCTGTACCCGCCGCACATGCTGTCCCAGCTGCAGCAGCAGGTGTTCGTGTGTCTCTACCGACAGCAGCTGCGCCGGGGCTCGCCCGACAGACTCCTGCGTCTCTACCTCTGCTGGGAGACCCTGCTGAGCATGCGTGTGTGGCGCATCCAGCTGCTGGACGCGCGCACGCTGCTGCTGCGCTACAAGCACACGCGCGCCCCCAACCGGACAAAGTTCCGGCTCTACAACCTCTGGGTGGAGTACTGCTGCGACACGCGGCGAGTCACGCGCGCCTGGTACGACCAGCTGGACGACTCGCGCGAGCTGCTGCAGCTCTGCGAACGGCAGCTGCCGGCCCTGCAGGACCCCGTCCGCCACAACCCCTGGTACTCGTGCCGCGCCCGCCTCCTGGAGGCCGGGGGCCGCGAGGAGGCCAGGGACGTGCTGCGACAGCTGCTGGACAGGTACCCCGTCAAGCAGCACCGGGTGGCCTCCTACTCGCCCTACCTGGACACGCGGCTCTTCTGCGTCAGCGACCAGCTGCTGCCTGTCGTGCTCACCAACAAGATGGGGGACTTCGAGGACTCTATTCGCTTCTACAATGCAGAGACTATGCAGTACTGTTTCTGTCTACACCTGTGCATGGGGGACTGGTCCCCTAGAGAAGTTAGGCTCGTCACACATCCATTTGACCCTTTCATTATCTCTATTGAGAAGTACCAGGGTAACGTTGAGTATAATTTTCATTTTAGGTAATTAAATATCCTGGTACTTCCAATGATAAATTAGTGGTCACTTGGGTGTGGGAGAGTTTAACGACTCAGGAGATCGGTCTCCAGTGTGCAGGTGTAGCAGACTCTGTACTGCCTAGTCTCTGCATTGTAGAAGCGAATAGAGTCCTCGAAGTCCCCCATCTTGTTGGTGAGCACGACAGGCAGCAGCTGGTCGCTGACGCAGAAGAGCCGCGTGTCCAGGTAGGGCGAGTAGGAGGCCACCCGATGCTGCTTGACGGGGTACCTGTCCAGCAGCTGTCGCAGCACGTCCCTGGCCTCCTCGCGGCCCCCGGCCTCCAGGAGGCGGGCGCGGTACGAGTACCAGGGGTTGTAGCGGACGGGGTCCTGCAGGGCCGGCAGCTGCCGTTCGCAGAGCTGCAGCAGCTCGCGCGTGTCGTCCAGCTGGTCGTACCAGGCGCGCGTGACTCGCCGCGTGTCGCAGCAGTACTCCACCCAGAGGTTGTAGAGCCGGAACTTTGTCCGGTTGGGGGCGCGCGTGTGCTTGTAGCGCAGCAGCAGCGTGCGCGCGTCCAGCAGCTGGATGCGCCACACACGCATGCTCAGCAGGGTCTCCCAGCAGAGGTAGAGACGCAGGAGTCTGTCGGGCGAGCCCCGGCGCAGCTGCTGTCGGTAGAGACACGCGAACACCTGCTGCTGCAGCTGGGACAGCATGTGCGGCGGGTACAGCGGGACGGCGGGCGGGACGCACGCGTGGCTCGGGTGGGACAGGAACAGCTGGTAGTCCGGGTAGCTGAGGAAGTAGCCGATCGGACTGCAGCACTCCTCCAGACGGGCGTCCCCAGGCCCCGGTCCGGCGGATATCCGTAGCAGGTGTATGCGCTGCGCGACGGGGGAGAGCACGGCCAGGGTATACCCGTGGAGCCAGACACTCATGCCGGCACTGACGCTCCTGAGCTGAGTGAGACTCAGCAGCACCTCCAGGCTGTCCAGGACCCGGCCGGAGCCGAGACAGACCAGCAGCAGGTGCGAGACGGCCAGCTGGTCGGAGGGCAGCGCCGGGGCCTGCTCGGGACCGAGGCCCGCCCGCAGGTAGCCCTCCCGCGTGGGCAGCCCGGGGGGACTCTCGGACGGGGGCGGGGCCGGGCCCGCGGGGACTGTCTGTCTGTGGGCAGTGAGCAGGAAGCGGGAGTCGCTGGTGAAGAGGAAGCAGTAGTGGGGAGAGAAGACGGTGGAGGGCTCCGGAGTGGTGATCTGGTGCTGGAGACGGAAGGCCTGGTCGAAGATGCGGTCAGCAGAGGCGCGTCTGACCGCGTCCCTCGTGACGCCAGCGTAGCGGTGGATGGAGAGGGTGTTCCAGTCAGGAGCAAACGTGACCAGCTGGGTGCCGTCTGGGATGGCTTGTATGCGGTCTCAGATGTGTAGAGACAGACTTAGCAGATTTATGAGGAAAAGTGCATTGGTAAGAGGATGAGTGTGGGGGTGGGACCCCTATTCATCGCAATAACAGCATTTGGATATCCCAGCCAAAGTGCAAGCCTGATTGATTATCAAATTAATGCAATACAGTACATCTTCAGTGGATACCAAACTAACCTCAAACGAGAATAAAGAAAGAGAAAGAGAGGAGAAAGCATGAATTATTATTAGAGCCAAAGCATCCGGAAATTATTTAATATTCAACTCACAACTCAATCCTTCAAGTAAACAAGAAACACCTTTACCTGAGTGTATACAAAGAACTTTTGTATGCTTGTACGTATATTGTATGTAATATGTATAGTGTGTATTATTGGAAATTATTAAATCTTATTTCTAATAGCACGATCCTTGATAAGTAGAGAAGACAATAATTATATAACAAAGGCGTTACACTGCAAAAGGACAAACGGTACATGCCGGATAACACATGAACCAATGTTACTAGATTAGAATTGGGAGTAAGCAGTATTTAGATCATTATAATTAAAAAGTAAATATGTAGCGGTCTATAAGATTGAAACTTGTCCGGTTCCGTAATTTGGATATTAATTAATGTTGCAGTGTAAGTGCGAATTTGGTGTATTTGCGATTACACGTGACGTGAGTTCGATGTAAGTGCGAATCAATAGATCACTAATTGATTTGTACGGTGAGTACGAATTTAATTACAGATTTCAACAATTTCGTGTAAATTTCGTGTATTCTTTCATAATCAGATAATGACATTTGCAGAATATAGCATATATATAAACAATAGTTGTATAAATGGTAACTGTATCCAAAACGCAATGTATGACTCGGAAGAAAAGAGGCTTTCCAAGAAAGTGAGAAAGAACGTAAACTTCTGAACTCTATTCTCGTAATAATTCAGAGGTATACCACAGTACAATTCCAGACTTAATCAAATCTCTATCAGATGAGGGGCAAGAATGGCACAACAAACAAACGTGTAGTAGCAATAGAAGATCTCTATGATGCTATTAAAAGGTCCATATTGATCAAAATCATAGTGGTTGGACCGGATTGTAGAAACGAATTCATCACTGCTGCATGGAGTTACAGAAAAGATTTGTCAGCTTTTCGTTTCCCACTGCAAGATATGCCAACTTAAGAAATCGAGGAAGTTCATTAAATCCCTTGTTGTCAACTTATTTCCATTCGTCAAATTATCTCGCGGACAGATTGACTTGATTGACCTAACAACTGTATTTCCCGATGACAATGCACCTTATAAATGGCTTCTCGTATATCAAGACCATTTTACAAAGTTTGTCCGTCTACGTGCATTAGTGAATAAGTCTGCTGAAGAAGTTGCAAATACTCTCATGGATTTTTTCTGTGATTTGGGAGCTCCGCTTATCCTTCAGAGTGATAATGGACGGGAGTTTAAAGATTCTCTACTGTTTAGATTTAATGTCATGCTGAATGAAAACTGACAGTCAACAAAATCATTCATGGCAAGCCGCGTCATCCTGAAACTCAAGACTCAGTGGAAAGAGCTAACCAAGAGAAACGTCACTTCACTGCCATGATATTCGAGAACTCGGACAACTCTTGGGTTAATTAAGTATGTCCGCCAAGTGCAATATAAGAAGAACGCCAGCTTTCATAGCACAATAGGAATGACTCCGTTTCAAGCGCTTGGAAATCGTAAACCCCTCTAGGCCTCACGCTCACAAAATTCGGTATTCCCATTGAAGCGATAGATAATATCTGGAGTCCAGAAGATCTAGAATTTGTGAATAATCAGTTTACCTCGTTGAGACCTGAAGAGTATGCAACCTCCGTGAAGTCAATATCTAATATCTACGAAAGACATTTTCGCAGTTCCCACCAATAAATATCTCCCAACAATCTCAAACTTCTATTCTACCCCGAGCATAAACGAACCCACAAATTCCATTAGCTACCTTATTATAGGAAATTAACGCGAAGGAAATTAACACTCCATAAAATTAACGTGAATTGGAGCTGAACATTTTCAAATACATTAAATTAACGCGAATAAATTTTATTAAAAAAATTCAGGATTATTAATCTCCTGATGCAAAATGCATCAATATCGCAATCTTGAAGTGTAAGAATTGCTCAAATTTAATATGTTCCGTGTAATCGCGAATACAGCAACAATTTGGTTTAATCGCGAATACACCAAATTCGCACTACACTGCAACATTAATATGCACTCAATTCTGTAACTAATTAATTAAGAGGAACATAAACTACGATTATCAGTAAGTATAGCAGTACGTAAAAGTGGCGATAACAAGTAATTATGTATTTTTTGATGGCTTTGTAACCGATATAGTTCGGTAGTAATCTACCGATTGTAGTGCATAAGTATTCTAGAATGGATACTGTACAAATAGCTTGGGAATGCAACAATATAAACTGACTCTGAAGGGCTGAATGAGAATCCCGAACGGCAGTTTGCTTTTGTTCAGCAGAGATTTGGAGTATGGAATGCAGTTGAGTGTGGAGCAGAGCATGTATGGATCGAACTGCATCTTGGTCCTGACTCCAATGCTCACGTTAGGCAGCGGGGGCTCCGGTATGTACTTGGGCAGGATGTTCCGCGTGTCCAGCAGGTTTACCGGCTCCAGCTCCGGCGGCAGCACCTGCTGCTGGAAGGAGGGCGTCTGGCTGAACTGAGCCGATCCTCCTATTCAGGAATAGTGTGTAAACCAGTGGCTCAGTGGCTCCCAACCTGGGTACACGGACGGCAATAGAGGTCAACAAGATCTTTAAATTAGTATTACGGGCAATGGGAGGATACACATAATGTTTAGTATAGTTGACAAAGGTTGGGAAAACCTTTCTGATAATTAGAACTAAGCTTATTGCATTACAGACAATTGAATATTTCCAGTAGAATAACCAGTAACTAGCTGGATACATTACAAATGAATAATGTTTCATGACAGCATAGTTAGCATATTATGTATGTATTATTACCACGGTTACACAGCTAGGCTTGTACATAACACAGACTAACCAGTGGGTTGGAACTGCGACTGTCCGTACGCGGGCTGCTGTCCGGGCCCAGTCTGCAGAGGCCGCTGTGTATCCACTCCCACACTGGGGGAGAGGGAGTGCTGGAACGGAGGCGGGGCCATCTGCTGTGCGGCCGGGTACTGCGGCTGTCCTGTGTGGGGTTAATTATACACAGTGGAACTCGGTTAGTACGTACCTGGGTTAGTACGGACTAATTTGTATTATAAAGAAAGTTTGTCAATCTATACGTATCTCTATGCATTGTCAACTCGGTTAGTACGTACACTGGATAATAGGTACTAAGTTTTCTCTCCCGAGGGGATACGTATTAACCAAGTTCTACTATATTGGAACAAAATGTATTACAGGTCTCCAGTTAGTATAAGTAGAATTCGGATATAACGTCCCCCTTGGGAAAGGAAAATAAGTACGTATTATCCGAGTGTACATACTAATCGAGTTTACCCTGCATAGAAATACATACTGCTTTATAAATTTGTTAAAATATTCGTACTAAGCCGAAATAAGTTAAATTAACACAGATACGATATAACCGAGTGCTACAGTACCAGAACACCATGGATGTAGAGTATTTGAATGACGTCCACGATTGGGCGCGAGATTATCGATATTTTTTTAACAATTTTTAAGCAAAAGATGCTTACAGTACTACACGAGTCATTAGGATAAATAAATGTGAAATTTGTCAGCCAGCACGAGTCTAATCCTCTCATTCAAACAGCCATGCAAATATCAATCTAATTTAAAATCTGCTCGAGGATCCCCGACCCTTTGTGACGCTTAGTAATAACCTGGTGCAATCACATAATCATGGGATTGTTCATAAATTGTATATTAGTTAAAAGCGGGGTCATTGTTATGATTAGTCCACCAATAATGTAATTGAAATATCAGACAAGTGATTGTTATAATTGTTAAAATATTTTGCTATAGAAGCAAAATAACTTTAATTTAGAGAAACGCTTGAACATACCATAAGCTACTGTGAGTTACTAACCTATTAATTGTCGATTGAATGACAGTTAGGAAATGAACATATTATACTGTATTCTCTTTCAATTGTAAGTGGGCCAGTAATTAAATCACTGCCATTCAATTATTGTTTGTTTGTTTGTTGTTCGTGTGGGTTGGAATAATATAGAGGAACGAAGCAAGGCTATGTTCCTAAATAAGGAATCTGGAGTATACGTACAGTGGTGTTCGCCTAATAGAAATTCCTCTAATAGCAAGTTATTTCAGAATTCAGTTCCCAAGCGAACATTTAATGCTAATTTTGTTGTCTAATAGCAAGTTCGCCTATTAGGATGCAAATTTCGTGCAAAACGCGACTTGCAATTACGCGAACAGCACTACAGTTTCTATGAGTGTGGTACCTTGAGTGGGGAGCTGCGCGGCAGAGGGGGGGAGGGGGTCTCTCTGGATGCTCTGAGCCCAGGGCTGGGGCCCGGGCTGCTGCTGGGAACTGAGAGCTGCCTGGGGGCCCTGGGTACCCAGAGGCGCGAAGAGAAGGGAGGGAGGGGGGTTCTGGCCCTGGGTGACTAGGGGCTGGATATTGGCTGCGGGGGCGGGGCGAGTGGGAGCGGTGAGCTGGGAGTTGGAGACGGGGGCGGGGGCGGGGCGAGTGGGGGCATGCAGCATGGAGGCTACCTGGCCAGCGGGGGGCTGCTGAGCTGGCTAGAAAGGATATATTAATACTGCACTTTATAAGACTATCCTACAGTCAACTCCCGTTATAACAAGTCGGATATAACGAAATACCCGCTTATAACAAAATGGATATTTTCTCCCAGAGCACTAAATACACTAATTATTATCCGCTTATAACGAATATCCGGATATCAGAAAGGAATTTACAGGTCCCAATCAATTCGTTATACCGAAAGTTGACTGTACTACTAATGAGGCTACATACCCGCTGAGCACCGTGAGGAGGGAGGAGGGCTTGTCCGGTCTGAGGGGGCCTGCCTGCAGACACAGAGCTGTGCTGTCCGTTAGCGGGAGGGAGGACCGGGGCGGGAGGGAGGACCGGGGCCGGAGGGAGGACCGGGGCAGGAGGGAGGACCGGGAGAACAGGCGCCGGGGGCTGTGGGAAGTGAGCAGCCGGACTGTAAGATATAGGAATAGTATAAGTATACATCATGTGTATTATATACAATAGGTGCTAATCCTTGTTATATTATGGTAAATTAGTCCAGGCCAAAGTTGCCGTCAAATCTAACTAGATTCAGCATATTAGTCCAAATATCGGTAGTGATGTATAACCGGTCCGATTAAAAATATAACTCTTACATGTATACTTACAAAATCGCTTGTGACTAGGATGTGATAAAAAGGATAATTATTGAGGATTCCGATTCCCGGTTTCGAAATAATAAGAATGCATTGTAGTTTGTATAAATAGAGTACCTGTTGGTATTCGCAATCTGGCTCTGAGAGGGGTATGTAGGTTGCATCTTCAGATTACTCATGCCCTGTATTAGAGGCTGTGATTGGGAGGGGGGCATAGATGGGGGCAAAGAGGGGTGAGATTGGGAGGGGGGCATAGGGGGCTGTAATTGAGTTGGGAGTAGTTGTGGGTTTGAGTGGGAGGGGGGCATAGGGGGGTGCGATTGGGAGGGGGGCATAGGGGGGTGCGATTGGGAAGGAGGAAGGGCTGGCTGTGTCTGTGCAGACAGAGGTTGGTAGTACTGAGGATGCTGGAAGGAATTTGTCGCCGCATTAGACGCAGGGTCCTGCATGCTGTAGGGCTGTGTCTGGGGATATTTATATGAGGGAGGATACCCAGTAGGGGGAGGGGCTCCGGAGGGGTCAATTGGGTATTTCGACATTGTGTGGTGTAATAAAAATGTGTCTATAACATAGCCTAACAATTTGCTTTTGTAATAGATTTATAATAGACATACTATACCTGCTCTAAATACAATTATTATATAATATACATTTCATTAGCTCCTAATAGCACTAATGAGGTCATATCTGCAACATCAGTATTGGTATCAGCTGATAACTATTAAATTCGTGTCCATGGTTTTGTAATATAATACATTCCAAAAACCAGACATTCGTTACGCTATTCAATATCAGAAAATGGCACACCCATTTCTTTTGGTTTATTGCATCAAAAGTTATACTTTAAAATTTTCATGTTGTTTCTATCCTCACAAATCAACTTACCTATTGCTTCGCATAAGCGTCCCAGCGCTTATATTTTTCGTGTACCAAATTTAACCTCATATTTTTGTGTAAAATCTAGAAAGGAATATCCCACATTTCACACCTTTTTGAAATGTGGGATATTCCTAATCCACTTTATCCCCTCGCTCAAGCAGAACAAGAATCAAGTCAATCGAGCATGTATAAGTGGTCGAATTGTCGTTTGAAGTGCGCTCATTTGAATCTTTTGCTAACTTCACGCTCGTTACGGACTTCACAAATTTTTTGTATCCAAGCAATTTTTATTAATAATAATTAAAGAGTTTACTTATTCACCGATCATCGGCGTTTGTATTAAAACCTCGCTACTTTCTACAGATTGTTTTTTTATGTTTATAAAAAACACCATCGGTAGAAAATAGTTCTTAATTAAGTAGAGATCACTGCATGTTAAACAAAAGATATAACATCCATAGTGGGATACAGAGAGTAATGAGAATATATCATAACAATGATCCCAGGTTGAAACACCTGAAAGAATACCGTAGGCAGGCAATGACAGAGATATCTAGTTGAGGTGATACATGGACTCTCATGATTGGTCTGTACACCCTCACACAAATAGTGCAAATTACACAAAAATACATGCTTTGTAAAAATATGCAAATTAATCATGTTCTCTCAATGGTTAATCGATTTTAATAGATTTTGTAAATGATACTCTTCTCGATAGTAGGTCAACCATACAATTAATTAATTAGTGCAATTATTTGAAGTATAATTACCCAATTAATAGCCGATTAACTACTGCTAATATCGATCAACCCATCTAATTTAATAATTAAATGAGCAAGAATAATATTACAATAAATGTAGCACATATTAGTAAGTGACGAGTTTGCTTAGTAAATAGCGGTTCAGTTCTGCTAACTGTATAAGATAATAAATTAAATATATCAAGGGTCACTTGTGCAAAGAATCACAGCTTGATGCAATTATGCACGTTCGAATATATACAAAGATTAAAAATTATAAAAGAACAAAATGCGAGGATTATCTAGATGGGTGAAAGTAACTACTTTAGTCTTGGGATGAACTAACTGCTGTGATTTATGTGAATAAAATAAGCCGTGTGAGTAAAAGTATAGCGCGCTAGTGTCTCTGATGCAGAGAAGAGCTGGCCATGTAGAGAGAGGGGTCTAGGGGCTGGAGCTGTGGGGAGGGGGGCAAGTAGGAGGGTCTAGGTCCCATTACATTCGGATAGTTGTAGAAGAAATCGTCTCGGGAGTGAGTCTGTTCGTGACCGGGGGGTGTGGAGTTCCCATTGCCCTGGACGGATTGGGATAAACTGGTTGGGAGATTGGGCGTCGCGACCTCTTGCTTCGGGTACGGAGATAGACTGTGGTAGTTGTGAGTGGAGGCGCATGTGTTGTCGACAATGCCAACGTATTGTGAGGCCGGCCCGAAGGTCCCGTCCTGGTAGCAGAGCGCGTGGTCGCTACTCCTGAAGCCCTTGGCAAACGCGTTATACTTAATCTTGAGTTTTGTTATCTTTGGGTTCTGGTAAGCTGTGACCGCGTAGAAGACGGTCTCCTTGAATGTGTGGGTGCTGAAGCTGGAGGGCCTCCGGACCCCGTTCTCGTCTGTCATGTCCATCAGGACTATGTGGATGCGGGCCTGGTACTTGTGCATAGAGTTGAGAATAATGTATCCGTTCTGGTCCAGGTTGTTGTTGGTGAGCTTCATCTTCTGGAAGGAGATGGGCTGCTTCATCCACTCCCTGCCCATGCAGGGGGAGTCCGGGTGGATGTAGAGTCGCCCCTGCACGGGCGGGTCCGCCTTCCCAGCCACCACCCACTCGTTCTCGTGGTACTTGTAGCGATTGTCGTCATAAGGAGCCAAATCCATAACCATGATATAGCGCTCATCCATTTCGAGACCCACTACACGAATGCGGATCTCTGGGAACATTCTTCTTCCGGCCTTTGTGATAATCATCTCTGTGTTCTCCGTGTGGAACTCGTCCCACAGCGGGTTATTCTCGAGCATAACCCGGGCGTTGGAATTAATATTGTTAGAACTGTCATGATCGAGAATAGCCGGAGTCAGTGAACCCAAACTATTACAGTGAAGAGGATCTACAAAATCACTCTCAGAATTACAAGCTTCCACTAGGGATTCAGCCATCAATAGAATATACTAATCTATGTCAATAAATGCTGCTTGTTTGCTGAGTCGAGTAAGAACGGTAATTAATTAATTTGATACGATTATATAAACTAATTAGGTTGACTTGAGTTTAAATAGCTGCTGAGATGGTATCATTTGCTCACAGCTCTATAATTACAATTTATTCTTGGTGAATTTGATCCTATCACTCTAAATCATAAATATATACATATGTGCATAAAAAGTTATTCGTTTGACCTACAAAATAATCAGAAGTTTAATTGTTTAATTATGGGGAATGATAACAAATAATTTGCATGTTATTAATATTCCATACAAGTCACTGTGCATCTGTTCACAGTTAAAATTAATTCAGGTAATTAGTATGAAAAGTTAAAAAGCAGTAAAACAAAAATTACTAATTAGAGTTATTATAGTTGCACATATAAACTGAGATCGACACCATTGCCTAATGAAATCGTCTTTGTTGCATTACAATAGGTGGTTTTCAATAATCATAAAAAACAAGGCAGTCAATTCAATACTGGCCCACTACGTAGTAGTCGGCACAGAAGAAAAAAATTCCTTTCAAGAAAATCTAATTGAAATGCAAACAATTAGATGGTTGGCAACTGTGAATAATTTTTCAACTATTTATTAAACCATTGTGAGTTATCCATATTCAAATAATTGATAAATAATAAAACACCATCTTGCAAACAATGGAATTAATTTGTTGGAAAAAAGAATAAAAACTAAATTATTCAAATGTGGCGTTTAGGTCAAAAGAATTTAAGTGTTTTATCCAAAATAATCAATTAATTAAGTTTTTACACTTATCAGTATATGGTTACCCCCAGCCAAATTGTTTGTTTTGATTCTCCAATTAGAGTTATTTTGACCTGGCTACATTGAGTCTGTGCTGTGAGACATGTTTTCAAGTTATTAATTCGTAACAACGGCTCGACTAAACACGATTGTTTTGTAAATTTAAACTTCAAACTCTTATAAATTGACACAAAATATTCATTAATTGGGAGAAGAGTATTACACGCGTTGAAAGGGCTACTCAATGTATTTGAAACGTATATTAGCAAACAGCATACTCAATTAGTAAGTTACCCTCAGTTTACTACTATACTGACAGTGAAGTTTGTTATTCACAAATTTGGTATTCACTGCTTGTAATATTTCTTTGTGACTGCATGATTGTTGTAAAAATTAAATGCTAATCTGGCTATTACTCTAGTGAAAACCAAAATAGTTCTATGATATGTTATAAAACAATCAGTGAATAATTTCTCCTTTAATAAGGTATATATTGTTGGGAATTTTATTGATTTCCCTGTAACTGACCGGATCTGAATTTTACAAATTACATATATTTTACTCAGAACTCCTTTTGGGTTAATTAGAGAGTTGGATTTTGTACCATATCGTTTGCAATTGAATTAATAAATAAGAAATAGACTCAACATATGCAATAGATAGGATAGGTTGCAAGGTTAGAGATAACTTCAAATAAGTTCATAAGTATGTACATACAACTCTCGTAGAGATTGGGAGTCCATTCTCAATAGACGAGTTTATGCAGAAATTTAAACATAATATGTCATAATATTATTGAGCGAAGTTTTGAACTAAAATCTTCTAGTATTTCCATTATTATGCCCAATTATTGGTTTATAGAACATATTGTATTACAAAATTAGTGCTTACATGTCTTGATGTAAATTAGAATTGTTAGTTGGTTGTTAACAAAGGATGCCAGTGGGAAGATTTTAATAACTATCACCAACAAATCCACCTGGGAAATAATTTAGAAGAAAATTCAACCAAAATTGAACTCGAAAGCAACTTAATTAATAGTTATCACCATTTGGGAACATTGTAATGGATATAAATTTGAATAATTGCAGTATTTAACCAATTTCACAAAATCAGGTGCGGCGAGCGCTGTACCACTTTACAGGATAGACAGCTTTGCTGTACCACCTATATCTGTTCGAAATTAAACAATTCATCGAAAATGTATTTAAATTAATAATTTAATGATCGCGGGACCACATTCGAATACTGTAAAATTCTCCACCGTACCATTTTTCGAAAGTACGCCTGATAATAATATATTATTGGAGTAAAGAAATAATTCCATAGCAATATTTGAAAAGTATGCGTAATATTTGAGCGCCAAAAGTTGCTTCTTGCTTGTGGATTATAGAGGTCTCAAAAACCCTCAAATCCCACTTCAAGTAAATAAATAAATAAATCTAGTTATATCTCATGAATGTGTAGGATAACCTAATCTCTGCTACATATCTATTCACAATAGGATAACCAGCCTTATATAGTACTCTAGAACCGCCTCCAATTTATCCAAAATTTCTATTGTTTCTATACTCAACATAAACCCCCAAAGATATAAGGTCACAGAGATAAAAGACAGTCCTTTTAAAACTACAATGCACTCTCGCTATCCAAAAATATATTTCTAATAAAAGCGGGAAAAATTTTAAATATAGTATATTACTATGGAAGTATAACAAATAAGTCCCAGACAAGTACTTTCAGTAGTACACTAATCGTTTTGATAGGATTACAAGATTTTGATACCTTAATTCGGATTACCGAGTTCTCATTTGATAAAAGCCCATATAAATGTATTACTTCACCAATCCAACGACTCACTAATTGGAACAGAAATTATGATCAGAAAACGGCTGTTCGGATTAGCGAGGGTGATTGTAATAGTAATAATAGCAATGCATAGTATACTATACTTGTTCAGTAGTAACCATACCAAATTTATGGAATTGGACAATTCCATAAATAGTGAATTCCTGATTCATATTTATGAACCATCCCCTGGATATAATGCTAAAAAAATGGATTTGGGGGATTTGTAAGGGGGAATTTTTGTGTCTACACTGAAATTCCTTGCTAAATTCCTGAAATAGGTACGTACTATCAGGGTTTCATTCAGGTGTGCCGACGCGCCTTCAGACGAGTAATTCTGAAAGAAAACTTTCCTAAGCGCGCGAAAATCGAGAGATGTTCCCATAGACGTAATACAAATTGAGTATTTAGGCGCGTGTGAGCGAGCTCAAACTTAGTCTAGGCGCGCAGAAAAATTTGCCTGGGTGAAAGCCTGGTTACTACAGTTTCTAATATTGACCTTTTTGAAGAATTTCACTATTAATACTCAGGGATGGTGAATATGCTGCTAACAGCACACTATATATGTTGTAGCAGCTTTTAGTCCAGGAAACCAAATGTCATTTCTCGGAAGGAATCCTGTTGAATTGATTATTCGCCCTTTGTCCACGAGTTCAGGGATTTTTAGCTGGAGGTAACTTACTTTGTTTCAACTCCACAACAATACTTAGTTCTTGATTTTTATATTAATTGCATTGTTAAACATCTAATTAAGTCCTTTCGAAAAATATTACGGCGGAGAATTTTACAGTACCTATTTGAATGTGGTCCGGCGATGCCGCCCTAGTTATTTGAATGTGATTCGGCAATTATTAGACCATTAAATTATCAATTAATAGTTAATTTAGAACAGATAGAGGTGGTACAGCAAAGCTGATCATCCTCAAAAGTGGTACGGCGCTCGCCGCACCAGCCGTCCCTGCATCTTGATTTGTACAAATAAGCTATAATTATTCATGCTGCAGATAAACTTTAGTTGACTAGTATATTAACATTTTTCTAAAGCTAATTTCTGAAACAACTAATAGTCTAAGTTAATGACCATTGATCTACATAATATATGTATATCAGTGGCGTAACACTACTTCAAAAAGTGGTCCGGCCAAAAACTGGACCTGCCGAACAGGCTAAAAAAGTTGTCCGTCCAAAACCGGACCTGACCAAAAAAATGGGTCCGGCCAAAAACGGAATTGCCAAAAAAGTGGAAGACCAAAGCCGGAACGCGTCCTACGCCTATGTAAGTGTAAAATATGTATGTTCCCATCCTTAGGCGTCGATGTTTTATGAATCACACAAAAAACTGGGGGATCAAAAAAAGTTCCAAAAGTTTATACATATTAGTAATTATTATGCACTAATATGCTGCCTGCAGCCAGTTGACTTCATTCTTTCGATACAAAAGTTTGAAAGTCTGAAAAAAGTATATAATGTATAGTATATAGACAATGCCATTATAGAAGTTTTGAAAAACACCTATAGGTGATGAATAACAATGTGGGCTTATGTGGCTTTAATAATTTGAGGTTTTAATCACCCATTGCACATTAATTAAAGTCTATACTAATCAGTATGTACAACGTACAAGTATATTGAGTTACTAATATAAATCCGCATCGGAATACTACATGCTCTAAAATATAAATTTCGAATGTCAATTGTGTGCATAGAGGTCCACGAGTACTTACGAGACTAATTAATGTAAACAGGAATCACCTTTATTTCGTTCGGTAATTCACAAATGTGTCAGAACCCGCGAAGCGCTCTCGGACACATTAACTTTGGGATTGAGCTGTAAGGCCATCTTTTGAGCCGCTATATATCCAATGGAGGTTGATATATTAGCAACACTTTTATTGTGAGTCGTGTGGTTTACATAAACAGATAATACAGGCATATACTAGTTTGAGAGGATACCATGTCTATCAATTAGACTTGAAACCGATTTGGGGACAAGAGATAGTTTTCAATCAGGAGAATAATAATCTTTATGAATTATGATAAATTCGCAGTAGCTGGGCAAAAAAAATTACCGGGGAACCGGAAGTTGTCTTTAACGATTGGGCATATTCCAAGAGAGATAAGTCGTTACTTTTGGTACGCACTAAAAAACGGAGCTTATATTTCCGGAATATTATCGTGTGAGAAGCCTAGAAGTTCTCCGCTTTTGCAAGCTGGTTTATTCGCGTTAATTTCTTCACCTCAATCGCGTTAATTTCATCCATTTGAAACTGTTCAGATCAATTCGCAGTAATAAGGTTATTTTCAATATTTCTATTTATTTTCTATTTTATTTCAATATTATCTGAATATATAAACTTTTCCTCAACTAGCATAGATGTCGGATGAAACTGCCCTTGTCCCTGCCCCCGAATACCCGGGTGTACCTGTGAAAGATGACACTCCCCAACAGCCCCCTCCCCAACAGCCCACTCCCCAGCAGCCCCCTCCCCAACAGGCTACCTACCCAGCAATGCCCCCTCAGACAGCTCCCATACAGCAGCAGCCCCTGCCTGTCAAGATGGCATGGGGCACTAACCCCACCCCGATGGTGTGTGTTAACTGCAATACCCAGCAGACCAGTGTGGCTACTAAGAAGATTGGGATTATGAGTTGGATCGTAGTTGGGATAGTAGCTTTCATTCTATTCGACCTGCTTTTGTGGCCGTGTATTCCCTGTGCCTTCTTTGCTCTGCTTATAGACGGACTGAAGGACACACAGCACGTCTGTCCCAACTGCAACCACGTTAATGGCGTGAAGAAGATGGTGTAGCTGTTGCAGTACATACAGATTAATAACTTTTATATTATTTGTATGGAACATAGGGCATACGACCAGTTTATCTTATTCGCTCCAGCTTTGTATCAAAATTAGGCTATTTCATATTTATTTGTATTTATTTATTTTTGCAATTATTTCATTCTGATATTACGATTTTTCGTAAATACGTGTACAGTAACTCCCGTTACAACGAATTCTAAAGGACCCTTATTTTACTTCGATATGAAAGTAAAATTAACTACTTCACCGTCTGGGGAATATTCCCCAGACGGATCAACTAATGTTCATTATAAGCGTGTATTTCGTTATATCCGACTTACTATAACGGGTGTTTACTGTATTACACCTCTGAAATATCTTAAACCCTAAATAATCCGAGACGGATCATAATATTTCCCTTCCGCAGGGCCTGGTGATGTCTCTCACTAAGTTTAATAGCGGATTAACTACCAGAGACTCTCCATCGAGTTAACTGCCGAACGCTGTATATATTAAAGACGGTCTGCACCAGGGTTCTCGCCAGGATTTTCGTTGTAAGGGTACATGAGAGTGAGATATCACTTAATGTCAATGATTTAATGAAACCTTCAAATAATAATATTGACTCAAAGGCTACATGCTCACTCACAACATGTTAATAAACGGTACAGTAGCTTTCAAGAAGGGCATGTACCTTTGATAGAGGCCTAGCGAGAACCATGGTCTGCACATTGTTTAAGTTACAGAAACATACTTTAATAGCAATGTATAGTATACTCGTTAATAACTTAATACGACTATCAGTTAAGGAGTCAAGGTTTAATTCCCCTAGCCTATACAAATGCATTCAAGTGACTGGCTAATACGAACAAATTTCGACTATCCCCTCGAGTTCGTATTAACGAGAGTCTACTGTATATAATTTCTGAGTCATTAGACAGATTTAGACTCATTACTTGGTTATATTTTCTTTAAATTGACCGGTAAAGTAGCATAGGAAAATAACAGTACGCTTATTAACACTGGATTAATGCTCTCGTATTTTATAATTTTTTATTTATTACACAAAGTGACAACCTATTGCAAGTCTCAACTTGTTCGTAATTATATAACTGGACCAGGGACATAATCAGGACTTTGAGCTGGTGTTGTAGGATATCGTTCGAATTTAATTTAATTGTATCAAAGTTTTCCATTCCTAAGGGATCATGTGTAGGGATGAGGGAAAAGGTCGATTATCTTTGTTAATTGTTCTACAGTGAATCTACACGTTTAAAAATAAGGAACCCTAATTCAAACTTGAGGCTGAAGTTCCTTATTTTGATTGTCAATTCCAGCCTCAAAAGTACCTTATCGGTTCCTAATTCTCATTTCAGCCTGGGCAGTTCCTTAAGAGTTTCTTAATCTTTTGCCAAATCTCAGCCTGGAGTTACTCATTTTTTTAAGAGTTTACTTATACAGCGATCATCGGTATCACCGATAATCGACGTTTGTATAAAAACACCTGGCTACTTTCTACCGATTGTTTTTTTATGTTTATAAAAAACACCATCGGTAGAAACTAGCCAGGTTATTTAAAACAAACGCCGATGATCGGTGGATAAGTAAATTCTTTTTTTATAGTGTACTAGTTTGGAGTTTCTGCACCGGGTATCTCCCCCTTAATTTCAACCTAGATTTTATTGACCATTGATCAAAATATCCGGGGGGTAAAGATATTCTCGCCCCCTAGGATCGAGGCTTATGCAGTAATAAGTGCCAATTAAACCTGCTTTATGGGTACGTATTGCTAATCAGAGTTCACCCATGGTTTACCCTAATCTTAAAATACAAGACAGTACTCTCGTTAATAAGAACACGTAGTACGTATAAGAAAGAAAATAATATATTATATTATATCAGTTAGGGAGAAAAAAGTTTAATTCCCCTAGCTTATATAAATGCATTAAAATGACTCCGGTTAATACAATGGTCGGTTCCCTGGTGTTCGTATTAACGAGACTCTACTGTAGTCAGTTTTAAGATTAGTATATTCATAGTGTGTAGGATTACTATGTGAAAAATATGTTATTTATGTCTGTCAGTTAATCCAAACCTACTATCTTACAAACACCTTATCCATTAATTACTTGTATGTTATATTTATGTTCACATATGTTTTGGGAGGTAATTATATAGCTTGTTGTAATTGGTTCTGAGTAACGAATTCCTGACTAGACAAACCAACAATCTTACTAGCTCCCAACAACGCCCACGAAAAGTTATAAAGTGTGGGAATGTTATTTTAACTGCATACCTCCTTCAACAGTTCGCTACTATGCAATACGTAGCATCCAATCAGGGTTTAGATATTTATTTTATAACAGAGAATTCTGGCTGTAACATAACTATATTCCTGCTATTTGATATTGGTAATTTGGTATGTAGCGAGCTATATCGAATGTCGAGGTATCTTCACTTAATGCACTCAGTAACTAACTAATATACCCACCCTCCCTAATCCCAACAGTCCTGTTCCACTCACGAGAAATGTTCGGTTCAGTAAATAGCTGTTAACATTAGACGATCCTTTTTACGATACTACTTTGAAAATATCAAATACTGAAAGATATTGACAGTGTACTCTATAGTCACTTAAATTTAATACAAAAGGGCTCTTCTGATGTACGAATAAATATCAAAATATGATTCTCAATTACATAATAATATATGATTCTCTTATTTTGTCCATTAATGGTTAAGAAGAATTTAATGATAATATTGTGTAAAATTGGCTTGTATTTCAGAAAAAGGATCGGGATCTTTGGCAAAAAATCTTCGACAGATCCCGATTACGATCCTAGTTTGTAAAAGGATGTACGATCCAATCACGAGCCTCAAAAAAGGATCACGAGCAGATCGAAATATCTTAAGCCTTAATTAGAATCGAGTATAGGTATTTGGATTAGGTACGCATCTTTGTTAAGAACTTAACCTACAAACCCAATGTCAGTAAGTGCATATGTACTCGAAACCCAAGTATGTAGCGGAATTTGGGTGATAAGAAAACCTATATAATACATACAGTGGGTTCATCTAATAACAATTGCTTTAAAATAGGAATATTACTCTTTAGCAAGTTATTTTCAGTCCCCAAGCGAACATTTAATGTTAATCTTGTTCGCCTAATAGCAAGTTAGTTAATAGCAAGCAAATTTTGTGCAAAATGGACTTGCTATTATTACACATTTCAAAACGTGATATGTAGTCTTATACGCACTACTCACTCTACTTACTAATTGGGACACGTTTGTTCCAGGCAGTTTGTCCGATTAATCTTAGTTTAAACGGTATATTGTATAAATTGGTACTGGCTATTTGTCGCAATTAAGCGAAGTCGACTGTTTTAAAATATTACCGATCTTAGAATTTCACAACCTTTTTACTGAACATTGTAACTGGGATAAGTACTCAAGTACTCATAAAATTTTAATTAATCGAGGGAGATAAGCTATGGATAGTATCAGCACCAGAACAGTTGGAATATTTGAGATTGTTACTGTTCATTTATGTAACTACTCAATGTATGTAGATTTTGATAAAACTAGTGAAATTAATATTTTATTTTTTGTTAAATTAATCCATCCTTTCTATTAGAAATCTCAAAATTATTATATTTGATTCTTTAATTTTGTGCAATGCATTAAAACTCTTCAATACAATTTACATTACACCTGTATATACGACTAAAATAGCTGCAAAGAAATATACAAACTAGAGAGTTAATCACATCATTGCTAACTATTAAGTGTCGATTCGAGTTCATTGTTTCTCAGGGTTAGGCTACGAATTTCTTCAGAATTGCGTTCTACAATTTCCATAAGCGACTGCTTGTTAAGATTAAGAGACTGGATTTTATCCTTCAGACTACCTATTTCTGAGTGGAAGCTAATCGTAGACTTCTTGTTGTCTTCCAGATTGTTTACTTTGCTCTTAAGCAGTGATTCCACTGATTTCTTAGAAATCTTTAATTCGGCTATCCCGTTCTCTAAGTCCCTGTTCCTGTCCTCGAGGGAACACACCTGTTTGAGTAAAGTTGAATTCTTAGTCGCGAGACTCTGCACATCAGAGAATGTCTTAGTGAACACTTCTTTATTGCTGCACATCTTCGATCTGAAGTCTTCAAGTTCGGTATTCATGCTGTGGTTCATAACAAGTGTGATCTCGTATTTCTGCTTAATATCTGTCAGCTCCTCCAGCAGCGCCTGCGTGTACTCGGGCAGCGCGTCTATCTCGGTGAAGTCGGACTGAGAGGAGACCACCGAGTTGCTGAGCATAGTAGCCGAAGCGCTGTCCTCCTGTGCCAGGGGCGTCGCGTCGTCTCTCAGCTCCTCGCTGAACACGCGCTCCCTCAGACGGATAGGCAGCCCGGGCTCCTGGGGCGGCAAGGCGGGCTGGGCGGGCGTAGGGTCTACAATGCTGAGTTTGTAGTCCGGATATCTGACCAGCCGGAGAGCTTCTATCCCTATTATGATATCGCTGTCAGGAGACCCCGGGAGCTCGGCCAGCGTTATGTTCAGATCCTGTAGCGACACGGAGATTGGGACCGTGGTGGGAGAGGGGGTGACGTTGTCTTTGACGATACCTTTGATGCCGTTAATGTGCGCCGCGTATATCGCGCCAGTAAGCCCGCTTACGCGCGCGTCCACCGAGAGGGAGGGGGGCGGGCAGTAGCCGGAGTACCTCTGCTCCACGTGGCTACCCAACTCTGCCACGAACTTAATGACGGGCGAGTCTCGCGTGTCGGTCGAGAGGAAGTTCTTAAGGTGCTTAGCGTACTTCCGGGGGGCGTTACAGTGGTCTAAGTACTCCGTGACTTCAATCGGCTGCTCTCCGAAACTGAGCTTCGTGACGGCGCCCTTAATCCTGAGTCTCTCTCCTACGATCTCCGGAAAGAGCAGTATGTTGTTGATGTACACTCTGAACACATATGTTAGCACGTCACCTCGCCGCAGCACCCGCCCCTCCTGGATAATGTCGGCGCAGTTCCCGGCAGTGACAGCGGAGAGCAGGTCCACCACAGACAGGATCTTCTGCTTAATGGGCTGAGCCACCTGGCTGGGTCCGCGTCTCCCAGTAATGCCGCCTATTTGGTGGCTGAAACTCGAGAAGAAAGACTGCTGGTGGAAGTCTGGCTCTGCGAAGCACAGCTGATCCATGGTGACCGCGTCTCCGTCGTACACATTCATCTGGGAGGAGGTCATGCTGATCAGGTCGGGATGCTGCATGACGTCACTCCCCTCCGAGGAGAGACTCGAGGTGAAGGCGGACTGGTTGTCTCCGCAGTAGTCCTCGTCCAGAGACGGCAGCACCGACCTGGGTCTCCCCGGGGCCCCCTGTGTGTCCTCGCCCTGTAGGGAGGTGTGGCTGCTAACTTTGGCTCTGTACATCTCCGCCAGGGCGGCGGCCGATATCTCCGCGTCGCACTGGGACCCTACACTCTTGCGGAGCTCCAGGGGCAGCTGGAGACTCACACAGACCCTGTCCACGTCAACGACACCGGATATCTTAAGCAGCGGAGACGCCTCCTCCTCGGGCCCCTCTGTGCCCGCCTCCTTATTGAACCTGTCCATCTTCCGGACCTCGCTGAGCACGTCCTCCTTGAGAGCAGTTATCGTGTCTTTGAGTCGCATCATGCTCAGGAACACGACCTGTCTCAGATTGAGGTCCACTGCCCCCGGGAGAGACACCATGTAGTATATGAGAGGGTTGTCGTTTAGCGGTTCCGACTCCTGGTCCGAGAGGTGCTTGGCTAGCTCTGCCAGAGGCTTCAAGTGGGAAATAATGTTAGTGGCTATCCATGCGTTTATGGTTATGGGTTCCATGAACTCGTCCGGACGCATGACCCCCTCCTCGGTGAGAGAGGAGACCAGACTTAGCGCGAAGTGTCTCAGCTCGACCTGCCAGAGCTGTGTTTTCTTCATCTTCTCCACGTCCCCGTAGCTGCTCCTCTCCCTCTGGCGCAGGAGGGATAGCAGGTCCCGCAGGATGGTGGGCTTAAGAGGAAGGTCGTCTGTCGTGTGTGGGTACTCGCTAGGCGACCGTAGCAGCCAACTGGAATGCAGTCTCTGTAGGAAACTGACTAGCTCTTTGCAGGAGTTCACAAGGCTGACTGCCGAATAGTTCTGTATGATAATCTCTGATATGTCCAGCTGTACAGCTACTGGGCGGTCCGGCGTATAGCTAACCTCCGGGGGGTAGGCTAGGGGTATGGTCACCTAGTGACAGGTTAAGTATGTAGTGTGTATATAGCAGTTATTATACTACGGTAGTATACCTTTGTCATAAGGGTGCCCACGTGTATGTCCATACCTTTCAGTTGGTTTTTGCCGATGAGCGTTAGATCTCCAAACTTCTGCTACAAGTGACAACACACAATGATAATGCGTGAACAACGAAATAAGTTAACGGATAATGTTATTATACCGTGGTTAGTGTAATAGCAAGTCACATTTTGCACGAAATTTGCTTGCTAATAGCGAACTTGCTATTATAGGAACAAAATGCTCGCTTGGGGATGAAAGTAACTTACTAATAGAGCAATATTGCTATAGCGAAACAATACATACAAACAGGTACCTTCTTCTGAGACTGATTCTCCTCCTGCTCTCCCAGCTTGAGCGTTAGAGCCATCTTAATAACGAACTTTATGAACCACAGGAATGTGTCCTGGTAGAACGTGACTTGCACTGGGTTGATGCACACATACAGGTTGGGGCGAGGGACTTGAGATAACACACAATAAGTTAAGCTGAGATTAATTCTCTATGAATCCATGGTACTCACTCATGTATCTAGCTGCGCCCGTGGCAGGGTAGAAGTAAGCCGTGAAGTCTATCCAGACGGTGGGGGCGTCTTGTCCGAACTTGTAGCTGCCCTTATCCGAGGCTATGAAGGGCCTCTGCTTGTCGGGACTGTCCCCTGTCGAGACGGGAGAGATGCTGAAGTCCACGCAGCGGAAGCAAATAACGCTCTCCCTCAGCTTGTGCAGACTCACGCCCACGAAGAGCAGTCGGGACCCTGTCTGGACGCGCGAGGCCTTCTTCTCGGTCTCCTTCAGGAGTCCGTTTCCCCACTCCGTCCGCTCCTGGAACTTGTAGTCGAAGCTGGCCCAGTGGTGTCGCTGTGAGCCGGCCCGCTGGTCCGGATATATGTCCAGTCCCAGGCCTGACAGCTGCACGTGTGTGGACTCGAGTCTGTGGAGACTCTCCGCGGAGGAGGCGGGGGTGTGGCAGCAGAGATGCACGTCCAGCTTCTGCACGCGGAAGTGAATGGAAGTCTGCACTATGAGTCCGGGCGGGATCCGCCTCTTGCCCTGCTGGTACGCCTCTATGTTCTCGTCCTCGTGGATGAATGTGGACTGCAGGTGCATCATGCTAGCGGATATGTCTACCTATGTACAGTCGACAACAGTTAAATCGAACTTTCACTAATTCGAACAAATTTATTTTTCCTTGAAATTTGGAAGCCCATCCCATACAATATCCGTTCGATAATTCGAAAATTCGCTAGTTCGAACAAATTTATTTCACCCCCTGAGGTCGAATTAACGGATGTTGACTGTACATTAGTTAACAGCTATTGTCGCTACACAACCTACCTTTCCCTCCTCGTCTTTGTGTATGAAGTTACGAGACTGCCCGGAGCTCGTCTTCCTGGCAGCGCTCTTCTGAGTCTGCGGCGGCGCTTCTGTCTGTCTCCGTCTCAGCTTCTGCAGGCCCCTGGGCTCGGGCTCCCGAGGGCCCGGGGCCGGGGGGATGGGGGGCCCCAGGGCCGTCTGCTCCTGCTCCATCGCCTTAGCCAGCTCGTGGAGCTGCTTCAGGTGCTGCATAAAGTGGGAGGCCTCTTTGAGCTCCGAGTCGTTGAGGATGATGGAGAGCACCCCGAGCTGTATTATGAACTTGCTGCACATGTGCGAGCAGTCGGCTAGCTTCTTCTTCATCGAGAAGTTTATGAAGGAACTGTCGCAGTTCAAGCGTATCAGCTGACTGTCCGTCTTCGTGAGAAGAGAGGACCTAGCCGTCGCCTACAGTACAATGTAGATATAAATACAGTAGAACCTCGTGAGTAAAACTAAAACACAAGGGGACCGTCAAAATGTGTTCGATTATTCGGAATCGTATTAAACATATATTTTGTATTGAAAAGACTTTGAAGGGATTGAAATAGTGTTCGCGTTCGTATTAACAGTGTTCCTACTAAGGAGGTTCTACTGTACTTCCCAACTGATAGAATCCTTCCTCATACCTTAATGCAGAGAAATGACAGTTGTCTGAAAACAGTAACGGACTGGTCTGCATTGTTGACAGGTCTGCTTTTGATAAGATCGTCCAAACAGCTCTTGAATTCGTGGTTCGTACACTTGAGTGTAATGCCGGAGACCTCGAGATCTGCCCTGAACTGTGTGGAAGTGAATTCTATGTTTATTGACTCTACTTCAATGAACATGCTGTCCAGCACTTTCTCTGTCAGCCCATACTTTGATCTGGATAGGACAGTATACACAGATTGGAATCAATGGGTTGTGTGTCAGCTCCTTTGGTATTAACTCATTTCTGTTATCTCAGTTAGTTATGGCTTAAACTAAACAGTTAATTATGCAACGGAACTTCCTTAGCTCCCGTTAGTCAAGAATACGGATAACTTCACTTGCAAGGGTTGCCGTGGGAATGGTATTTAAATTCCCATTCCATTCTCACAGAATTTCTGTGGGAATTCCCAGCTCTACCAAATGATAGTATTCTGTAAAACAAGTACACTATTGACTGAATGTGGATAAAAATCAGGGTTCCGCGAACTAGGTTTTTCAATGCGGCCTAAAACAACCTAATGTGTGGCCTTGATAGCCCAGTGGAAATTTGTATCATGTGTGACCTGAGAGACATTTCTAATTTTAATCTGGCCTGTACACATATACACACTGATTATTACCTTTCCTTTATGCACTTTTTGCTTAGAATTAGTATAGTTCTAGTATTGCAACAACATAATAGTTTTGTTATAAAATTCGAAAAAAAAATCGATAATGTTTGCGGCCTGAGGAAAATTTTGTTAAGATTATGTGGCCTGATTTAAATGAAAGTTTGCGGAACCCTGGGATAAATATACAAATTTATACTATAAAAACTCGATTGTTGGGTGTTTTGTGTATTTGTTTGTTAGCCAGGATTGTATAAAAGTGATGGGGGATTAGAACCGCATTTATAGTTGAGATAGCTAATAGAGACTAAAATCCAAATGTTATAATAGGTAAACAAGTATGCTGATTTCGAATTTCGCATTTATATATTTATAATATGAATATTTGTTGTTGTTGTTTCACAAATAGGTAAACAAATTAATGAAAATACAAAATTACCTAGAGGCTAGCTTCCAAATGGGTATTATAGGTAAACCAGCATGCTGAACACGAATTTAAAGTCTACAAATTTATGATGAGAATATTTGTTGTTGTTGTTGACAAAATGGCGTAATCAAATCTATTAAAATTCAAAATGAACTTAGACTAACTTCCAAATGTTAGAAAAGGTAAACAAGTATGCTGATTACGAATTCAAATTATATCACCTACGAAGCTACCGAAGGGCTCGTAGAATATAATAATAGTAATTGTACGTACAATTGATAAAATATACGTATAGGATTCCTACATGTGGGGATTCCCACAGTATTCCCATAGGCAAAAAAATTCCCATTTCCACCCATATGAGAATCCTATGGGAATTCCCATACCCAACGGCAACCCTGCCGGGTGGCGGGATAATAACCCCTGACTCACAATTCAGTTACCAGTGTAGTTACAAATGGCTTTGGTACCCGACTTTATGTGTGGGATCATCAAAGCAAGACTACATCATAGCGTTGTTTAGAATGCTATGACTACATACTATACCTCTTATTTAATTAACAAATGTCATTATACTTCATAATATTAGTCGAATAATGATTCTATCAACTTATTATCTGAAACAATTTATTATCAAACTCCATTTTAGTCTAAATATAATTGTATTTAGTAATTCTTGGAGTTAGTTACTCTACCAACCATTTGGAATGCTTGAAATGGAATTAATCGACACTGGTACATTTCAGGCTTCTAACCTGTCTCGAATAGGATTTAATCTGAGCCGAGCTTAAAGCTACTTGATTAATAAGCGATTAATCCGAATCATTGAAT
Organism: Hexactinellida sp. DTS-2022; assembly: GCA_028753945.1. Lineage (NCBI taxonomy): Eukaryota > Metazoa > Porifera > Hexactinellida > Hexactinellida sp. DTS-2022. Next base: position 11,749,057 of record JAPNXP010000001.1, read on the forward strand.
GTGTATTGACCACGTTGTTGATGCGGTCCAGAATTATTGGACACTAAATCCTGTGGAGTGTGGATATAGGTATTGTCGAGCAATCAATTGGCTTTAATTAATAAGTTAGAGTCGCCTAGTTAGTGTAAAGATCAAGCTTGCTTTGTAAACACGGATTTATATTACGTTGACATATATTTTGATATTCAAGTAAGTTAGTATTGGCCACAGCCTGAAATGAAGACTGCGACAAGTATAAAAGAAGTCAACCATTATGTCAGTCAGTCAAACCATCTAATAACAAATAACACGGCTGATTAGCGGCCGTATTGGTATTAACAAAATCTAATGCTTTGAGCCTCCAGAGTAGAAATTTGGGACTGACTTATGGAACTGTATTTATAAAGTTGAACAGTTTAATTATTTTCGTCCGCTGTCCCTAATTAGTTAGAATGGCAGGAGTATTCGGCAGAGGAGCCCCGCCCAAGATAGGCACATCTGCCCCTAAGTGTGGGACCTGTCAAACGTCGGTCTACCACGCAGAACAAGTCATCGCCATGGGCAGATCTTTCCACAAGATGTGCCTTAAGTGCCGGGACTGCAACAAGCTGATGGACTCGGGATCAGTGGTGGAGCACGACGAACAGCCCTTCTGTCGCGCGTGCCACCAGAAAAACTTTGGCACAAAGGGCTACGGCTTCGGGATGGGAATCGGAACGCTGCAATCAGAATACACCACGGATATCAACACCGGATCTACAGACCAACCCAAGGCCGCCTTCCCTCCCAACCCAGACCACTCCACGGTTGTAACGATAGGGGGCGTGCCCCGCTGTCCCATCTGCAACAAGTCGGTGTACCATGCAGAGGAGATCGTGGCGCTGAACAAGAGCTGGCACAAGGGCTGTCTCCGCTGCGAGGGCTGCCAGAAGTCGCTGGCTAGAGCCGACGTACAGGACCATGAGGACAAGCCCTTCTGCAAGACCTGCTACGCCAAGAAATTCTCCACCCCCGGGTATGGCTATGGAGTGGGAGCAGGCACTCTCTCCAGCAACCAGTCGGAGCCAGTCAAGACAGATAAGTCCACATATCCGTATGTATAGCCTGTGACTCCAGTGAACTTAATATATGTATTTTCACATTACTGTCACTACCTAATTACTATTGTATTGGCTATAGTATTCATAATAATATATACTACTTGTACCTATCAAAGCGGGTTTATACATTTATGTAACAAATCCCAACACCTTCACTAGCATTGGACAATGCCTGGTTAATTCACATCTTATGGTAAGGTAGTTTCCAAACATTATTCAGTCAGGTCTGCTTATTGAGAACAATTTTCGTCTGCTTAATATAAAAACTTTTATTATGAACAAGCTCTATGGTCTCAATAAAATAACTTACATAGGGTTTGTATTAAGTTGAGTTTGCATATTATTAAGTCCCTCTATTATGAACACGATTTGGTCCTTGAATATTCATAATAAAAGAACCTGACTGTATTTAGGTTTTAAAGTAAAATGAATATGATTAGTCACAAACATTCTGAGCTGAAGTCCGGATGTATACTGTTCACATTATTGCCTTAATATGAAGTACTGTTTGACAATTGACATAGTGTATGTGTTAATTGGATTCGAATTAGACCCCTCAGGGAATTAATAGCAAGATAGATACGTATCGTACTAATCTATAACTAAGTCTGAATCTATTAATAAAGAGTGTAATTGTTAATTCCAATGAGAATAATGAGAAGAGTCATATTAAACTGATTGAATCAGTTAACCAGTGTCAAATCAATCGAAATATTATTCTAGGAAATGTAATGCTCAAATTAACCTTTTTTGGGTACACGAATTAAAATATTGAGCCTTCTAGCTAGTTAATATTCTTAATTTCAGGATCTAACTTATCAACCTTTAACTGAATCAGTATACAAATAAGTACAGGAGTAACAACATATAATGTTACTATAGAGTATTATGATTATTTATTACAAACAAACCCAGTAGATTGTTTGCGAGCAGGAACTTCCTGTTTCTGTCTGAGCTTAATCTCGTCTATGACAGATATCTTAACATCGATAGAGTCTATAACCTACAGTGTTAGCAAATAATAATATGTGCTTGATACTGTTATATCGCTTATAGAATTTCTTCTATATATAAAAAAAGAAAAATATTTTTGTTTGTTTGTTCGAATTGACTGAGGAAATGGTAGAGCTACATATACTTCAAAATTACTACCTAGAAACTAGTTAAACTCGAAATCTTTTGATATTTTGATACTTACAATGTGTATTGGCTTGGTTTGAATTCTTGTTATATGAACCTAGAGGGAAGATAGGAACGTCAAATAACAACGATAATGTTTTGATAATTAACAGTATTTGTATTAAGTTTGACTCGTATTTACAAGTCACAAGAACACACAGGTGATAGATAGTGCATACTGGAATTAATATATTTATAACAACTAAGAGTATACTAAATTTGAATACGGTTGATCCTATTAAAATAAATATACAGTAAACTCTAGTTATAACTAATACAATGAACCCTGTATTTACATCGATACAAGCGGAGTAAAATAAATTACTTTAGCCGTCTTCGGAATACATTACAGTGGAACCTCGTTAATACGAACACCAACGGACGGTAAATTTTTGTTCGCTTTATCCGGAGTTCGTATTAACCGGAGTAATACCCATTCAATAGCCATTGTAGGGACTTGATTTTGTGGATCTGTTTGTTCGTCTTATCCGGAAATTCGTATTAAATGTGTTCGTACTAACGAGGTTCTACTGTATATAACTTCATTATAACGGGAGTTCACAGTACATAACTACTTCCTCAATAGAACATAACCTACCTCTACTTTAATGTTGTCACATACGATAGAGGATATCTCCAGCCAGGGCGGGAGGTTGGTTATATCGCTAATATATACTGTGTCTAGCTCTAAGTTCTTCAGCACTCCTATTCCCTTCGAGAGATTCAGATCTATGTCGTCTGGCCCTAGTGATTTGGTGAATCTATTTAGAGAGAAATAGTATGTATATCAGTGTATGATACAGCCATTTGTAATTACGCTTCTAATCCCGGTCTAAATTCCGTCTAATCCAATTTGAATACGCCTAAATCACAAATTAATGTTACGGTATAGGAGAGGATTCCAAATCTTCCGCTCCTAAATTCAAATTTTCCAAAAATAATCTCCTGGATAATTCCTTGATGTATATTGTAGAACCTTGTTAGTAGGAACACCAGGGGACCGTCAAAATGCGTTCGCCTTATCTGGAATTCGTATTAACCAATATCATTTGTATTGAAAAGGCTTTGAAGGGGACTGAAATAGTGCTCATATTAACCGGAAATTCGCATTCGTATTAATCGTGTTCGTACTAACGAGGTTCTACTCTAATTTAATTTATATTTATGTTAATGTTATTGTACTGACATTGCAGCGCTAATTAGCGTATTCTATCCTATATGGGAATATGAGAATCTCGTAAAATGGTGAATTCAAAAAGGGAACGAGAATGCATAACAATCCTAATTTAAGTTAGTAAAGTAATATCCGATTAAGACAGGCGATTATCTGACAAACTTTAATTTAAATTTCTAAATCCAGTTAAACCACTCAGGGTTTCATACAGGCGTATGCGACGCGCCTCCAGGCGCGTAATTTCAAAGGAAAACTTTTCTAGGCGCGCGAAAATCGAGAGATGCTCCCATTGACGTAACACAAATTGAGCATTTTAGGCGCGTGTGAGCGAGCTCAAACTTAATCTAGGCGCGCGGGAAATTTTGCCTGGATGAAAGCCTGAAACCACTCATCTAAAAATCACCCTAAAATTGACCCTGGCATGGCTGTTTAGAAACGTTAAACAATGGATATTTGAATTCATTAAAATGAATTAGTTTTGTGTAATACAAAATATCGGTTGAGGAGCACAAAGTTTAATTCCCCTAGCCTATACTAATTCTATAAGTAGCTCCTGTTAACACGATTTCCGGACAATACGAACATATTAAGACGGTCCCCTGGTGTTAATCTAATGTAGTATTAACTAACTAATGTAGTATCTAGTATTAACTAACTAATTAATAAAGCAGTTACCTTGCTAGCTTTTTGAGAATCTGTTTTTTGAGAATAGCGGCCATTCCTTCTAATTTTATGCAGCAGTATAAAGCTTGCAGCCGTATTTTGTACAGAGAAATAGGTACACTTTAAATCTTCTAAATTCTAATCATTTACCATGCATTCACTAAATATGAGAAAATAATCACACTTCATGATTGTATTAAATATGTATAACCACACTATATGAAAATATTTTAATCCATTAATTAATATACTAAAGAATACGATTAGTTGTACAACAATAAACGCAATACACACAAGACTAAACTCGTGTTCAGAAACGAACAAAATTCAGGTTTCTTAACTAATTCTCCATTAAAGTACTATTTATTGTCATTGCGAGATCCAACTGCGTAAACACACGCTAGCACTTATCACAGCTACCTGTAGTCAGGTCATTCCACGTGTCTTCTCAAGAAGGCATCCTAACACGCCCACACATTTCAGTGTCTTATAGTGTTAGCTATAAACATATTCTGTTTTGTCTATGTGTATGTACTAATTAACCACTCAAGCAGCAGTTAATAATTAAATGAATTAAATCTAGACTTTGAGTTCCTACCCCATATTCAATAGTATATCTGTATCATCTACTTTCTAATACAATTTACTATCAAAGGACATATCCAATACGAAACAAGGTGGATAAATAACAAAAGGTACTCAATAAGAGTTGTGGGAGAAGGCTAGTTTATTTATCTGGGAATAGTTGTCGGTTTTTGTCAATCGCCAGTAGCTAGTAGTGCTCCACAAATTCTGAGTGTGCGAATTTCTCGACAAATTTCTGGTCGTGGGTTATCAAAATCATTTGAAAGCCAATAAATCGATCAAATTCTCAGCCAGAGAAGCCACATTCCTTTGATCCAGATTTGTGGTCGGCTCATCAAGTGCGACGCCAGTCGAATAAGGATGCACGCCAGGACCTTCTGACCCGCGCTGCACCGCCCCCGCATCCCCATCTCTATCTCCCCCTTCATCATAACGACTCTGTAGTTGTACGAGCACCTGCCAGTAGCACTGCTGGTCCCTTCGTCATCAGCAGAAATCTGTATGTAGTCTATATCGGAGCCCTTGTAGATGTTCTGCCAGAGCTCCTGCTATCTGTCTCTCTGTATGTATATGTTGCAGTCAAGTGCGTTTCAACGCCAAACGCGTTTGGCGCATTTTAGTTCAGCCAAACGCGTTTGGCGTGTTTCTATACGCCATTCGCGTTTCTAACATTATTTCTTTTATTTGCTGCTATTTAATTAATGCTAGTTAGATTATTCACAAACAGAGTATCTAATTAATATTCAAATATCTGTTCTACAATATTTACTGATAATTTTCATCTGTGTACTAAAATAATACCATTGCGACTTATACTAAATATTTAATTAAAACCATCGTGAATTAAAAACAATTCACGTTCAAACTAAGTAATTGAACAATATGTACTTGAACTATATGTACCTCGCCTAGAGAGAAATATAATTCCGAATAATTCCTTCTGATTGCACTTCCCCAATGTTTAATTTAATTAAGTATAATTTCAATATTCATATTACATTTATCTTAGTAATATAATTTAATTATATTTTGAATTGTGAAGACTTCAAATGTGTAAATTAAAATTAAAGATTAATTAAAATTATTACAAATAGAAATTAGGATACGTGTAGTATTTACGTTACTATTTTGAATAATATAATTGACATCATCAACTTTGTAAAATGTTCGATGTTCCAACTTTCACGGAGGGAGACACTTGTGTACAGAGACATTTGTGTACAAGACTAGTGCGACATTTGTGTACAACTTTGGTACGACACTTGTGTAGACAGATTTTTGTGTACAGACTGTAGAGCTGTAAATGGCTCACATTAAGTAGGCCATGTGTGTGTAGCACTAATAAAACTATAGTAGGAACCTACTATATAACGTTTTTTACTAGAAGCACACTGCACACTAAAAATAATTTAGTCGATATTGTAAAATCTGTGTTGGGGTTTTGTTCCACTACTAGAGTTGAGTTAATAGAGCCACCGGTAAATAGATTTATCCGCTTAATGAGGTCAAAATGATAGTTTGGCTTAATAATTAAATCTAGATTTTGAGTTCCTACCCATATATAAATAGTATCTGTATAATCTACTTTCTAATACAATTTACTATCAAAGGGCAATTCAATACGAAACAAGTATGATAAATAACAAAAGGCACTCAATAAGAGTTGTGGGAGAAAGCTAGTTTCTGTATTTGGGAATAGTTGTCGGTTTTTGTCAATCGCCAATAGTGTTCCACAAATTCTGAGTGTGCGAATTTCTCGACAAATTTCTGGTCGTGGGTAATCAGAATCATCTGAAAGTTAGATTTTCCTTGAGCCTTGGCTTCCAATAAATCAATCAAATTCTCAGCCAGAGAAGCTACATTCCTTTGATCTAGATTTGTGGTTGGCTCATCAAGTGCGATAATCCCGCATTTCCCACAGAACGTCTCTGCTAGCGCCAGTCGAATAAGGATGCACGCCAGGACCTTCTGACCCGCGCTGCACCGCCCCCGCATCCCCATCTCTATCTCCCCCTTCATCATAACGACTCTGTAGTTGTACGAGCACCTGCCAGTAGCACTGCTGGTCCCTTCGTCATCAGCAGAAATCTGTATGTAGTCTATATCGGAGCCCTTGTAGATGTTCTGCCAGAGCTCCTGTAGGATGGCGTTGATCTGCTCTATCTTGCTTTTGTGGAACTGCATCATGCATCTGTCCAGCTTGTGGTACGCGTAATCCAAGTCTTTAATGAGGTACCCCACCGTCATGAGCTCATGACGGTGGGGTACCTCATTAAAGACTTGGACTATGCGTACCACAAGCTGGACAGATGCATGATCGAACTTCTCCAAGATGGTCAGAATAGCTTTCAGCTGCTTCTCCTGCAGGCTTATTTCCTGCGCCAGCTCGTTCTCCTGTATGGCCAGCTGGTCGTGCTCGGCCAGCAGAGACGGGAGTGTGGCCTTCTCCACAGTGAGCATGTCCTCGCTGGTGCCTGAGAGCCGCTGCAGGTTCTCCAGCCTCCCGCGCAGCTCCGACAGCTGCGACTGCTGCTGCGACATCATGGTGGGCGCCACGTGCGTTATGCGCTTCTGCAGGGACTCGAGCACCGGCTTCATGCCCTCCGGCTTGTCGAACGCCCGCTTGCAGACGGGACACGCGTGTCTCTGCTCTATGAAGCTGAGACAGTCCTTGTAGAACTGCTTCGAGCTGGAGACGGACATCAGCTTGTCCTGCTCGGCCTGCTGCTCCTGCTTCAGCTCCTCCACCCTCCAGTTTGGAGCTGGCTCTCTTCCTCTCGCCCTCCTTGTTTTGAGAGCCAGCAGCTTCCCCTCTCCTCTTCTTACCCCCCGCTCGTACCTCTTCACCTCGCTCCTGCCCAGGAGCTTGGGGTCTGTCACGAACGCGTTTCCCGGCGCGTTGGGGGGGTAACAGCCGGTTGCCATAAACCGCAGACACTCCATTATAGAGGTCTTCCCGGCCCCGTTTTCCTATTGCTAGCCCAACAAAAGTAATAGCTAGATATAATAAAAATTATTTGCTTTTTCTAAGCTAATTATCTCATTATCTCAAAAGTTAATGAAGTTAAGCATAATTTATGTATTATCAATGAATAGGAAGTTACCTATTCCGGATAGATCAGAACTAGCCCAGTTTACATAAAATCGATAGTTTTTGAGTTATGACTCATTTTAGGAAATATACATTTCCCTGGCAACCGAGGAATGTGTCAACATTCCATTTATAATTTCGATATATTTTATTCAACTAGTTATAGGCATCATCATGTTCCAATCTTGAACATTTATAACGAGTTTAACTATGGTAAAAGCAGGTTATAAAAACACGATATTTCGCACCCAAAATATCGATTACGTCATCATATGATGACATAGCACAATTCTGAAGGATGCTATGTATACCTTGATACCAAGTTCCTATATAGTTATAGTACATTTATGACGTCTATCACTACTAGTTATGGAGATAAATATAAATAACCTATTTATCAATGGACTCTTATTTCCTACTATGATTCGGCAGCATGTATAGCCTACTCTATATATGGCCTTGACAGTATATATACCAGGGATGCACAAGAAGATGGGAAATTTTAATTTTTTAATGTTTTCTATATTGAACTACTAAGTTCTTTATGCGTCTCTAGGTCGTAAACATAACTCAGCCGTGCTAGCCCGTAATTAATATTAGCTATAATGAGAACGGTGATTGGATTTTCATAATTTAATAGTAATAATAAACACAAACAGTACAATTTCTAATATTAATATACAGTGAATACTACACAATTATTTGCTTTCTTTCCTCTCCTCTTTCTCTCTCTGGCTCTAGCAGTGACACACGACACACTTAACTACATAATAGAAATAAGAATAAACAGAGTAATACAAATCATGGTAAATACAAATAAGTAGACACATAATTAAGAGAATTTCTTTAATTTACGCTTTTGAAAGGAACCAGCGAGTTATAATTATTAACTTTGTTTGCAAGAAAGCAATTCGCTGCGGTCGACTAGCTTCGATAAGATGTTCCAACTAAACACACTGCTAATACAAGTAGACTTACAAATACATCAACGAAAGTTCAACAAGTATTTTTCTAGAAGGTCCACTTACAAGTTTCGCCAACAGCTCTTTATTGTTTTCGATGGCACTAAAGGTCTTCCATAAAACAAGAATGGATTTCAAAACTGGCTCAGATGGATATTTAAGTCCGCCACGGACCGTTAGCTGCAGAAGTTTATACTGAGAGTCCAAGTTTAAATAAAGGAGAAATTATTTATCAACTGTTAGCATATGTAGACAGACATGACACAGTTTTGTTTGTTTCAGGTACTGATGGACAGTATAGCCTGCAATAAAGGAAATGATTGAAGCAACTGTGAACCACAATCAATTGTTGATAGGTCATGAATCTCATCAAGAAATGGCTGCAAATTGAATTCACCATCAGTAGTGGAAAACGGACAAGAAAAAGACTTGACAAATGACTGAATAGATTGAAAGGAAGTGTCTTGTTGATCAGTAAATATGTTTAATATGCTAGAAAGTTCAAGTCGACGCTCGGTTCAAGGATTTGAAGATAGATGTGATAATTAGAACCCGACATCATACGGCATAAACCGAAATGGTGTTCCAAGGGATCCGTCTGTAGAAAGGAGGACAACAGATATGTAAAGCCACAAGATTGAGTCAAACGGTTGGTAATTTGTGATAAAGCAATACAAGCATGTCTAAAACTGGTGTATGTTTGTTTACTCAGTTTGCCAATTTTTTCTGGTAAAGTTTGCCAAGCATCTAACGAAAACTACACGAGTCAAAAATAGAAATCGCTCGTAATTAAAAGTCAAAGGTCTAGAGAAATTATCGTTCAAACGTATTCCTTTAAATGGTGTGTTAACGTTGAATAATTTCCAAACAGTAAGAAGGGTATCAACAAACTCCGGAGTATTATTTCTACATTCTGGATAGTTAGCGCAGATGCTCAAAGGTTATAACCAAATGAAGGAACGTGCTGATGGATATTCGGAGGAAAGTACGAGGTTAATTTTCGCTTACGGAGTTGCAACTATGAGTGATTCAAGCCTTGCCAAATTACCGAACATAGATTCAATTAAAAGAACGATACGTAAGCACAAGAATGGTCTTGAAGTTTTAAGCAATCCAGCACATGCATCAGAAATCCAGATTCAAGACAAGTACAAAGTAACTTCAAAAGGAGAATCATTTTTACTATATGATTCAGGAATAGGAGACAGTAACAGATTAATTATGTTTGCCACACCAAAAATGCTTTCAATTTTAACGTCATCGCAATCTTGGTAAGCAGATGCAACTTTTAAAGTTGCACCACAACAATTTTACCAACTATATACAATTCATGCGGAAAAAGATAGATATATCTTCCCTTGCGTCTATATATTGTTGACAGAGAAAACCGAACTGACTTACAAGAGGATGTTAAGAAAGTTGGTTAGAAATACAACCGGCATTAAACCCTTTGTATTTAATGTTAGATTTTGAAAAGGCAGCTATTAATGCGTTTGAAGAATTCCTGGCGGTTTTATCTGGATGTTTCTTTCATTTTTCCCAGAATATTTATAGGAAGATCCAATCGCTGGGATTAACTAATCAATACATGGAGGATCCTGGTTTCGCTCTCTACATGAGAATGCTTCCAAGTCTTGCATTTGTCCCGGAAAATGAAGTGTGTGATTGCTTTCTTATACTAATGGGCGAGTTTCCGCAAGATGCATTAGAAGTTGCAGAATATTTTGAAACAACATACCTGGGAAGAAGGTTACCAGACCAAACCAGGAGGACACCGCCATTTCCAATGAGGTTTTGGAATATGTGGGATAACTATCTCTCACCCCAGTTTCCCCAAGTTGGTCAATCATTTTCAACGGGAACAAGCTGTGCAAGAAGCAAAATATGCAAAATGGGAGGGAGGGAATATACATCCGCAATCGAAATCAAGCAAGGAGCGTAATGAAAGATTGTATAATTTAGTGCTAATGGACTACGAGAAACGGGATACAATAACATTCTTAAAGGGGAAAGGGCATAGCACAAAATTTTACATTCTAGTTATTATTTCAACCCTCATTATTATTTACTCTTAATCTTCAATATTATCTTAATTAACTTAAATTTTCATTATTAAAAATTCCGGGACGAAAATTCCGGCGACGAAAGTTCCGTTTACCCTGGTTTACCATATAAATAGTATCTGTATAATCTACTTTCTAATACAATTTACTATCAAAGGGCAATTCAATACGAAACAAGTATGATAAATAACAAAAGGCACTCAATAAGAGTTGTGGGAGAAAGCTAGTTTCTGTATTTGGGAATAGTTGTCGGTTTTTGTCAATCGCCAATAGTGTTCCACAAATTCTGAGTGTGCGAATTTCTCGACAAATTTCTGGTCGTGGGTAATCAGAATCATCTGAAAGTTAGATTTTCCTTGAGCCTTGGCTTCCAATAAATCAATCAAATTCTCAGCCAGAGAAGCTACATTTCTTTGATCTAGATTTGTGGTCGGCTCATCAAGTGCAATTATCCCGCATTTCCCACAGAACGTCTCTGCTAGCGCCAGTCGAATAAGGATGCACGCCAGGACCTTCTGACCCGCGCTGCACCGCCCCCGCATCCCCATCTCTATCTCCCCCTTCATCATAACGACTCTGTAGTTATACGAGCACCTGCCAGTAGCACTGCTGGTCCCTTCGTCATCAGCAGAAATCTGTATGTAGTCTATATCGGAGCCCTTGTAGATGTTCTGCCAGAGCTCCTGTAGGATGGCGTTGATCTGCTCTATCTTGCTTTTGTGGAACTGCATCATGCATCTGTCCAGCTTGTGATATGCGTAATCCAGGTCTTTAATGAGGTACCCCACCGTCATGAGCTCGAACCTCTTGAGGTCATGCTCCCGTATAATGTTCCGGTACTGCTCCGACTCGAGGATGCGTCTCAGCTTGTCCACCTGCTTCCTCTTCTCTTCCAGCTCGCCCGTCAGTTTGTCCCGCTTAGATCTCTTCGTCTTCAGCACGGTCTCTATCTGCCGTAGGGCGGCCTGCAGCTTCTTGGGCGGGTTCCTCTCCAGCTCCTCCCCCAGCCCCGCGATCTCCTCTCGCAGCTGCCGGAGACTCGCCTGGTGTCCGATGAGCTCAATCGCGTCTGTGTACTCCCGGGTTATGTTCCTGGAGTTGGCGATCTCGTTCTCTATCTTGGAGATGTTAGCTCGCAGCTCCCCCAGCCTCTCGCCAAGACTCTCAGTCCTGCTCTTGGCCTGGGCGATCTCTCGCAGACAGGCCTCGTACTCCGTCTGGCTAATGGCAGAGGAGGCAGAGTCAATCTCACACTGCTTCTCACCGATCTTAGAGATCAGAGACCTGAACAGTTCTATCTTCCTTCTCTTGCCACTCAGGGTTTTCTCATTCTCCGTGCGCTTCTCCTTCAGCTCGCTCTCGAACTTGAGGATGCGACTCTTGATGGGAGCGAGCGACTGCCTCACCTCCCGGATGCTCCTCTCCAGAGTCTCCATCCTCCCCTCCAGCTCGGCTCTCTTCTCCACTAGCGCGGTCTGCTTCTGCTGCCGCTGTCGCTGTTCCAGCTGGGCAGACCTCAGCTCGTGCAGGCGCTGCTCCTTGCCCCGCAGCTCCCGCTCGTGCTTCTGCTGGGAGGCTTGCTTCTCTGCGATCTGAGAATCGAACAGCTTTATTTCCCTCTGCGTCTTGCGCAGCTGCGCCCTGACCTCCTCGAGGGACCTGGAAGCAATCGGGTTCTTCAGTTTCTTAGACTCAGTGCTTATCTTGGAATCTATTTCCTCGCACTCGTTCTCTTTCTCGCCCAGTACGCGGACATCTGGGACGAGAGTGTTTATCTTCTCCAAGATGGTCAGTATAGCTTTCAGCTGCTTCTCCTGCAGGCTTATTTCCTGCGCCAGCTCGTTCTCCTGTATGGCCAGCTGGTCGTGCTCGGCCAGCAGAGACGGGAGTGTGGCCTTCTCCACAGTGAGCATGTCCTCGCTGGTGCCTGAGAGCCGCTGCAGGTTCTCCAGCCTCCCGCGAAGCTCCGACAGCTGCGACTGCTGCTGCGACATCATGGTGGGCGCCACGTGCGTTATGCGCTTCTGCAGGGACTCCAGCACCGGTAAAATGCCCTCCGGCTTGTCGAACGCCCGCTTGCAGACGGGACACGCGTGTCTCTGCTCTATGAAGCTGAGACAGTCCTTGTAGAACTGCTTCGAGCTGGAGACGGACATCAGCTTGTCCTGCTCGGCCTGCTGCTCCTGCTTCAGCTCCTCCAGCACCTCAGAGTGCTCCCGCTCTCCGCAGAGCTCCCGCTTGCGGCTGTTGAACCTCTCCAGGCTCTCCCTGCACTGGGCCGCCTGCTGCTCGCACATGTTCCTCTTAGCGGCCGCCTCGCTCAGCTCCCTGTTGAGACCCTCCAGTTTGGAGCTGGCCCTCTTCCGCTCGCCCTCCTTATCCGCCTTGAGAGCCAGCAGCTTGCCCTCCAGCTCCGAGAGGGGCGGCGGCCACACGAACAGAGACTCCAGCTCGGGGTTTATCCTGTCTAGCGTCTCGGACACAGACCTCTTCTTACCCGCCCTCTCTCGCTCGTAGCTCTCCAGCGTCCGACGCACGAACTCCTCTCTCTCCAGCTCGTTGTTCTCCCGCTCCAGCCCCGGCACCAGTCTCTCCCGCTCCTGCCTCCTGTCTGCCAGCAGCTGGAGCTCTGACTCGGTCTGCTCCGGGTCCCGACTGCCCCGCAGAGCCGCCAGCTCCTCCCCCGCAAGCTCTATGCTCTCCTGGATGTCCTCCAGCTCCCGCCCCGGCCCCTGCTCCTCTCGGACACTCACCAGTCGCTGCTCAGTCTCGCGCTGCTCCTCCTCGCGGATCTTGCAGGTCTGTTCCTGTTTGGCCTGCTCCCTCAGCAGGTCCTCCTTCCGCGAGACCAGCGCCCGCTCCTGCTCCTCCACCTCTGACGTCACGCTCCGCAGCTCCGACTCCAGCAGCCGCAGGTGCGACTTTCCGCGCGAGAGCGAGTCTCTCCCGAGGGACCCCGGGGAGGAGAGGAGCGGGGAGCTGGAGGAAGACATCACGGCGGTCAGCTCGTCCATCATTTCTTTCATAATTATTTTCTTGTTTTCCAGAGACTTTCTGTTCTCGTCCAGTTTCCCGAGTCGCTGTTGCTGCTGCCTCAGCTGTTTCTCGGCCTCCCCGCGGTTCCCCTCCGCCTCCCTCAGCTCTCTGTCTCGCGACTTCTGACACCTCTCTTCTGCGCGCATCCGCTCCGCGTGCTCCTCCTTCTCCCGCCGCAGAACCGCCACCTCCCCGCTAGGGTCGATGTGAAGGAACTTCCCTTCAAAGCTCGTGATATTCTGCTCCAGGTGTCTGCGGGTGTTCAGCTTGCTCCTGTGCTCGCCCTCCCGCCGCTGCGCAGCCTCCAGCAGCTCGCTGCCGCGGGAGAGCTCCCGCTCCTTCTCCCCGACGCAGGCCTCCAGATCGGAGGATTCGCTTTCCTTGGCTGTCACCGCCTTCTCGAAGGAACTCAGCTCGAACTTGAACTCGTCCACCTGGTTCTTCTTGTCGCCCATGTGCTTGAGGTCGTTCTCTAGCAGCTTCCATTGGCTCTGGTATTCGCTCTTGAGTTTCTTCAGATTCTCAAGTGCTTTCGTGAACCGCGTAATCTCGAAAATGTTATCGAATCTCCTCTTCAGCTCCTTGCCCTCCTCCAGCGGCCAGTGCGACTCCTCCTGGTGGCAGAATATAACGGAGGAGAGCACGTACTTGGACACGCCCAGCTGCCGCACCATCTCCCTGTCGAAGTCTGTGCACTTTGAGGAAATGGAAGTCTTCACCTCGCCCCCCCTGCTCAGACTGGACTCCAGTGACTTGGTGGTTATCTGTCCGTTCGGCTTCAGAGTGGAGTGCAGCAGTCTGGTGGCACAGAAGTCTTCTCCCGTGTGGTTCTTGAAGTCGAGCATAACCTTGCTTTTCACCTCGCTCCTGCCCAGGAGCTTGGGGTCTGTCACGAACACGTTTCCCGGCGCGTTGGGGGGGTAACAGCCGGTTGCCATAAACCGCAGACACTCTATTATAGAGGTCTTGCCGGCCCCGTTCTGCCCGGCTATTATAGTGATCGGAGACTCGAACTTTATGTTGCTCTCCTGCATCGGGTGGAAGCTGCGGATACCCATTATCTGCAACTTGTCGAGAGTAGTCATTGCTATTGTTAGCCCAACCAACAGTAATATGTAGTACAAGATATATATGTTGTAAATAAGAGAAATAGAGTAGGCGGCGAGATTGAGTAATACTTAAATAGAAAGGGTTTAACTAAATATTATGGGTTGTTAAAAATTTATTATATCCCAGATCTATTCCAGTTATTTGTTCACTTCTAAGTGTGAATATTTGGTAAACAAGTTGCTGAATACGAATATTACACTCGCAAATCTATATTATTAAATCTCGATTGTTGTTTGTTTGTGTGTGTGTGTGTTTGTCCGGATTGTATTAAAGTGATGGGGGAATAGAAACCGCAATTAATATTGGGATATAAACTAACTTTCAAATGTTATAATAGGTAAACAATTCTTATAATAGGTAAACAAGTATGCTGAACACGAATTTCGCGTTTATAAATTTCTCATATGAATATTTGTTGTTGTTGTTTACACAAAATAGGTAAACAAATTAATGAAAATTCAAAATCAACCTAGAAGTTAGCTTTCAACGGGTATTGTAGGTAAACAAGTATGCTGAACACGAATTTCGCGTTTATAAATTTATCATATGAATATTTGTTGTTGTTGTTTGCACAAAATAGGTAAACAAATTAATGAAAATTCAAAATCAACCTAGAAGTTAGCTTTCAACGGGTATTGTAGGTAAACAAGTATGCTGAACACAAATTTCGCGTTTATAAATTTATCATATGAATATTTGTTGTTGTTGTTTGCACAAAATAGGTAAACAAATTAATGAAAATTCAAAATCAACCTAGAAGTTAGCTTTCAACAGGTATTGTAGGTAAACAAGTATGCTGAACACGAATTTCGCGTTTATAAATTTCTCATATGAATATTTGTTGTTGTTGTTTACACAAAATAGGTAAACAAATTAATTAAAATTCAAAATCAACCTAGAAGTTAGCTTTCAACGGGTATTGTAGGTAAACAAGTATGCTGAACACGAATTTCGCGTTTATAAATTTCTCATATGAATATTTGTTGTTGTTGGTTACACAAAATAGGTAAACAAATTAATTAAAATTCAAAATCAACCTAGAAGTTAGCTTTCAACGGGTATTGTAGGTAAACAAGTATGCTGAACACGAATTTCGCGTATAAATTTCTCATATGAATATTTTTTGTTGTTGTTTACACAAAATAGGTAAACAAATTAATGAAAATTCAAAATCAACCTAGAAGTTAGCTTCCAACGGGTATTATAGTTAAACAAGTATGCTGAACACGATTTTCGCGGTTAAAATTTTCTAATATGAATATTTGTTGTCGTTGTTTACACAAAATAGGTAAACAAATTAATGAAAATTCAAAATCAACCTAGAAGTTAGCTTTCAATGGGTATTATAAGTAAACAAGTGTGCTGAACACGAATTTCGCATTTATAAAATTCTAATATGAGTATTTGTTGTTGTGGTTTACACAAATAGGTAAACAAATTAATGAAAATCAAAATAATAACTTCCCTTTCTACCATTTCACAGTGGCTTAAAATCGCAGTTGGTAGGGAATAGATATCTGTGTGCACTTTAGCCTATTATAATGTATTAATTACATATGGGTTATCGATGTTTAGAAAATGTTTGGTCATATCAAAATTTATTTACACCTCATACTTTGTCTGTTATGACGTCATGATGATGTTACTTATTTTTTTGAAATTCTGAAATCCGCTATATCTTTCGAGTTTGCGTTGTACTATGAATTAATTACATATGGGTTATCGATGCCTATGCTCTTTTGACATAAAAAAAAATTATTTATGGCTCCAGATGTATTAGTTATGACGTCATACAACCGTGTTTTTTTTTAATTTCTGGTATTAATTAATTTAACCCCTTAAATTAATATTTTGCAATTATGTGTCGACTGTACCTAGGAATTGCTTAGAAAATTAATTTACTTATTGCCTTAATTCATTCAAAATAGGTTTATTAATTATATAATACACTATTTACAGCTGACGTAAGCTCGTATATTTTCTTTTACCAATTTCCAAATAATCAAGAAGAAACAACTACTTATCAATCGGAACTTTTTTCGTGTTATCGCATCACTAAAATCTCCAGCATAGGCAATCTTTTTGGAAATCTGAGCTAACTGACGGTTATCGTCTTGATTGGATACCAATTGTAAAGAAATAGCTGCGATTGAAATTTCTGACATGTCTTCAATTTCTGAAATTTCTTTAATGCACTCCAGGAATTTAGAGAGGCGTGATCTCTGATGTTTCAAATAAACACTATCGAGACTCTTTCTATGGATAGGTCTACTTTCATCAGGCACAGAGGACGTAGTAAAGTCAGCTGGAGTTGATAGACGACTCTTTTTAAAGTCCATAATTAAAATCGATTTGAGAATTCCACCATTCTCCATCCAATTCGTCAACTGACTTCCTTCCTTTCCTCACATTATTACGAACCCTCCATAGCAATGATTGCAAGGCACTATTATTTATTCCAACAGACTCTTCAATTTCAGTCAATGCTGCTTGAATATTGAATTCATGCGACTTCAAAATCTTTGCCAAATCAAGTCTGGTCTTGGGGATATTCTGATCACTAGCTGCCATTTGAGATAAATACACAAAAAAATGAATGAAAATTGACGCGAATTATGGTCACTACTATCTTAAACAAAATATATATCACATATGAAACAGCAGAATCAAATAACTTGGTGGTTACAATGGATATTGAATTGCAGTTACCAAATTGAGACTTGGAATCTTGCATAGTAACCGAATGCTCACATTGGAATGTAGTATATATTTTTATTTCCGGAGCGAACCGGAGGTTGTGACTTTGTATACTAACTCTACATACATTAATTGATTTTCTGAAAGTATATTCAATTTGCATTTCTTTGCATAATGGTGTTTCCGCACACTTCAAATATCTAGATTTGTTACAATTTGTTTAATTTTACAGGTGATATTAAAAATAATATTTCTTGGAAAAATATTTAAGCTACACTACTATGATTAAAAAATACAGTTTCAGAATACTTATATTACTAATCTAAATTTAGTACACACAAAAAATTGCCATAGTAACATAATTATATTGACTCTAAGTAGAATACCTTATTTCAAATTCCAACAAAACCGCAAATGGAACTAAATTACTCCAACGTTCGAAGGCAATTTTTATATACTTGTAGGCTTTAGATAAGCTGGAAATTTGAAATTTAGAACACTATGGCAATCAAATAACAATAAACAAGCTGGAAAACACAATAATACAGACCTCAATAATTGGTCTATTCCCTGCCATAAGCCACTGTGCATTTCCATGGTAGAAAATGTGATGAGTAAGGCCGCACAGCGGCCGTTAACTTGAGGTGCGTAGCACCGATCTGTTGCAAAGCAACCGAGACCGAAGGGCTCGTTTCTATTATGTCTATTTGTTGTTGTTATTGACAATATAAGTAAACAAGTTTGTAGAATATTAGAATTCACCTAGACTCCTAGAGACTAGACGGTTATTTTAAGTAATAAATTGCATGCTAAATACGAATTTAGAATTATCTACTTGCAAATAAGGGCTGTTTGTCGTTAAATTTGGGGAATTAATGACTAAGAATAAGATTTAGATTTTAAATTATAAGTAAGCAAACTAGTATCATTATAGTGCGTATATAGATAATATTGAAGCTTGACAAAATGAATACAAGTCCTTTTCTAAGTTAATTATATTGCGTGGTAAAGTGTAAATTATACATGATATTGTATGATAATGAATAGTTAATTAATTATATATTCTATCTGGTACACTGAGAGCAGACGAGATTTATCGAATAGTGTAAGTACAGTTTTATTTTTAAGATAATCAAGGTATTACCCATAGGTTCATATATAGTAAATAGACACTCCCCAGATATAGTATAAACCTTGGTACCATTTGTGATTGGTAACATACTACAGTAGAACTTCGTTAAACGAATACCAAGTTACCAACGGACAGTAAATATCTGTTAGCATTATCCGAAGTTCGTATTAACCGGAGTAATACTCAAAGAATAGCCATTGTAAGGACCTGTTTTGTGGAACTGTTTGTTCGTCTTATCCGGAAATTCGTATTAACCGTGTTCGTACTAACGAGGTTCTACTTAATTACTAGCCAAAGTGAGTTAGCATACTAAATAAAGGGGCGGTTCAGTTATATCCCTAGATTGAGACAAGTAGACAAACAGAACAGGTATATCTAATAATTATAGCTCCATTACAATGCTATATAGCATAAGAGTATAACCAGCTGACAGCTGTGCTCACATAGGAGGGAACCCTCCCCCCATGCCGCCCCCCTGGAACTGCTTCATCAGGTTCTGCAGTCCCCCCATGCCCCCCATCTTCTGCAGAACCTTAGGACTCATCATCTTAGCCATCTCGTTGTTCATCTTCACCATCTCCATAGGGTTAAGCTGTCGGTTGGGGTCCCCCTTGAACAGTCCCTTCATGCCCCCCATCTTCTTGATCATCTGCGAGAACTTGCTGTGGTACGTGAGCACCTCGTTAACCTCCCGCACCGAGGTGCCGGACCCCCGGGACACCCGCGTCACGCGCCCCGGCTGTTTAGAGAATAGCTTTCCGCCGTTCGGGTTGTCAAGCTCCTGGTCGTTCATGCTATCCATGATGGTCATGATGGACTTGAGTCGCATGACGCTCTCCTCCTCTGAGATGGGCATGAAGTCCTGTCCCAGCCCGGGGATCATACCCAGGATCTGGCTTATGGGTCCCATCTTCATTATGTTCTGGAACTGCTCGTACATGTCTCTCAGTGTGAACTGTCCCTGCTTAAGCTTGTCTATCAGCTCCTCGTTCTCGTCCAGCTTAAGCTCATTAACCTTGTCCATCAGCCCCTCTATATCCCCCATGCCCAGCAGCTTGCTAACAAACGCGCGCGTCTTGAACTGCTCCAGGTCGTCCAGGTGCTCCCCTGTTCCAATGAAGGTTATCGGGCTGTGGGTAGCCGCCACTGCGCTGAGGGCCCCGCCCCCTTTCGCGTGTCCGTCCAGCTTGGTCACGATCACAGACGCGACGTCCACTTTGCTCTTGAACGCCTGCGCCTGCGCCTCGCATGCCTGCCCTATGGTGGCGTCCATGACGTAGATAATATTGTCTGGGTTCGTAGCGTTAGCCACCTGCAGCATTTCCTCGAAGAGACTCTCCTCCTGCTTGTGTCGCCCGCTCGTGTCCACGATTATAATCTCGAAGCCCTCCCGCTTGAACCTGTCCACGCCGTCGCTGGCTATCACCACGGGGTCCACCTCCGTAAGACACCCGTAGAACGGGATGTGCGCCTTCATCGCGTTCTGCAGCAGCTGGTCGTACGCGCCCGCGCGGAACGCGTCGGCGCACACGAGTGCGCACTTCCAGCCCTTGCGCTGGTAGTAGCGCGCCAGCTTGGTGCAGGTGGTGGTCTTGCCACTCCCCTGCAGCCCCACGAACATTATCACGTTAGCGCGGCCCTTCCTGGGCTCCCAGACAGGCACCCCCGGGTCCAGGAGCGCACACAGCTCCCTGAAAACAGCTGTTTGGATCGTCCTGCGCTTGTTCACACCTGCGGCATCGTCTCTCTCCAGCGCCAGCCTCACGTTGTCTCTGAGTCTCTTCACGAGTCGCACATTCACGTCGGCCTCCAGCAGAGCCTTGCATATCTCCTGGATAACCGCCTTAAGAATGTCGTCGTTAATAACCGTAGCGCTGCCCAGCGACCGGAGAGCAGTCGTTATCTTGCGGCCCAACTCAACCAACACCATGCTATGCTATGCTATGCTATGCTATACAACTAGATAGTATATAGACTAGAGAATAGATACGGTAAGGAATAACCTGTATAGAAAGTGGGCTGTTAGGGAAGTAGGGGGAAATTACTGTCTGTAGATAACGCCATAACGGTTTCATAGACATGTTATACTAACACAGATTATGAGGCTTAAATTAGCAGATACAAGGGAATATAAACCCTAACTTAATATCAAAACTAGTTATAACTTATAATAACCAATGACTATTATACAGAAAAATCGGAATCACACAGAAATGAAAAAATCTATTGTATAGTTGTGCTTTTCAAATTTCAATGCACTTTGCCGCCAAACAAATGGCTTCTCGGTCCATAGGTGCTTATAAAAGAGAGTTCGAAAGTAAACTGTAATAAAATTCCATGCATAAACTCCAGAATGGAAAGTTAGGACTTACACTAGTGTATTCGCGAATTTGGTAGAATTTATGTACTTGAACACATACCTGCCAACCGTACAGGGATTTCCTGTACAGAACAGGGATTTTGACCATTTTGGCTGGACCGTACAGGGATTTTTAAATTTGTACAGGGATTTTTAAATTTGTACAGGGATTTTTAGCTAGGGAAATTTATTGATTGTGAGTCTATTAATAGCTAAACTTGTCTACAACATCTAAATATAGCATTTTGTTTTTGTGTAAAATCTGTTCCTATACGAGCATATAGGGATGTACAGTCTATATAAACTAATGTTTTCACCTTACAAGCAGGGGCGTCGGAAGCGTGAAATCGGGGAGGGGGCAATCAGAATTTAGATGGGGCAGAGATAAAAAGCTAATTCTTAGTTTTATAAATCCCCACGTGATTTTATGTCTTTTTTGATAGTTTCACTTCGGATAAGAGCAGTGGTATCATGACATTTGAACTCATGTGTATCATTGGTGTTGTTATTACATCTATTTGGACAGGGGAAGGGAGCACAGGCGAGGGGATGCACAGATGAGGGGGCACCGAGATTTTTGAGGGGGGCACGTGCCCCCCCTTCTGACGCCCCTGCTTACAAGAAAGATTTTTTTGGGTGTACAGGGATTTTGGCCAATGTACAGGGGGAAATAGGAGCCTCGTACAGGGATATGTCTCAAATAGGTTGGCGTGAATTTTACTTTTTGTGTAAACAGTTGAACACGGATATAACGAATTCATTAGGACGGTAGAAGTGTATTAGATAAAACGTGAATTAGATAAATGCGTGAAACGATGAAATACATATGAACAAATAGGCTAGTAAGAATAAATTAGTTATATCCATGAATTCGTTATATCCATTTCCATTATAGATACCGTTACCCGTAGATTAATTAACATCAGAATCTATTCATAACAGAGATTTAATCCTCTCTTCTCTCGCCCTAACGGCCTCCTCCCAAATAGTCTCTCCGGTGCACTGACACACTTTCTTGCGGTTCCCAAACACCCCAGAGGATCTAGCTATCACGCCATAGGTACAGGTTCCCTTTGTGAGTGGAGAGGTGACTAGCGAGCGGCCTATGACGTCACTAACTTTAAACTGGCTGGTTGTGAAGCTAAAGTTAGCAACTCCGTCAGGCCCTACTTCAAACGTGCCTAGATACCCTTTGGCGTCATTGGTATTTGAATCTGTAGAGACAATACATTCTACTTAGAAAACAAATGGACGAATGAAGGGTAATGAAGAAATTGTTCGAAATTGGAAAATATTCGAGCCAAATAGGAAATAGCCTGGGTTTTCTTATATCCATGGTCTAGTAATACTAAAAATTCGAACTATTTGCTACTTTGGTTTTTCGAACTTTCGAACCATTTCCACCATACCGAAGAAACAGCCTGAATTTAATCAAATCACCATGGATACCAAATAAGCACTGAAACGCATGATCATATCCAGGACTAATAAAATAAAGTCATTTTGACATATTTATGTTAGTTTATATAGGAAAAAAGACAAGTTTACTACTTATTTATTGAATAAGAGTAACTAAAATGAACAAAAAGGGAACTATTTAGGTGTTTTAAGCGTGCGTAGTCTTAATACTGATCTGATTTTAGAGAATTGTGCTCCAGAAAATTATTTTTCCAATGCGGGTTTTTCGAGGACCTTCGCGGGTCAGCGGGTTTCGATGCTCAAATGCGGGTCACTTGGGAGCCCAGCTTACCTTTCCCAAACACGTCTCCACAGCTCTCTGCCCCCCGCGTGATATCTCCCCGCGTGTGCACCCGTGCCTCGTACCGCCCCTGCCGTACCCCACTGAGGGACCCCTCCACCCCGCAGACACCCGCCCCCTGCAGCAGTCTGCTCAGCCCTGCCACTTTCCCGCCACTCAGCATTGTGACCACTCCCGAGTCCACTGGAGTGGCGCTGGTGGCGTAGCTGTAGCCTCGCAATACAACGATGAACCCTACAGATACCAATGTAAACAACAACAAATATGGGAATAACAGAAACACCAATGTAAACAACAACAAATATGGGAATAACAGAAACACCAATGTAAACAACAACAAATATGGGAATAACAGAAACACCAATGTAAACAACAACAAATATGGGAATAACAGAAACACCAATGTAAACAACAACAAATATGGGAATAACAGAAACACCAATGTAAACAACAACAAATATGTGAATAACAGAAACACAGTAATTATATGCATACACGTTTTTTTTTTTATAAGGAACACCTTTATAAGGAACTGCCCAGGCTGAGATGAGAATTCATTAAGAATATACCCATCAATTTTAATTCACTAAGATTAATTTTATACAGTCAGGTCTGCTTATTATGAACAAGATTTCGTCTGCTTAATATGAAGATTTTTTATTATGAACAAACCCTACGGTCCCAATTTAACAACTTACATAGGGTTTGTATTAAGTTGAGTTCGCTTATTATGAAGTCTCTCTATTATGAACTCAATTTTTGGTCCCTTCAATGTTCATAATAAAAGAACCTGACTGTATTATGAACTCAATTTTTGGTCCCTTCAATGTTCATAATAAAAGAACCTGACTGTAATAAGATTAAGTCAATATTGTCAATATCCTCCTTCGAAATATAATCAATTATGTAACGGGGTAGTTAGTTTAAAAAAAAATCGCAGTAATGTCCTACAAAGGAATATTTACTATTATTTAGTGCCCAAGAAAATAAGGAACCGATAAGGAACTTTGAGGCTGAAATTGACAAAATAAATAAGGAACTTCACCCTCAATTTTGAATTAGGGTTCCTTATTAAAAAATAAAACGTGTACACTGAGATAACTATTGTCTCTATCTCAACTGTTTAATAATAAACTCTCTTGGAGTACAATTTTAGCTACTGGTTTTCGGTAAGAAAATATAAATAACTATTCTCGTTAATGCGAATTCCCGTACACTAATTCAGTCGCTTCAATTTTCAATACAAATGACACCGATTAATACGAATTTTAGATAAGGTGTATATATTTTGACGGTTCCTTTGGTGTACCTAAAACGAAACTCAACCTATTGTATTAATTAATTAACCAGATTCTACTGTATTCGCATAAAAATCTGTACACCTCTGATCAAGGAATTATCCAGGAGCGCGAACGCTCCTTTTGGAGCATGATTTTTGGGAAAAATTTAATTAGGAGCGCGAAAATTTGGAATCCTCTCCTTATACCGTAACATTAATTTGGGATTTTAGGCACGTATGAAAATTGGATGAGACCAGGATTAGGAACGTAATTACAAATGGCTGTATAATACACTGCCTCTGATGTACAGATTTTACTAAGGAAATCAAACCCAAAAGTAAGTCTCACAAACAATCCCTGTTAGCCAATATTTGTAATGTACACAAAGTAAATAATTTATGATGAAATGAGAGCAAACTAGTACAATTCCTATGGAACTGTGAATAGAATAAATCAATAATATTACCAGTCGACTCCAGGAGCTGCTGTACTCTGAAAGAAGGTAGGATGGAATTGACAACGACCGTCTCCTCAGAAAGGTTTATATCTATATTTATAACACCTTCTACATTTTGCAGCGAATGTCTAACCAACTGCTCATCAGCAGTGGACTCCATGCGGACTGCAAACTCTATTATAGTCGCATCCTGCTCTGTATTAGACACAGCCATCAGCTAGCAGAGTTCTAATTAATCGTCATTACAAGTTGTATGCATAAATGGGATTTATTATATACGTTTTAGAAATTATTTATGTCATTATTAAAATACAAATAAGTATATAATTATTATAAACTCAATAGTATACTACCAACTTAAGAATTATTGAGCTATTAATTAACTAATAATTATTAACTAATGAGCAATGAGAATAACTTACAAACATAATTTCCCAAAACAAATTACAGTAACTAATCAAAACCAAAAATGAATTTTAGGCACGGACACAGGTGAACTCATTATTAATATTATTGCTTTTGGGGAGGGAAAGGCCGCGAAGCGGCCGTTAATTGCATTGCGTAGTGCCTAACACGAACGAACAAAAGTCGCGAAGCGACTTTTGTGAGAGAGTGATCCGTCGCGAAGCGACCGAGACCGAAGGGCTCGTATAGATTAATATTGAAGACTTGACAAATTGAATACGAGTCCTTTGTAAGTTAATTATATTGCGTGGTAAAGTGTAAATTATACATAATAATGAATTAAGTGGAATAGTTAAGTATTCCTTAGCAAAAGCGAACGAGATTATAGGCTCGTAATAAATATTTTTCCTAATCTACTCGCGAATTCAAACCATTTCACTCAAGCCACCAGTTTAATCTCCAATACATATAGTTTTCAATACATTCACTACATAAACAGAACATAATTAATCGCGACACATTCTCAAATGAATGTTGAGTTTATTGATAAGCTGGTTGTGTTGTTAGTTGGTTTAATAGTTGGTCTTGCTGTTAAATCAGCTTATCAATATCACTAAGTTGAGAATGTATAGCGAGTAAATGAGTAATTACGTTCTATTTATGTAGTAAATGTGTTTAAAACTTTAAATGTGCATCTATAAATTAACAATACAAAGGCTAGGCTCTGGTATGGTTGGTAGGGCCATGGACATACAAATTTTTGCCAACTGAATCACCAATGTGCAATGATCTCACAATGTCACCGTAATGGACTAACCTATGGGCCCTACTAATCCCATTCCGAGACTACGTCAAACTCCGTATGTGGGAATTCTCCGAATCTAAGATGTTGACATTTTTCAGACTACTTTCTCAATATTGGAAAAGTAGTCTAAAAATAACAATTGTTATGATATGCAACCAGAGATGGGGCCAAATCCCTATGGAATTAGAGTTTTAAAGATTTTATGATTAATCCCAATCCATTCAGAAGGGATTGGGAATTAATCAGAAAATCTCAAACTCGGTCAGTGTGTGTGAATTAAGGAACTTCTAAATGATATTATTTCCAAACTGATCTGAATTGGTGAATGACAAATAGGACATGTTAATCCAAGTTCTTTAAATTTAATGCGGCAATCTACACCAATTTGCATTTCTACAGGTCTGAAAAGTAATTTCGTTTCTCGTACCTCCAAACATACATACAAATGTGTATTGTAATTTGTAATCATATTAATATAATTGATATTAATTATTTATTTAGAAGCTTCATTATACTTTCACTAAGTGATATAATATGAATTTACTTAAACAGCGATCATCGGCGTTTGTATTAAAAAAACTGGCTACTTTCTACCGATTGTTTTTTTTTAAAAACTGAGCTATCAGGCCACACATAAGGTTGTTTCAGGCCGCATGCGGCCTGAAAAACCTAGTTTGCGGAACCCAGCTCTAGGTAAATTCTAATATTTTACAAACTTTTTTACCAATTTTGTCAATAACAAGAACAAATAGACATAATATAAATTTGTGAGTGTCAAATTCGTATTCAGCATACTTGTTTACCTAGTATTAAACATTTGGAAGTGAACAAATAAAGGGATTAGATCTGAGATATAATTAATTTTTAACAACCCATAATATTTAGTCAAACATTTTCTATATAAGTAGCTCTCGCCTAGGCGAGAATGAGTTTCAGGCGAGATTGAGAATCATCTCGCCTGAAACTCAATTTCGCCTACAACAATACGCGAGTTGTCGCTTACGAATGATTCCTTCACGACTAACGTAAGGATATTGGCTCTAAATGGGACGTGTGCTCCTTTTCTCCCTAACGCCCGTATACACTCCTTTAGAGCTAACAAAATTTTGTTTATCTCTGCCCCTTCCATTCGGGTCTGTCTGTCGCAATGAGTAGTGTCGGCGCCTCTCTCGTTACCGGCGAGATCTACGAGGGACAGCTTACCGTGCAGTTTGCGGTTCTGTCGCCGTAGAATAATCTGGAACACTGCGTGCGAGCGAGACGAATGCTGATTAACAGCTGTCTTGCCGCTAGTGCGTAGCGTGTTACCCTGTGTTATCAGCTGTAGAACTTCGCCCGGGTTGGAAACCCGTATCTCTTTTAACCCGACCACTTGCACTTGTTGCCGTCCGTCCTCTAGGAATTTCTAAACGCTCGCGGCCGTTAAGCAGGTCATACACCTTCCCGCTATATATCTCGAAGTAGGAACATAGAGGTGTTAGTTCCAGTTTGTGGCAGTCCCCTGTCCCGAGGAGGCGGAATACGTCCTGCGTGGCTACGCGTATATCCCGTTGGAGGGATCTTGTTCCCCCGTGGGGGAGAATTGCCCGCTCATGGTGTGCGTCTTTCCGGAACCGGTTTGTCCGTAAGCGAAGCAGGTTGCCATTCCCCGCGCGAATATGCTCTCCACCAGAGGTGCGGCCGTGTACCGGTACACAGTCCGGTTGTCAGTCGCTTCGTCGAATGCGTAGTCGAACCGGAACTGATGGGTGTCGAGGTACCGTGTGAGGTCCACCTTGCGTTTGGGCTCGTGTACGTATATGACGTCACTCTGTGGGATGCTTATAACGTTCAAGGTGCGAGCGCGGGTCTCCTTGGTGTTAAGCGCTCGCTTTCTCACACAGACGGTAATTCTAGGTTGTTCCATTGGCTTGTTGGCGTTGAAAGCGAATGCAAGTTTGCTTCTGTGCTCCTATATAGTAAGTAATAAATATTCTGATATACGTAGTATACTTATATCTAGTACCTAATCTAATTATACTATACGTGCACGTGTATCATATACAGTCAACTCCTCGTTATAACGAAGTGCTCGGGACCGTTGTTTTATTTCGTTATAAGCGGAGTTCGATCTTAAAAGAGCTCATTACAAATTGGAATTCGTTATAACCGGAGTAAAATCAATTTCTTAGAGGCTTTATCTATCTATCTGTATCTGTATATTAAAAGCGGAATTGTTGTGGATGTGTGTGTGTGTGTGTTTGTCCAGAATTAATAGGAAAGACTACGAGTCCTACAAAGCTGAAAATTGGCATACAGGGGTAATTTTGTACTGCGACAACGATCTATTGGTTTTTGAACAAAATAACGGGATTATGACGTCATAAAGGCACTTATTTGAGAATAACTCTTTCAGTTTTTATTCGATTCGCCCACAATTTTAGATGATAACACAACATACAATGAGACACACGTATACCGATTTATGGGATTGTGACGTCACGTACGAACTAATTTGGATTCAGCTCTTACATTTTTGATTCAATCGTCAAACAAATTTGTCACATTATAAAACAGAATGTGTTGCATATCCCAAGAAATTTTTATATTTTTCGCATTTAATCTGAGCCAGGCAATAATAAAAATGTAACCTCCAATTGCTGCGTCATTGCTCATACTGAGGTTTGATGATTTAATCTTCACATACATATCACCGAAATTGCATTCTTGATTAATCCAGTTTGGCTTCCATCAGTTTATTTCTATTCGTGATATTTAGCCTACGTCAATCAGTGACAATCACATAAGTGTACATAATATTACTATCAAAGTAATTCAACTATTTACAAACAATTTTCCTATGTAAATCCTGGGTTAGTAAATAACATGAATGAATGAATTAATTAATTAGTTGACATACTTAATAGCAGCATAGAGTACGTGTAATTTACAAGTCACAGGTTTAACCTATTTAATATGAGTGATAGTTGAGTAGTGTAAGGCCGCAAAGCGGCCGTTAATTAATTGTGTTGCGGTGTGTAACACGAATGAACAAAAGTCGCGAAGCGACTTTTGTGAGAGAGTGATCAGTCGCGAAGCGACCGAGACCGAAGGGCTCGTATTAATAAAAGCGAAATTGTTGTGTGTTTGTTTGTGTGTTTGGATGTTTGTCCAGAATTAATTGGAAAGACTACAAGTCCCAGAAAGCTGAAAATTTGTATACAGGGGTAATTTTGTACTGCGACAACGATCTATTGGTTTTTGAAACAAAATAACGGGACTATGACGTCACAGTTGCGAAAAACAGATCTTTTGTGCTAGCTTCCTAATTTTGATCCGATCTGTAGAAAATTCAAAGCATTAGACGTACACTAAATTTCTACACCTGATAGCAGTTCACGAATTCCCATTTTTCTTCTGATTGTGACACGGTTAATTAATTAGCCCCTATACTAATCAACCATAAATAGTGTATCGTACCAACACAGGTATAGCAAAGTGCAAGTGGTGTTTGAGGGTGTGTTTCTCCAGAATTAATAGGAAAGACTACGAGTCCCAGAAAGCTGAAAATTGGCATGCATTGGTAATTTTATACGCTGACAACGATCTATTGGTTTTCTAAGCGAAATAACGGGATTATGACGTCATAAACGAACATATTTGGGGATAACTCATTCAGTTTTTATTCGATTCGCCCACACTTTTAGATGATAACACAACATACAATGAGACACACGTATACCGATTTATGGGAATGTGACGTCACGTAGGAACTAATTTGGATTCAGCTCTTACACTTTTGGTTCAATCGACAAATAATTTTGTCACATTATAAAACAGAATGTATTGCATGTCCCTAGAAATTTTTATAATTTTCGCATTTAATCTGATCCAGGCAATAACAAAAATGTAACCTCCAATTGCTGCATCATTGCACATATTGAGGTTTGATGATTTAAACGACTTTGTTAATTAAAAGCGGAATTTCGTTATATCCATTTCGTAACAAAAGTTTTAATAATGTACTAATAGATATAGGGTTACCAACTCGACTCAGTTGTTTTCCAGGAGGATTTTTTCCCGAATTTGTTTGCACAAAATACGGAAATTTTTACCTTAGTGACGTCAAAAAGGTAAGAAAAATGTAAGTTTTTTCTTTCTGATTTGGATAGATAGCATGTCAAAGGATAGTTTGGAGTATTGAAATACAGTCGACTCCGCTTAATAGAGCCACCTCGGGACCAGGTTGTTTTGACCCGATTAAGCGGAGAAACCGATTAACCGAAAATATTGTAAGCCAAACTCTAATTCTGCCTATAAATCCTGTGAAATTTTGACCCGATTAAGCGGAAAAACCGATTAACCGGTGGCTCTATTAAGCGGAGTTGACTGTATTTCAATGATTTACTGGTAATCGAGTACCGTGTCACCTTAATTAATAAGAATCGACCTCAGTTTACAAAATCCATGAATTTGGACATCAACAATATAATTATAACATTTTTAGAGTATTAAAAACTCCCGGATTGGATTTGCTGATTTCCGGGAGACTCGGTCTGATTCCGGGAGGGTTGGCAACCCTAAATAGATATAAGGATTTCCGGACCATTGAACGAAATCGTTATAAGCAGGTATAATTTTTAATGTATAAATCACAATATGAATATTGATTGTTGTGGTTTACAGAAATAGGTAAACAAACTAATGAAAATTCAAAATCAATATGTCAGCTTTCATCGGAGATTATTGGTAAACTTAAAACTCTGGAAAATGGTAGAAAGGGTGAGTAGTAAGGTCGCATAGCTGCCGTTCACTTGAAGTGCGTAGCATCAACCCGTCGCAAAGCGACCGAGACCGAAGGGCTACTATTATATAAATTTCATTTAAAAAGTGAATTCTTTTGGCAATGTTTGCCCCCCCCCCGGAATTGGCTAAAGCTCCGTCAGAATTCCTGCACCCCGAAAATTAGAGGGAACGCTGCCCCCCCCCCCCCCCCAATCCCATAATGGTTTAAAATTTATGATTCTCATGCTATTTCAGGGGCGGATCCAGGGGGGTTTAGGGGGTTGCAACCCCCCCTTTTGTGTTGAGTGGTAACTCTATCGCATTACTTTGTGAGTTTCCATTCTACCACAGATACTTGTGCTGCACCTCATGATAAGAAACACACTCTTATAAAGTCCACCGATTAGCTACTGGGTGTACTAATGAGTAGTATCTAAACTAGTATTTGGACAAGATAACTAACTTTCGCAATAACGCTGTGATAGTTCGTAAAAGAATCAATTGAACAACATAATATAATTGGATAATAATAGTATGTTTGCTAGTCTTAAAATGGCATCTAAAATCATCTCCAGATGTATAAGGGTCGATTTTTTTCGGGGGGACACACCCAGAGCTGCATGGGAATGGGATGGGAATGGGAATCAGATTTTCCCCTGTGGGGATCCCCATAGGTATCCTGTGGGAATTCCCATGGGATATTCGAATATGGTTTCATTAGGCCATCCTTAATTAATATAGGCTTTACTATTGATACGAATCTGCTTTAGTATTAAATTGTTTTTTATGTATACGTACGTATATTATACTCCCCTATGGGGATTCCCATGGGGATTCCCACAGGATTCCTATGGGAATGGGATGGGAATGGGATGGGAATGGGAATGGAAATTCCATTCCCACGGCAACCGTGGACACACCCCCAGACCCCCCTTGGATATGGTCGCTTATATATTAACATCCCCCCCTTTAAAAACACTCTGGATCCGCCCCTATATTTTGCATTTGGGTTAATATTGATCAGATAATTTATTGAATTGATTCAAGCGAATTCTAAAATGACAACTAAGGAACCTCGAAATCGAAGTGAATAGACCCAGGAATAACATTAGTAATTTATATACAGTCGACTCTGCTTAAGTTTAGGAAGGTTGTGTTAGATTTATAAATATTCCGTTTGTTTTGTTATTTGATTAATTTATGAAATCAGCTTGTATTTCTATTGTTTACTAAAAGTGAAAATATCCAATATTAACTCGAAGCACTTAATTATTTGAACAAAGTCCCTGTTCCATCAGAATAATTAAAAGTATAAGTTAGATAAATATATTAATGATAGCTAGGGTTACAAAGGAATTTGCTTTAGGGACACTTTGTGGATAATATGGACAAAAACTTTAAAGCAGACTTAATTAATCTATATAAATAGAATTGATTTAGCTATAGGCATAATTTCATAAACTGGATTCTAACAATTATTATTTATCAATTTGAGAGTTATCATCATTTCAAAGAGTCTTACGCCCGAATTTAAAGTGAGCTATACCAACAAATTACTCAATATATTACTATGTGTATACTGTATAATAAATATAATATTATACGTACATATGTATGGAACACGGTTTGCTAAGTTGTATTGGTAGAGCTGTAGAGCAGTTGTTCTCAATTAGGGAATTGTAACAAATTGGGTATGCACACATCAGGCAACTAATTTAATTGATCCCAATTATCGGGGGATTTATCGCACAAAGTTAATAGAATAACATTTTGTATATATCATTCTAAGATTGAGAAGTATAAGGTGTAGACAGCATAAGAATTATTTAAAAGGAACTGCTGCTACGAGCACAAATTGAAAGGTTAATTATTAATAACTATCTACATCAGGTTTTTTTTAAAGGTTGATACCTTGGTGCAACTCAGCGCGGCCTTGGTGTAATTCAACACTGCAGCGGCCGCGGCCGACCCGAATCGTGGTGTAACTCCAAAAAATTTACACCAAGATCGGCCTTAAAAAACCCCTGATCTACATTTGTACACTTCCCCTTTATGGTGGTATCAGAGAATCCCCCTAGGGCCATGTGTCGTCACAGACTCCTGTACTAGGGTCAGATGCTTCCTGTGTCGTAGGAAATGAGTAAGAAGCAACAATTACAATATACAGTATACTCAGTTTTGTTCCAGGGTAGTTTGACCAAATTGAGCGAAGAAATTTATTAACCGAAAATATTTGAGTCAAACTGTAATTCCTCTAAAAATCCTGTGAAATTTTACCCCATTAAGCGGAGAAATCTATTAACCGGTGGCCCTATTAATAGCGAAGTAATTCAATTCTATAAATTGAGAAAAATTCAATTTACTTCAACGTTTGCATGATAACATTTGTTCAAAATTTAAGCTACTAATGTGTCTATATATATATATAGTCACCACTAATTAGCCACAATTACTATGGAAAGTTTTTCTATTTATCTACAATTTAAGAATATCAATTACAAATAAAGTTGACCTAGTAAATTTGGTCCAAATCTTAACTGTCCCACTCCCAACAGTGGCGGATCCAGACACGTTGAAAAGGGGGGGCCCAAGAAAAATGCGAGCGTAGCGAGTAACTTATAAGGGGTCTGGGGGATAACCCCCAGATTTTTTTTGAGTTATATACACTCAGAAGTAATTTTAAACGCTAATTTCTTTATAAGGAGCCATAGTTCAAACTTGAAGCTGAAGTTTCTTAAAATATTTTGTCAATTTCAGTTTCGAAGGGGGGGCCCAGGCCCCCTGGGGCCCCCCCTGGATCCGCCTCTGCCCAATTCCCAAACACAGATGACCTTTTGGCCAATATCGTGTAAGAGATAACTTATTAATTATTTAAAATTGAAATGCAACAAGTAAAGTAATTGATTTGGTTAATCTTACACTATAGTATACTTCACATAATACGTGATACATCTTCAGAAATTGCAAATATACTTCCAATTAGTCAATTGTTCTTTATGGTATACTTAACTCTAATAGCCCGAAATATGAAAAGTTCTATTTTTTTCAGTTGGAACAGTAAAGTGGAGTAACAGCGAATGTTTAAGGCAAAGTTTAAAGAATATTCGCCTCACTTTAATGCATCCAGAGTTTTCCCAGGATTATTCTATGGATTTTCCTGAATCACTTATTGGCTTTTGAATTTGTCTAATGACCTACTTATCGATTTTTTCACGCAACTATTTATTGACATTAAAAAATACAATTCTAAGAGTTGGTGATTGAAATCAAGACGAAACAATAAATTAAAAAAACAATTGCAGAAATTCAGGGAAATCCATTGAGAATCCATTGAGCAATAACATTCACGAAAATTGTTTGAAAGGGCTGGTAAGGAATATTATTAACTTAAACACATTTCCAAATGGTATTACACCTTCGGACGACGATGACGTCATCATTAATGTTAACTTATCTTACAATTTCGCGAATTTTAAGATTCGAATTATTGGGTTGTTCTTAGATAATTCGATAGGTAAAGAATAAATGCAGAATATTCACACATAGTATTAATGCTGTACAGTCGATTCCGCTTAATAGAGCCACCGCTTAATAGATTTCACTGCTTAATCGGGTCAAAATTTCACAGGATTTATAGGACGGTATTACATTCTGGCTTAAAATATTTTCGGTTAATAGATTTCTCCGCTTAATTGGGTCAAAGCGACATGGTCCCGAGGTAACTCTATTAAGCAGAGTCGACTGTAGTTCAAATTACTCAGAATAAGAAGGGTTAGAAGGAAATAACGAATAATTACATTCACTACCACCCGAAATACTTAACTGAAATTGTTTAACACATTTATACTAGTGATGAAAAATCGTAAATAAATTCAAAATAACAGCAGCTCCTGATCTAGTAGAAATAAAATAAAGTGCCTCCAAAAGAAATACTTTTGGTGCAATTGAAATGGTAAAAAGAGGGAAGGGGCGTCGAAGACTTGGGGTATAAGTAATTTTGCGTTACCTAATGTAAGAACTGCCCTTAGCTTAGACTACACCATCTAATAATTATATTGTAGTAGAGAGCATGCAATCCCAATTATTCGGGCCTATCTTTGACTATTTCAGCTGTAAATATAAATATATTTAAAATATACTTAACAGTCTTAACTAAATGTCCTTCCGCAGTATGAAATATTCTAGTAAATAAATGACAAAAAGACTAAAAGCATTGATTACAACAGTTATAATATTTAAACGTAAACAGGTATGCTAATTGCAAATTAATATTATATACTTGCTAATATTAACTAAGCAAATAAAAACAGGGAGTAACCTAGGGTAGGGATACTATAAATTTTTATTTGAGAGAAAAGGGAATCTAAATTAAGAAAACTAAAGCAGAAAGCGATGCTATTTGGGGTTTTTAGACATTAATATTACATTATAATCATTTTTTTCCATAGGATCTAACGGAATGGATCAAACAATCACTGAAATGAAAAATATTTACGAGTTATCGAGTGAGCTAACGACTGGCGACGTAGCCAAGTTAAGAACACTAATGAATGTACCTTCGGGGATACGCGATGAAGACTGTGATGGAATAAATTTCCTGTCAGCCATATTAAATTGGGAAAAATTTAATCCGCACTCATTTTACCAGGCATTGATCAGTTTGAAACGTCCCGACTTAATTCAAATTGCAATTAAAGTTCCAAGGCTATGTGTGTCAAAGCCTTTACAGGGAACCGATATATTCGAAGAAACTTTATCAATGAAAACGTTTTTACAACTGTTGAGAGCCGAAATTCCGCAGAAAAAATGGCAAGTAATAACTATATGCATCAAAGGTAGCTTGCAAGGCATATACGATTTTGAAAACATAATCAGGGATTGCTTAGATAGTCAATTAATCAACAAAGAACTGAAAGATTTCGAAAATGCACTTACAGCAATTAAGTGCATAGATGTAGCAACCAAAATCAGAGAATACAAATCATTGTTCGTAGAAATGTCAGAAGATGAATTCATCGGGAAATTGAAAAGGGCATTAAGACTGCAAGGCGTTGAAATTAAACAGTGGGAACAAAAACTGAAACAGTTCCTTAACATAACATACACAATGGTGACACAAATGCTGGGAGAAGAGGATACTGTGAGCTTAACGAGTGTGTACATAGAACTGACCATTGTTAAAGAGGAACCTCGTCCCGTGAAACTAGAAGATGAAACAACGTTTAATGAGATAGCCTATCTGAGGAAAATCGCTAACAAAGAAATCGAAATAACATCAGTGGACTTTACAAACGAATTGAAAACCTATACCGCAGAGAAACCGGAGATTTGGTGCCTAATTGGCAACCCCGGATGTGGGAAAACATTCCTTTCTAAGAGGATAGCGTTACGATTCGCAGAGGCTGAACTGAAACAAATTTCATATTCCATTTCTATCCCTTGTCGCAACTCCAATTGGCACTCCATGGAAACCACACGCGTAGAAGAAGGCAAATCAGTCACGTCTGAATTTGTCCAAGAATGGCTGTGCTTGGGATTGCCAGCGACATCCGATTGGACGAAAGACCTCGCCAAGCACATAGCCAAATCGGATGGAGAGGGTCTGTTGCTCATCATAGATGGACTCGATGAGTTCACTAAGAAGATACCGTTTGACAAGTCTCTGCTATACTCGCTGCTAACAAGAGAAACACTGAATCAGTCCACCATCATAGCCACCACGAGACCAGGGGCCTGGACAGACATTAGCTCGCATCAAGGAATCATAATAGACCGATTCTACCAAGTCTTGGGATTTTCACCTGAAAACAGAGACAGGTATTTCCAAAAGCAAATTACAAAGCTGGATAAGTTGAACGAATGCAAGAAGCTACTGTCTCTGTACGACGAGATGAACCAGCTGTCTCTAATACCAGTGAATGCCTCCCTGTTCGCGGCCCTACTGAAGGATGATACCGTGACTATCCAAACATTAACACACCTATACAGAGAACTAACCTGCTACCTGATCAGGAGACAATTAGACAGGATGGCTCTAAAGGAACAGGCAAAAGTTAAAAAGATTGAATTATTCGACAAAAGCATCCTGGACTGCCTCTACGCCATAGGGAGAATCGCAATGATAGGTGTGGCTAGCCGCGAACTGACCTCCACCGAAAGAGTCCAAATGATAATTAATTATGTAGAAGTAGAGTGCCAGTGCTTAGGCCTGGCACATGAATTCTACACCAAAGACTCAGTAGGCACTATTAAAAAGGTTTGGGCATTTGCCCATCTAACAATGCAGGAATTCACCTCAGCCATCTTCCTAAAATCAACCTCGTGGATAAAGCAGTGCATGAGTGTACGCTACATAGCCGACTGTAACGAGCACTTCTCGATATTTCGAATGGTTGTTCGTTTTCTCTGTGGTCTCCTGGCTAATAAGTCTGCTGCTCTGCTAACCATTCTGTGTAGAAAGTTGCTGCCTGAAACAACTGAAGATCTACCCATGTATCACCAATTAGGGTTTGAAATCGGTATATTTTCTACTTTATTATTGCCATACACAAGATATTATGACTTTACGAAGAAATACTTCCAAATAATCCCAAATCTTTTCGAGACGAATTCCCTCCATATCCACCTCGCCATCAAGCGATTACTTCCCACTTCTGTCTCGCTGTATCTCGATGGGAATGTACTACCCGTGTCTCCTAACGAGTGGCTTTGCTTCACACAGTCACTACAGCTAGTCCAGCGAATTAAAGTCCTCTACATACACACCACGCACGTGAGTATAGAGCAGTTTGAATCTCTAATGAAGCAAATACAAATCTATCCACTATCCCAGTTAGCTGTTAAATTTGAAACGATTTATACACTTAAAGAGCCTATGAGTCGTAAAGTCCTAGCCTACACTAACCTCATTAATAAAGCTGTATTTGGTCATAATACTCGCATTTGCATAGAACTAATGACATGTGATATAAAGGAATTGACAGATATCGATTTGTTTACTTCTCCTACCAATCAGCATATTAATAGCGTGATGCTGTACAGTAGTAGATATTCCAATGAATTACTTGACCAACTAGTCAACTGTGTTGTATCTTCCGAATGCTTTCAGTATCTGGCTATTGATACAACAAAACACTTGAGCATCTTCCTACCTGCACTAACCCAAGCCACTCAGTTAAAGGGACTATACATCCAGGCTCTACATGGAAACTATGATCAGCTATTAGATGAACTGATGCCTAAACTCACTCAGTTAACAGAAATTGTATATCCTGGCTACTCCCCGCTACCTCACATGGCACATCTAACTGGACTCACATATCTATATATAATGTCTGGATATGGATCTGACAAATCACAATCAGCCAATCTACTCCGAGTACTGAATAGTAACCATAATACACTGAGGGTAGTTAACCTACCGCACTTAGATAAGATAGAATTCAAGCGCTGGACAGAATTCTTATCTGCTATACAATGCTGTGTTAATATAGTTAGGCTAGAGATAAGCAATACTTTTTTAATTTCATCAGAGGATACTTCTCAATGGACACACACCCTGAGATGTCTGCAGTCATTGCTTTATCTAAACATTTCCTATGTTGCACTATATGATGCTGGAATGTTATATGTGTGTCTGGGACTAGCCAAACATCCATCAATTAGGTTCTTACAAATATTTTACTGCCAACAGACCTCTCAGTCGTGTGAAGCACTCACTAACCTAATCCCTACTCTCAGACAGCTGGAGATACTGAAGATAAACGATCTCTCCAAACCAGATCCAGTTCCCATTGAAGCACTCAGATTAGCAGCGGAGGAGTACTCTATTTATTTTAAAGATTTTCTTTTCCATTAAACTTTCTGGAGACTATATCCGTACTTCGCTAGCCCCAAAAATGAATAGCTGCTACACAGTATACGGAATTCCTAACTAACATTTAATTCTATATAATATTAGATTCCAGTTACATTTAGAATTAACAATGCAACGGTTGTAACTTGTAGTAAAGTTATATTATGATTAATTGTTCTACATATTTCCATACACCAAGGCATGAATATTGTATTGGAATATTGTAAATTGTATTTTTTGGTTCAGATTACCAAATACATATCATATTCAAACTACTCATTGTACTGTCTTATAAATTCGTCGAGTCCGTCTATTATCAAGAGGAGACTCTCCCTCCTGTCCTCATTATGTATCGTGTCAGGGACTCTGCCCATCCTACACCGAGTGGCATACTGATGCCAGCCATCTGCGCATGTATTTGTTGATCTCTTTGTCCTCTTGTCTCGCTACCTCTATCATGCCATTCTGTGTCTCTGCAGTGTGTGCACAGGAGATACTGGGAGTTCTCTAGTTTATCCATCCCGTAATAGTATCCGGAGTACTTGCATAGGAAGGTGTTGCCACAACCTGGATTCCCTATTAGCGTCCAGATTTCTGGTTTCTCGGTGCGACAATGGGAAAGATGAGATTCAAAGTCAACTATTTCTGATACGTACTTGGTATTCCATTTCCATTTCAAACCTCCTCTGCTCTTTGTTCATTTCCCTCGGGAATTCTATCTTTTTAACGGAGGTCTCTGCTTCTGGTTTGACTCTATCTGTCTGTTGTTTAATGGCAGTGAATGGAGTATACATGGATTCCAATGCAACCATTTCTCTGTCTAGTATAACATCACTGACATCTCTGTGCTGCAATAGCATATACTCTCTCAGTTTCCTCATCCATTGGGGATGGTTATCGAATTATCTTCTCCTTCGTATTCTATCTCGGACAAGAGTTTAGTTTTGAATTAATCTTCACTTAAACCTTCGAACATAGATGCGTACTTTTGGATTTTCGGTACCAAATCGACTTTTCATCCGGAGTTCGTATAACCGGAGTACCCATTGAATATCCATTGTAGGGACCTGATTTTGTGGAACTGTTTGTTCATATTATCCGGAAATTTGTATTAACCGTTTCGTACTAAAGAGGTTCTACTGTGTATATACAGTAGAACCTCGTTAGACTTTAGTAAGCTTCGAGATTATTCCTTCTTGTATCAAGTTGTATGCAAATATTCAGTATCTCTTTTGTGTTATCACTCTCTGTTATGTTTTGTGCGATTATTTCCTAAGTTGATTAATACGCGTATTATAGTATTATACTTATTATATGATCTAGAAAACTGTCAGTTCTAATTAGCATAAATATTCAACATGTGCTATGCAAAGCTATGACAGAAATTAAAAGTAGTACGCTATCCACCAGTAAGTACTACGTATTATACGTTAAATCTATGATCACCCAGGGAATATTACGAAATGAATTCAATAGAATATTTAGAATTCTTGTTGTAAATATAACATCTAGCCAATAATCATATTTGACTGTTGTATGACGGTGTCATAGTGCCAGCGGTCCCCCCAAAATAATGTCCCCCCGGACCAATTGCACTAGGGCCAGCTGTCCCCCCGGACTAGTGGCCTTAGTGTCAGCTGTCCCCCCTCAGGGTCAGATGTCCCCCACTCGGACTACTCACCCTAGGGCCAGCTGTCCCCCGTCAGCAATTATCCCATATCCTGACACAGATACATGTTGAAAACTAATGAATTGCTATACATCTTGTTGTAATCGAAAAATACATGCGCTAGTCATCAGGATATTGTTACTAAATTAAAATGATGTAAATCTATATTGGGAAGATATGTAGCACTTAATGTAGAATATGAAACTATAGTGATGTGCATTGTGAAATTTAGTGTTCTGGGGCCCTAGTGTGAGGTTTCTGAGGGAAGACATCTGTCCCTAGGGCCACAGGTCCGGGGACATCTGATCCTAGGGCTACAAGTCCGGGGACATCTGACCCTAGGGCCACAGGTCCGGGGGGACATCTGACACGGGGGGACAGCTGGCACTCTGACACCGGATTATAGAGTGTCGGAATATGCAAGTTCTACTGTATACAAAGCCCATGATATTATATCATTACTTTTCATGAGTGAAAAAATCTTGAATTAGTAAATTAGAAAGAAAATATAAATTACTATACAACTTGTGGAGTTATAAAGCCATGAGACAGCACTCCTTGCTTTCAAGTGCTACAACAATGTTATTGTGCTTGCTAACTGCTACTCCTCTCGGACGAACAAACTTGTGATCTCCAGACAGCATATCGTTATTTATAGTGTGTACTAACTCTCCTTTGTTGGTGAATATCTTGATTTGAGCTTCAAACCAGTCAGCTACTATAATATTCCCAAATCGGTCTATTGAGAAGAAATAACAGCAACTAATCTCACTTTTCGGTATCAAGCATCTCACTAGCTCTCCTTCTAGGGAGAATACCTGGAGATGGAAAGGGGGAATGGGACCAAACACTACATACATATTGTCTTCGTAGAGTTTTATGCTAAATATGTCTGTGTTAGAATTCATTTGAGAAGTTTTGAGAGTTATTCTGTTTAGGAATTCAAGGTTGGAATTCAAAATAATAATCGACTTATTTACCCTCTCACACCCGTAGATATTATTGTTGTTATTGATATCAATTCCCCACACATCGTTCTGTGTATCAACTGATTTGACGATTTTATTATTTGATTTTCTTATCTTCAACATATGCTTACCAGCTGCTACGAATATATATTCATCGGTTAGAGCTATTCCAATAGGAGATTTAGTTGTTGGAATCTTGTAGAGATGAATACCTTCTTCATTGAACACTTGAATTAAGTTAGACTCGTTATCAGCTACAAATATATTCTGTGTTGAATAGTCAATTGCCATTTGCATAGGCCATTTAATCTCACTAAGCCCTGTCCCTTCACGGGACCAGACAGGACTCAGTTTCAGAGAATAGTCCTCTGTCCTGAAAGGTCTCTCCTTCAGAGTCACAACCTTACACACCTCAATCACTGACTGTTCCAGCTGTTCCCTCTTCCAATCCAACTCTACCCACCCCACACTCACACCCCTTGATACCTCCTCTCCGATCTTATCTTCCAGCGTACGGAGGTTCTTCTCAAGCACATCTCTCAGTTTGTTGTCTCTCAAATCTCTCTCTGTTGATTCTCTGGCTGTGTTCAGTTCATTGAAGATCCGTCTCTTCTCTGCTAACTCGTGTCTCGCTCGTGCAACTATCCCATCCATCTCTTGCAGCAGACTGAGTTCTCTCACTGCTAGCAGAGAGTGTAGCTGTAGGAAGTCACTACTCACTCTCTCTTTCTCTTCCTGCACGTGGCTAACCAGAGCCGCTAGCGCTCTCTCCAACTTGTCAATACACAGCAGCTCTCCTGGTGCTGCTATACGTGTCGCCATGTCTCCGAAAAAATCAATATATATTCAATGGTACGTATTCACTAAACTAAAGTAAACAGTTTCACTATATTATACTACGTATACTACATTGGATATTTCAGATTTAAGTTGGTATACTCTAAACACAATGATTGTTAGAAAACTCATGTGATTATCCCAGCTAATAGCAAAGAGCATAAGTACACTTACTATATGGGGATATATATACAAGAGTTCTTATAAATAGGAAAATATTTAACAAATAGTTCTGAGGTCATCTACCGTACTAAAATTATGA
This sequence comes from Hexactinellida sp. DTS-2022, assembly GCA_028753945.1. Classification (NCBI taxonomy): domain Eukaryota; kingdom Metazoa; phylum Porifera; class Hexactinellida; species Hexactinellida sp. DTS-2022. Next base: position 11,791,248 of record JAPNXP010000001.1, read on the forward strand.
TATATAAAATACGTAAAAACATAAAATATACTCAAAATATTCCTTCATGTAAAATATTATAATATTTATCAATCCACGTTGTGGTCGATGAATATTTGCAGGATTGCTTCGTTCACCACTTCCTTACCGACAAACTGAAACTTACCACAGAGATTTCCCAGATTAATTTTCATTGCATCCTCGAAATGAGGGAAGTGTATTCCCGTATTAATTCCATGATAATTAATGTTGAACTTCTTCATATTATCCCACACATCTCTGTTCCACTCGAACTTACACAGAGTGCCATTATTGCAGCAGCAACAATGCTGTTTGTTGCTTTTCGGTAAATGTGATTCGTAGTTGGGAAAATCTCCGTGTGGGGGTGCATCAAATAAATGAATAATAATATTCCTAACTTCAGTACTAATCTTCCAATCACACTTTGTAGTTGCAGTTGCCAGTCCGTCTAACACGGCTTCCGGGTAATCTCCTCCCCCATAGGCTTTAACTGATGCGAGGAATTGTTGAACACTCTCGTATTGTGCGGTAAATTGATTGTTGGTAGGAAACTGCTCTATCATTTTCTCATCACAATGGTCACGGTAAATAACAACTTTAAACTCCGATTGAAGATTGTTATATTTGTTAATAAACTGCCCTACAGAGATGCGAGCTTTCTTTATCTCTGAAATCATAGAGCCAGTGCCGTCTATCACGAAGCATATGTAATGAAACTTTGAGTTTAGAGTTATACTAAGCTCATCATAGGAGGTATAAGGTACGAATTTAATCTTGGTTCCTCGAGTATCATGATAGTTCAATATTCCTTTTCCATATTTGTTCCATGTATGTATCATTTTTTGTCGATTTTCATGCTGCAACGCCAAATATTTCTCTTCATTTGGTTGGTTCCAGTTCCAATCGTTCTCACATAGGTGTTTAAATGATTTCCAGTTCAGTTTACATCCTGAGAAATCAACCCTTGTATCATCTTTATAATCGTCACACATAAATAGGACGGCAGTTTTTTCTTCATCATTGTTCCACACTCTACCACCCATCGAACAGATTTGGTGTCCTGTTTTTATCTGGCATTTGCCGTTGTTTGGGTGGAGCTCTCTCTCGCACAGTTTCCCACAACTGGGACACCGAGACGGACAACCGAGTGCATCTTTCTGAAATTCTTCTTTGACACGTTGCACCATTTCCGAAAATTCAAAATCAGTCAATTGATATTCGTAGGTGTTTAAAACCGAAAGAAATTCTGTGATATATTCAAATATGTTGAAAATATTCTCAGTATTGAACATTTTAGTATTTTCTAGCTTTTTAAATAAATCTTCATTGAGGAGATTGGATGTATTGGTTGGTTTATCACATAACACATAAGTGTCAGATCTTTTCACCTTAACTCCATCCAGCACAAAAGCATTAGAAAAGAAATTGTTGAATTCTTCACTACTTACCCTTGGATCGAGGTACATTCGCAAATATAGTATCGCACTTTTAAACGGACTTTCTTTCGCCTTAATCAGGAAATCGGCTCCACTTTTTCTACAAGATTCCATGTCTACTATCTCAAAGTTGCTGTCTGAGTCGAAAGCATTTCGCTCAGTACTACCTGAGCATTTAGCAGCAAGAGCAGTTAGCAATGCATTAAGCACTCTTATGACAATTCCAGTTTGCTTTGTAAATTTTTCATCCATATCTCTATTTATTTTCTTATAGAGTTCAGATTCAACTTGTGACCATATATCTTGGAAGCTCTTATTAAGCACTTCATTACGATTGCATATGTATTGAACAACAAAATTACCTTCGTACATCACTTCTTCCTCATCCCTATATAACTCCGTGGTAAAGTTAGAATAAGCCAAAAATAATACACTTTCATATGATAAGTCTTTTCGAGCCCTGAATTGGTGCTCAATAATAGGCTGTTCTACTGTTTTCAATCTTCGCGCTACACAACCATTAAAGTCTAGAGCAAAAGATCTGGCGAATTTAAGATCACTTTCTCTCATTTTCTTACGATCCCACGCCCCTCGAACAATTCTACGACTTTCAATCTTCTGCAAAAAGTATTGAAGAAGGAAGGCCTTCTTTTCTTTCGTTTCTTCCTTATTCTCAATCCGAAAATATGATTTAATATCCCAGAGAGATTTGAATGCATAAATAAACGCCAAAGTTGTAATAACTCTCTCCGCTGTATTCGTAAGCCTTGCTCCGAAGTAGTTTATTTCATAGTTGACTAGTTTAAATTTAGTGCACAAGAAATAAATAATCTCTTTAACAGTTCCGTGGGAAATAAAGCGATCTTTCTCTATGAAGGATTGTACCTCGCAAGTTATATCATCAACAAACTTTTCCCAAGTACTTTGAAAGAAATTGTCTGGAGATCTTAATTCGGAAGCCAATAATAAAATCTGAGAGTTTTGGTCTAATCTTCCCCAATTTATTTCTGGGTGATTATAATAACCTGAGCAATACTTTACCAGAGGTCGACATTCCTTCGGAATCCAATCATGGATAACTAGATTTGGTTTATCTTGCATAGATTTCTGTCTCATTTCAAATAAGGAATTCTTCCCAAAATATTGACATTCAGTTAATCCGGGATATGGCGTCATCTCTTTAATAGGAAAATTAATCTCACCGCAGGGGAATATAAACTGGTCTGGTCCAGAGATTTTAATAAGATTTGTTATAAATCTTGTACAAATATCCGACTTCAAGGCGTTAATTGAGTCATCAATTTCAAATTGGAAATCTCGAAATATTTCAAAAATTACTGGACCATTTTCCATTGTTTTAGATTCCATTCTAAAAATAGAATATAAATCGTTGAAGATTTCATCTCGCTCAATCTCTTCTTCTTTCTGGTCATCACAACCAAAACACTCTCGCCAAGTCTCTTCAAAAGGAATTTTCAGTTCATCAACGTTGAAATCCAAATATTTATCAACATTTCTAATTATCATTTCTTGAAACTGTTTCATACTCTGAGATAATTTAATCTCGGTTAAAACAGCTTTAATTTCTAATTTTAGCCAATCTTCATAAAATTTTCTTTCAATGTAGACAAGTCTAGAAAGATTTAACCTCGATTCATTACAAACATGACTCATCTTCCTAAGTAGAAGTTCAGTTTGACATTTAGTATCAAATCCAGCGAAACAACGATCTTGATATTGGTCGAAAACATCATCAAATTTGATCATTATCTTTGTCAATATTAGATTAGGATGGGATGGAGTGTCAATGGCATTAATTTCGAGAAAAAGATTTTCTGTGTTTTCAAGGAATAGGTGTTTTTGAAGATAAATATTTGTCTCCATTAGTTCTGAAACTATTTTGCCAAGGATGTTACTGCATATCTCCTCCTCTACATTCCTATACTTTACAATATCTTGGTATTTGATTATTGTGTCCCAAATGGTGCCAGACATTTCTATCCACTGATTCATCGTGTCAAAAGTCGCTCTCTCTCCTACTGGCATATTATCCAGCTGTTTAATTATGGCCATTCTAAGATCTGCACACTTATCAGCGAAAGTGATAGTAGGAGATAGTTTGGTTACCTTTGAATCGAATAATTTTCCTCCTGGCTTATTTATTTGTTCTGAATTGAATGCAGAAGGAAGGATAAATAGATTTTCTTTTGATACCTGAATCAGATTGGAAATCTTGACTCCTTCTGTGTCCACTAACTCTGGCCTCTCATTCAATTTGTTTATCAGAATATTCATGGAGTCCAAGTGTTTGTCAGGATCAGGATCAGCCTGTTGGTTCAAAACAAAGAATATCTTAGGAGTAGGTACTTTTGTGACTTTAAGTCTGTTCAGAGAATAAGCACACACTTGCAGTAGGTTTTGCATTTCACTGCCTATGTCTCCTATCACATTAATAATAACTACTTGGGACACAGCCATACAGAATAGCACCATGGTCCAGTCGAAATGGATATGTGAGGTGTCTTTGATGTTTCCTCTCTCAATCGCATCCAGACCTTCCGTGTCCAGAATAAGGAAATAATTTGAGAGATTAACAGGCCGACTCAACCTGGAGAGAGACCCATAAATTCCTTTGGTGCATCTCCCAGCGCTGGTTAGGAACTTGCAACCAAAGCAGTAGTTAAGCAATGTAGACTTCCCGGAGCTCTGTGGCCCGAATATACTCACTACAATAGGGGCCTGTTTTATTTGGATCGTTTGACCCTCATTTATTAGCTGTAACTCTCCAAATTGTTTATCATACAAATGAAATAAGAGATAATCAATTTCTTTGTTAAAGAACCGGAGATTATCACCATCTATCAGCTCGAAAGGCTCTCCTCTCTCCACATGATTACTGAAGTTTTTCACGAATAATTGTAAATAAGAATTAACTTCATTATTGTCGAGTAAACCACCATAATGATACGACAAGAAAGCCTCCCTCCAAATTATCTCTAATTTAAATAAATCGTTCTTTGACTTTATCTGTTTTGAGAGGATAGAAAGTTCTTGAGATAGCTTCCATAAAATAAATGTTGAATTCTTCTGTTTTAATATTTCATTAAAGTGTACAACTACTTCACCCATTCGAGTGCTTTTCAGCGCTTTTGATACATCTGTACATTGGACATTGAGTTGATCAACCTTCTTCTGGTCAGTTTCAGCGGAAGCTCTGTGATAACAACTCATGTAACTGACAAAGAGAGGATAGTAAGGTAGGGAGAGATTACTGGGAATAAGGTTCATAATTATTTGGATTAACTGTTTGTCCGATCGAAGTTCCTCTAAGCTATTGGGATCAAGCTTCGCAATAACATTCTCTAGAAAGCTATCTCTAATACGCTTAGGATTATCATATCTCAAATGTAAAATTTCATAGCCAATTTCTTTCAATGATTTCTTCATTGAGTGGTTATTTGTTTTAGATTTTGTGAGATTAGGTATGAAAATTCTTTTAACTGATTGATTATTGGTAAGCTCTTGTTCTATTTTCACTTCATTATCTTCGCAATCTCTGATAAACTGAAACACGTATCTAACTGATCCTGTTAGCCTGTCTAAGTCATTATTCAATTCTCTACGGTTTTGTGAATAATCAAGATAGCTCACATGAATCAATGCAATATCCAACTGCTGACAGATTATATTAATCACAGACAAGTCAGAATGTCCATGACAATCAATGTATGCCCATTTGGTAGACTCATCACTCGCCTTCTCTCCGAACAGATTCTTTGTCAGTTGGATGTCAATCGAGCCAAAGTGAAACGCACTAGTTGGAGGATTCCCCTGAACAAAGTCAGTACCGAAAATGAAATCAATAAGATACGACTTTCCAATTGGATTCCAGCCTGCTCTTCCTAAACCGAATGACACCAATCCATTAAATTCCTGCAGTGAGTACCATAGTTCTTTGCAAATCTCTAGCTCCCCATTGAGATTCGGATAATAGAGAGGCACGGGATTACTGAATGAATAATGCTCAATGCAGTATCCTCTGAGCACAGGTTCTGACAGCTGGAATAAAATGTGGAACATGTCGTGTGTAGTTAGATCTATCCTACTGGTGTTGGCTATTATCTGAGTTATGTCATCAAGAGGGAGACTGCACTTGAGGTAGTAGAATGCTAAGGGGAGGAGGTCATCGAATACATTCTTTTCGACCTGTTCGTTCTGGTCTGTACCATAAATAATTTCTTTGAATGAATTTGAGATTACCATCCTATACGTATGGAATGTTATTCTCTCCTTACCAAAATTGTTGACAATTTTAAGAATTTGGTCTCTTTGCGACTTGAAACAATGTTCTCTCACTACTGTACTTGGACTGTACTGTTCTAGGTAGTCTTTAATTACTGTTTCTACCTTATTCAATTTTAAGCTCAGTTCTTTAATTGAATTATGACTACATTGTTCGATGAGAGTGATGTCTTCAACGGATAACTCTAAATCAATTTCGAAAAATGTCTTAGATTCTTCAAACTTAGCGAAATAATTTTCTAATATCTTGTATTTAACATTATCTTGCTTTTTTAATATGCAACCGAGTTTGTCTTGTAATGTTAGGTCGTTTGAAATTATCATGGTGCGCAGCTTAGAAAAACTAATCTCGGAAAAGTATTCACATATAGTTCCCAACATTTTGTGACCTTCTTCCCCTTCAAATGTCAAAAATGTAATCTCTACGTATTCACGGACCTTTAATTCAGATAGCCTCAATATATTTGCAATATCACCTATTGAGTAACCAGCATTTACCTTCTCCCCAATCACAGTTTTCTGCCTGTCGTTAAGTGCTTTTGATTCGAAATACGCTGAAACTATAGCTTCATCAATATCACACAATAATGCAATATCTTCCATATTATCAAATTGAGGGTTGTCTATCATGGTTTGTTCGATTTTTGAAATGTCACATTGACTTATGCTGACGATTGTTTGTTGTTTCTTAAAAGATTTAAGTGCTTCAATTGCTAATTTGGCTTTCTCTTGAGATACTTTTAGCCTTGCAGCTAATACTGCTGGCCTTTCTATAAACTTTTCGCCATGATCTAGAATAAACTCTATATCCCCTTGCTTAAGGCCGAGAGAAAGGAGCTTGCTTTGTAAAGCATTGTCTTTCAAAGGTATTGACAAACTCAATGCATAACTGGTAAGAGGCCCCTCCCTTTGCGGGTTGTATTCATCTGAGGGCGAAACAATTGAACTTGCAAGAGCTTCGACAGGATCTTCTAATTCTTCACTTAAGTTCGGCGACATGATTACTGGAGGATTCGCGGGAAGATCGGATTTCTGGTATCTAGGGATATCTTTCGGAGTTGTGGTACATTCGCTTGTATCTCCATCAGGAGAAGCTTTACTACTTGTATGACCATGCTTCACAAAAGGGTCTGTTTCAGGTTCAATTTTCCTCCCAGCCATGCTAATAAATACCATCCATTATATAGGGTCGTGACTCGTAACCAGGAATTTTCCTATACCGTAACATTAATTTGTATTTGGGCGTATGTAAACCATGCGCGGCGCCAGGATTTTAGAACTGGGGGGGCAGAGGGGGGGGCAACCAATTTTTCAAGGGGGCAGCTTTTCCATCTGTCAGAATTTATCTGAAAACAATTGAGCTACGATGAACTTGTCATACATGCAAACTATCCAGGGATTTTGGACTTCATCGAAAATTCAGTGATTTTTTGAAATCACTTACTAGATATGCATTGTATTACAAATAATTTTATTTTTGAACAAAATAATTATCACAAATACTGTTAGTAAATTTGTATTTGCTACTTTTGGGGTGCGGCGATGCTATAATACGAGATATACGATATTAATATGTATGTTTTTGACGAAAATTGAGCGAGCGTAGCGAGCGAGCGAAAATTTTCAGACAATCGAGCCTCTAGAATGGTGTCCAGGGGAATGGGCTTTGGGATTATCATGGGCGAATTTATCACATATAATTTTAACTTGAGAATACACTAAATCCTGCCGCGCCTGATGTAAACTAGTAAAAATTTAATGTTTCAGATTCAATTTTTTTACTAGCCATACTAATGAACAACATCGTTAACACGTATATATCGATTATTCGAAATATTGTGTGAATGATAAGTAGATACAAGTTGTTTGGAATTTATAACCTGGAGTAAAATTAATGAATCAATTTAAAATTGTAAGAAGGTAGAATTGCCTCAAAAACTATTTTCCTATGATAATGGTTCTGGACACATTTGTATAAAGCCAAATATCATAGCCACTTTAGGCCAAACACTACCACTACAGTATATTTCTTGTCGGGATCCCAGAATGTTAATTATTTTTTTAATGTTACACTATATTCCGTTTCTATTCCAATTATATTTTGGGACAAAGTTCATACCTACAAAGTGGCAACCATTGGCGTAAATACATAACAGAAGGTGGGTACATCATGCAAAAGTTGAAACAAATTGTGCATATATTATTACAGGGCATCGCACCTTCATAAAATGTGGTTGCCTGGTTGGGACATATTTCCACATCCCTCGAATTTACTCTTGCTGCCAACTTAATCCAGACAAATCCCTGGGCATGCCGAGAACCCCCTGAACATTGATTCATTTCCCTGGACTCATCAATTTGTCCGAACGTAAAGTATTCGTTTGCTCGGTGTTCAATTACAAGATAAATAATTTAATTATATTTAGGTGGGTTGAAAAAATCCATTTTATTCCTAAATGCTTGTTAGTCACTGTCAATTACAACATTAACTGCTAACAATATAATAGTTTGTTTTAAAATACGTAAATCCTATTCCAATATGAATGAGAATTCGACAATATAATTTGTTTTTAGAACTACATTATTCTCATTAAAAAAACAGTATTTGATTTACTATTACATATGTACCAGTGTAATTTATCACGCACATACTAAGGGGATATCGAGTTCTAATATTACATGGATGTGCATAGTCACTATTTCCCATGATAAGTTATATAATATCAGTTAGAACCACTTTAAATTTCATTTTCTCAATATTTATCCAAACAAATGTTCATTTTTTCGATTTTTTAAGTAATCGCGATTATTATTAATTTTCCATCCGAACTGTAGAGACATTGATTGTTAATAGCATTTCGAATAAATTTGTTATTACAGGCGATATTCAATAGAAAATAGTATTGATCGAAGTAGAGCCAATCTCTTCTGTGGGTCTAGCATTGAATTCCTGAAATATAATAAATATCCCTTAACCAGAATAAATTATAGCACATAACTAAATAGCGCATATATTTGTGTGGAATAAAATTAATTAGACTCTTGAATTATCTACTTTTTTATGTGATTTTGAAGGTGGGTGTTGTCACTTGTGTCTTGAGTGCGATGATTATTGGCTTGTTTGTAGTCCAGATTGCTTCGGAGAATAGACTCGAGTTTTTACTAGAGATTGTAACTGGCTTTCAAATGTTATAATAGGAAAATAAATACTACTCTTGTCATGTAGCGGCATGGCGAGATGCGCTACTAAAAGATGAGTCACTCCCAGGAGGCCTAGGTGCTGCTAGAGTCCGCGAGGGATAGGAGCGAGAGCAGACCTAGAGTGTGCGCTGACGGAGCTCCTAGGGAGCAGTGGTCAGGCACAACGGTCGTCCCAAAGCTTCATAACAATTGGACCAATTGTTATGAAGAAGCTTTGGGACCTCATCAAGCTGCCACAGTTCCTGACTGCGGGCGGTCCAAGTGGTGTCGCCACCACTCAAGGGTTTCGGCCTTCCAGGCCTCATCAAGAGGACGGTCCAGTCCTCTACGGAGCTCCTAGGGAGCAGTGGTCAGGCACAACGGTCGTAGTGAACGTACCGAGGGTAGAGGACTGGACCGTCCTCCTGATGAGGCCTGGAAGGCCGAAACCCTTGAGTGGTGGCGACACCACTTGGACCGCCCGCAGTCAGGAACTGTGGCAGCTTGATGAGGTCCCAAAGCTTCATAACACTCTGAATGAAAATATTTTCATATTCATATAACACAGAGGGATTCAATAGACTGAAATTGAATAGAGCCATTTTATTCCATTACCATATTACTCAGATAATTGTTTATCTTCTACCTCCAGTGCTTACGGTCAGTGTTACTGTTGAGTTTGTATAGACTGAGATGGCCAAATTCCAGTAACGATTAGCGGCCGCTATGAAGCAATTATCGAAAGTGTGACGGATCCTCAGGAGTACTGTCCTTGGGAAAGGCGGTAGGTGGAAGTACGGGATGCTGCATGAGTAACTCTGTAGCATAAGTCCGGCAGTACGGCTGGTAACCTAGTAGCGACACTAGGTTGGCGCGAGGCGCAATAAGAGTGGTGAGGGTTTTTCTCCTGATGAGTCCTTGAGATAGGACGAAACCACTGACATGACATTTCCATGAGTTGGGCCAGCAAGAGCGCAGAGTTAGCAATTTAATACCTGGTTGGTAGCTAACTTTACTTTTACGATTATTCGATTTGGAATTGCGAGCGAAATTTCCATCTTTTTCGATGTCGACTCGAGTTAATGCTTTTGTCATATGAGAGGCCACGCACTGCTGAAGAAATGGAACTAATTTAACCCCGTAGAGTTCATGCGAGTAATTGAGGAAATGGGCAACAGAGAATTGCTATCTCTACCCAAGAAGATAGCTTGGAAGATACAGTTCCAAAACAGGTCATAACAAAAACGAAATCAGCTCACCTCATAGAATTGTTAAGTGATGCATGATGTTTCATCTGTGATTGGTATATAATCGCACAAAACATGACAGAGAGCGATAACACAAAAGAGATACTGAATATTAAATACAAATTGATACAAGAAGGAATAATCTCATAAAGATCTAACTGTGCTATGCAAAGCTATGACAGAAATTGAAAGAGTCGATTTGGTACCGAAAATCAAAAATTACGCATCTATGTTCGAAGGTTTAAGTGAAGATGAATTCAAGACTAACTCGTGTCCGAGATAGAATACGAAGGAGAAGATAACCATCCCCAGTGGATGAGGAAACTGAGAGAGTATATGCTATTGCAGCACAGAGATGTCAGTGATGTTATACTAGACAGAGAAATGGTTGCATTGGAATCCATGTATACTCCACTCACTGCCATTAAACAACAGACAGATAGAGTAAAACCAGAAGCAGAGACCTCCGTTAAAGAGATTGAATTCCCGAGGGAAATGAACAAAGAACAAAGGAGGTTTGAAACGGAATGGAATACCAAGAATCAGAAATAGTTGACTTCGAATCTCATGTTCCCATTGTCGCACCGAGAAACCAGAAATCTGGAAGCTAATAGGGAGCGAATCCAGGTTGTGGCAACACCTTCCTATGCAAGTACTCCGGATACTGTTACGGGATGGATAAACTAGAGAACTTCCAGTATCTCCTGTGCACACACTGCAGAGACACAGAATGGCATGAGATTGAGGTGGCGAGACAAGAGGACAAAGAGATCAACAAATACATGCGCAGATGGCTGGCATCAATATGCCACTCGGTGTGGGATGGGAAGAGTCCCTGACACGATACATAATGAGGACAGGAGGGGAGAGTCTCCTCTTGATAATAGACGGACTCAAAGAGTTCATTAAGACAGTCCCATTCGACACAACACTACTCTACCTCCTCCATGAAAGAGAATCTTACTTAGCGCTACCATCCTACTCACCAGCAGACCAGGTGCTTGGTCTGACAAACTGGTTTTGAAACAAGATAGACCGGTTTTGAAACAAGACAAACAGGTTTTGAAACAAGACAAACCTGTTTTTGAAACAAGACAGACGGGTTTTGAAAATAGATAAACCGGTTTTGAAAATAGATAGACACGTTTTGAAAATAGATAAACTGGTTTTGAAACAAGTCAAACGGGTTTTGAAACAAGACAAACCGGTTTCTGAACAAGACAAACCGGATTTGAGACAAGACAAACCGGTTTTTGAGACAAAACAAACAGGTTTTTGAGACAAGACAAACCAGTTTTGAAATAAGATAAACCGGTTTAGCAACAAGTCAAACCGGTTTTGAAACAAAATAAACCGGTTTTGAAAATAGATAAACCGGTTTTGAGACAAGTCAAACCGGTTTTGAAAATAGATAAACCGGTTTTGAAACAAGTCAAACAGGTTTTGAAAATAGATAAACCGGTTTTGAAACAAGATAAACCGGATTTGAAAATAGATAAATAGGTTTTGAAACAAATCAAACAGGTTTTGAAACAAGAAAAACCGGTTTTGAAAATTGATAAACACGTTTTGAAACTAGACAAACCGGTTTTGAAACAAGGCAAACATGTTTTTGAAACAAGTCAAACCGGTTTTGAAACAAGGCAAACCGGTTTTTGAAACAAGACAACCCGGTTTTGAAACAAGTCAAACCGGTTTTGAAACAAATCAAAACGGTTTTGAAACAAGTCAAACAGGGTTTGAAACAAGATAAACCGGTTTTGAAACAAGGCAAACCGGTTTTGAAACAAGTCAAACCGGTTTTGAAAATTGATAAACCGGTTTTGAAACAAGTCAAACAGGTTTTGAGACAAGATAAACCGCTTTTGGAAATTGATAAACAGGTTTTGAAACAAGATAAACCGATTTTGAAACAAGACAAACCGGTTTTTATAATAGATAAACCGGTTTAAATCCAAGTCAAACCGGTTTTGAAACAAGATAAACCGGTTTTGAAACAAGTCAAACCGGTTTAGAAACAAGACAAATCGGTTTTGAAACAAGACAAACCGGTTTTGAAACATACAAACCATGAGTAAAAATAGATAACTGGTTTTGAAAATCGATAAACCGGTTTTGAAACAGGACAAACCGGTTTTGAAACAATTCCATACGGTTTTGAAAAAGACAAACCTGTTTTGAAACAAGGCAAACCGGTTTTGAAACAAGATAAACCGGTTTTGAAACAAGTCAAACAGATTTTGAAACAAGATAAACCGGTTTTGAAAATTGATAAACCGGTATTGAAACAAGTTAAACACGTTTTGAGACAAGATAAACCGGTTTTGGAAATTGATAAACCGATTTTGAAACAAGTTAAACACGTTTTGAAACAAGATAAACCGATATTGAAACAAGACAAACCGGTTTTTATAATAGATAACCGGTTTTGAAACAAGTCAAACCGGTTTTGAAAATTGATAAACCGGTATTGAAACAAGTCAAACTTGTTTTGAGACAAGATAAACCGGTTTTGGAAATTGATAAACCGGTTTTGAAACAAGACAAACCGGTTTGAAACAAGATAAACCGATTTTGAAACAAGACAAACCGGTTTTTATAATAGATAAACTGGTTTTGAAACAAGTCAAGCCGGTTTTGAAACAAGTCAAACAGATTTTGAAACAAGATAAACCGGTTTTGAAAATTGATAAACCGGTATTGAAACAAGTCAAACAGGTTTTGAGACAAGATAAACCGGTTTTGAAACAAGTCAAACAGGTTTTGAAACAAGATAAACCGGTTTTGAAAATAGATAAACCAGTTTTGAAAATTGATAAACCGGTATTGAAACAAGTCAAACCGATTTTGAACAAGACGAACCTGTTTTTGAAACAAGACAAACCGGTTTTGAAACAAGTCAAACCGGTTTAGAAACAAGTCAAACAGGTTTTGAAATAAGATAAACCGGTTTTGAAAATTGATAAACCGGTTTTGAAACAAGACAAACCCGTTTTTGAACAAGACAAACCAGTTTTGAGACATGCTAAAACCGTTTATTTCTGGAACAACCGGTTTTGAAACCAGATAAACCGGTTTTGAAACAAGACAAACTGGATTTGAGACAAGACAAACCGGTTTTTGAACAAGACAAACCGGTTTTGAAAATAGACAAACAGGTTTTGAAACAAGACAAACCGGTTTTGAAAAGGACAAACCGGTTTTGAAAAAAGACAAACCGTTTTTGAACCAAGTAAAACCGGTTCTAAAACAAGTCAAACCGGTTTTGAAAATAGATAAACCGGTTTTGAAACAAGACAAACCCATTTTTGAACAAGACAAACAAGTTTTGAGACATGCCAAAACCGTTTATTTCTGGAAAAACCGGTTTTGAAACCAGATAAACCGGTTTTGAAACAAGACAAACTGGATTTGAGACAAGACAAACCGGTTTTGAAGATAGATAAACCGGTTTAGAAACAAGACAAATCGGTTTTTCAACAGACAAATCGGTTTTGAAAATAGATAAACCGGTTTTGAAACAAGACAAATCCGTTTATTTCTGGAAAAACCGGTTATGAAACCAGAAAAACCGGTTTTGAAACAAGACATACTGGATTTGAGACAAGACAAACCGGTTTTTGAACAAGACAAACCGGTTTTGAAATAGATAAACAGTTTAGAAACAAGACAAACCGGTTTTTGAACAGACTAACCGGTTTTGAGACAAGACAAACCGGTTTTGAAAATAGATAAACACGTTTTGAAACAAGACAAATCCGTTTATGAACAAGACAAACCGGATTTGAGACAAGACAAACCGGTTTTGAGACAAGACAAACCGGTTTTGAACATGACAAAGCAGGTATTGAAACAAGACAAAGCGGTTTTGAACATGACAAAGCAGGTATTGAAACAAGACAAACCGATTTTTGAAAAGACAAACCAGTTTTTGAGACTAAACAAACCGGTTTTTGAACAAGACAAACCAGTTTTGAGACAAGACATACCGGTTTTGAAAATAGATAAACCGGTTTTGAAAAAAGTAAAACCGGTTTTGAGACAAGACAACCGGTTTTGATCCTGACAAACCGGTTTTGAAACACCCAAACCGGTTTTGAGTCAAGACAAACCTGTTTATTTCTGGAAAAACCGGTTTTGAAACAAGACAAACCTGTTTCGAGGCAAGACAAACCGGTTTTGAAACAAGACAAACCTGTTTTGAGGCAAGACAAACCGGTTTTGAAACAAGACATACCGGTTTTTGAGACAAGACAAACGGTTTTATCTGGATAAACCGGTTTTTGTGGTTAACACGATTACATAGTTCCAATATATCTCGAGAAATAAGGTGAGAAAGAATAACAGTGGTAGTAGAATGGTAGTAGAAATCTCATGCAACAGACAAAAGCCGAGCCATATATGGGTAACGTGACGTATCCTCAGGGGTACTAGTTGTGGGCAAGGGCGGCGGAAGCAGGGAAGCTAGGGGGGCTCAGCCCCCTACTTTCCCCCTCATATACATTATACTAATTTAAATAATACTAGTAAAGGACATTTCAGTAACTATCTGCGTTAGTGAGTGTATTATTTGTTGATGTTGTTTTCTCAATACTTTTAATATTTATTTGGAAAATGATTTAGTTATTTGGAAATGACTTGAAAATTTATTCTAATTATTTTATGTTGTTTTTTAAATTTATTTGACGATTTGTTATTTATTTGAATGATCTGAGAAATTAATTGAATATTGAAATTTTGTAATATCACTTCATTCACCATGAAACTATAATATGACAATTAAATGTCAGTCCTCGCTATGATTTTGGAATATTTATTGTGTAAATAATGGTAAATACATAGATATACTTAATTTAGCAAATATTTATTTCGAATACTAATTGTGATTTTGTGGCCAATCGAGAGATTTACAATATTGATCCGGCAGTACGGCTGGTAACTAGTAGCGACACTAGGTTGGCGCGAGGCGCAATAAAAGTGGCCGAGGGTTACCCTCCTGATGAGTCCTTGAGATAGGACGAAACCACACACGTAACATCCCTATGGGATGGGGTCAGCCATAGCGGCTAGTCTTCATACTAGTACGTGGCCTCATCTCATAACATAATAGCCGGCCATAACATAATAACCTCCGACGTTAACGCCGGGGTTATTATGTTATGGCCGGCTATTATGTTTTGAGATGAGGCCACGCACTAGTATGAAGACTAGCCGCTATGGCTGACCCCATCCCATAGGGATGTTACGTGTGTGGTTTCGTCCTATCTCAAGGACTCATCAGGAGGGTAACCGGAACCCTCGACCACTCTTATTGCGCCTCGCGCCATCCTAGTGTCGCTACTAGGTTACTAGCCGTACTGCCGGATCATCTACAGACTACTCATGTAGTGTCCCGTACTGCCACCTACTAGTTGGTCCCACAATTAACACCCCTGAGGATCCGTCACAGTAATACAAATGTATATGTAAGAAAACCTGGTCTAGGAAGTCTACATATACATTATTTCATAAAAAATTTAAGATTAAAATAATTGTTTAGCTAAGGAGATAAATACAAATATAATAATTGGTGAAATAATAACAAAATACCTTCCGAATGTGGACCCTATATTCAGAATGTCGCCGTCTTCTAGCGAGATGGCTAAATGCGATAATTGATAATTATAATTCATCATGGTCAGACTGTGGACCATTTTCTTGTGTAGACACGTATTTTCATTTGCAACACCCTGTAAGTTTCCAATAGCTTCTTTTGCATCACGTTGCAGTGCTAATTCCTTGTGAGATAATATAATCTAAACGGATCAAACTTGAACATACCACAATAGGAGACTGGAGTAACAATAGTTTATTATTGAATCTGAAACTTAATATACAAATACTTATATAAGATACTGTGTTGGAATATGTACGGTACATGTCACGAAGTGCTTAGAGCACGACAAAGGTCACGTCACTCCCAGGAGGACTAGGTGCTGCTGGAGCTGTGTAGACAGCGAGAGAGAGCAGGCATAGATGTGTCGCGACGGATGGAGGCAGTTCACATCTGGTCGTTAGTCGGTCACAGCGGTAGCAGTGAGCGTACCGAGGGTAGAGGACTGGACCGTCCTCCTGATGAGGCCTATGGAGGGCCGAAACCCTAGAGTGGTGGCGACACCACTCGGACCACTTGAGCTGTCATGGTGGCAGCTTGATACAGTCAGGGTGAAAAGCTTCATGACATAGTATACATACTATTTTGCTGCAAAATTACCACTTTGACCGACTTATTGGAAAATACTGATTAATTATTGACTCTACTCTTACCGTTCTATATGATTTCTATTCCCATTCCCATGAATCCCATTTTATTCCCACAGGATTTATTTGCTGATTCATATGGGGATCCATGTGGGAATTCCCACAGAAATCCTGTAAGATTAGAGATTCCAATCTCGGGATCCTGGGACACCAATATTGTGGCAGGCCATCCTTTTGGTATTACAGAATTGTCAGAATGCGTATCATACTAAATCACTATAGTGATTTGGAGCCGTTAAAACCTTCCGTAATGCAAAATTACCTAAAATTAAACACCCCAGTCACGCTCTTTTGATCATTTTGTAACACAAAAGAATCGTATCTAACATTGGATAATTACCCCCTCCCCCCTTTGAAGCGTAACGTCACAGTTGAACCGAGGAGGCCAAAACCGAAACCGAAATCACTAGCGATTTAGTTAGTAATTAGAGCCGTAAAAAAACGCAGGGATTTTGGGCTCCAAAACGCGCTTACAAATACAACCCATATTGGTACAGCGAATTTCGTACCATTTCCATTATTCCCGGGCCTCAGATGCATTTCAGACGAATCATACTTCTCTATAGGTTCTGCAATGAGCAGCCTCAAATGATGCAAGTTCACAGCAGGATGAATGCCTTCTGGGAATTCGCTATACAAGTCTAATACCATGCTCAGGCTCACGTATAAGTCATTAGTTATAATCAGTGAATCAAGCATGGATTTGTATGAATTATTTGATTAGCTTTTCGGACTGAATTATTTCAAATTCTTTCGATTACACTATAATTGATTGATTTTTGTAGTATGCATGTATAAATGTACCCCAAACTGTGAACGGTCTATTTAACTTTACGTAAATTACTGCCTAATTAATTCTTGTGGCACTTGGTTTATGACACAATTGTAGAGTTTACTTGTACCTCGCCATATGACGTATGACATTATATTGTGTGTGCTATTTATAGACCTGATGGCAGAAAGACCATCTTTTGAATTCAAGGTTGTTCTTCTGGGCGAGGGTTGCGTGGGCAAGACCTCCATATTCCTCCGGTACACAGAGGGGAAGTTCAACGAGAGACATGACGTCACTTGCCAAGCCGCCTTCCGCACGAAGAAGCTGACGCTAGCCGGCAAGCGGGTGTCTCTGCATATTTGGGACACGGCGGGACAGGAGAAGTTCCACGCGATAGCGCCGATATACTACCGCGACAGCAGAGGGGCTATCCTGGTGTACGACATAACGGACGCTAACTCGTTTGACCGCGTAAAGATATGGGTGAAGGAGCTGAGACGCATGTGCGGGGCGGAGCTGGTGCTGGCTATTGTGGGCAACAAGACGGATCTGGAGCGGGAGAGACACGTGGAGGAGGAGGTGGCGGCAGAGTACGCGCAGCAAGTGGCAGCTAGGCACTTCAGCTGCTCCGCTAAGCAGAACAGAGGGATAGAGGAACTGTTCCTGGACCTGACCAAGCGGCTGATCACATCGCAGGGAGATTCTAAATACAAATCTAGCTCCCCGGGCCGGCCCGCCCCTAACCTAGACATCGTAGAGGACTACAGCGAAGATAAGAAGGGCGGGTGCTGCTGACTCAGGTCTCAACACTTTAATGGACATTGAACAGTGGTTGCCAAACTCTATAGTCTATCTTTTTATTGTTCTATAAGAGAGTAATATAGCTAGCTGTGAGGGTTATATTTCTGTAATGAGTTAGTGTACCTAATGTATTGTATGTAGTTTGGCAACGGATATATTTATAAGAATGTTTATACTACTCGGATAATTCCACTCTTTATTGCTAATTTTTGATTGGTTATTACTACAGACAAGTTATGTCACATAAACAAATATAATTTGTAAATAAAATATGCAAATAAGTAAGTTTGAAAGGTCAAATTATATGTTTAGTGCAGACATCTTGTTTCCCACACAATAATCCCTAGTTACGTCACAGGTCTGCTTATTGTGAACTATTTTTGATCTGCTTAATATGAAAAACTATTATGAACAAGCCCTATGGTCCCAATTTAGCAACTTACATGGAGTTTGTATTAAGTTGAGTTCTCTTACTATGAAGTCTCTATTATGAACACAGTTTTTGGTCCCTTGAATGTTCATAATAAAAGAACCTGACTGTAATATGTTCGGGTACAATATTAACTGTGAATAAGAATCACTCTAACCTGTCGGTTACTATTAATAAATACAGTTTTACTATCGTTATTAAATTTAAACCCGTGCATGTGTAACACTAGGCACGTCCATAAACTGCAAGATTAATACTTTACCTTGAATAATAAGCGACACTTCATTCATAAATTATTGCTCTTCCAAGTTCAAGCGTTCTGGTGCAAATGGTCCCCACTGGATATTTGGACCAAATTTCTAGTTTTTGGTCCAATGGTTCCCTGGGACCAAATATCCAGGGGACCATTTGGACCAGAACACGAGTATGTATGTCTTCTTGAAGTTTAGCTTCTACTCTAATAAGTAGTGCACTATGGCGGGTCTAACTCTCCGTATATTTTATAGTTATATTATGGGATGTACCAGGGATTAGATCCGGAGTAAACACGTTTTGGGGATCCCAGCGTTTTAGGGACCACGTCCCTAAATCGCTAGCGTTTTGGGCCCCCTGGGCTTTAAAACGCTAGCGATATAGGGACGGGGGTCCCTAAAACGCTGGGGTCCCCAAAACGCGTTTACACCGGATCTAATTGTGATATTATTATAAAGAACGAACGGACAATTCTTATCTTTCTGAGGAATGGCTATGTTAAGCTAGTTTCAGGACTATCTTGTAGTAATTCATTAAATACAATTAGAAAATACTGAGTATACAAATAGCAGTATCTAAGGTCCCCAAGGTAGAATCAGACTTTAATTCTGGTACAATTAGATTTAGTTTAAGCTCGCTCACACGTTTAATTAAATTACTCAGTCTATAGGAGTATGTCTCGATTTCGTTCGCCTAGAAAAGTTTCCCTCAAATTTACACGCATGTGGGCGCGTGCGGTCGCCTGGATGAAACCTTAGGTCGAATATTATTGTATGATTAGAGACAGTAGATTAATTGATTGGAATATATGTAACTCTTAACGAATCCATTTGATTATTCACACATATACACTTTTGCCTTAATCAACTCACTTTTTATCAAACGGTTGAGACCATGGATATAAACTGATTTTGTAGTTCGGAACTTTCCTGACTATTTCGATTGAACAACTACGTATAACCTCGTTAGTAGTTACGTAGTACGAACACTATTTCCTTCCCCTTTAAAGCCTTTTCAATACAAATGATGTTGGTTAATACGAATCCGGATAAGGCGAACCCATTTTCCGGTCTCCTGGTGTTCCTACTAACAAGGTTCTACTGTATATGGTTAGATAGTATGCCTGGCTGTTATAAGGGAGTTATTTGATTCAGATAGTGCTAGACAATAAGGAGTATAACCACACTTATTGTAACATATGTAGCAAGTTAGCTGTAACACAGATGGCTACATCTTCTACAGTTAAACTGAACTGCCGCTACTACCAGTCCAAGTTCCCTCAGCTGGACGAGATAGTGATGGCTAACGTTAACCGCATTCAGGACATGGGCGCCTACTGCACCCTCCTGGAGTACAACGAGATAGAGGGCATGATCCTCATGAGCGAGGTATCGCGAAAGCGCATTCGCTCCCTCAACAAACACCTCCGCGTGGGGCGTAACGAGTGCGTGGTGGTTATCCGCGTGGACGAGATAAAGGGGTACATCGATCTGTCCAAGCGCCGCGTGTCAGCCCAGGAGGCGGAGAAGTTCCAGGAGAAATTCATAAAGTCTAAGACGATTAACCAGATCCTGCGTCACGTAGCAGAGACACTCAAGTACCAGTCTAACGAAGAGTTCGAGGACCTCTACCAGCGCACTGCCTGGTGCATAGACGCGGGCAGGGACCGCAAGGGAGCCTCTTATGATGTGTTCAAACGCGCGGCTATTGACAGCTCGGCGCTGGGGTCCCTGGACCTGGAGGAGGGCACGCGGGAGGTGCTACTGGGCTGTATTCGCAGGAGACTCACTCACCAGCCAGTTAAGCTGAGGGCCACCTTCGAGCTGAACTGCTACAGCTACGAAGGCATAGAGGCCATTAAGTCCGCGCTGAGGGAGGGACTCCGACACGCGGCCGAGGGACCCGCGCTGCAGATTAACCTGATCGCCCCGCCCGAGTACATAATGACAACCACGACCCTGGACCAGGCGGAGGGCGTGGCGAAGCTGATGGGGGCCCTGGCCGCGGTTAAGCAGGCTATCGAGGATAAACACGGGAGCTTCTCTCTCGTGGTGGAGCCCAAGGTGGCCACCGAGCTAGACGACCTTAAGCTGGAGAACGAACTCAAGCAGCAGGAGCTCGCTAACAGAGAGGTGGACGGAGACGATAGCAACAGCGAGGACGATTAGTTATGTATTGCTCTCTTACTGCTCTCTTATTGCTCTGTCTGTGAATAGTTATTAGCAGAGTCGTGTCTCGTAGGGATAGAGCGCTATTCGAGCTCCCATTCAGGTCGCATTTTAAACGGAACTTAGCACAATTATAGCGTATTGGCAGGCTAATGGGTAATAATAATATCCTATTGGAGTGAATGGACGTATCCACAATTTAATTACAGTCGACTCCGCTTAATAGAGTCACCTCGGGACCAGGTTACTTTGAACCGATTAAGCGGAGAAATATATTCACCGAAAATATTTTAAAAAGCCAAACTGTAATTTCGTTCTACAAATCCTGTGAAATTTTGACCCCCTTAAGCGGAGAATTCTATTTCCAGTGGCTCTATTAAGCGGAGTCGATTGTATTTATATTGGTTGCTATAAAGATTAATTTGGCGATTCCATGTCTACTGAGTGTCATAAGTTGAGTACACTTGTCAGGGGCGGTCGCAGGATTTGATAAAAGGGGGGGTCTAATTTTACAAAACTCCAGAAATAATTTCTGAAGAGGCATTTCTGACAGGCATAATTTCATTGGTCCAGAAAAAAGGGACCCCCCCTGGGACCGCCTCTGCTTGTTTACAGTGAACTCCCGTCCCGTTATAACTAAGTCGGATATAACGAATAAACCGCTTATAACTAAATGGAGATTTTCCCCCAGATCACTAAATGCATTATAATTAATATCCTCTTATAACGAAGGAATAACAGACCCCAAGCACTTCGTTATAACGAGAGTTGAATGTACTTGTTTTGTACTGACCTACTGAGTATAACTTGAGTCTTTGTATACGTATGCCGATAGCAATTCGCATAGAATGTGCTGAGACTCATAGTCATAGGAGCCAACAGTAGTTTGCTAAAGGCAATTGATATTAGGCTATTTGTATTAAGTTTTATGAGAACCTATGTCATTCACGAGTTTGCTTTGCTCAATATCAGTGACAGAAAGTACTTAGTAGTTTGTTTGAATTCCTTTATATCAAATAGCGTTTAACTAATGTATGCTTCATACGCGTAGGCTCCAATAGGTTGCTACGTGGTCCTAGCAATAATTTGTCCTAGCATTAGAATCACCAATAGCCTTACCAATGTCCCCACAATGGACTAACAAATGGGCTTTACCAATCCCCATCCGAGGATACGCCCCTATACGTATTGTATGTATGAAGAGTCAATTTGGGCTTGTGTTTCTAAAATATTTTGTAGACCGCATATTTCGGAAAATGTAATTTCACAGTTGCTTCCTAGGGAATTAACACACGAAACTATAAGAAACGTATGCGTATATTCATTAAGGAAATTGTGTATTTATTGATTGCGTATCTTCTGTCCATATACTTAACAGTTTGTTCTATTACAAAGCTTTGTGATTCACAAAATTAATAGTATTGGCATATTTCGATAAATCGGAGATTTGGGCTGGATCGTACTCGGGAGCACCCAATATAGAGTAGAACCTCGTTAATACGAACACCAACGGACGGTAAAATTGTTTGCTTTATCCGGAGTTCGTATTAACCGGACTAATAGCCATTGTAGGGACCTGATTTTGTGGATCTGTTTGTTCGTCTTATCCGCAAATTCGTATTAACCGTATTCGTACTAACGGGTTATACTGTAATAAGAGTAAGGCCAATGTTTGTTGGAATCTTGTTTCAGCTCCACCGCCCGCGTCAGATTTCACTCCCGCACGAATATTGTCATTATTTCCATTATTACATCTACATTTCAAAGTAAAGCCACTGTTCGTTGCTAATTTAATGGTAGGACACACTCTAAAATGGCCATAATTACTAGTTTCAAAATCAGAACATATAACAAGCATGATTACCCAACGATTGCATATTTTATCAATAAGCACTCACAAATTAGAATATTTGCTCAGATAATTATTAACTATGTTGTCATCAAATAATGAGATAATGATAATGAGATGCCGCCCTCCCGCATCCTCTGATAGACTTCGTGTGGAGCTGAAACAATATTACCACTAACACTGGCCTAATAGTGTATACTAGAGAATATAGAGTTGACCACTTGACCTCCCAGAAGATTCTAAGTTTTTAATTAGTGTTCCTATCTTCTATCTTGAGTAGCAAGTTGTATGGTGGTAATCCTGTTGGATTCTGATAATTGAGGAACTCTGCTGGATATTGGACTGCTTTATTCGTTCTCAGGATTCATAACCTTTGTAATGGGACCTGTTGTAGAATTTTAAAGATTTATCATCTTTTTACATCAAATTGTTATTGGCTATACTGCATTGAAAAGTATAAAAATCCTACAGAAAAAAATGATTTTACTAATGTGATATGGTATTCTCATATAACTCCTTAAGGGTGCTCTGTACTGATATTTTGACACCCGACGACCTAATGTTTTTATTGCGTTTTTGGATAGTACTAATATATCTAAGATATCCCTGAAAATATTAGAGTTCTACTATGTATATATCCTTAGTTATGAACTAGACAATGTCAATATAGGCCTAATCCATACTAGCCAAATATTTGAAAAAAATTTTAATGTTAGTTTTTAGCGCGAAACATGTCAATTATAAAATATACCTGAGTCAATACTCAATGTTTTAAATCGAACCGAAATATGCTTTTTCTTTAATCTACTCTATGTTATTGTCATTTTTGTGAAATTGGTCAAAAAAAACCCACTATTTTTCATTAAAAGTATACTAATTCAATTTTTTTGTATTATATTGCCAAAACTGCCCGCTTTTAAAACATGCGCCTACATATACTGAGCATTTTAAAAAAAAGTTTGACTTTCTAGAATAAAAATTCACTTTTTTACATCCATATGCCCAAATGGTCTTTTTTTACACCTTCATAATTAGCATTTAATTAATTTGTGTCGAAGTGGCTGAGTCGAGAATATGAAAGTGCGAGGAAAAGGAGTTCCTAAACTGCATAAAATAGATAATGTCATTTGAAATTGAATTATACTATTTTTACCAATTTAGAGCCAAGCTCTATCTCATTTGGATCAGAAGTTGGATTTTTGTCAGCTTTTTAACATATTGCCACTTTGACACCACCATATTTGGGCATTTGAAATCAGAACACATCATTCGAATTATAATATAATCCCAAAAGTTTATCCAATGAGTAAGAAATAGTATCATGATGTGACTAGAATTTTAGAGCTAGTCTCTGCTGTCCAGAGATCAAGAGTTACAAAATTTGATTCGTCATCAAAATTGGGCACATCAAATTACCATATATGGTCATGTTAAAAAGTGTGACACCTAGAGTCCTAAAATGTATTATAAACGTATAGAAAGTCAGGTATTTACAGTATTTTCTAATGCCTATGATCATTTTATCTCAAAGCGTTTCTGAAATATCAACAGGTGTGAAATGTCAGATTTTTTGCCCCCTTCTGTGGCCCAAAAGTCCATAACTTATCGAATAATGATTGGATCGTGTTGTGTAACGTCTCATTTTGTGCGCAAATGCTATTTCCATATTTGTATTACCAAATTGGTGTTTTATATAATACATTATTGTATATTTGAGGGCCTTGAGGTGTGAAAATATGACAAAACAGACAAAACCATAGTCATAAATTGGTCATAACTCATGATATAATATTGTAAAAGTGTTGAAAACAAATGCTACGCATAGATAAGAAGCTGGCGCATTTTTATGAAGAATAACAGAATTATTCTGCTGTCCAATTTCCCACAGTAATATATGATCACCGGGTACTTGCATACCCTTCATATTCTTTTATGCCCCTAATTTCCTAATTTTTGACATATTCCTGAACTTTTTGACGTGAACCTGTATATTTTGACCTGTAGATTCCGAAATTTTTAATTTTGGGAACAATATATGGCAGTGTAGAATTTTATCACCTCTTTTGATGTTGAAATTCGGAAAAATTCGTGGGCCGCAGCCTTAGAATGCTTATAAAACCAAAAATAATAATCAGAAAGTCAAAAAATTTCTCTGGGGTAACACATGATACATCCTCAGACCCTTGAACTAGAATTGAAAAATTTTTCTTCTAACATTTTATAACGATAGTTTAGTGCACGACTGCGTTTTATGATTATTTTGAAAAAATGCCCTTTAGCATCGTTTCTTCTGCAAAAATAAATAAAATAAAAATTATTACTGAGAGGAAATAGTCTCATAATAATATGTTCAAAAATTCGAAAAGATTCAACAATTTTTGAAAAAATGTCATGCCCATATAAGGAAGTCGACGTCTTATTTTATTAAAAAACACCATCTTGATTGAAAATTAAGAAAAAAAAAATCTTAGAAGTCAATCTCTATCTCATCTAGAGTATTCCTAGTAGTAAATTATGCAATTCTGAGATTCACCGTGAACGCCCGAATATCAATACAGATTACCCTTAACCTGGAGTTGTCGGGTATTACCTCATAGATGACATACACAAATTGGTACAGTTCGTTTCAGGCAATTCTCATGAGATATGTTGGTAGATAGGCAGACACTGTTATACATTAATATACGTAGATATTACATACGTATAGTAGATAAAGATTATAATTAATAATTAAAATATTCGCATCATCAAGATGAGTATGATAGACTGTATTTTACATTCTACCAGTTTGCAAGGTAGCAGTAACTAACACAAGTACGTAAATCGTCAATCATTGTTACTCAGCAGTGGCAAATTATTAATTTATTTAAATGAAAATAAAATATTTATTTGCTTCCTTCAGATTTTAGGAATTCTCCTTCTCAGATGGGGTTCTGGGGTTTATAATTACAGTACTATAGTTATTAGTGGAGTTATTATTACGCGTAATAGTTCTAGGAGTTTTCATTGTTTAATTAATTCAGGCAACATTTATATTAATTAAACAAGAGTAACTGATGAATATTTAGAAATTCATAAACTGCAAGTCACCCAACCTTATAATTTGTTATTGTTTGGAAATATGGAATTTGAACCTGTCATTTTCAGTTTTGTAGCTGCAGGTATTCTCTGTGGTGAGTATTACTTTCTTTTCAATTAATTAGTTCGGAATTCGATACTAACATATATACTGTATATGTTTTTCCCTTGCCATGTCAACGGATAACCAACGCTGTTGAAAATTTGATTTATTTTTGAAATAATTTTTTAATAATTATAAATTTGTCATCACATAATGTCCCAAGCTTGTTGATACTATACTTTGTCTCCATGGCTACTTTGTAAGATTGCATAATACTATGTTATGTAAGCACCTTATTCTGGCTCACTTTTCTTCTTCTCCATCTCGTAACTTAATTGTACTTAGTCAAAGTGTGCTTGTATCTGCTATAAGGCAGTGTAGGGAGTATAAATACAATTGATTGCTCTATTCATATTAGATCACTAGTTTGGCTTATCTTATTTAGTTTAGCTTGTAATTACTTACTATCAGATTCTCAGCTCTCAATTCATACCTACAGAGAATGTCAGTTTTCTCTCTCATCCAACCACAAATTTCAGATCAGCCATCGCCCTACAATGACGTAGTGTTTGTGATTGACACCTCTTCCAGTCTCGGCCCCTGGTTCACATTACTATTGGAGGAATACATCGTCAAGATTATAAGGTGCGTTCTTATTTCTTTCCTAAAGTGCTTGATTGATTTATGAAAACTATAATAGCCATCTCTTATCTCTAGTTCTATACTATATATAATAACAGGACAATTCATACTGACGATCTGTAAATAATGGGAATTATAAAGACCCTTTTATGTATTTATAATATGAGATACATAATTGTATTATTTAGAGAGAGAGAGCAATTAGTCCCAAGGTTTGTGAGAATACCAGGGGCAACTGTTCTCATTATCAGTGTCACGATTTATACATGCGCGCTACAACAAAAGTAGCACATGAAATAGCATAACTTTAGAATTGAGAATAAATACAATAAAATGAAAGCAATTTTCCACATTTTTTATTTACAGCCAGCAAATGGGTTTCTGTGAGGGGAAGAATTAATGGGCGTAGCCACCAAAAGTTCTTTAGGGGGGCGCATATTTGGCAATCAATAGGCTGCCGCATTTTACCATCCCTGGTCATACCTTAGAATACATAACTATTGACACAGCGGTTGTTAGTATGGATTCAGTGTAGTTTAAAGTGCCTACTCTTTAGTCTTCTAATCCAGAGTATACAATAGTATATAGCATCTCTATATTATAGCATTACTATTCTCAATTAATTTGCATAATTACATTATTGAGGAAATATAATTGTTACTAAATCCATATTACGGACATGTCTCTTGGTCTAAATAACTCGTTGGGAAGGAAGCACAATATATAATATGTATTCTAGAGTTATACTCAACATAACTTATTAAATTACTAAAGTGATTAATTGATATGACCATTAATTATTAGCAGTTAAATGTAGACAAACAAACAAACTATTCAGTTTAATATATATCTAAATTTATACTTAGAAGCGTATATAATATGCTGCCTAATAATAACATGGGAAGTAATAGCAATTTATTCCAATGCAATTTGATGTCTCTTTTAATGTCCTGGTTTCCTCAGTTTTAAGAGAGTGTCTTTTCACCAGTGTACTACACGTGTGTGTTATGAATCTAACTGAATTCTCTTTAATACTTGGCTTGTGTCAAACATTGCTACATTCCTAATATCATGCTGTGTAACTGTTTGTGACATGAGCGTATATAATATCTATTTGCATGAGCGACATACACCACCAAATTAATCATTTATTCTGAAGAGGATTCTGACTGATAAATTAAAGTGTAATTGAGTTTAATTTAGAACTAATTGCGTACACGTAACAATAAATAATACATAATGTTTACTTTTCTCCCTGGTACAAGAACTGTGATTTCTTCAGAGATATAACTTAGTTCAATAATAATACCACGAAGCCATTGTACTATCTGTCCAATTAATTAAGTGGGATCTCTGATATAATAGAGAATTAATGATATCTTGGATATCGTAATGTATATTTGGGCTACCTTAAAGTATACATAATTACTATGGATTTCGATTGTATGTTTTCTGTATGGAAAACTAAGAGCGAATTAGTAGTGCGCGTGTGATTGATTATTACTATGATTGTCCAACTATATTATGGTAAGATGCCCAAATTTGGATCAGGTATTTGTTGTTTATTTGTTTATAAAAAAAGCGAAAAATGATGATTTTATCACTACGTAATTCATTTGTGTCAATTTGCACGCTTCTTTTTTTAGAACTACCCAGAACTAATTACTTATTTTAGAATTTAGAATTATAGGTTATACATACATACCTTTCCCTTCATTCCGTTTCCATGTTCCTTGGAGTCCATTATCAATTATTATTATTACTCCCGTTATAACCAAGTCGGATATAACGAAGTCGTTCAATCAGTGTATTATACAATTATTTGTAAATACGCTCCTAATCCTGGTCTCCAATTTCCATACGGCTAAATTACAAATTAATGTTACGGTATACGGTATAGGAGAAGATTCCAAATTTTCGCGCTCCCTAAATTAAAATTTTCCAAAAATCATACTCCAAAAGGAGCGTCTCGCGCTCCTGGATAATTCCTTGCCGTTCAATGGTCCGGAAATCCTTCTATCTTATTACATTATCAAAACTTGGTTTACAACGAAATGAAAATAACGAAATTCCGCTTATAATGAAGTTATTTTATTCCCATATAGCCTGTAATCTATTGATTTTACTCCGGTTATAACGAATTCTGCTTATAACGAATTCTGCTTATAACGTACTCCGGTTATAACGAAATCCGGTTATAATGAACTCCGGTTACAACGAAATCAGATTGATGGGAACTCTAAAAAGGTCGAACTCCGCTTATAACGAAATGGTCCCGAGCACTTCGTTATACGGGAGTTGACTGTAATTGAACGAGTCCATGTTTGCTTATGTGTTACATTCAATTTGACAGTTGATTGGGTAAATGAATCTCTGTATACTGTTTCTATGTTAGTATTCGTCCTTACATTCATCTAAAGTTCTAAACACTGACAACTTTGGTTAGTTCTTTCTCGATTTATTAAAATATTTTGTAATTAAAGTGTTCTTATGGTTATCATGGTTATCATGGTTATCATGGTTATCATGGTTATCATGGTTATCATGGTTATCATGGTTCTTATGGTTCTTATGGTTATCATGGTTACACAAATTATGTTTCATTTTCTCTGCAACTGTTGTTACCTGGTACGGCTGTAATCCTATTTCTACTTAATTTCAATAATTAAATTGAATACTAATGCATACTTCACAGCTGCAATTAACTTAATTAATTAATTAATAATGATTAAAGATATATAGATGTAGTCCACAAACATAAATGGCTCATATACATTATAACCGTAGTATGAACAATTCGTTTTATATTTGTTTATGAAAAAGTTTGCTTAAAATACTTTGCAGTTTCAACAAAGTATGCTTACTAATAAGGGACCTTGCCATTAGAGCTAGAGGAGCTCAGTTATTACAGTTATTCTATTTCGACCAATTATATACAGTAGAGCAATCTTGCTATTAGTCAATTGTTATTAATTGTGCTTAAATAGATGTATCTAATTTTAATATTTGACAACCTAAACAAGACATTTTGAGCACGGAGCAATAGGTTTTGCGGGACATCTTTATCAGTATTATTTAGGTGCTTAAGTTGATTAAATAATCACATAAATAACAAGTATATTCAATTTTTCACATAATTTTTCTGTACATACACAATAGTATATATTGTGATAAGTTAGGATATAGTTAGTATTAAGAAATTCAGGGTGGTTCTATTTACATATATATTTATACAGAGAATTCCCGTTATAACGAAGTCGGATATAACTAATTACCCGCTTATAACAAATTGATATTTTCCCCCAGTCTACTAGATGCATTAATTATTATCCGTTTTAACGAATATCGAATATAACGAATGAATTTACAGGTTCCAAGCACTTCGTTAAAATGGGAGTCGAGAGTTCCTAATTTAGAATACTTTGTATAACTTTATATTTTTGTTTATATTATTCTGGGGCGAATATGCTAACTTACTTATTGTTACAATTAGTAATTACTTTAGAGCAGAATCAGCCTGCGCAACTATCTATTGGTTGTGCAATGACTGAATACCTAATTTTGGCTACTATGACTCAAAGTGTCGTGCGTAATTCAATTTATTTGATATTTCCAGGGCTTTTCACGAGTCATTTAATTGACTCGATGGATCGAGTAATAAAGGTCGTGACGCATGAAATTCCCTGGTATTTCCCTTGAGAAGTAAAGCGGATAATCTATGAACCCTTAGGATCCTGCGATTATTTATATTGTAGGCTCTCGTTAATGCGAACATCAGGCACAGGGGACCTTCGATATTTATCGTAATATCCGGAATCGTATTAACCTGAGCTGAGTCACTTAATTCATTTGTATAGGTTATGTCCAGGATTTCCAATTGTCCTTTTATTGCTGCCTGTCCTTTTTTCTATTATGTCCTTTTTGTCCTTTTTTAGCTTTTAACTTATAATGACCAAGAGAAAATGTAATGTACTAATGAATTTGATGTATCAATTCCTCAAATTATCTCTAATTACTAACATCCTTTATTTCGTATTAATTTATTTTAAAAATATCAATCTATTATTACAATCAGGTTCCATATGTAACGAGTCCTTCGGTCTCAAACGCTTTGCGACAGATCGGTGCTACGTACCTCAAGTTAACGCCGCTATGCGGCCTTACTCCTCACCCTTTCTACCATATAGGATGTTTTATTACACCCCTTTCTACCATTTTCATAGTTTTAAGTTGTTTAACAATAATACCCGTTGAAATACGAAATTCGTGTTCAGCAAACTTGTTTACCTATTATAACCTTTGAAAGTTAGATTATATCTCATATATAAATTTTGTTTCTATTCCCCATCACTTTAATACAGTGGGATGTCGCCCCGGGGATGTCGTTATTCCAAATTATAATTGTGTTAATCCATGGTTCTTTTAGCTGAAAGTATTTGTCAATTCATAATTCATGTACAAGTGCTCTCTCATTGTTTAATTTGTATAACTTTGAATAGAAATGAGTAATATATCATCAGGAGAATAATTTTGTGCCATATCTCGAAGGTTACCCTTATACAGCCTTTGTTTACTATTTAAAGTCATAAATATTAATGGTCGATAAGCGTCCTGAATCATGATTCATGAATAAAATATCATCCTTGAGGCTAGTTACTAATAATTATTTAAATTATTTCAAATGTAAAACAACTGAGCTATGGCAACAAGTTTGAGTTCTGTTAAGTTGGAAATGTTAGAAATTAAATTGTTTGAGAGAGGTTTCCATGCTTATATGGATATTTGGATTCCAGGGAAGGAGAACATTTAAACTTAATCCGGGACTCAGAATTTATTAAAGATAAGTATGCAGGAACCTCTGAGATACGGAAACTAAATGAATTCCGGATTGAATGTATTATATTGCAAAGTTACCTCCGAGATGTCTCTCTTCAAAAAATGTAAAATTGCGTGCTAGGTTAAAGAGAACAAGGCATACAACGAGGCCATCTTTCAAAACTGGTACCAAGATATACTATTTGTATAGGAAATCAATAGGTGGAATGGGATTGTGCGTATCTGGAGAGTTGCCACTTTGGGAGGTTTTCCTTTGGATATATTCAGCTTTTTTCCTTAAATATAATTTGTCTTTAGATGTTTGACTGGTTATTAGTTACATATTATTGTTAAGATAAGAAAGTTTATTAGAAATTATTTACAGTGGTTTCTTATTGACGTATCCACTAAAGTAAAACTACAGAATGCTATTGTATATATGAAAGCCATTTAGGTTTGAACTTGAAATTCCGCATCCGTATCCAAATCTGCCGAGTTAAATATTTAGCATCTGTCCCTATATTTAATATTACGTAGTGCGTATATAATATCATAATCAACAGTAGTTTATAAATGTAAATAATCCCGGTCGGTCTGACTCTGAGAATAATTTGTTAACAGTGTGGCTGAGTAGTAATACATAGTACATGCTGTAGCACTAAATTATCAGTCATGATACGCTTACTTTATTGCTTTAAAATAATTTTTATAAATATGTAGTAATAATAATTATAATATACTAATAGTATTGCATTAGTGATAGCGCCATGTTACCTGCATACACGCCACGAACGATCTGTAGAAATATTATTTGCACTCTCTCCTCATGTTTATAATTTGTGCCCCAGGTATTCCTACCCCATGTCTCATTCACACTTATTTACTGTTATTTATGAATTCTGAATGTTATAGATACTTCACTGGATTTATTGGAAACCCAAAAGATTTTTACGAATCTAAGGTTAGTTTATTTCTCATCATTCTTATTCTAATATTTAAAGCAAATGAATTACTATTTCTCTAAATTTACTAACTCTTTTATTATTTTGAAACTTTACTGTGAAGTACCGTATTGCTTCGAATAAGCGCCCCGGCGCTTATTGTTTTCATCGGGCAAAATTATCCTGAATTTTTTGAAAATCCAGAAAATAATATTTAGGTCGGTTTAATGGTCTCTCACCTAAGTTGCCAAAATCTATGGAATTACACTCCAGTGATCAACTTGTGTTTATATTTTATCATACCTATGTCATTTTTATTGACCCGGCGCTTATTCGGGGAATACTGTATTTGAAATTAATATAAATATACTGCCTTTACTTTTTGGCAATGTGACTAAAGCAATATATACTTGAAATAACTACTTTTAGCACCTCTAAATCTAATATAAATTCCTCTGTTGCAATTGTATTAATCCTACAATTACACCAAACTTTGTAAACAGAGCAAGACTAGTCAGAGCACACATGAATACTTTATTTGATTTGAATAGAGCTCCCATCCACCTCAGGCCAGGTCTCTAAGATGTATTCTTCCAGATCCATCAAGGTGCCTTGTATTATAATCTGGTCCTCTCCGGTTATGGAAGCGCCTCTGGAGTAGTGCTGGGAGAATAATTTCGAGGCTTTTTTCAAGTCTATGTCCCAGGTCTTGAGGCCTTCTACGATTGTAGCGTACTTCCCTTTCGCTCGGCTTGAGAGAGATATCGTTATCAGCCTGTCTGCATCGTTTTTCTTGGTTTTCTTGATGGCCTTCCCGCCCCTAGTTTGTTTTTTCTTTTCATCAAAAATGGACAGTTCCTCCAGCTTTTCTATTCCCAGTCTCGCAACGAGTGCCTCGTATTCCGAAGGTATATTCTCCTTCAGCCACTTTTGGCACATCCCATAGACCCCGCTGTATTCACAGAACTCTGTTGGCATTGTGCACACGCCACAGTACTGCATCTTTATGGGATAGCTACTGCTCTCACTTGCCTGTTCAACCTCGTTTGTAGCCATTATAGAATAGGTTAGATTACTGATATAATTATGATGTGTCTGAATTGCTTGCTTCTTACACTAGTTTAAACATTGTGGTTTCACTAGATATGCTTCATTATTTTGCTGCAGTCTATAACAATTGATATTCTATCTCCAGTAAAGTAAAATAATAGTTTATTGTAACCTCCTTTCCCATCATTATTCTTAATAAATTATTTTGGTGGCTCATATGATTAAAGACTCTATTAAATACTTATTATTTACTGCTGTTTAGAATTATTATTCAAAATATTCATATTTTACTCCAGCGATTCCCAACCTTTTTCAACCGTGGACCCCCTATACCTATAGGTTATAACAATTCTGTTGACCCCCTCATATTGACCACAATGCAAAATTTGAGATCTTGTAGACCCCAGGTTGGAACCACTGTTTACTCTGTGAAGGCAATCGAGAAAAATACATTCGTGTGCATACTTTTGATACGAATCTAATTATTTTATGTATTATTTTCTTTATCCAGGAGGCATTCACCCAATTCGGCATTGTTCTCATTGTCCCAACAGAAACGCCCACCTCTCCTCTGGTTAAGAGACTCAGAGTTACAAGCAGCAGCGGTCTCCTATACGAGTGTTTGCATAATTTAGTGTAAGTTCAATACTGCCCCTATACTTCAGTGTATTATAAGCTCGCATAATAAATAGGTTTGAAGGTGCGGGCTTCGAATACTTCTCTCTGGCAG
The DNA here is from genome assembly GCA_028753945.1 of Hexactinellida sp. DTS-2022. NCBI lineage: Eukaryota > Metazoa > Porifera > Hexactinellida > Hexactinellida sp. DTS-2022. Next base: position 11,825,287 of record JAPNXP010000001.1, read on the forward strand.
ATGGACTCTTAGGCGCAATGAGTGTGAGTTATAATCTTATTATCTGATTGTAGTGCCTGACAGTGATTGCTCTATAACAACTGAATTTAGGTCTCAAAATAAATTTATATATTTTAAGTACAGCTTGCTTACAAAACTCCCATTTTATCCAATCACTTGCACCTCTAAATTGCATTCGATACATCCTACGTGGGATACCGACATTTCGTTACACGACCATACTACGTATATTATGCGCTAGTTGAATTGAATATTTATTCTATTTCGATATAACTGAGTTCACTGTACTATACAGTAGGTGTGATAATTATTGCATCGCCTCATGTTATTTTAATAACTTGATCGTTTCATCTGTTAGAAAATTCACTTTTCTCTTTACCTTTGAAATTTCAGTTTTATTTATTTTGGTAGCCTATTTACTGCATCTTATTATTTGTGTAGATATTTAGAGAGCTCAATAACAATCAAGACTTGAGGTAGGCCAGTTTCAATTCGAATTTATTTAATTTGAATATTCATATTAAATACATCATTAATTTCTCTCTACAACTTTTAATTTCTATCTAACTACGATTTTTTTGTTTTCCATAATAAGTTGTTTTTCATGTATCTAAGAGAGGTCAATCTAATGACCTAATATATTTCTTGAGTATATCAAATTTTATTCTGTACTAAGCCTATATATTTCAAATTTAATTTGTATATACTACAATCTATACATCTAATTAACCCGATCCACATAATAACATTGACTACAAATTTGTCATTAGGCCTGGTGTTCATGAACAGTATTGCATCGTAATCAGCAACAAACCTCACCATTCTCTCCCATACACGAAAGGACTAGAATTCAAAGGGAGTACCATATCAGATTTCATCGATTACATAAAGAAGGTATGTTTGTATATTAGCACATTTTGACTTACGCATCCCAACACTGGGGGGGTGACACCTACTAACAGATAAATACAGTTAACCTCGTTAGTACGAACACGGTTAATACGAAATTCCGGTTATACGGACATAATTTCAGTCCCCTTCAAAGCCTTTTCAATACAAATGATATTGGTTAATTTAGACGCTCCCCTGGTATCTACTGTATAAAGTTAGCTATTTACTTACACCCCTTGAGCCCAAAGGATAAATAGCACTTACAGTTATGTCCCATGTAGGTTACGTATAATTTGACTTGTGTGGAGATTATCTCAACAAGTTTATTTAGATTAGATACGATGCTTACATTTTGTTGAAATTTTACTCAAATTTCTACAACAACAACAGAAGTATAACTTATTTGATCATTCTGACGCAATATTCTTATTAAAATAATTATTCACGATTCCTCTGGGTTCGATCGCTTTGCGACGGATCAACCAACAATTACGCATTAGTAACAATATAGATATTACAAGTTGCAAAACTACTCGTTACATAGCCATATTGTTATACAATAACAGAAGTTGCAATGTAGTAAATTTTGTTTATAAGTAGTAATGCACAATTTGTTAGCTAAAATTATGATTGGAAAATTGGTCTCAATAATGTTTTGCAACCAATTGCCCAGTTTCCTCAAATTGAAAGGGCTCTTCCAAAGGCAGATGGCCCTCTAACAGAGGATGTTTCCAGACTATTGCCATGTTGTGCAACACTGCACAGGCAATTATTATCTTGCAACTTTTCTGGTTTCATCCGTATTTCGCCATGAAGACAATGAAATCTACGTTTCCACCTTCCAAATGTTTGCTCAATTAAAACTCGTGTCTCTTATGCTCATAGTATAGTGTCTGAGTATATATCCACTATCACCTAATATAATATGTGCTCCCCAACAGATAAGTTACTTTCAATATATATTCCAGCCTGTGACAGCTTCCATATATGGAATCGTAAACTCACTCGGGAAACCGTGCCAACACATCGTTGGCATATAGCTTGGACGTTAATTGAGTGATTAAAATGTCGATCACTTTGTCAGCTTAGTTTTCAGATGGTTTCTGAATACGTACGTGTGTCCCATTAACAAGCCTTAGCACACCTGGGAAGTGAGCAAGTTCGTATAACTTTGTTTTAACTTCCGCTTTATCAGCTGGACCTGGCATGTTAATACGCTGGGGGTATCTCTTGTTAACTTAGTGCAGCATTTTGAATATAGCGACTGATTACTGATATTGACTAACCCTGAACTCCGTCTCCACATATTCTGACATTTTTGGAATTATGATAAGTTATAATAATATAATTATGATAAGTTATACGTAGTACTCTCCCATATTGGTGCGAGAACGTAGCATGCATCTAGTAACGATGCAATTGTTTTGCATCCAACACAATTTTGTACTACGATTGTGAGTAACATTATAGTGTATATGATGCAACTTTGTTGTACCAATGTATGGTTATTTTAGCAAACATAATAATTGATAGTATATTTAGCTTACAAGGACTGATGCTTAGCAACAATATACTATAAATAAGAAAGAACAATTGCATTTAAGTATACTTTAGATAAATATTAGTTAGTATACTTCACAATTGATGCAATTATTTGTACAAAACTATTAAAAATAACATTTGAATAATATACCAAATTTACAGTTCGAACTTAAGTATGTACTTAACTAAGTACTTCCATATACTAAGTCCGACAATATTTCTTAATGAATACGACGAATCTGTATACAATTTTTGCTTATTTTTGCTTACCCCTCTAAACAAAATGGTTAATATTTTTTTAATAATTGCAAAATATTTTATAATCTTGTATGCTCAGTTACATTATTGCATATGTTGAATTATGTGGTTTAGGTTGAATTGAATTATACGTGTACTATTTATGCTTCTATCCACAATGAGGATATCATATAATGGTACAGTATAAATGCTGCTTTGTGCACTTTTATGAAAGCCAGTCTGAATTACTGACATTTATTAGTTACGATTATATTTTATACTTTTCTTTAGCAACAGGTCAAATTATCCGTCGTTTCACCTAGGAGAATTCCTGAACTCAAGTCGCTCTATGAACAGGTGATACACCGCACTATTTTATGCTACTAAAATTCCAATTAACCCATTTACGTAACTAAGCGGTTCATTGATTTCTCCAAAAATACTGCTATCGTTGTATTGGCCTTATACCACTATAGTGAATATATATTGTCATTGTGCGCCTATTTATGTTCTATAGTCTATGCCGTATCAGATTTAAATTCATTTAATTATTGAATTGTATATTTTTATATTTTGTATTGCATAACTATTGCTAGACCCAATTATTTTACAACATCAGATGTTTGGCCCTGTATGAATGTATTTTTGGTTATTTTTTCCAATTCAGAATATGAGCTGTGCATCTGTTGGCGTTAATACAGTATAACTCGCATTATACGTAATCTATTGACTCTACACAGTAACCGAGTTAACGTTACAAGGAATGTATAGCACTTGCTTAGCGAGTAATCTAGTTAAGATCAAAATTATTAGTTATCTCTGTTATTTTTATGCAGACTCTTAGAATTTTCATTCCCCCTTTTCATATTTTTATGTGAGTGTACGTTACAGAACACATAATTGCCCCATTGGGCAATATTGGCTAGAATATAGCTTTCGTGTGGGTATGTATTTAATTCCATAATTATTCTATTATATTTAGGCCTTGCTTTCGCCAGATTCTTCTGCCATGGATTCAAACAAACAATACAAACACCTTGTTCTGCTTCAGGGCATTGACTTACAGGGTAGCACACCTTTCTTCTATAACCTATTAATTAATTTAACAAATGAGTATTATACGTATTCCCTAATGTATATTCATTTCTATGGAGTGGAAAACATCAAGAGTTTATCTTGCATATTTAATTTAGATTTGAAACTACAATACAGTATACCCTCGCTAATCGAACGGGAAATCCTCCATTCTTTGTATAAAAAGTTGAAAAATTTCAATTGGAATAGGAATTTTTAATACATAGTGATGTTTTGTTTGGCTGGTTATATCTTAAGTACCATAATATGGTTGTAATACATAGTAAACTAATATTATTTATTCCTATATACGTATATGTATGTATACTTCACTAATTCGACAAATTCTCTAATTGGAACACCTCTGTTCGGATTACCGAGTGTGTACTGTATTTCCCACAAGTTAAACTGACCTTCATGACTCATTGTCAATCTACTTGTAGGAGATCCCATGAGCGTGCTGCCACCCAGTGAGCAGCCCCAGATGCTCACCACTGACCTCACCTACTCGCCACTCGTCCCCGCTCCGAACCATGGATTTATATCGCACCCCCACAACACTCAGATTCAACACAACAACCAGAATCAGCAGAACATTCAGTCCCAGGCTCAGATGGGGCAGATTCCCCAGCAGCCTTACCAACCTGCTTATCACATGCCAACCACCCAGCCACAGTTCCATGAACAACAACAACAACAACAACAACAACAACAGCATCAACAACAACAACAATTACAAACATCGACTCAACAACAAACACAACAACTCCAACCACCACCAACACAACAACAACAAACGCAACAACAACCGCAACAACAAACGCAACAACAACCGCAACAACAAACGCAACAACAAACACAGCTACAAACACAGCTACAAACACAGCCACAGACACAGCTACATACACAGCCACAAACACAGCTACAAACACAACAACAAACACAACAACAAGCACAACAAACGCAATCAACACAACAACAACAACAACAACCAACACCACCACAACAGCTTTCACATCCTTATCCACAGGTGCCATCTCCCTCGCACCAAAAGATTTCTCCCAAAGCCTCGCCTAGTGAGTGCAATTCTGTTTTATTTCTATTAATGCCGAGTATTAGTGTTTAACCAGCGAACCAGTTAAGTTGTGTATACCTATACGTGTATGATGGAAGTTATTTACAGGTATTAATTCTACTGTGAGCATCCCTTCTCCTAACATTGGTAACTCGAACGAACCCAAAGAACCTCCTCCAAAGAAGGTTTGTGTTGACGATCCGAGCAACTCTCCGTCGATGGTACCGTCTATAGACTTGCAGACAGACCTCACAGACATCAAGCCGGATATTAACCTACTGAACACCGCCTACAGTAGGCCGCAGCAGCACATTCCTGAGAAAGACGTTAAGCCTAACCTGGAGGACTTCAAGCCCTTTATAACGTCTCCGCCCGGTGGACTAGGTCAGTTTATATAACTCTCTTCCTTACACTAGGTTATGTTAATTCCTAACAACACTAAGGTATTCTAATTTTCCCCTTTCGTAAACAAAAACTAGCAATTCAAAAAAACAATTCGGCTAGCCTGAAAATATTTTGGCGGTCCTACTTTTTAAGATAATAATTAATTTAAAAAAATTTGTACATCAATTACCCTGAGAATATTCATTTCCACAAATCGTACTAAGTGCTTATGTTGCTTAACACTGTTTATAGATCTACGTATTAATTATTCGTACAATCCAATTATACTTCAAACTATTTCGCAATTAAACGTCACAGTATTATCATATGAACTCACTAAGCATTTATATGTAGACATTTGTCTCAATCTATCGATGCATAATTCAATTATTCTGTTGAGTTAATTTTGTTGCTGTGTAACATTTAATATTTAAGCAAGTTTGTAACATTATACACAATTTCTCATCAGTTTCTTATCTACTGATCAAACTTCTCAATTCAACCACCTGTAATATTTACACAATTATACACAAGTTAGAAGCTCGAATTTGTTTGCTCTTATTTGTTAGCGACATCTGCAATTACGTTAATACAGTAGAACCTCGTTAATACACGACCTCGTTAATGCGAACACTGTACTAATTTGTTCGCTTTATCCGGAGTTCGTGTTAACCGGAGTAATATCCATTGAATAGTCATTGTATGGAGGCTATGGACATGATTTTGTGCAACTGTTTTTTCGCTTTATCCGGAAATTCGTATTAACCGTGTTCTTACTAACGAGGTTCTACTGTATATTTAATCTCTATTACTCTTTAATATTCTAAGCTAATGTAGATAATCTTATTCCCAGTTTGCAGATGTTGCTTAATTAGATTTAATAATTTATTGATAATCGATGAGATATTACTTATCTGACTAATTAACTCGAGTAATTAAGAACTTGAATAGTATTTATTTTTGAAATTTTTTTTGAATAAAGTAACTTATATTTTAATTACCACTCAGAAAACATACAATATATTGTGATAGTGGTCAGTGTGTGTATTCATATTTTCATATCCAATCAGATTGTTATTCCACTGTAAAGTACAATAGAACCTCGTTAGTACGAACATGGTTAATACCAATTCCGGATAAGGCAAATCAATTTGACAGTGCCCTGGTGTTCGTACTAACAAGGTTCTACTGTATAGTACATTTACATGGGCCATGCCCAGATACTAATTACTATTTGGACAAATAAATTGCAGTCGACTTCGGTTAGCACCATGACCTCATCCAAAATTCGTACTATTAACAGGTGCAAAATATTTACTGTCTTGAATGACGAATATAGTATATGTATTAGTTTTATTTATTACGTTTCTAATATACTGTTTATGGTTCTGTTAACGCAGTGGAACACTGCATTAAACCACCTAACACAATTTATTTCCAACAACCAACAAATTATCTAAACTGTCGATAAGTACCAATTAACTAATTCCTGATTCATCATTAAATCTATGATTCAGATTCCTCTGCTAAGCCTGGCTATTCCCAAGGCATGCTCCCTATGCCCACCAACCCTGCCTCAGCCCAGCAGCCTCAGCCCATTGATATCACCCTGGAAGAGGTGGGCCGTCCGCCGATTGGGGGAAACTTCTGTCAGGTCAAGGGCCGCGTCACCTTCCAGCACCAGAACCTCATTCCGGAGGGGTTCCCGAAGAGGTGGACCTTCAAAACGAGTCCGCCAATCGTGTATCTCCGGGAGATCCTATTTGCGCAGTCTGAGCCTAACCAGTACGGGAACCCCGGGATACAGGACAGGGGACTCATATACGGGACCATGCAGGTGAGTATATATATAGCGATTCCAAACCTTTTCAATCGTGGTCCCCTATAGCAAATATTATACATTCTGTGTATTAGACATCCTCCCATTTCCGTAATACTAATTTAGAGATATTGTGGACTCCTGTTTCCCTCCCTGGACCACTGGTCTACATATACTATGCAAGCTTTCAGCCAGGCTAATTATCTGCCCGCCTAGATTTAGTTGAGCTCGCTCACACGCGCTTATATTACTCCAGATATATTTTAACGTCCGATCTTGTCTGAAAATTAAATGCTGGAGTTTAATAATATTCTGAATACATTAAATCAGTGGCGGCGCCAGGATTCCAGCTCTTGGGGGGCACTGGGGGTGCTGAAAAATATTAGGAATGGCACAAATTTAATTAAATCTCCGCCAATGTTGGAAATATATATTTCAGCCTATACATTACTCAGTATCATACCTTTGTGCCCCCCCCCCTTAGATGGGGGCACATAAAATTCAAGGGAGGGCTTGAGCCCCCCCCCTGCCGCCGCCACTGCATTAAATTGTTGCGGATAATTTTATTAAATGACCTGTATCGAATGCATAATAGATATATGTTTATCTACGTCAAATTATAGATCCTAGACAACCCCAACATGCTGCCCTGTCTGCACACACTCACCGAGAACAAAATGTGTCTCTTCCTGTTTCACCACAGGGTGCACCAGACCACCAACTTTCAGATCAACTTCCAAATGCTAATCGTGAAACTTAACGAGCTAGCTGACAAGTCAACTCTCACAGTTCTCTACCCAATTGATAAGCGATTCTACCAGCGATTCTCAGAAGTCATGAAAAAGGTATTTACTAGCAATGTTGTAATAATCCTAACAAGTAACACTATATATAGATTATATTTATACATACTACAGTATAACCTCGTTAGTATGAACACCAGGGGACCGTAAAAATGCTTTCGCATTTCCGGAATTCGTATTAACCAATACCACTTGTATTGAAAAGGCTATGAAGGGGACTGAAATAGTGTTCCTATTTACCGGAATTTCATTTAACCGTATTCATAATAACGAGGTTCTACTGTTTAAGTAACAAACAGCATAGTATATGAATATTGACTCCTAAACTAGGTCGACAATCCAATCATTTCACTATTTATTTGTTATATGCTACTTAATAGAGTGAGTAATACAATATACACATATTCAATATACTGTACTAGGGACAGTTGCAGGTGAATATCCAGCAGAAGCAGGTGCCCCGCAATCCCTCTTCTCACCACAACGTGCCTGGCATGATGTCTAGGTCCCACCCGCAGGCAATGGGGCTAGAGGCACTCGCATCGGTAAGTAATAAGTATACACAATTACACATACACATACATATAGGAATAGTATTACAGGAAACTCCCGTTATATGTAGTATGTAACGAAATAACTGCTTATAATAAAATGGAAAATTCCCACAGAGCAGAAAATGCATTAATTTTTATCCGCTTATAACGAATATCCGGATATAACGAAGGGATTTACAGGTCCCAAGCACTTCGTTATACCGAGAGTTCACTTCAAAGAACCTGACCGTATCATTATAAAATCAATAAATATTATTATTGTGTGTTTCACGCATTTCTAATCCTCCCGTGTATATGTGAGCGTGAGCTCAGTATTAACCATGGAATAATCTAGAAGTTAAGACTGTTTAGAACATTATTTCACACCCTGATCTTTCCTGTACTTACTCATTGAACGATGCATTTTATTCGGTCTATTAGGATTCTTTCCTTGTTTAAGTTCTTAGGAACAAACAAGCAAACAAACAAACATCTCCATTATACGCCTCTTTGCTTATTACATTAACTGTGTACAGTAGATGCCGGATATAAGAACATCGGTTATAAGAACATTATACTGGAAAACAATTGACATATACCCTATGTAATTTATGCCGGTTATAAGAACATTCTGGTTATAAGAACATTATACTATGCAGTTCCCGACGATGTTCTTATATCCGGTATCCATTGTACTAGTATAGTACTTACATTAATTTATACTATCCCTGTTCTATAGAACCACATGGGAGCTACCAACCCTATGGGCATGAGTGCCATGAGCGGGATGGGCCCAGCTGGCTACGGCACTAGCTCCATGCTGCAGGGCGGGGGCGGCATGGCTGGTGCTGCTGGCGCTGCTAATGGGAACGGGAATGGACAGGGCAACGGGAGCTCTGCGGCCCCGGGAGCTAACGTGTCCGACACGGGAGTGAGTAGCATGCCGAACCAAATGAATACCTCTAGCAACCCTGTTGTCAGCAGCCTAGCGCCCAGTATCGGAGGGATGGGGGCGAATGTAATGAGTAACTCTGCTTACCAACAGGGGAGTCAAGTTGGGATGTCAGCCAGGAGCCAGACAGGGGAGCAGAGCGGGTACACTCAGGGGGGAGGGACCCCCGCCAGTGGGGGGACTGCGGACAATAACACGAATGTTCTGTCTCTGCTGCTGAAGGGGGACAGGCCCAGCGTCAGGTCGCATATGGGGATGAACCGGCCCCTCAGACACCCCTCGCAACCGGTATGCACTGACTACGGTATAACCTGTATAGACCGGGAAATATCTGAATTTTAGAGTTTCCCGGATCTTAGGAAGAGGTTTTACTTATACAGTAGGATAACTTTTGTGTCATATTATATTAGGATATGAATTACTTTATTATTTTCCCCTGTATACACAACCTACAGTGGTGTTCGCGTAATAACAAGTCGCATTTTGCACGAAATTTGTGGTTAATATAGGCGAAGTTGCTATTAGAGGGACATAGTTAACATTGAATGTTCGCTTGAAGACAGAAATAACTAACCACTGTAGTTGTTTAACTGAATACTCTCCCTAGGGAATGATGAACCAGATGCCGGCGAATAGGATGGCAGGGATGATGCAGTCACGCTACCCTCCTCAAGTTAGGAGACCCATGAGTGAGTGATAATGCCATCTGTATAGCTATAGTCACTTTAGTATATTATTCTGTGACTCTAGTAGCTAACTAGTTTATTGGGTTACATTTACACATATCCGTACAATACAATACTACCTCGTTAGTACGAACATTCAATCCCCTTCAAAGCCTTTAAATACCATAATATCCATCAATACGAATTCCGGATAAGGCGAACGCATTCGACGATCCCCTGGTGTTGTACTAACGAGGCCAGGTCCTACCTACTTGAACCTAAACCTTGTGACTACAGGTTTGAGACATACCGTATTGCTTCGAATACTATAAGCCCCCCAGCGCTTATTGTTTTCGTGGGCCAAATTTAAGTCGGTTCTAATGGTTCTCACCGACAGTGTACAGTATACATACCGAAGTTGCCAAAATCAATGGAATTACACTCCAGTGATCCACTAATGTATTTATTTAAATTTTTATCATACCAATGTCATTTTATGGACCCGGCGCTTATTCGGGGAAACTCGGTATTTATGTTACATGACTGTTCTCTAGTGCCTAACCAGCCATCAATGATGGGGGGTCCTGGCATGATGTCTGGAGGCATGGACAGCTCTATGATGATGGGGATGGGCTCACAGGGGGGCATGGGGGGGCAGATGGCACCAGACAGAATGCAGGGAATGCAGGGAATGGGACCGCCCCAGGGGGGCATGGTGCCCAATCCAGCTATGCAAAAACCGAACCAGATGCACTACAACATGAAGAACTAGGCTCTCATCTCTTACAGAAGCAAATTTTTTATATAAAGAGCGGCCTTTTGCTTACGTTTCTCTTCACTAACTTTTTCTGCAAATTGTACAGCTCTGTTGATTCCGGAAGCAGAGAGAGCTCTAGCAATTATATACGTTTCAGCTGATTCCATATCTTTATACAGTTATGTTGCTAATTTAATTGCAGCAATTCTATGTATTTTGTCTGTAGTTTGTATTAAGCATTATTATTAGTTCAATGTTCTTCTGTATTTGTTTTGCGAACTTCTCATTTCTAAAATTAACATGTAAATTTATACATCGGTTCAGTTAGCTTAATTCATTAATAAATTAATGCTCAGTGTTCCGGTCAAGAATAGACATAAAATTATTAAATAAATACAGTGGTGTTCGGCTAATAGCAAGTCGCATTTTGCATGAAATTTGCTTGCTAATAGGCGAACTTGCTATTAGAGGAACAAAACTAACATTAAATCCTCGCTTGGGGACAGAAAATAACTTGCTAATAGAGCAATATTGCTATTAGAGCAATATTGCTATTAGAGCAATTGCTATTAGGCGAACACTACTGTAACTTGTATGTAGTCCGTCTATTTCTAGACCAGGTTTTCTTGAATTACATAGTATTTCTCATAAACGGAAGGGACTTTTGGTCTACAAATTTTTAGCTTAGTTTCTATGAACATTTATATACCATCTACATATTAGGAAGCTCATTCTTAAAAGGTTGATTTAGGAGGCTAGATTACTATACTCAAATTGTATTGTTGTATTGTTATTCGACTAAACTGGTATATTTTATTTGCAACCCACACTCCATACTTAGTAGCTGCAACACACCTGCAGGAGTGGAACAATCTATATCTTTACTTTCTACAGTATTATAATAATTAACCTATTTAGACAGTTTGGTTGTAAATGACTAGATTATTTCGTACCATTATAGCTTATTGGAAACTTGTAAGTTCCAGGCAGCTTGTCTCGATTAAGCGGTTGTTCCTATTTTACAAATACAGTCAGGTCTGCTTATTATGAACAAGATTTCGTCTGGTTTGTATTAAGTTGAGTTCGCTTATTATGAAGTCACTCTATTATGAACACAATTTTTGGTCCCTTGAATGTTCATAATAAAAGAACCTGACTGTATCTTACATAGACAGTGCCCTGTCCCAATGTTTTTGCGTAAAGTAGTTCACTATAAAATTAACCGAATTTGTTTGGCTGATCCCATGATTCCAACGCAACGTGTTCGGATAATCTGGGTTATAATATCTAGCATATCAATGCGGCATATTTGGTTGTTATAACTCCAGCTGCATTACTGGTTGTATTATCCAATCAGAGCGAATGAATAGCTGATCTACACATAGAACACATAGAACACACAACATAGCGTTATGTTACGATAACGCTTCTGCAGTGTAGCCTTATCTACGTGTAATGATTTAATCTAACGAAATTCAATTAGTCTATTAACAGATGCTTAACAATTATATCAAGGATCTGTTATTATTGCTAATACGTACAGAAGAAATAATCATTGGGTTTAGCTAAGAGAAATATTTATAATTCTGTCGACTTTAATTTTACTTCAAGAGAAGGATTAGACTTATCAAAACATAATTAATTCAGTATCTATATAGAGTTTAGTATACCTTTATAGAACAGAAATCCAGAGATAATCTGAATACGATTATTAATTAATATAATACAAATGCTATTTGGTTAATAGGAATTCCGGATAAGACGAATGTATTTTGGCAGTCCCCTGGGGTTCGTACAAACCAGGTTTTACTGTACGTATATTTCACTTGATCTACTCTATAACTTTATAGCATAAATATAAGATAGGTAATTTATTAAGTTAATTTATTCTTTAACTCATCATTCCTGAAATCTAGGGATTGGTACTAGCTCCCTTGTCTGCCACGTATGATGACAAGTTACGAACTTCAAAACAGCTTAACAAAGCTGTATAATTAAATATTTTCTATTTAATTTTAGGAATATCTATATTATTTCTTGGAACGGACTAAGTTATTATTTCATAATTTGTAGTTACACGTATTAAGTTTTCCCTGAGTTCTCTTGTTACCATGCTACATCCTTTTAGTGGATAGATAATAAATTAAGATATTTTATTTATAGACTAGATAATAAGATGCTTATCTGCATGCGTTATTTGAAGATTCGCTATTCGTACGTATTAGAAATTGTAAATGCGAAATTCGTGTTCAGCGAACTTGTTTGAAAGCTACTCTACCTCATCTCCTATCAATTTAATACAGCCCGGACAAGAAATTAAAATTTATTGCGAGTTTAACAATCTATAGTGGAACCTCGTTAGTACGGCAAATTACGTTCGCCTTTTCCGGAATTCGTATCACCCAATATCATTTGTATTGAAAATGCTTTGAAAGGTACTGAAATAGTGTTCGTATATACGTATAACAGGATTAGTATTAACCGTGTTCGTACTAACGAGGTTCTACTATAGTGTATAGATAGCACACAGTATATATCGCAATGTATTCCTGTATGCGACGCCTGAGTATCCGTGGTCTGCCAGTGGCCCGATGGCTCTCTACCTCCCGAGCTGGCCGCATGAAGGTATCGGTGCTGGGGGCAGCTGGGGGGATAGGACAGCCCATGTCCCTCCTCCTGAAGCAGTCCTCTCTAATCTCACACCTCGCTCTCTTCGACCTGGCCAACACACCCGGCGTGGGAGCCGACCTCTCACACATCAACACAACCACTATGGTACTTGTAATGCATATATTATACAGGCTTTCATCCAGGAATATTTTCCCGCGCGCCTAGATTAAGATTGAGCTCGCTCACACGCGCCTAAAATGCTCAATTTGTATTACGTCTATGGGAGCATCTCTCGATTTTCGCGCGCCTAGAAAAGTTTTCTTTTTGAAATTACGCGCCTAGAGGCGCATCGCATACGCCTGGATGAAACCCTGTGCATATATATATATAGCTAATTCATACTTGGTATAGTTATTACTTAATACTCCTATTTAGTTAATTAATTAACTATTACTTAGTACTGTTATATGTATTATGAGGCGCTATCGTATATTGAGGCGCTGTATGATACACTAATATAAACCATGGATATACTATTACAAATTATACAGTGGTATTTTGAGGCGCTCTGGTACATAGCGTTCGTGTTTTAACCAGAATTTCCTTTTAATCGTGCCCGTACTAACGAGGCTCTACTGTATATTAGTACAGTTGAAACCGGATATTTTTAACACATTCTTTTAACGAAAATTTGTTAAAAATATCCGATTGTTAAAAATATCCGATTTTACAACAACAAACAATAATTAATTATTTACAAGAAAATGTGTTAAATATATCCGGTGTTAAAAATATCCGGTTTCAACTGTATAATGTATGGGAGTGTGTGTAGGTGACGGCTCACAACGACCCCGATCTCTACGATTGTCTGACGGGAGCCGACCTCGTGGCCATACCGGCCGGGGTACCCAGGAAACCAGGGATGACACGAGACGACCTCTTCAACACAAACGCGTCTATCGTTAAGCATCTAGCCACCGCCTGTGCAGAGCACTGCCCGGAGGCATTCATCTGTATTATTTGTAATCCGGTCAACTCTACTGGTGAGCTAGTGCTTGTGGTTTGTGTTAAATTTTATTTAATTACATACTTGAATTGTTTATTTATTAACTGAACCGTTTCATAGTAATATATGCATAGATTTGCTGAACGAATAACATTTATGATTATTTGTTACTACGTAATTAGTAACTCCCTAATCCATATATATATTTATTGGTTCACTTAAATATTATAATTTCTAAACTCCTTCAGTACCGATAACAGCAGAGGTTTTCAAAGACAACGGCGTGTACAATCCCAAGAAGATATTCGGAGTCACGACCTTAGACATTGTCCGAGCTAACACGTTTGTAGCAGAAGCCTGCGACTTGGATGTTAACCAGGTGTCTGTCCCTGTTGTCGGGGGACACGCAGGTGTGACCATCCTGCCTCTGCTCTCACAGACAAAGCCAGCGGTTAGTTAGCCATAGGCCATAGCATTCTATACATAAGGCAATGGCACTCGGGCGTCTAGAGCATTCTATACATAAGGCAATGGCACTCGGGACGTCAGTTCCCATCGCCCCTAGGGGGCGATGGGAACTGACGCAATTCGCTAAGGGGGCGACAAACTGAAAAAGGTTGAAAAACGCTGCACAGCATGCTGTGATTAAAACCATTAATTAGGGAAGTGCGGTGATTATTCAATTAAATACAGTAATTATAAATGTGTATTGAGTAATGTATACTACAATCAGATAGTGGCAAATTCGCACAAACTTCCGATATATTTTTCCCACTAGAAACACGCTTATCATTACCGTTTACACCATTTACCGTTTACATGCAAACTTTCAGATATTTTACCGTTTTTATGAACCGTATCTATAAACCACTTTTTCAGCTTCTTAAGAATTCCAATTATTTTCCTAAAGATAACGGGAATTCCCTAGTTTCCCATTGCTAAATACCTGGAAATGGACATTCTATTGTTCCTATTTAGATAATTATTTTCTTCTTGAATAACATTATTGTTACATACAATGCTTATTTATTAACGGAAATATAAGCAAATATAATTTCTAAAAGATCTCTGGATATTCGATGAATTCCCTTAATTCCTAGATAGTTTGTAAATATGACAAGTTCATCGCAGCTCCATTGTTTTCAGATAAATTCTGACTGAGGGAAAAGCTGCTGAGAACATGAATTGGATCCGGTAGTTTGAAGCATCAATAATTGATTGTTCGAATTATACTCCCTGGTTAAATTAAAAATACAAATTATTTACGAAAATATAGATAATGTTAATTGAATTTATTTGGGCTATTTATATATCTCCCTGCAGACTAGCTTTACCCTGGAGGAGCTGGAGACTCTAACAAAGAGGATACAGAATGCTGGGACTGAGGTGGTGGAGGCTAAGGCGGGACAGGGCTCCGCCACTCTCTCTATGGCGTATGCCGGAGCCAGGTACATATTAGCATACATACATTGAATTTACCAACCATGCAATTTGATTTAGCAAAATTTGAGTCAGATTTATTACATTGTGATAATATTTCTAATTATCTGCTCTTCTGTTTCCTCTGAATTAGAATTATATGATAAATTCAAAAATAAATACTCAAAGATTCCCCTTTCAGATACTAGCTGAATTTGTATTAGCAAACTTATTAGTTGGATTAGTACAGTCAGGTCTGCTTATTATGAACAATTTTTTGATGCTTAATATGAATACAGTCAGCTCTCGTTATAACGAAGTGATTGGGAGTTATAAATTCCTTCGTTATCCGGATATTCGTTATAAGCGGATAATAATTAATGCATTTAGTGCTCTGGGGAAAATATTCATTTCGTTATAAGCAGTTATTTCGTTATATCCGACTTCCTGTTAACGGGAGTTCACTGTAACTTTTTATTATGAACAAGCCCTATGGTCCCAATTTAACAACCTACATAGGTTTTGTATTAAGTTGAATTCGCTTACATACTTGCCAACCGTCCCGCTTTTTGGCAAAGATTTTGCGAATTGTCCCGCGTCCCGCTTTTAGACACGTTTGTCCCGCTTTTTGTACCCTGTATTTCATTTTAGTGACAATAACAATAAAATATAAAGATCTGAGCATTGCTTCTTCCAATTAGGTAATAAATCTGTAGAATTGACTAGCGTCCCGTTTTATGCAATTGGAGCAAAGTTCCTTCCGTTGAGATAATCAAATTATTACAATTACTAGGACTATTTTGAACTCTAATTATAGAATATATAGTATATTAATTATTATTAACTAGTAATAGTAATACTACTTCACTTATTTATGTACTAATGTTCTTTGTCCCGCCAAACTCCTTATGTCCCGCCAAAATTCATTCCTCCGTCCCGCCAAAGACTTGCTATAGGTTGGCAAGTATGCGCTTATTAGGTAGCCTCTCTATTATTTTGCCACAGTTTTTGGTCCCTTGAATGTATAATAAAAGAACCTGACTGAATTTATAACTAGGGCTGAAACGAATATACCGAATATTCGAATGTTCGTTCGTTTCCAATGAATATTCGTATCTACATGACTTTTGTTTAGATTAGAGATCGTCAATATAAATTTCTACCTAAACTAGCTTTTGTAATAACTAACTAATAACTAACTTGTCTGATACAATTTGTAACTATGATTAAACAATTAAACAATTGTAACATTAACAAAAATATATTTTCCACTATATTTTGAGTCTTGAATTTGATTTAATGCATAGTCATCAAAACGAACGAAACATTCGAATATTCGTTTGTTTATATAAGGTTCGTTCGTTACATTTCCAATATTCGTTTCAGCCCTATTTATAACCACGGATACACTATACAATAGTTCTCGGATATAAGCACACCGGTTATAAGAACACTATGTTGGAAAACGGTTGCCATATACCCTAGATAATTATGTCGGCTATAAGAATATGTCGGTTATAAGCACATTAAGTGCAAATCCCGACGATGTGCTTATAACCGGCATCCACTGTACAAACCTGATTGTATTATAACCATGTATACACTACACTAATCTGTAGGTTTATCTTCTCTCTGCTGCGAGCAGCTCAGGGGGAGAAGGGGATCTCGGAGTGTGCGTTCGTGGAGTCCAGCGTGGTCCCGGAGGTGGCCTACTTCTCCACGCCCCTCCTGCTGGGGCGGGAGGGCGTAGCCGAGAACCTGGGTCTGGGGAGACTCTCTGAGTTCGAGAAGAAAGGACTCGAGGCTGCTATTCCAGAGCTCTCCAAGAATATAGCAAAGGGAATCCGATTCAATAAATTCGAATAGCAAGATATACTATCAGCGGTAATCACTAGACTAATTAGTAGGAATTCTGTAGATAGTTTCTATTGATTGTTAATTTAATCTGTGTTGATTTTGATAATGCATATCGTGACTCCCACTCACTCCATTCCAATCATACCTACTGGTTGCTATATATATACGGTGCCTGGTTACTTTGTCTAAATATGCTCATAAAATATACTCGTGCATTATATCTGCAATAAGAACACATTTAGTTCTACTCAGGTTGCACTGTATTTTAAACTGAAATATTCCACTTCATTCTCTCCATTATTTGGACATGTTTCCTTCTTTTATAATCAGTGGTGTTCGCGTAATAGCAGGTCGCATTTTGTACAAAATTTACTTGCTAATACGAGGAACAAAGAGGAACAGACTTGCTAATAGAGCAATTGCTATTATGCGAACACCGCTGTATGTATTTCATTTAGAATCCCACTATTAGCTCTTAGCACTAATAACTATATTCTCGGCTGTCTCTACAGAATAACAGAGTTCATACTGCTTATTATCACCAGTGGTATTACAGAGCTAGAACGCTAGCTTTAAGAGTTGCCTGCACATCATGGCTATATCAGGAATAGCTTTTCAAGAAGCGGGAAGTTAGTATACGGGTGAGAGTCCTTATGTGACGTAGTGAGCTGTTTAATATTTGTATTCTATTGTTGTTATACTCGCTACACACACATCTCCGTTATTAGAGATACCAAGGTTAGAAGAATATACTATCTATCCAGACATGAATACCTAACCTAGCTACAAGACAATGTCATTCCGATTTTGATTTGAACACTCGCTTGTCCCTAGCATACCTATGTTTCCGTGTATCGCTATGCAATATGGATCCTCTCTGTCCCGATTAGTATAACTGTATGAGTACTCCCTCCTGCCTTGAGATATGCTATAACGGGCCGGACACATATATTTGGTTGGAATTGCTGTCTATCGCTACAACACTAGGAACCCACAGATCTCAGAGCTCCCTTCTCTCCCGACAGCTACAATTGGTCTCGTATCTTCATAGCGAAGCACAGCTGGATAACACCTCTCCCGGTCCTATAACAGCTGATCCAAGATCCTGTATCAGCTGTTATAAGATCCTATCAGCTGGCATACTGGCAGAGGTAGCAGAACTGTTGGGAGGAGTACGCTATACCACAGACTAGGAGCATACATTAATTCTGGAACAGCTGATATAAGATTTCTAGGATCTTGGATCAGCTGTTCGACAATCCCTGTATGCTCCTGGTCTGTGGTATAGCATACTCCTCCCAACAGTTCTGCTACCTCTGCCAGTATGTCAGTGCTCTCCCTTGTAGGAGGATATCTGCTATAGAGTAGCTCTGTCGCTGCTTCTGTAGCTAGCAGCATGAGTGCTGCTAGCTACAGAAGCAGTGACTGCCCTCATTCCTGTCTCTTCTCGCGAGCTTGCGTTATGAGCACAAGTTGCAAGTTGTAAGAACGCGGATTGAATTCACTATAAGAAAATGCTTCTATTTGTGACACAGATGGTTTGTCTACCTGTCTACGGGTCTACTCATTCTCAGACGTTAGGGAACCTAGATACCAATTAGCCGATTGGAATGTTGCCAAGAATGACAGGAAATCTGAAAATATTATTGTTAGTTTATAATTGCTATATATCTGACTTCTAAAGCAGAATATGTGTGTATGTTGAACTAACAACTTTAACTAAATATTAATAATCTCAAAGAGTTTATGTTAGATTCTAGACTGGAACCTACAACAGCTGTTAGCATCTAAATCCAACTTGTTAACCAATGTACTTAATTTGTATTGCTTTCAAAAGGACTGAAATAGTGTTGTATTTACCGGAATTTCGTATACAGTAAAACCCCGTTAGTACGAATACGATTGATACGAATTTCCGGATAAGACGAACAAACAGTCCACAAAATCTGGTCCCTACAATGGCTATTCAATGGGTATTATTACTCCGATTAATACGAACTCCGGATAAAGCGAACAAATTTTTACCGTCCGTTGGTGCCGTACTAACGAGGTACTACTGTATATAACCATGCTCATATCTCCGTACTAACGAGGTACTACTGTATATAACCATGCTCATATCTCCGTACTAACGAGGTACTACTGTATATAACCGTGCTCATATCTCCGTACTAACGAGGTACTACTGTATATAACCATGCTCATATCTCCGTACTAACGAGGTACTACTGTATATAACCATGCTCGTATCTCCGTACTAACGAGGTACTACTGTATATAACCATGCTCGTATCTCCGTACTAACGAGGTTCTACTGTATATAACCATGCTCGTATCTCCGTACTAACGAGGTTCTACTGTATATAACCGTGCTCATATCTCCGTACTAACGAGGTACTACTGTATATAACCATGCTCATATCATCGTACTAACGAGGTACTACTGTATATAACCATGCTCGTATCTCCGTACTAACGAGGTACTACTGTATATAACCATGCTCGTATCTCCGTACTAACGAGGTTCTACTGTATATAACCATGCTCGTATCTCCGTACTAACGAGGTTCTACTGTATATAACCATGCTCATATCTCCGTACTAACGAGGTTCTACTGTATATAACCATGCTCATATCTCCGTACTAACGAGGTTCTACTGTATATAACCGTGCTCGTATCTCCGTGCTAACGAGGTTCTACTGTATATAACCATGCTCATATCTCCGTGCTAACGAGGTTCTACTGTATATAACCATGCTCATATCTCCGTACTAACGAGGTACTACTGTATATAACCATGCTCATATCTCCGTACTAACGAGGTACTACTGTATATAACCATGCTCGTATCTCCGTACTAACGAGGTTCTACTGTATATAACCATGCTCATATCTCCGTACTAACGAGGTACTACTGTATATAACCATGCTCGTATCTCCGTACTAACGAGGTTCTACTGTATATAACCGTGCTCGTATCTCCGTGCTAACGAGGTTCTACTGTATATAACCATGCTCATATCTCCGTGCTAACGAGGTTCTACTGTATATAACCATGCTCATATCTCCGTACTAACGAGGTACTACTGTATATAACCATGCTCATATCTCCGTACTAACGAGGTTCTACTGTATATAACCATGCTCATATCTCCGTACTAACGAGGTACTACTGTATATAACCATGCTCGTATCTCCGTACTAACGAGGTTCTACTGTATATAACCATGCTCATATCTCCGTACTAACGAGGTACTACTGTATATAACCATGCTCGTATCTCCGTACTAACGAGGTTCTACTGTATATAACCATGCTCATATCTCCGTACTAACGAGGTTCTACTGTATATAACCATGCTCGTATCTCCGTACTAACGAGGTACTACTGTATATAACCATGCTCATATCTCCGTACTAACGAGGTACTACTGTATATAACCATGCTCATATCTCCGTACTAACGAGGTTCTACTGTATATAACCATGCTCATATCTCCGTACTAACGAGGTTCTACTGTATATAACCATGCTCATATCTCCGTACTAACGAGGTACTACTGTATATAACCATGCTCATATCTCCGTACTAACGAGGTTCTACTGTATATAACCATGCTCATATCTCCGTACTAACGAGGTACTACTGTATATAACCATGCTCATATCTCCGTACTAACGAGGTTCTACTGTATATAACCATGCTCGTATCTCCGTACTAACGAGGTTCTACTGTATATAACCATGCTCATATCTCCGTACTAACGAGGTTCTACTGTATATAACCATGCTCGTATCTCCGTACTAACGAGGTTCTACTGTATATAACCATGCTCATATCTCCGTACTAACGAGGTTCTACTGTATATAACCATGCTCATATCTCCGTACTAACGAGGTACTACTGTATATAACCATGCTCATATCTCCGTACTAACGAGGTACTACTGTATATAACCATGCTCATATCTCCGTACTAACGAGGTACTACTGTATATAACCATGCTCATATCTCCGTACTAACGAGGTTCTACTGTATATAACCATGCTCATATCTCCGTACTAACGAGGTTCTACTGTATATAACCATGCTCATATCTCCGTACTAACGAGGTACTACTGTATATAACCATGCTCATATCTCCGTACTAACGAGGTACTACTGTATATAACCATGCTCGTATCTCCGTACTAACGAGGTTCTACTGTATATAACCATGCTCGTATCTCCGTACTAACGAGGTTCTACTGTATATAACCATGCTCATATCTCCGTACTAACGAGGTTCTACTGTATATAACCATGCTCGTATCTCCGTACTAACGAGGTTCTACTGTATATAACCATGCTCGTATCTCCGTACTAACGAGGTTCTACTGTATATAACCGTGCTCATATCTCCGTACTAACGAGGTACTGCTGTATATAACCATGCTCATATCTCCGTACTAACGAGGTTCTACTGTATATAACCATGCTCATATCTCCGTACTAACGAGGTACTACTGTATATAACCATGCTCATATCTCCGTACTAACGAGGTACTACTGTATATAACCATGCTCATATCTCCGTACTAACGAGGTTCTACTGTATATAACCATGCTCATATCTCCGTACTAACGAGGTTCTACTGTATATAACCATGCTCATATCTCCGTACTAACGAGGTTCTACTGTATATAACCATGCTCGTATCTCCGTACTAACGAGGTTCTACTGTATATAACCATGCTCATATCTCCGTACTAACGAGGTACTACTGTATATAACCATGCTCATATCTCCGTACTAACGAGGTACTGCTGTATATAACCATGCTCGTATCTCCGTACTAACGAGGTACTACTGTATATAACCATGCTCATATCTCCGTACTAACGAGGTACTGCTGTATATAACCATGCTCATATCTCCGTACTAACGAGGTTCTACTGTATATAACCATGCTCATATCTCCGTACTAACGAGGTACTACTGTATATAACCATGCTCATATCTCCGTACTAACGAGGTACTACTGTATATAACCATGCTCATATCTCCGTACTAACGAGGTTCTACTGTATATAACCATGCTCGTATCTCCGTACTAACGAGGTTCTACTGTATATAACCATGCTCGTATCTCCGTACTAACGAGGTTCTACTGTATATAACCATGCTCATATCTCCGTACTAACGAGGTACTGCTGTATATAACCATGCTCGTATCTCCGTACTAACGAGGTACTACTGTATATAACCATGCTCGTATCTCCGTACTAACGAGGTTCTACTGTATATAACCATGCTCATATCTCCGTACTAACGAGGTTCTACTGTATATAACCATGCTCGTATCTCCGTACTAACGAGGTACTGCTGTATATAACCATGCTCGTATCTCCGTACTAACGAGGTACTACTGTATATAACCATGCTCGTATCTCCGTACTAACGAGGTTCTACTGTATATAACCATGCTCATATCTCCGTACTAACGAGGTACTACTGTATATAACCATGCTCATATCTCCGTACTAACGAGGTTCTACTGTATATAACCATGCTCATATCTCCGTACTAACGAGGTTCTACTGTATATAACCATGCTCATATCTCCGTACTAACGAGGTACTACTGTATATAACCATGCTCATATCTCCGTACTAACGAGGTACTACTGTATATAACCATGCTCATATCTCCGTACTAACGAGGTACTACTGTATATAACCATGCTCATATCTCCGTACTAACGAGGTACTACTGTATATAACCATGCTCATATCTCCGTACTAACGAGGTACTACTGTATATAACCATGCTCGTATCTCCGTACTAACGAGGTTCTACTGTATATAACCATGCTCGTATCTCCGTACTAACGAGGTTCTACTGTATATAACCATGCTCATATCTCCGTACTAACGAGGTACTACTGTATATAACCATGCTCATATCTCCGTACTAACGAGGTACTACTGTATATAACCATGCTCGTATCTCCGTACTAACGAGGTTCTACTGTATATAACCATGCTCATATCTCCGTACTAACGAGGTTCTACTGTATATAACCATGCTCATATCTCCGTACTAACGAGGTACTACTGTATATAACCATGCTCATATCTCCGTACTAACGAGGTTCTACTGTATATAACCATGCTCGTATCTCCGTACTAACGAGGTTCTACTGTATATAACCATGCTCGTATCTCCGTACTAACGAGGTTCTACTGTATATAACCATGCTCATATCTCCGTACTAACGAGGTACTACTGTATATAACCATGCTCGTATCTCCGTACTAACGAGGTTCTACTGTATATAACCATGCTCATATCTCCGTACTAACGAGGTACTACTGTATATAACCATGCTCATATCTCCGTACTAACGAGGTTCTACTGTATATAACCATGCTCGTATCTCCGTACTAACGAGGTTCTACTGTATATAACCATGCTCATATCTCCGTACTAACGAGGTACTACTGTATATAACCATGCTCATATCTCCGTACTAACGAGGTTCTACTGTATATAACCATGCTCGTATCTCCGTACTAACGAGGTTCTACTGTATATAACCATGCTCATATCTCCGTACTAACGAGGTACTACTGTATATAACCATGCTCATATCTCCGTACTAACGAGGTACTACTGTATATAACCATGCTCATATCTCCGTACTAACGAGGTACTACTGTATATAACCATGCTCGTATCTCCGTACTAACGAGGTTCTACTGTATATAACCATGCTCATATCTCCGTACTAACGAGGTTCTACTGTATATAACCATGCTCATATCTCCGTACTAACGAGGTACTACTGTATATAACCATGCTCATATCTCCGTACTAACGAGGTACTACTGTATATAACCATGCTCATATCTCCGTACTAACGAGGTTCTACTGTATATAACCATGCTCATATCTCCGTACTAACGAGGGTCTACTGTATATAACCATGCTCGTATCATCGTACTAACGAGGTACTACTGAGTTACTATACCCGCGCTAGGCTAGATAGGATGGAGATAGTGCACGTGTACACGCGGCCTCGCCGGGAGTTCGGCCGACAGCCTAAGTTCTCCGACAGCTCAGCTGAGCTCTGTGTGGACCTGGCCCCTAACCCCGCGGAGAAGGAGTACACGGTTAAGCGGAACCCCTGCGACGGGGGCGTCAACACCGGACCGGAGCTCTCCGAGCATGAGTGCAACACGGAGACATTCGATACCGAGTGTAGGGGCATGAACCACACAGAGGGGGGCTGGCCCAAGGACATCAACCCACAGGAGGCAGAACAGGTATAGAGCTAGTTATGTCGTATTAGTTGTATTCAGTGTTCTATCTAGGATATTAGGTTTAGGGGGGGGAAGCTCTTAAAGCCATTTATTTACTCAGTCTATTCATGAAGGTACTATTACTACTAATGACAATATTCCAAAATATTGTTCTATCATAGAAGTTTGCTATTGTGTATGTACCTTATGTAAGCATTCACAGCTCTGATAGGAATAGTATTATCCAAGTTCGTAAATACCGTATTTACTCGAATAGTAGCCCCCTTGTATACTCGCGCATAGATGCTAAATATACCTACACCTTATTACCATATTAGGGATCCAGGAATAAATTATCATACAGCACCACATGAGTTCGTGAGGGGAGTTGGTGAATAGATCAGTGTTACGTAACGTATTTCCTAAAATAGCAATAGTAGCTCAACTCTAATAATAGAAGACAGCTTTTAATTAACTATAGCCCGGGCTGCTTAGTACTAAATACACAGGGCCTACGGAAGCAGTTATAAAGTAGTCAGGTCATGGACCGGCATAACTAGTGACGTAAGAGTGGTCATTCCATGGCTTGACCGCTTCCGCTGGCCCTGATATATACATACATGTTTGTGTCTCCTGAGTTACATGAGAGATGTGACAGAGATTGGGACACTTCCTTAGGGAATTTGTGTTTATTGTTAAATCCCAATCCCATTCAGAATGTTCTGAATTCTCAAAACTCTATGAATGGAATTAAGTATTATGAACAAGGTTTCGTCTGCTTAATATTAAGTTTTATTATTACTATGAACAAGCCCTATGGTTCCAATTTGACAACTTACATAGAGTTTGTATTAAGTTCGCTTATTATGAAGTTTCTCTATTATGAACACAATTTTTGGTCCCTTGAGTGTTCATAATAAAAGAACTGACTGTAGTTCCACTGATCCCATCTCTGCTCTACAGGTTATCCGGTACCGCAAGAAGGTCGAGAAGGACGAGGGCTACATCGCCACGGTAGCTCACCTGGGCGACATGATGGAGCACTGCATAAAGCAGAACAACGCTATAGACATATACCAGCGCTACTTCGAGGCGACCAGCGCCGCTCTCTCCGAGGAGCCGCCTGCCGCTAAGACCGTAAACATATTCCGAGACCCGAGTCCCACCAAGCGCGCTGTCTCCTCCATCAGCTGGTATCCGGGGGAGGGACACAAGATAGCCGTAGCCTACTCAGTGGTGGAGTTCCAGAGGTGGCCTAGGGACATGCCCTTCGAATCCTACATTTGGAATGTGGACAATCCCAACAAACCCGAGCTCTCCCTGAAGCCTATAAGTCCCCTGGTTACTCTGGAGTACAACCCTAAGGACCCACACACCCTCATAGGGGGCTGCTACAACGGACAGCTCCTGCTGTTCGACACTCGCAAGGGTTCCCAGTTCGTAGAGGTACGTGTGCACTCAGAACCAGGGATACGTAGTGCTAATTGTATTGTTACTTAGTAGACCAGGTTACTTTAAACCGATTAAGCGGAGAAATCTATTAACCGAAAATGTTTTAAGCCAAACTGTAATTCCGTCCTATAAATCCTGTGTAATTTTGACCCGATTAAGCGGAGATATATATTAACCGGTGGCTCTATTAATCGGAGTCGACTGTAGTTACTTACTATACTAGTAGACTCTCGTTAATAGAAAACTAGGGACCGTCGTAATTTGTTCTTTTTATCCAAAATTCGTGTTAATCGGAGTCACTTACATGCGTTTGTATTAAACTTTGTACGTACTATGATATTCCCCTTATCCGTACAGTGGTGTTCGCATAATCGCAATACTGTTCTATTAGCAAGTTCTTTCCATCCTCAAGCGAGCATTTAATTGTAATTCTATTCCTCTAATAGCAAGTTCCTCTATTATCATTTAATTTATCAAGCAAATTAGCTTAGTAGCAGTATCTCTGGTATACACAACATAATACAGTAGAACTGGGTAGTACGTGGAGAGAAAAAATAGTACGTATTATCCGAGTGTACGCAACAAACGAGTTGGCACTACATAGCGATACATATAGATTGACAATTTTTGTTTATACAAGTTAGCACATACTAAGCCGAAGCACGTACTAACCGAGTCCTACTGTATGCACTGTATTACAGGGTTGGGTTCAATTACAATTACGCTATCCCATAGAATTTCAACTACAATTACAATACAATTATTTCAAAAACGTAATTAATTGTAATTGAATTGATAACAATTATAATTGAACCCAACCCTGCTGTATTATCGTATTATCTGTTTATAGGCCACTCCAATCGAGAAGTCGCACCGAGACCCGATCTTCTCGTCTCTGTTCCTGCAGAGCAAGACCGGGACGGACTGCTTCACCACCTCTCCGGACGGACGCGTGTTCTGGTGGGACATACGGAAGCTGGGGGAGCCCACCGAGTCCATGAACATAGATCCGAACAAGAACGGGAATCTGGTGGGGGGGACCGTACTGGAGTACGAGTCAACTATGCCCACTAAGTTCATGATTGGGACCGAGTTTGGACAGATATTCAGGTGAGTATACCGGAGCACATAATTATTAAGCATCCTCAGTTTGGAGCAAACTCCTTTAGATCCTCTGTATCATAGCATTCTTTGAGTGAGTGCCATTACCTTATGTATAGAATGTTATGGCTGTATCTAGCAGATAGCATTTGTACATTCACATAGAGTATAATCGGGCATGTAGGGTTATTTGCATCAGAGAAGTGTAAAATGGGCATTTGGACGATAATGTATTTTGTTGACTAATAATTTTTGGTTTATGGCTTCAAACACTCTATGAACAAAAATAAGTAAAAATATTACACACTGTTCTCTCTAATAGTCCACCAGTGGGCGATTGGCTCAAAGTGGATTATTAGAGAATATGGACTATTACAGATATATTAATAGTTGATTTGGACAAGTAAATAAGTGGACTATTTAATAGAAAAGTGGACTATTAGAGAGAACAGACTGTACTAGCAAAATCAATTTATTTATATTGATTTCATAAATTGGTTGCGTAAATACTGTAGCACGCTATAGTATACAGCTTTCCTATGCCTGTCTCTATTGTTATATTGGCTGTAGTTGTAACCGCAAAGCCAAGGACCCCTCCGACAAGATAGCAGTGACCTTCCCGGGACACCATGGGGCGGTTAACGCCCTCACTCGCAACCCGTTCTACCCCAAGTTCTTCCTAAGCGTGGGCGACTGGACCGCTAGAGTGTGGTGCGAGGACATCAAGGAGAGCTCCATAATGTGGACCCCGTACAACTCGTGTCCCCTCTCAGACTGCGTGTGGAGCCCCACCAGGCCCGGCGTGTTCCTGGCCTCCCGCATGGACGGACATCTGGACATGTGGGACCTCCTCTTCAAGCAGGACAACCCCACGCTCTCCTTCAAGTGAGTTAGGTGTACGTGTTCAGTTAACCATGGACTGAACTAGTGAATACAGACATTATACAGTAGATGTCGGATATAAGCACACCGGTTATAAGCACATTAAGTGCAGTTCCCGACCATGTGCTTATAACCGGCATCCACTGTACTCAGTTAACCGTGGATGTCCAAGGTATAAATTTAGAAAAATTCATTTTCACTTTAAATTGAAATTCAATTAACTTTCACTTACACATTTCTGGGCAACCGCGAGTTTTAATTAATTAACATTTTGACGTCACTGGCAGGGATGAAAAAATAATGATTTTTTAGAGAGCTTGCTTATACCGTACAAATAGCACACATACTGTGCGGCTATAACTCTTCTAGTAATCTGATCATTAATCAGTTGACATACTTAATTGTCAACAACAACAAACAAAACCTTATTTTGGAAGGACCTTATCAACATTCAACAACTTGTAACATACTACCACAAAGCACTTACTTATATACGTGCCCTTCGGTCTCGGTCGCTATACGACGGAATCGCTGCTACGCACCTCAAGTTAACGGCCGCTCTGCTGCCTTACTCCTCACCATTTCTACCATGGAATACGGTAGAAAGGGATGTTATATACATCCCTTTATAAGATTTCTATAGTTTTAACTGTTTTTATATTCTAAAAACAAACATACTAATACACACACAACAATTGAGTTTGAATAATATAGATTTAGTAATGTCAATCCGAAATTCGCGAAATTCGTGACAATCCTAGTATCAGTGATGTGCCCGTCGGAGTAACGGTAACGGAAAAAAGTAACTTTAACGGACATCCGTTACTTTTAACTAGTTACCGTTATCTTTAATCAGTTACTCTTACCATTACATTACCGTAACACAGTAACCGTTACTACGTTAAACTTATTCCATTGCCATTACAACGTTATTTTTAATCGGTTACTGTTACATTAAAGTAACGGTAGTTACTGTTTAAAGGTAAACGGATTAACTTAACAAAAGTAACGGAGTAACGGTAACGGAAGAAATAAAGTACAGTCGAAATCGGATTATTTTGTCCAATTCTTTTCATGGATAATTCAACAAAGTAATCCGATAAGACAAATAAATCCGGTGGGATATCCATGCAAAATGGTATATACCGTATACGTACATCATAATTTTCCTCGAATATTAGGACAAAATAGTCCGATAAACAAAATAATCCGATGACAAAATAATCCGATTTCGACTGTAACGGTAGCGGGAGATTTAGTAACGGAGCACATCACTATACTCTTACCATTACATTACCGTAACACTTAACACTGCTATCCTGTAGGGTGTCTGACAGCGGGATATACTCCCTATCAATTCAGGACTACGGGAGACTGGTGGCCTGCGGGACGCTGGAGGGTAACCTGACTCTGGTGGAGCTCTCGGAGCGGCTGCACGTGCTGCAGAAGAACGAGAAGAACCTCATCACCGCCATCCTGGAGCGGGAGATGCGCCGCGAAAAGATCCTGGAAGCGCGGAACCGCGAGTTGAAGCTGCGCGATAAGATGGAGCGCGCGGCTGCCGTGCGTGCCGAGAAGGCGGCGGCCGGAGAGGAGCTCGGGGAGGAGGGAGAGTCCGTTAAAAAGGCAGAGGAGGACTTCTGGTCAATGGTGTCCTCGGAGAAAGCTAGCCTCGAAAAGCGGAGAGCCAAGGCTAGGAAGCAGAGCTCTGATGCAGAGGAGCCGGATAAAGTGAATGCTACTGAGTAGTATGGGCTGTATGCTACCCGATCTCTTATCTGCACTTATACATAGCTATACTCTATATGGAGTTGTGTCTATTGAATGATTCAGGCCTGATATTATTGCTTCGGTTTATTTATTCAATCAAATACTTTGTTTATATACTATACTACTACATGGTATGTTATACTACTGAATATAATGTCATTAATTAAGACACTAGTTATATTAGTAGGCAGTTATCTGTTGTTTTAGTTGCAAAGTTGATTAAAAATATTAATACTGTGTGTAGCTAAAGTATGCTTAACTTTTTTACTGTGCCGACTATACTACACTGAACGACCAAAAGTATTTGAACAACAGGAATGATATTCCAGACACAATATGCTTCTAATAGTTTGTTGACGGTTGTTTAAATGGCTTTAAATATGTTGCTATAGTTCTTAACTTCATGACAATGTTATTTTAAGTCAATTTTATACAGTACCCATCAAGTGGCATAAGTGTACTTCCCACTTGTGGCACAAATGGGAATGTGGGTGTATCTCAGTGGAAAATGATCGTATGATTAGAAATTGTGCACCTACAGTAATTAGATTGTGTAGTATTCAAATCTGAAATCAGAATTTGTATATTGTAAATGTTTCATAATCTATCTACATTGGAGTCTCCCAAAACGAACTCTCCGAGAAGCGGACAACCCCTCTATAACGGACAGAAGCCATTTCCCAACGTGTCCGTAATTCGGAGACTCAACTGATACTATTAATCCTGCTACGTAGTTGATTGTTTAAGGAAGTTATTCGGTTTTCTATTGATTTCTTAACAGTCAATAAAAAATCATGAATTATTTCGGCAAAACGTCTTTCAAAATGAGTTTCTCGGCATGAAAGGAGGACCTCCTCAGTGATGGATAATTTTAAATAGTTGAGTCGGTTTATACATGCGGACAAGCACTAGTGACAAATAAATTGTCCGTTCGAATTAGCATAAATATTCAACTATATCGGCGATCAATAGATTTTCATTTCGAGTGAATTTAAATTGCAAAAGCTGGAAGTCCAAAGATGTGAATATATGCCCCCGAACTTCTCCTTGCGAGATTCCCGAACTTTTTCAACATTGGAGCCCCTATAGAAAATATTAAACATTCTGTGGTCCTCTCACATTGACCCTAATACTAATTTAGTGATCTTGTGGACCCCTACTGCCGTCTGTGGACCCTAGGGTGGGAACACTGACTTAAGGAGCACACAACTTAAATGTTTGGATTCCCTTCTCTACAATAATAGTGTGCTAACTAACTATGTGCTGCTCTTAAGTACAACCGGCATTTAATGCTAGCGTGTTAAACATGGGCGCAGGCCCGAGTGTGGGATGTAATAACGCGCGTAGCACAGAGTAGTTTGTAAATAGTTAATTCGAACTCTCAATCTGAAAAGTACATACTACAGTAGATGTCGGATATAAGCACACCGGTTATAAGAACATATCGGATATAAGAACACTATGTTGGAAAATGGTTGCCATATACCCTATATACTTTATGTTATAAGCACACTATATGCAGTTTCCGACGATGTGATTATAACCGGCATCCACTGTAGTTAATTCGAACTCTCAATGGAAAAATTGTTTATTGTTTATACTCCCAAGAAAATAAATAATAGTCCTGAATAACAACTGTGAAACGAGAAGTGTAAGAACCGAATTAGCGTTTTAAGAGAATCACATAAAAATAAGTATTTGGTAAATAATCATTTCGCCTCTACCCACATAGAGTGCTGACTGGTCAGTTTAACACAAGTAACTCGCCCCCCAATATTCTCGGTAAAGCGATTCCCCTGATTACTGCATTACGGTAGACTCTGAGATCGAACATAATTTAATTGGGAGAGAGCATATTGATAAATATACACAAGAGAATACACAAATAAACACTAAAGTTAGTTCCAAAATACGAATAAACAGATGAGAACGAGAGGGAGACTGGAGAGGAGAGGAATACGAGGTGTAGTCTAGAGGAGACAGAGAAGGTATCAAACAGAGGGAGTGGTTAACCAAGTGGCTAATAACTATCTGTATAGCAGTTGTTAGGTAAATATAGATGTAGTGGTTAATGGCTCTTATAGAGCTGTTAGTGGAAGTTAAATATAATTTAGTATTAAATGGAAACTCGGAATATATTCAATAGAAAGTAGTACATAACAACAACTATATCAACAGTAACATAGTTAATGATTGTAAACAATTACCACGGGCGTCGCACGGCTCTGAAAAATCTCCGGCCAAACAGTTAAAGTGGTCCGGCCAAAACCGGACCGTCCTATATAATATAGTAGAACAAATGAAAAGTGGTCCGGCCATGGCCGGACCAGCCGGACCGCGTGCTAGCCTATGATTACAAACATGCCCGCTGGCTAATACTGTCAAAGGCTTTAATAAGGGCATTTTCAGGAACAGAATAATGCAAATAGCAACTAAACACAAAATACTTTCTGCTAATCAGGTCAAAGTTATGTTATTAAGTCTAGATTTGGATAGTATTTAAGATTCGGGGTTCTACTTAGCATGTATTCGCTTACAAAAACTACCCAATTAATCACAGTCGACCTTATTAACATTAAATATATTGAATACAAACCTTATTAGCAGAGATGAGAAGTTAATGTAACTCATGCTCAATACCAAACTCATCAGCTGTTTCCTTGAGTAATGAGATAGGATCTCTGTCAGGTTCAGATAGTCCAGTGACTGTCAGTGTCTCCAGCTGTGAGACAGTTGGAATTAGGTTAGTTAGAGGCTCACAGGATAGATAAGTTAGCTTACAGGCTCTTAGCACTATACTCCTAATAGCAGGATGGTATATCAGGCCTTCACAGAGAGATAATAATCCTGCGTCATAGAGGGAGACACGACATAAATGCAATTCAACTAATAACTCCATTTTGTTAACAGCTCTGCTCCAGTTAGTGACGTGATTAGATGGTAGAGTAATGCGAAATAGCTTTAGCTGAACTAAATTAGTGCAAAGTTGCAAACAATTGAGAAGTAAACTCCAATTATTCAATCCAATTCTGTGCAAATTCCACAATGCCATTCCTCTTAATGAGTGTCTGTTCCCATTAATAATCTGCAACATATAATCACAGAGAGTTGTGTCTTGAGTTGTATGATCTCGTATCCGTAGATAAGTTAGATTTGACAGATGGCTAATTGCAGGCAGCAGTGAGGGATTATCTAATGCTGGGTTCCGCAAACTAGGTTTTTCAGGCCGCATGCGGCCTGAAACAACCTTATGTGTGGCCTGATAGCTCAATGGCTTTCAGGCCACACATAAGGACAAATCCACCCTTCTCAAGTTCTCATTAAATATTATTGTAATTACTTTTATCATAACTGTATAACCTTTTTACTAGAATCCTTTGTGCACTTTTTGTATAGTAATTAGTATAGTTCTAGTATTATAACAACATAATAGTTTTGTTATAAATTTCCAAAAATTTATCGATATTGTTTGCGGCCTGAGGAAAATTTTGTTAAGATTATGTGGCCTGATATAAATGAAAGTTTGCGGAACCCTGATCTAATGCAATCTCTTGTAGCCTAGAGAACTGAGGTAGCACAGCTGTTAGGCTAGGAATGTGTTCAGAAGGAATGTTATAGAGGTGTAATACTCTTACTTGTGTCGCATGATACACAGCTGGTAATATAGTGACGTAATTAGTTCCATATTCATAAACACGAGCCCTTCGGTCTCGGTCGCTTTGCGACAGATCAGTGCTATGACCTCATGTTAACGGCCGCTACGCGGCCTTACTCCTCACAAACAAATGATTACATAGTTAGTAAATATTTGTCATAGTTATATACCTACTTATAATACCCGTTGAAAGCTAATTTCTAGGTTGATTTTGAATTTCAATAATTTGTTACCTATTTTGTTTCAACAACAACAACAAATATTCATATTATAAATTTATAAACGCGAAATTAGTGTTCAGCATACTTGCTTACCTATAATTCCCGTTGAGAGCAAACTTCTAGGTTGATTTTGAATTTCAATAATTTGTTTACCTATTTTGTGTCAATAACAACAACAAATATTCATATTATAAATTTATAAATGCGAAATTCGAGTTCAGCATACTTGCTTACCTATAATACCCGTTGAAAGCTAACTTCTAGGTTGATTTTGAATTTCATTAATTTGTTTACCTATTTGTGTCAACAACAACAACAAATATTCATATTATAAATTTTTAAACGCGAAATTCATGTTCAGCATACTTATTAACCTATAATATCCTTTGAAAGCTAACTTCTAGGCTGATTTTGAATTTTCATTAATTTGTTTACCTATTTTGTGTCAACAACAACAACAACAAATATTCATATTATAAATTTGTAAATGCGAAATTCGTGTTCAGCATACTTGTTAACCTATAATACCCGTTGAAAGCTAACTTCTGGTTTGATTTTGAATTTTCATTAATTTGTTACCTTTTTGTGTAAACAACAACAACAAATATTCATATTATAAATTTATAAGTGCGAAATTCGTGTTCAGCATAATTGTTTACCTATAATCCCCGTTGAGAGCTAACTTCTAGGTTGATTTTAAATTTTCATTTATTTGTTTACCAATTTTGTGTAAACAACAACAAATATTAATACTGTATGAGAAATTTATAAACGCGAAATTCGTGTTCATACTTGTTTACCTACTATAACATTTGGAAGTTAGTTTCTATCTCATATATAAATGCGGTTTCTATTCCCCCATCACTTTAATACAATCCGGACAAACAAACACACACACACACACACACACACACACACACAAACAACAATCGAGATTTAATAATATAGATATAAGTATTGAATAGCAGAGAATTGATTGGTTAATTCCAGCTGTGCTTTATGTGAATATTTATCATGTTTAGTCTCAAGCTGTCTACAATCTGAATGGTTGGCGTAGGAAGGAGATTAACAGCTGTCTCAGCACTGAAATTACAGTAAGATAGATTAATAATAATTTTAGTGTCAAACGTCATTCCTGTCTCTCTAATTGTATCTGTATAGGCTAGGACTGTAGTGGAATCTTTATCATCAAAGCGCAAAGCTAATAAATTAAACGAACAAATTCCTATTTCTTGTGTCAAAGAGTTGAATTGAGTGGGATTGATGAAACTAGTGTCGATATAAATTAGTTGAATTCGAGAAACAAGTTTGAGAGTCTGAATAAAACAAATCCATTCATTAGGAGATACGGATTCTTGTACATACAAATACACTGGCATCGGAAAATGTTGTTTGAAGTTATTGAACCATAATGGAATTGAATCTGAGTTAGTTTCAAGCAAAATTGAGGCTAATTGGAAATAGATTTTGGTAAATAGATTCCACCCTTTATGGTGATACAAACCGCAGTACTTAAGTTGATAGCTCATAGGCATATCGATAAGCTGAATGGGCTGAGGAGTCAGGTGGATGGAAAGAAGAGCAGCTGCTTTATCAGACAGGAGTCCACATAGGAACCTGACTACCATTCGGAACAGAGAGAAGCTAGCCTCGGAGTGGGAAATATACCTAACACTGTAGCACTGCTTAATCCAGGTAGTGTGTTCTAAATAGAGGGCAGATACGAACTCCTGCATAGTCAGGTGGACAAAAGTCCACACTTGTTTCATAAGTCCGACGGATTCCTTTCGGTAGTGCTCGTGAGCTAGACCTAAGCACTGGCATGGGTATTCTTCCTGTCCCAAATTGAGAGTCACTGTCTCTTCCGATACCAGATCTCTGTTTGCCACTCCGAGGAATGCTATGAATCCTATTCTATGCAGGCAGGCTAGTATGTCTGTGTGGAGGTTTGAAATGCGTGAGACTCGAGAGTACTCTTTTAGCCCCATTCTCGTTAGTTCTCTCCTGATCATGTACAGTACTAATTCGTAGTAGAGCTTGGTTAGCGTGTTAATGGAGCTAGAATCTTCTCCTTTCAATAGTGCCGCGAATAACGATGCGTTCACAGGAATTAGGGATAATTGCTTCATTTCGTCATGTCGCTCCATTAACTGCCAACAATATTTCAGTTTTGACTCATCTGTTATCTGTTTTTTGAAGTACAGATCCCTATTCTCTGGCGAGAAGCCCAGCACCTGATAGTAACGGTTTATGATCAGTTCGTTTGCAGAGGATATGCTTGTCCATGCGCCGGGTCGACTCGTTAGAATTATTGTTGATCTTGTGAGGGATTGACGGGTCAGTAGAGAGCATAGGAAGGTCTTTTCAAAGGGAACCTTTTGCGGAAACTCGTCCAGTCCGTCTATTATGATGAGGAGTCCCTCTCCATCAGAACCTGCGAGGTGCTTAGCGAGATCGTTAGACCAGTTTGCTCCCTTTGGTAGTCCCAGACAGAGCCACTGGCTGATGAACTCCTTTTCTATTTCTAACCCGTTTTCATATCGTGTGGCCTCCATAGCATGCCAGTCAGTGTTGCGACATGGTATTGAGATGGAGTATTTGATGTCGACTAGTTCACTGCTGCTGAACCTTAGTGCTGTTCGCTTTGCTAGGAATGTTTTGCCGCAACCCGGGTTGCCTATGATGCACCATATTTCCGGTTTGCTTGATTCATATGTCTTTAACTCTTCTGTGAAGTCAACTGGCTTTATTGTCACTTGTTTACTCGCTATTTTTCTGAGGTATGCAATTTCGTTGTAGGTTGTTTCATCTTTTAAGTCAATCGGTCGAGGTTTTTCTTTGAGTATCGTCAATTCAATGAACACATCTTCTAGTTTAACCGATACATCATCTCCCAACATTTGTTTTACATTGGTGTGTTGCATTTGTAAGAAATCTTTCAAGTTTCCTTCCCATTGTTCCAGTTCTTTTGCTTGTTTTCCAATTTCCTTTTTGAATTTACCTTCAAATTCCTCTTCTTCCATTTCACAGAATGCATTCTGATATTGTTGGAGTTTGACTACTAAATCATTTCTCTGGATTTCCATCATTAATCGTGTCAATGCTTTGAGATCTTTTCCAATTAATCCTTTTTCCGATAGTTTGTTCAGAGTAATTTCAAAATTCACATTCTCTCCCGCTTCGTTTGTAACAGCCATGTAAATAAGCTCCCAGTTTACTTTCGATATTTCACTTTTCAATAGTTCGATTAGTGTTTTGATAGTCAGTTCTTCTTCCTCTTGAAACCCAGCCTCTTTTGGGGAAGTTACACACAGCCACTTTATCTTGCATGCCACTTCCACTAAGTCGGATCTAATGTGCTTCAGTGACTGGTAGAATAGGAATGCGTTATGGCCGGTCCATTTCTTCAATGCAGTTAGGAAATTAGTTCCTTGCTTGATATCTTGATATAATCCATCTGGGATTCTTAACTCGCTCATTATTCGTAAGATCTCTTCATGTTTCAGTTCAGTCATTAAAACCTTTGATGCACCCAATTCCGCGAATATTGTTTCTGCCATTGGAACTTCCTACGTTACAAAATACAAAGAACGTTTAATGCTATAATAAGTAGTTTATGTAATACGTGAACTAAATTCATATATTATACAATTTAGACAAATAGTATTTAGTACAATCTGAATACTGACTGCTATTCGGTTTCACTGATTATATTTAGTGTGTACGTTTGCCCAATATATACTATGTTTAGTATTCTGCTCTAGATTAGTGTATTAGATTCAATTATGTTGTGCAATTACTATATCAGGCATTTATAGCACACATACTAAACTTATAGTCAATGCATACCTCCCAAGTTTGAGATGGCCCAATGCAGGTCACCCCCCCCCCTCGAAGTTAGACTAAAATGAAAATAAAAGGGAACTATTTGGGTGGTTTAAACGTGCTTAGTACATAATACTGAGCTGATTTTATAGAATTGAGCTCCTGAAAATAATATCTCCAATGCGGGTCAGCAGGTTTCGATGCTCTAACGCGGGTCACTTAGGAGATAGCTATACAATGACTCCTCCACTCACTATGGCCTCTCCAATCTCCCAGAAAGAAACTACAGCTCAGCGGCAACTATTGTTCATAGTGTCTTCGTTGGAGCCCGGATCAGTCAGAGAGGATCCGGGCTAATGAAGATTCACTGTCGGTGGAAGATCACTCAAGTTGCGCTACACACTGAAAAGCTTAGCGAAAACTCATATCGCTCGATCGAGGTTTCGCGTTGAAATCAGGCATCGATCGTCACCGAACAGATCAACTATTCAGCTGATACCCCAATGCCTAGAAGCCGAGGCAGGACGGGAAGCGTAGCCTAAAGAGCTACTCATGTGTTGCTACGATCTCTGCGCTGCTGCCCAAACAGACAAGCTGTCTGCCTCGGTTGGAACCAAGCTGGAGAGGCGAGGCGAAAGCCTGGCACAGCTCCAGGCAGAATATCTATCTGCTGTCCTCACAAGAGGAGACGTTACATTATAAGTTCGAATTGGTCTACACAAGGTATCCTAGTGTAATGGATCGGAAGACTGCGTAATGACTGGGACTAGGGGGAGCACTGTACCCACCCCGGGAGAGAGCTCGGGCTGTACAACGCTCCGTCAAAGCTAGCGATCACCTGGAGACAGCGATCACATCGGCGACATGTATCGAGAGTCATTGAACGCATCCAAATCCTCGAGCAATCAATCAACGCTGCTACTCGGAAGAGGTCTATGGGCGGCTAGCCAAGTAGTCTCTGCTGGAACAATAGACTTGTTAAACTGAGACGACTATGCATTTCCGTTCAGACGGCACTAGCGGACCCGACACTAGCGAGTGACATGTCACCAAGCGGTGAGAAGAGACAGAAGCAATTGGAGATGGAACTCACTCACTAAGCTGTCGAAAGAGCTGTCATGACATGAGATGGCAGAAGTTGTGACCACATATTCGCCAGTAATCGTAAGTGGCCCGCTAGTTGCAAACTATACGAATTACACGGGATATCCACGGATGATGGAACAACACTAAAGTCGAGACCGAGAGGAGTTCCCACACATTGCAATACTATTTGGAGGATATAGTAATTTCCTCGTCAATCATTGATGACCACATTATATAAAGGGGCACCCAACATTGTGTGCTCACGGACGCTGCACATTACAGTGCCTGAAAGAGCGGAAGCACCTAAGTATAGATAGGCTCGCTGGATGATGGAACTCAGAAACTAGCTTAGGCTAGGATTCAGGCCCGGACAAGAAAATCGAGTTGCAGATTACTTAAGTCGAAACTAAGAGCTTTCCTAGGACCATACGGTTATTCAAGAGAACAAGTATTCTCAGTGGAGAGCGACAGCCTGTTAAACGACGAAATATCGAGAAAACAGACACGCGACCAGTGGAGCAAAGAGCGTAACAGAACTGTTAGAAAGCGGAAGAAATATTTCTAATGTGATAATAAAACAGATATATTTATGTACATAGTAGAACGTTACTTAAAGATAAAAATTAATTAAAATATAATATATTTGGAATTGTTTTAACGACTAGAACGCAAAATATCACTATATGATTGTAATAGCAAATGCACGATTAACTTTTATTCGTCTCTAATTCATGAAACAATTGTAAATGAATAGCAAATTCCTTTATACTTAAAGTAGCGTCTCAAACTACCAGAATTATGAAGGTTGCTTGTATAGTTGCGCTACAAAATATCACAGCTTAGGGATGTTCAATCAGGGCAAATTAGAGACATTAACGACCTTTCCGACAGCAAACAGGGGAGGGAAATCCTTCAGCTGGTGATACAGCCCTGGTTAGATCACATTCTATTAGGAATTCTCATCCTGGGAGCATATTCTCCTTCTTAAGCCCACCATACACGATGCAACATTGTTGCACGAAATAAAGTTGCATGCAACAAGGTAATATACACGGTGCAACAATGTTGCAAGCAATATGTTGCATGCAACACAATTTCGTGCGACAAGTTGCATGCAACATTTATTTTCGTGCAACATTGTTGCATGGAAATTACTTTATTACACTTGGTAAAAATATTATTTTTAATCAGTACAATACATATAATAATCCCAATGGATTTGTTATTTCCCAATTCATTATGGTGGATAAAACACACGTTGTCGTTTCCGCATTCCTAATTATTAAACTTCGCCGGAGGAAATTGCATTTGATCCGTCAACGCAAATTGAGATCTCATGGGTTAAGGATTGGATTAAAATCGATAGACGCAAAGTGCATTTCATCTATTGATAAAAGAAATTTTTTAGTTGACACATCCAGTTATAGATATTTCGTAAGGATGGATCGTCTGTCCAGTGATAATTATATAAGCTATACCCATTTTGGTATTCTTAGTTAGAACTGGATATTTATATATACATACATCCAAACCTCCTTTATTCGGGCACGGTCTCAGGATGCTGCCCATAACTAGAATTTACCCGCATCTTAGAAATACAATGGTTAGTACATGTCACATGTGCAATCCCAAAGTGTCTAATCCATATTTCTAGATTCATTCAAAAATCAAAAAACGTCGTTAACGGGTCGTGGATAATTTAAGATGTGTAGTATTTCTAGGAAAATAATATGCAGCAATACGATCAGTGTTTTTAAAACCGTGCTCAAAATTATAATATATACATTTGTGTTCGCATCATAGGTGGCTTGATTATGGGTACTGAGAAAGTAAGTAGTAAATTTAATAGGTACACTAGAAAGAACATGCGAATTTTTCAATTGTTTTGAGTAGGTGCGAAAATGCAAACAAAATAATTTGAAAAATATGTACTGAATTTCCATATTTTCGTGCAACTTTGTTGCACGCAACATTTCAACATATACGATGCAACAATGTTGCATCGTGTATGGTGGGCTTAAGTCTAAACAATTTAACAATGTGTATCTTAGACTAGCGACATTGCTGAGGGAGACAAGTAATGCTGAATGTAGAAACTGCAAAATTCCTTATCCCCCAGATTTCAGGCCCGTACCCAGTCCTCCGAAGGAGAGGCGGACATAAAAGTTAGACTGGAACAAAGCGACAAGTGGGTACGCGTAGATAGCCTGAAGACAGGATCCGAAACCTCGACAGGCGAAACAATGAAACACAAGGTGTCCCTATTCCTATTGTTGGTACACATGGAGAGGAACAGCAACAACTGCAAACTCCCGAATAACTAGAAGCTGTACCAAAGAGCAGGACGAACACGCAATCGGATAAACAGATCCTAGCACGCCTCCCAACCTCCTGGCTAGATACCACAGAGGGACAGACACACCGAAGCGCTTTGAGGCCTCGTTAGCTGGGACCTGAGTCCCGAAAGCGAAGATACGTCATGCGGCCCTGCCGCCAGTTCTCACAGCTTTAGCACTCATGCAAGGGAGTGATGCCACCAGTCCACACCTGATAGCACATACTTTATGGTTACTATATACTCTTAGGTAGTATGTAGCGTGACCTACGTTATATAAGGCCTATGCACCAACTTTTTGAAACTGGACCATGGATTAAAGGAAGGCTATTGATAAATAGGTTATTTATCGTTATCTAAATAACTAGTAGTGATAGACCTCATAAATGTTCTATAACTATATAGGAACATGATATCTAGGTATACATAGCACCCTTCAGAATTGAGCTATGTCATCATTTGATTACGTAATCGTTATTTTTGGTGGGTATTATCGTGTTTTTATAGCCCGCTTTTAACATAGTTAGACGCGTTATAAATGTTCAAAATTGGAACATGATGATGCCCATAACTAGTTAAATTAAATATATTGAAATTATAAATGGAATGTTGACACATTCTTCGGTTGCCAGGGATATGTATATTTCCTAAAATGAGCCATAAATCTCAAAAATTATTGTAGTTAGGCATATATAATGTATAATCAATGAATAGGAAGTTACCAATTGCGGATAGATCAGTACTAGCCTAGTTTACATAAAATCGATAGTTTTTGATTTATGGCTCATTTTAGGAAATATACATTTCCCTGGCAACCGAGGAATGTGTCAACATTCCATTTATAATTTCAATATATTTAATTTAACTAGTTATGGGCATCATCAAGTTCCAATTTTGAACATTTATAACGCGTCTAACTATGTTAAAAGCGGGCTATAAAAACACGATAATACCCACCAAAAATAACGATTACGTAATCAAATGATGACATAGCTCAATTCTGAAGGGTGCTATGTATACCTTGATACCATGTTCCTATATAGTTATAGAACATTTATGAGGTCTATCACTACTAGTTATTTAGATAACGATAAATAACCTATTTATCAATAGCCTTCCTTTAATCCATGGTCCAGTTTCACAAAGTTGGTGCATAGGCCTTATATAACGTAGGTCACGTATGTAGTTATTAGTTAAGAGTCTTCTTAGCACTATTAGGATAGTTTGATATGTTGTTTGGTATTTCTAAGTCTTTTATTAAACATATTGGAGCATCAACTTAACAACAGTACTAACCGAACTTTACTATATTCAATATCACACAAAAATACTGCAAGACATTGTATAGTAATGAATATTTCCACTTTTTACGAATGTATGTTGTGATAATATCACTATTTAGTTTGAAAATTTTCTAGTACAAATAGCGAACTTCAGATAAAAATTAATTATTTTCCCACAAATAATAGATAATTCAGTTATATAACTAGTTAGTGTATTATGGACCTGGGCACAGAAGTATTCTCATTGAATAATTAGTGGGAATTAACATGTATTCATATCGCCTAGGAATCAATATATGTAGAATATGCTGGTATAGTACTCGGTACATAGTACCTGGTTAGTTAAGTAAGATTTACATCACATTTATTGTAATGATGTGTATTTCTATGAACAGATGATTCGGTTAGTGGGACAATAGATCTAATGTGAAAGTACATATGAGAAGGTATACATTGCCAGCGCCACGTATTATGAGGTGTGGGTGTAGTGGGTGTCACTGTACAAGCACCGCTTCATTTCCTTGAGGCAGTGGGTGTCCGGACACCCAGGACACCCCCGGTGGCGCCGGTCCTGGTATATAAGCACAATGAATTATTTGATGAGTAAGGCAGGGCGATCATTAATATAATGAACGGGAGACTTGTATTATACTATGTTGTGATATTTGGTATGTAATACGTAATACGTAATGCTGCTTCATGTGTTCAAAATGAATTATATGTCACCGTGTATTTTTTAACAGGTTTTCTTGACTTAAATTGCATTTTACATATTTGGATTACAAATTTCTGCACAGTTTGTAAGAGATCTTCATTACAAATAATAAAAAAATCCAAAATTGCAGCTGTGCCGACGCATGTTCCTTTGGTGGCACTATATTTTGTTGGTTGTTTATTGATAGTGCCTCCAAAGGAACATGCTGTCGGCGCAGGCTGCAATTTTGGATTTTTTTTTGCCAAGTCATCAACGCCCAAGGTGTGAAGAAGCATTTGTTAATTGGTCCGAGTCACAAGGAACGGTAGATAAATTTGAAGTTTGTTTCTATCATAAACCATCTAGAGTTTAATGCCATTCATTCATTATGTATTGATAATAAATTATAT
The DNA here is from genome assembly GCA_028753945.1 of Hexactinellida sp. DTS-2022. Lineage (NCBI taxonomy): Eukaryota > Metazoa > Porifera > Hexactinellida > Hexactinellida sp. DTS-2022. Next base: position 11,868,911 of record JAPNXP010000001.1, read on the forward strand.
TATTAGTTATTTATCTTAGCATTGTTATCCACGGTTGAGTTGAATTAAGTCAACAAATTCCTTATATTATATTATTTTATTTAATCCATTGTATGGTAAATTAAATAGAAGCCAGCTGCAATTTATAAGTTAAATCAATTTAATTATCGCAAGTTGAATCAATAGAGTAAGATTTAACAAGTTAAATCAATATAATTATTACAAGTTGAAACAATGGAATTAGATTTAACAGTTATACTGAAACTGAAGTGTGAGTAAACAAAGAAATTTCAACCCCCATTTATGGCAGAAATAAAACTCTTTATTGAAAGTTTTCTTCTCCCATCAGACGCGGAATTTTATGGTGAATCCAAATGTGAAATAAAATTTGGGGGTTTACTAAAACATATTTTGTGTTATGGACCAGACAAACTTTGAAAGGTGTTAAAGATGTGTCAAAAATTTCTTAATCAAAAATCGTAACCCCAGGTGCAAATTAGACGGTCCCATTGCACCTACATGCAAAGTTTAAGCCCATCAACTATAAAGCTCTGGCCAGGGCACCGTCTACGGAGAAAAAAAAAAAAAAAATCCAAAATTGCAGCTGTGCCGACGCATGTTCCTTTTGTGGCACTATATTTTGGTGGTGGTTTATTGATAGTGCCTCCAAAGGAACACGCTGTCGGCACAGCTGCAATTTTGGATTTTTTTCGCCATGTCATGAACGCCTCATAGTGTTTAGTCTCATTTGACAAGTTGTACGGGATAAAGGAACCATTGTTGATTTTAAATTATTTCTATCTTGAACCATCTTGGGTTTAATGTCATTCATTCATTATGTATAGATAATAAATGATATAAATAGTTAATTATTTTAGCAATGTGAGTTGAGTTGAGTTAAGTAAAAAAATTTCCAATTTAATTTAAATTGCTTTAATCCATTGAATATTAATATACTGTTTAAAATTGGAAATCAGCATACTTGTTTACTTAGAATGACAAAAGGGATCTAGTTTATATTCCTATTATAACCCCCTATCACTCTAATACAATTCGACCACCAAACACGCACACAGACGAATAGTCATTTAATAGATATTCCATTTCATTAATCCATTGTTTGTATATCAGTCATCGTTTTAAAATTGAAATCAGCATACTCGCTTACTTTGAATGACATATGGGATTAAGTTTATATTTCCATTATACGTAAATGCTTTATAAACCCCCCCTTACACTCTAATACATTTCGGGCACCAAGCACACAAATAGACAAATATTTATACAAATAGATATTCCATCTCATTAATCCATTGTTTGAATATCAGAAATCGTTCTGAAATTGAATAACTGTTGAGTGAAATTGAATTTTCATATAGGAGAAAACTTTAAATACAACTATTGTATTAGAAATCGATTTATATACTATTGAATCAAATTGAATTATTCATATAAATAGAATAAATTATTGTAACTATGATATCAGAAATTGATTTGTATAGTAATAGCTATTGAATGTAAATTAATTATTCATATATACTAGAATTCTTTATTGTAATTATGATATCAACAATAACTTGAATCGAAATAACAGTGAATCAATTGAATTATTCATAAATAGTAGATCTTGATCGAAACCACGAAATAATTGCATAATTGAATATTAATGAATTTACTATTTTAGAAAGTTAAGGGTGGATTGTGGCAACTTTGAGCCTAATTCTCAGGAAAATGAGGACGGATTAAAAAAATCGTGAAGAGCTATCAGTTGCAAAATACTTTTCTGAAGCTAACGATTTCAAATTTTTTCTTGTTATTGCTTTTATTTTCTTATGGGACAAAAAAAGCTAAAAGTCCCGTTAAAAATTTTCCCAAGTCGAAATTGAAAAATCAGGCCACGAAGTGCACATTAATCAACAACCAGACACCTATCCTGAAAATCTCAGAGCTCTAGCACTTATGGTTTAGCCTGGGGAGGCGACACGGAGAAAACAAAAAACATCCAAGGCAGTGAGATTAGAACTGGGCCACTATACTATAGTATAGTCGGCACAGTAATAATAAAATCCAAAATTGCAGCTGTGCCGACGCATGTTCCTTTTGTGGCACTATCTTTTGGTGGTGGTTTATTGATAGTGCCTCCAAAGGAACACGCTTGTGGCACAGCTGCAATTTTGGATTTTTTTCGCCATGTCATGAACACCTCATAGTGTTTAGTCTCATTTAACAAGTTGTACGGGACAAAGGAACCATTGTTGATTTTAAATTATTTCTATCTTGAACCATCTTGGGTTTAATGCCATTCATTCATTATGTATAGATAATAAAAGATATAAATAGCTAATTATTTTAGCAATGTGAGTTGAGTTGAGTTAAGTAAACAAATTTCCAATTAAATTTAATTTGCTTTAATCCATTGAATATTAATATACTGTTTAAAATTGGAAATCAGCATACTTGTTTACTTAGAATGACAAAGGGGATCTAGTTTATATTTCTATTATAACCCCCTATCACTCTAATACAATTCGACCACCAAACACGCACACAGACGAATAGTCATTTAAAAGATATTCCATTTCATTAATCCATTGTTTGTATAGCAGTCATCGTTTTAAAATTAAATCAGCATACTCGCTTACTTTGAATGACATATGGGATTAAGTTTATATTTCAATTATACGTAAATGCTATATAAACCCCCCCCCCCTTACACTCTAATACATTTCGGGCACCAAGCACACAAATAGACAAATATTTATACAAATAGATATTCCATCTCATTAATCCATTGTTTGAATATCAGAAATCGTTCTGAAATTGAATAACTGTTGAGTGAAATTGAATTTTCATATAGGAGAAAACTTTAATACAACTATTGTATTAGAAATCGATTTATATACTATTGAATCAAATTGAATTATTCATATAAATAGAATACATTATTGTAACTATGATATCAGAAATTGATTTGTATAGTAATAGCTATTGAATGTAAATTAGTTATTCATATATACTAGAATTCTTTATTGTAATTATGATATCAACAATAACTTGAATCGAAATAACACTGAATCAATTGAATTATTCATAAATAGTTTATTTCATTGAAACCACGAAATGATTGCATAATTGAATATTAATGAATTTACGATTTTATAAAGTTAAGGGTGTATTGTGGCAACTTTGAGCCTAGTTATCAGGAAAATGAGGACAGTTTTAAAAAGTCGTGAAGAGCTATCAGTTGCAAAATAGTTTTCTGATACTAATGATTAAAAAAAATTTCTTGTTATTGCATGTATTTTCTTATGGGACAAAAAAAGCTTAAAGTCCCGTTAAAAATTTTCCCAAGTCGAAATTAATAAATCGTGACCCCAGGTGCACATCTGTAACCCATGAGACACCTATCCTGAAAATTTCAGTCCTTAGTTAATTAAACTCTATTCAGTAGAGAGGCTACGGACCAATAATAACCAAGGCAGTAAGATTAGAACTGGGCCACTATACTATAGTATAGTCGGCACAGTAATAATAATAAAAATAAAGGCAGTGATTCTAATACTGGGCCACTATACTATAGTATAGTCGGCACAGTAAAAATAAAGGCAGTGATTATAATACTGGGCCACTATACTATAGTATAGTCGGCACAGTAAAAATAAAGGCAGTGATTCTAATACTGGGCCACTATACTATAGTATAGTCGGCACAGTAAAAAATCCAAAATTGCAGCTGTGCCGACGCATGTTCCTTTGGTGGCACTAAATTTTGGTGGTGGTTTATTGATAGTGCCTCCAAGGGAACATGCTGTCGGCACAGCTGCAATTTTGGATTTTTTTTCGCCATGTCATCATCACTGTGTAGGTGTTAAATTATTTCAAAAAGGTGTTTCAAAAGGCAACTACCCTTAGTGAGTTGGAAGTTTCGTTTTAGCTAACTTCATTTCAAAGATATTCAAGTTTCAGTAGAATATAATAAGTGATGAGTCAGCATTTTTTATGTGCGTGTTTGGTGATTACCCAACGCCAACCAACCTATGCGAATTAATAAATTAACAAAATTGTAAACACATTTTTTTAACGATGTCATCATCACCTCAAGGTGTCAAGACCCACTTGTATAGGTGTTACGTGCCATAAGAACCAATTGATAAATTTAAAGTTTTTTTCCATCTTATATCATTTCTGAGATTAATCAAATTTAGATAATTAGTATAATATTTAATTAATCTATTAATAATTTAACACCAATATTATGTACATCAAAATAAATTAAGTTCAATTATTTGCAATAATTATTAATCGAAATTGAATTTCACTATTATATTTGAATTCAGCGCACTCGATAACCCCACTAATCTATTTGGAACCATCTCTATAAGTTAAACACAGAGCGAATTAATTAGAATTAAATTCGTCATGTATCCATTGTGCAAGAATATTGTAAGCAGAATAAATATAATCACAAAATCTGTCGTTGTTATGGAATGTAGAACCTTAGTTTTCAATTATAAAATAGAAGCCTACTCGATCTCACAAGTTGAATCACTAGAATTATCGCAAGGTGAAACAATAGAATTGGATTTAACACTTTCAATTGAACTGAAGTGTCAGGAAACAAAGGAAACTTGCAACTCCATTGTGGCACTAACGAAACCCAATTTAAAATTTCGTGCACTGTGAAAAGGTGTAGAATTTAATTCTCCTTCCGACATGTAAAATTTATCAAGCTCAAAAATAATTATTTCATTTTATGAGCCATAAATAGTTTAAATAGGTGTTAAAATAATTTGATCAAAATTCGTAACCCCAGGTGCAAATTAGACGGTCCCATCGCACCTACATGCCAAGTTTCAGCTCTCTATGTATAAAGGTGTGGCCAGGGCACCGTCTACGGAGAAAAAAAAAATCCAAAATTGCAGCCTGTGCCGACGCATGTTCCTTCGGTGGCACTATATTTTGTTGGTGGTTTATTGATAGTGCCTCCAATGGAACATGCTGTCGGCACAGCTGCAATTTTGGATTTTTTTTCGCCATGTCATCATCACTATGAAGGTGTTAAATTATTTCAAAAAGGTGTTACAGAAGGCATCGACCCTTAGAGTGGTGGAAGTTTCCATTTTGTTCTCTTCATTTTAGAGATATTCAAGTTTTAGTAGAATATAATAGCTGATGACTCAGCATTTTTTATGTGAGTGTTGGGTCATCACCCAACATCAACTAACCCATTTTAAATATCGAATTAACAAAATTGTAAAAACACATTTTTTTGACAATGTCATCATCACCTCAAGGTGTCAAGATCCACTTCTATAGGTGGCACGTGCCATAAGGACCAATTGATAAATTGAAAGTTTGTTTCTATCTTCTATGATCTCTGAGATTTATGATATTTAATTAATTAGTATAAATAATTATTAATATTATTTATAATTTAACACCAATTTCATTGTCAACTTACAATTATTAAGTTAAATTATTTTGTCATAAATAATTAATTAATTAATTTTGTTATCAAATTTCAATTCCGCACTCTCGATAACCCCTAATAAACAAATTGGAAGCATCTATATAAGTAATATACTGACTGAATTAATTATAATTAATTACGTCAGTATATTAACAGTGCAATAATATTCTCGCAGAAGTAAATATAATCACATAATCTGTCGTTGTTGTGAAATATATAATCTTTTTTTTCAATTGGAAAATAGAAGCCTACTCGATCTCACAAGTTGAATCAATATAATAATAACGAGTTGAAACAGTAGAATTAGATTTAACACTTTCAATTGAACTCAAGTGTTGTAAACAAAGGAAATTTGCAACTCAATTGTGGCACAAACCAAACCCAATTTAAAAATTCGTGCACTGTGAAAAGGTGTAGAATTTAATTCTCTATCGAATGCATTTAATTTAAATATTCGCGCACTATTTATTGTTATTTTTCTAATATTAAACATGTGCAAAAATGTGGCCAAAAATTTGTAATCAAAAATCGTGACCCCAGGTGCACATCTGTAACCCATGAAACACCTGTCATGAAAATTTTAGTTCTTAGTAATTATAACTCTGTTCTGTGGAGACGATACGGACCAATAATATTAATAACCAAGGCAGTAAGATTAGAACTGGGCCACTATACTATAGTATAGTCGGCACAGTAATAACTAACCAAGGCACTGAGATTAGAACTGGGCCACTATACTATAGTATAGTCGGCACAGTAATAACTAACCAAGGCACTGAGATTAGAACTGGGCCACTATACTATAGTATAGTCGGCACAGTAATAACTAACCAAGGCAGTAAGATTAGAACTGGGCCACTATACTATAGTATAGTCGGCACAGTAAAAAATATTAAAGGCAGTAAGATCAATACTGGGCCACTATACTATAGTATAGTCGGCACAGTAATAATAATATTAAAGGCAGTAAGATTAGAACTGGGCCACTATACTATAGTATAGTCGGCACAGTAATAATATACAATAAAGGCAGTAAGATTAGAACTGGGCCACTATACTATAGTATAGTCGGCACAGTAATAATAATCGGTAACCAAAGCACTAAGACCAATACTGGGCCACTATACTATAGTATAGTCGGCACAGTAATAATAATCGGTAACCAAAGCACTAAGACCAATACTGGGCCACTATACTATAGTATAGTCGGCACAGTAATAAATAAATAAAGGCAGTGATTCCAATACTGGGCCACTATACTATAGTATAGTCGGCACAGTAATAACGTAGTATGCAACTTGATATTAATACAATTTTGTAGATGCAGTAAATCCTATTAACTGGTCACTTTGTTACAGCTGGTACTGCACAATTATGCTTGTGCACCTGATTAACCGTTGGATCAATTAAACGGAATATACAATATCTATATTGTTAAAACTCGATTGTTGTGTGTTTGTTTCTTTGCTTGTTTGTTTGTTTCTTTGCTTGTTTGTTTGTCCAGATTGTAATAAAGTGACGGGGGAATCAAAACCGCAATTAAACTAACTTCCAAATGTTATAATAAGTAAACAAGTATGGAGATTTTGAATTTCGCATTTATAAATTTATAATATTAATATTTTTTGTCGTTGTTGTTTACACAAATAGGTAAACAAATTATTCAAAAATCAAAATCAACTCTGAAGCCAGATATTTACTATTATAAACTATGAATCAATTGTTTAGTGAGGAGGCCGCATAGCGGCTCATAACTTGAGGTGCGTCGCGAAGCTTTCGAGACCGAAGGGCTCGTAGTATTGAATCGGTAAATACTTTAAATGTTTAAATAGAAGATAACTCACTTGGTATCTGAGGTCGTATTGGTAATGATGTTAGTGTTGTTTATAATTGTGATGGAATCTAAATATAAATAATACAGTACATGATGTAAATAGCATCATTATCAAGGAGCGAATAACTAATTAATGTGTTTAAATGAAGATTAAAATTTATGATATAGTAAATGTTCCGAAAACTGTAAAATATAAGCCAACTCACAGTAGTTAGTTGAGAATGCAAGTACACGTATCTCTGATTCGAACCAATTCCTTTTGTAATAGAATTCTTCTATTATGGATATGTTTCCTAGCAATAGAAATTAGGATAAATAATTTTATCAAATTAATAGAACACATTGCTTGTTAAAATCCCAAAATACTAACCTGATAAATTGATAAATTAACAATTGTAGAAATTTGATAAATTTCTGTGTTTACACAAATATAATAAATGAATAGTGTTAATTTGAAAATTGTATAGAATTGTATAGAGCCACTAAATCAGCTTATTTATAGATACAATATGAGACTAATTAGTAATTACAGGAATAGTATATTTATCATATTTCACTGTAACCATAGAACCACATACGTATGCTATAAATGGTGACTCATTCCATTACCCTAAATCGATTGCTAACCAGGAATATTAATATAGTTTAACGAGACTTTCGATTATTTTTTGATATTCGGTTGGCAACCAAATATATTCGGTAGGCAAAATAAATTAGTAACAAGATTAAGCAGATCATGATCCCCGAGTATACAAATATTGCACCAAATAATTTGAGAATACTTAAATATCGATTAATCAGTATTAAGGACAAAATTTGAGAATTGAATGTTAGGAATTTAATAACATTCCTGAGGTAAGAATTGTGTGAGAAATGAATTTATCGGAAATTAACTCTGAACACGAATACAACAATAAAAAGTTGATCTGATAGGATAAAAAATGTTGGCAATGTTACATGCTTTACAACGATAGTGTTACAAACTAACCATATGCTGTATTAAGTATATCCGGCCTTGAATTTATATAGGAATATGGATGAAAAACAATCTACGTAGGGCCAAAGAATTGTTTAGCGCAGATAAAGTGTATGTAAATAGTAGAATAAAATATTGTTCTATTAACAAGCTACTTTAAAACCTCAAACAAGTATCCAATGTTAATTGTGTTCTTCTAATAGCAAGTTCGCCTATTTGCAGGAAATTTCGTTTAAAGATGCGACTTGCTATTACATGATCATAAAACGGTAAATTAAACACATAACCAACATAATTCGATAGAGTCTACGAACATCTATAAGATAATTATTATGCATCAATCATCATCTGTGAATGTATTTAAATTGTAAACAGATATACTTAATAACTACAATAAATTATACAATACAATATTAACATGCTTCAATCACACTATATGGCTAGACAATCTTAATTGTATGAAAACAGTTGAATTTACAGTAAAGAGATAACGAAGCAAATACAAACAACAGACAGATGCAAATGAATAACATTACTATAATAATAATAATATTATTGGAATATTATATACACGTAAACTATGTATAAACCACGTATAAACCACGTATAAACCACGTTAGTTGATGGACTAAAGTAGTTCATAGCAAAGTCTTTTATAGGCAGTAGATTAGTCAGGCTAGACTCCTGGATGTGGAACACGGTTTGGCTAACTCCTGGCGGTTTGGCCTATAGGATTGTAGCAATAGATTAACACAGTGGTTAGCAACTTGGCCCACATGATATGTAAATTTTCACTGCACAGAATGTTTGGTAATTGCTATAAGGGTCCACGGTTGAAAAATATGCATATGGTAAATTGCAAAATATGTATTCTATTGACTTAAAATATTTTTTCGGATTCTTCATACACGAGGGGACCGTAAAAATACGTTCACTTTATCCGGAATTTTATTACCAATCACGATTTGTATTGGGAGGCCTTGAAGGGGACTGTATTAACCGAAATTTCGTGTTCGTACTAACGAAGTTCTACTGTAATTTGATTTACATCAGTTATTCTGGAGAACCGTTCCTTTCTGCAGAAAGAACTCAATTTCTACATACAGTTTCCGAATAAGGCGAACGCATTTTAAAAGATATTGATAATAATATATCCTCCATAAAGTTATAATGAAAGCGTTTTGGCCGATATATAGAAGCAAGTCCATATTTATTTACCTGTTGTTTGTCGTGTAATATCTCCAACAAGGAGATAATTGCCATTTGAAATGATAAATCTTCATTTGTTAAGGGATACTAATCATTTTCTATTTAGAAGTGTATATAGTACATATTCACATTTGTTACAGAACGTATTATCGGAAGTCTAACTTTGTTCTTCAAAAGTCAACACCTTGGGGACCAGCCAAAATGTTCTCTTTTGGGAGGTGTTCACTTTTCATTACATGAACACTTCAACTGCCAAAGTATGAATGTCCACAAATGTCTAATAATGTAATATATATAGGGGCATCAGAATTCCTTCACTGTTTACCAAATGTGTGAAAGTCTTGTACAAACAGATAGTCTATTCTCCCCATTGTATCAAGACATATCATGATTCTAAAGTAATAACTCTCACCTCTATTGTCTAATAAAGCCACATCATCAATTATCTCTGCTTTCACAACAAGTGTGATAACATTGCTTCCAGTAAGCCTCCAGGGTGTCCATCTCAAGCAGATCAAAGCTTGACTAAATAAATATGCCAATAAACCCAATGTTCACTTTCAAGAGGTCATATGGTATACAATTTGGACATTTGTGACCAGGGTGTTTACATTTGACTTTTCAGAAGTTAGAGGGGTAAACACAGTGTAAAGCATTGGGGAAAATTTGGGATCGAGAAAAAATGTTTTTATTTTGGAGTTGTTAACTGACACTATTAATCGGAGTCAACTGTTTTTACATATAGACATAGGCCTTACAAATAATTAATTGGTGTTAAAATGTGTCGCTAAGTGGTTATACGCTACAAACCTTGTTGCTACGCTAATCTAGACTTTAATACCAAACTTCGGCACTATATGTAGGCCATATTTTATTTTATTAATTCCGGACAAACAGAATTGTGTATGTATATTAACAAATTAGAAAATGACAAAGTATAATGATACTGTCAAAATGCAACAATAATAACAATCAGAGCCTAAAGTAGGGGAAAGAACACATTACAAACTATACAATTATTATTAATCTTACTACAACCTATTTTCCCCCACCAAATCATTCCCATAAACGGTAGTCTCCTCTTTGTTTCGACCTTTGGGATGCACAACATTGAAATGCAGCGAGGGCACCCCAGCAATAGTATGTTTTGCTACACTCAGTTCCGCCATTGAGGTAGCTGGTTGTTGAGCTTTCGATCGGAATAATTTGAGAATTCGCACTTCTGGAATTTGGAAAGTTATCACAAGAAAATGAATGAAGCCAATTGGGGCGTTGGATAGAATGTAGGCCCATTCGAATGCCAGATGTAGAGTTCCGTTGTCGGTCGAGAGGGACAGGGGGATCGATATTATAAATGGCAGACTGAGAGCTGGTATCAGTAGTATAGCGCCCATTGAGACTCTACGGAGCCTGGATAGCTCATTCTCAAACCTGTGCTGCGACTTGAAGGCTATCCTAATCTTATACAGACAGAGACATAGGATAATGGTGTTGAGCAGAAGAATCATGTATACGGGGACCAGGAACGACAAGTGAAGATACTGTTCATTGTTGAGAAAGCAAATATACTCACAGTCTTTATCGGTATAATCATTATTCGTATCGACAGCCAGGTATTGATTGGTCAGTTTCCCATATCCGAACCATGCCAGAGACCACGCTAGCGAGAGACACCAAGAAATAGGGACTAAATACTTGTACAACTTTCTGGCAGTGTCTAACACTGACAACCCAAATGGAATAGAATACGAGTATTCCTATCGATAGAGATGATAGGAACACGTTTGTCCAAAGTAAGTGTAGCAAGAATGCTACCGCAGTGGGCAGTGCATAGCCAGTGGACACGTGACGCAGATTTCGCTAAGAATACAAATACACCAACCGCAAGTAATAAACTTAGCGCATGGTTGAAATGCAAGATGTTGATCTCGACTGAAAAGAATTTTTTCCCAGAGAGGACGAATATTGCTACAGAAGAAAACAGAAACAACAACGAGATGCCCAACAACGTGTAGCTAGTTATGCTCAAGATTAATCTCCATATATCATTGCGATCCCTACAGTACGGCTCTGCTGAAGAGAATAAGACGGCAAATGTTGAAAGATGATTTGTGGTACACTCTATACTTCCATTAAATCCTATGACTGTAGTTATCCCTTCTGTTGACCATTGTCTAATGATAAATGGAATAGTTAATAGGAACTTGCAAGTTCAATGGAATCCATGAGAGTGCGTATATAAATATAATATGCTTCACAACGTTGCATTTAGGCGCGAAAATTTTTAATTCGCTGTTTATCTGGCGCCAAATTTTTAGCAGTTCCTAGTAAATAATTTTAGGCGCCAAAATTAGGCGCTATATGTAATGAATAATTATGGGCTATATATGTACTTACTCTTTTGTATTGTTGGTTAGGAAAACACATTGAATATTTCCATCATCCTAAATATATGAGTGTACTTAAAAGTCAATTCTGAAAGATATTTCATTCAATGGAATGTAAACTTACATGTTTAGTTTCATTTTCTAATTGGAAAACGATTGTTAGTTCTCCAATCAATTCGTTGCTACCGGATATCGAAATGACGCCACTTAACAATCTAGAGTATAGATTGAATATACCTTGGACTGTTTATTCGTTACCTGTTTAGAAAACATATTTAACTTACGTTTCTGTAGTATTTGGCGGAATTGTATCGGCCAGAATAACAAAAGTTGTATCAGCTAAAGATTGAAATTATCACTTTATATTTTCATCAAATTTTATAAAAATAAATTTACCTGGAAAGGAATCTGTTGCAATTTCTATGTTACGAGCCCTTCGGTCTCTGTCGCTTTGCGACGGATCGGTGCTACGCACCTCAAGTTAACGGCCGCTGTGCGGCCTTACTCTTCACCCTTTCCACCATGGAAAATGGTGGAAAGGTACATCCCTTTATAAGATTCCATGCTTAACTTGTTTTTCATATTTTAAATTTATAAAAGCGAAATTTGTGTTCAGCATACTCGTTTCCTACAATACCCGTTGAAAGCTAACTTCTGGGTTTATTTTGAATTTTCATTAATTTGTTTACATATTTTGTGTCAACAACAACAACAAATATTCATATTATAAATATATAAATGCGAAATTCGTGTTCAGCATACTTGTTTACCTATAATACCCGTTGAAAGCTAACATCTAGGTTGATTTTGAATTTTCATTAATTTGTTTACCTATTTTGTGTAAACAACAACAAATTTTCCTATTGGAAATTTTTAAACGCGAAATTCGTGTTTAGCATACTTGTTTACCCATAATACCCGTTGAAAGCTAACTTCTAGGTTGATTTTGAATTTTCATTAATTCGTTTACCTATTTTGTGTAAACAACAACAACAAATATTCATATTATAAATTTATAAATGCGAAATTCGTGTTCAGCATAATTGTTTACCTATAATACCTGTTGAAAGCTAACTTCTAGGTTGATTTTGAATTTTATTTAATTTGTTTACTTATTTTGTGTAAACAACAACAACAAATATTCATATTACAAATTTTTAAGCGCGAAATTTGTGTTCAGCATACTTGTTTACCTATGATACTCGTTGAAAGCTAACTTCTAGGTTGATTTTGAAATTTCATTAATTTGTTTACCTATTTTGGGTAAACAACAACAATAAATATTAATATTAGAAATTTATAAATGCGAAATTCGTGTTCAGCATACTTGTTTACCTATTATAACATTTGACAGTTAGTTTATATCTCATATATTAATGCGGTTTCTATCCCCCCGTCACTTTAATACAATCCGGACAAACAAACAAACAACAATCGAGATTTAATAATATAGATTTGCCTCAACTGCAATATTAGTATTTTTATTAGCACTTACTCGAGTAATAACCACAACTAAATACAAACAATAAAATAAAATATTACACTAATATTACGTACTCGGGCGGCGCTTTTTTGCTAATTCCTACAGAAGGCTTTTCCCGGGCTTTCGGCTTTCGGGGCTACCTTCACAAAATTTATCGTTCACTGGTATAATATTATTTTTGTGTCCGTATATACTATGATAGACACATTTATAGATGCATTAATATGAGTATATTGACTTTATTGCAGAACTTTGGAATTTACAACACTACCTGCTCCCAAGCACTAGGCGCGTCTTTACAACTTGCACTCGGGCCTGCGGCCCTCGCTTGTATAAAAAGAAAATATTTTTTCCAATGTTATGCCGGTTGTATTTAAATATTGTGAAATGTAACGAAAAATTACCGGAAATTATACATCCCCTCTCTCAGTCACGTTTTTGCCATTTGTAACAAAAAAGTACGGTCTGTCACATTCATAAACCTTCTCCCCCTTGGAAGCGTTACGTAACGTTCGAAGGCCTCATACACAGGTTGATTTTATGATGGGGAATTATTTTAACAGCCCGCTAGCCTATGTACAAATGGCCGTTGTATAGAGTGACATTTAGAAGATTATATCCCAACCTCTTTCAGTTGTGACTCTCTATATCTAAGCAGTACATTATATCCGTGGACCCCAGCTTTAGGTTTATATACTAACCCAGTAAGCGCCGGAATATTTATGTTAATTTAAACAAATAAATTATAGATAAGCTTGTCCGTCTGTAATATACCGAATCCAAATATTAAAAATTAACTATCATTAAGGAACTTTTATACAACTACTTGGACCAGTTGGGAAATCAAATAGACAGATTGTCAGTTAGAAATGTAGGGCTAGACATAGGGAACATAAATAACTGATTGGATGAATTAATTTACTCTCGACCAATTAAATTTAAGTCTCATATAGGCGTTCTATAATGCCACTTAACAATTGAATTTGATACAGAGACTAAAATCCTTTTATACTAATTGATTCCTAGTATAACATTATGTGTAAATATAATTTAAGAAATCCTCATCAGAGTTTATTGTATAACGACGCAGTTAATTATCTAATCGGGGGGGGGGGGGGGTTCAGGCAGAATAGTCTAAATAGTATGGAGTTTTAGACTCCTCATATTATATTATTTTGATGCCCCCAAATTATGAGGCCTAAGGCATCAGCCTCATTAGCCTCAATGATAATCCGCCACTTCCCTTAGAGTGGTGGAAGTTTCCATTTAACTCACTTCATTTCGCGTGGTTTTAAGGAAAATACTGGAAGGGTGCGTGAAATTGGAATTAATTTGGTCTTTTTTTGGTAAATGCACTATTTTTGGAAAATTTGGGTGCATGATTGAAAAATCGACATCACCTAGGGTGCGAGGATCTCTTAGGGCTAGATGAAGGCCTGATTGGGTGATCACCCAACACCAAAAAACCCATTTGAATTATGTGAAAACACATTTCTTTTTTTCAAGGTGTCAAGACCCATATCCGGTATATATCCCATAAGGACCAATTGATAAATTGAAAGTTTGTTTCTATCTTGTATCATTTCTGAGATTAATGAAATTTAGCTTATTAGTATAAATATTTAATTAATTTATTGATAATTTAACACCATCATTATGTACAAAATAAAATAAATTCAATTATTTGCAATAATTATTCATCAAATTGAATTTACTATAATATTTGAATTCAGCGCACTCGATAACCCCAATAATCTAATTGGAACCGTCTCTACGTGTATAAGTTAAACACAGAGCGAATTAATTATGTCAGTGATCCATTATGCAAGAATATTCACGCAGAAGTAAATATAATTACATAATCTGTTGTTGTTATAGAATGTAAAATCTTAGTTTTCAATTAGAATTTAGAAGCCAGCTCGAATTCACAAGTGGAATCAATATAATTATCGCAAGTTTAAACAATAGTGTAAGATTTAAATACCATTTAGAAGCATTTTGATAACCATAAAATATCTGCCTATTTCCATGTGATAAGCTACTGTATAATCTAATTGAATTAAAAGGAAACTTTGTAAAAAATTATTTAATTTAAATGAGATTTACTATCAAAGTATTCTTATTTTCTCAAGTTTTGTGTATCGGTTCCTTACAATATGGATTCGGAATTGGATTTTCATCTCCAACTCTAAGCGAGTTAAAGAAACTTGGTCTCTTAGATGACAACACTTACCAGACATACACCACCTTGTTCGTGGTAGGACTTGCGTTTGGTTCTCTCATAGCTGCCCCAGGCTCCAAATACCTGGGAAGGAAACTGGTTTACATCGTAAGTTCGCTTTCGAATACACTTGGCTTGCTCTTAATTGCTGGAGCTTCAAACCCAGGCTATTTATTCGCTGGTAGGCTATTCCATGGCATAGGTGCAGGAATTATATTGACAATTATACCGTTATATACCGGAGAGATAACTCCGCCAGCCTCCAGAGGATTTCTGTCCAGTTTTTTAGGAGTGTACATTACATTAGGTTAATTATTGGTATATTTGTTTGGTATTTTCCTCTCGTTCAGGTGGTTGGCTATCATCGGTATAAGTTTGTCACTGTTGCAAGTAATTGCATTGCTTATAGTACCACAAAGCCCCGCATGGTTGCACTCAAGGGGATTGGAGAAGAGAGCCAAATGTGTGCTCGAGAGGCTTAGAGGGAATAATGAAGAAGCCTTAGAAGAATGCTCAGCTCTAAAATCTGCACTAGATACGAAATTTTATAACTCAACAATGTATTATTTTAAAGTAATTCTAGTTGGATATCGTTTGAAGGCACTGTGTGTAGGTATTCTTTTGGCCGTGGGATTCATCAATACAGGGATTGATATAGTATATTCTTATGCTTCTCCCCTCCTGGAAAATAAAGGATTTGACCCAAACGTCATAGCATTAGGTTTGCCGATCCTAGGGCTAATCGGTACTGTATTAGCTATTTTCTTAGTCGAGCCATTAGGTAGGAAACCTCTTCTTTTATCATCTTCTATTATTGTTACAGGCTCACTTCTCTCCATTACGCTATATTTCTTGATAGATGAGCATATATTTAGATGTTCACAAATGACTAAATCTATTAATGACGAAATCTGTAACTGGCTTATAATCTGGCCAGGACTGAGTTTTGCTGTGTTTAATTTCGGCTTTCAAATCGGCTGGTGAGCAATAATGTATGTAATAATTGGAGAATTATTTCCTATTCGAATTAAAGAATTCGCTTCAGGTATTCTAAGATTTATACTGAATTTACATGCAATTTCAACTCTAACTGCATTTCCTTATATAGCGAGTGCTATTGGAAATGGTTATTCCTTTTTGATTATTTTTGTAGCCAATATTATACCTTGCGTCTTCATTATACTTTTTTTGCCAGAAACAAAAAAGCTCAAGGCAGATGAAATAGAAGAAATTTTTCAAGAAAAATCAATTCTATGTGGACTCAACTGTGCTTCCTAAACGTATTATTAGAGGATAAGTAGATTGGAATGTGTTATTAATTGAACGGTATGATATTAACTTTATTAGTGATCTTAAAATACAATCTACTAGTTTGAAGGTATAATTAATTACTATGTTGTAACATTGTATTTACCCATTAGATTGTCTTTAATTAGCTTAACACATTAGACTCTTGTTAATTTATTCAAACAGCAAGGGCAGTCGAAATTTGTTCCTACGAGCCCTTCGATCTCGGTCGCTTTGCGACTGTTCGGCGCTTCACGCCTCAATTGACGACCGCTGCGCGGCCTTACTACGCCTTGAAACAAATCATTTAGAATTATACATCTCAGTGATGTATTAAATATATTCCTCATAAAGTCCTCTTAATAAAATGCTACACATTGTAATATGTTCGGGAAATTCAAATACCTACTCCCATTAGTAGCTCAATAAATTTCAGTTGCACAATAAGCACAGTGGTTCAAATGGTCAATTCAGGGGAAGTGGGCATTTCCTTTCGAGTTAGACCTACTAAATGTATTATCGGTGTATAGCATATGGCCCCTAATACACCGATTGGTCAAGTCAGATAATTTGTATGGCTTCAGGTTTATTGGTTATGACGTCATCATAAAATTGTGCAAATCTTATTATCATGGGAATAGTAATTTCCTTTCGAGAAAGATCCGTTAAATATAGTAAATAGTATGTGGAAACTATAATTATTAAGTAAGTTAGAGTATTGAGCCACTATCCAACAATAAGCTGTTAAAAATTATATCTTGTTCGGATTTCTGAGTGCTTTGAGGTTAGAGAGACTTGCATTTGTTTTGAGTTAGTAGCCTATAGTGAAGTTTACCATAATCACTATACTCTCCTAAACGAATAATAACGTCTCTGATGTTGTCTTGGTAAGATGTTTTTCCTGGCAAGATTCTCTCTAAAGCGACGAATGTATTTGTTACTTGCTTCCAAAGCCTCCTCAGAGAAGTTCTTTTTTTAAGCCTTATATAACCCTCGTTATGATCTCTAATTAACTCCACTAGATGTGCAAGTAACTTGTGTAAAGTTTGAGTTATGCTAACCCAAGGGAAACTAATAATTATGAATTCGTATGTATCTTTACAAAAGACTTCGAGTTTAATTGTATCAATTTTCTCGCTAGAATTCATAATACGAAAAATGATAGCTAAATTGCGGTGGATTATTTCAACTTCATATTTGTATTTTTGATCAATGAGAGTAAGTACTCAATAAATAAAATCTTTTTGATTATATTTCTCTCCACATGTGGTTGAATTTAGAACTAATTATCTAAAATATTGGGTGACTTGTGGCAAATTAGTCGATTTCGGAATTTATAAAGGTGAAATTGCCTCATAGCCCCATAAATGGTGTGAGGCACGTAAAATTACCCTATATACAATAAATATGCTTAGGAAGTGATAACTTATAGGCTATTGAATAAATCCTGGACATGGAAACATAAATCTCCGTTCATATTTGTGGAAATTCACTATCAAAACCGGCGGATTAAAAGAGTCAAATTTACACTTGGGTCAAACCTGTGGCAATCTGGAATTAAGACAATTCGATTCTATATTGAATAAGCTTTCAAATGTAATCGATGGTATTACACGCAACCTAACGCATCGAAATTGCGGTAACAGAGAATAAGAGATCGGACAGGGAGAACAATTGAAAGAGGACCGGGCGAGAAAATAGGTTTAACAGAAAAACGACTATAATTATCTACTTATAGTTTGTTCCATTAAATAGCTGAAAAAATTAGTCAAGTAAAATATATATTTGTCTGGGGAAATTTAATGACAACAAACAGGACTATACTCTGAAGCCATTTCGTAGGCTGATGGAAAAACATTATTTATGCTAAAATTCAAAGTCTCATAATCCAATCAAAAAGACATCTCAGGAAATTAGTTAATTAGAACAACCTTATTAGGATCTCTACATTATATTTAACTCCAATTAAGGTCAAAATAAAAGATGAATTTTTTTCCTATTTACATAGGTTGAACCACTGTGAATAAGGATAGCTCGAATCTAAATATTACTAAAAGAAACACGCGATAGAATAGGCAAATGATTAATTGGTTAGATGAATTTATTTTCAATCAATCAGATTGCAGCCTCAAAAAATCTTTCTATTATGATGCACAGGCTATTTATACTAATTGAATAAGTTAGATGATCCATACTAATAAACCCTCGAATTTAATTGTCTAACATATTTAGTCACCTTGAAATGTGAATATTTCTCTTCAAAAACCAATAGATCGTTGTCGCGGTACAAATTACCTCTGTATACAAATTTTTAGCTTTCTGGGACTCCTAGTCTTTCCAATTAATTCTGGACAATCCCAAAAATCCCAACAATCCCGACAATGGCTATTCACTGGGTATTACTCCGGTTAATACGAACTCCGGATAAAGCGAACAAATTATACCGTCCGTTGGTGTTCGTAATAACTAGGTTCTACTGTAGATAGATGTACATTTATACTATGGTGAATTAATTGCTTCATAAATCTTTGCAATTCACAAATACAAACAATGATTCAATAATTGTTCAATAAGGTTAGCAATCACAAAGTTGAAACCAAGGTTTGCTAGAACGACATAAATGTTTGCATTAAGCATTTGAAAAGGCTAACATTTTTAGATAATACGCAATGCCATTATTTCCAATTATTTGCACTGTAGATATAGATGCATTAAACTTTCAACGTTTGCAAGCATTGTGTAAGGTACAGTCAGTGGGGTCTTGCTTGAATACATTCTGGGGGGGCACAGAGTGCAGTAGTTAGTGACCAGATCAATGTTTTTCGGGACAAGCCTCTAAAAGAAGGGGGGGGGCACAGGAAATTTGGGGGGGCCCGGGCCCCCCGGGTCCATAGAGCACGACACCACTGGGTACAGTAAATATTATCGAGCCATCTTTCTCGCTTTATTCACTGTGGCGCAGCTAGGATTTCAGCCTTCAGGGGCCCCGGATGAAGAGTAAGGGCTGGGGATGAAAATTCAAAATGAAACTTGAAGTTATCTTTCAACAAGTATTATTGGTGAATAAGTTAAAACTATCGAAATTGGTAGAAAGTGATGTATATAGATGGGAAGCTGCATTTGTCCGAATTGTTGAGTTGTTGTTTGTCCGGATTTTCTAGTTGTCGTTTTCCCGAATGGACTTTAGTAAGTTCTGCATTTGTCCGAATGGATTTTTGTAAGTTCTGCATTTGTCCGAATAGACTTTTGTAGGTTCTGCATTTGTCCGAATGGATTTTTGTAAGTTCTGCATTTGTCCGAATGGACTTTTGTAAGTTCTGCATTTGTCCGAATAGACTTTTGTGAGTTCTGCATTGACCATTATTGAATATTCATTGATCAAAAGTTTTGTTCCAATAATTATCAATGGCTGAAATAAAAACAAATAGTGTTATCGAACAACCAACAACCATACTGTTTATTTTGTGGGTGAAACACTAGTTGAATCATAAATGCATAAATAGTCAATTCCAAAGATTACAACACATCTATTTTCAACATTTCTTTATCATGGAGTTCACAACAGCAGAATACAAACGTTGTATAGGCAACGTTTTTACTAGTACCGATGGTTTTAAATATGTCCAATCTAAGATCACGGAAAGTTATGTCTACCTGAAATGTGCCATCTTTAGGAGTGGCTGTAAAGACACAAGCAAATTGAATCGTACAATAATTTGATAACACCTATGTATCTTCACAACCACGAAGTATCTGAATACAAAACCGAGGTCCATCAGTTGAAATCCAAATGCAAGACGATTGCTAAGCGTGGTCTTCTTTTGCAATGAAATAAGAGAATCAATGGCTGAAGCCACCAACATACAATTTGATGGAACTTTTGATACGGTTCCGATTCAGTTCTACCAGCTATGGACTATATTCGTAGCGATTGGAAGGCACACTATTCCTGCAATACATTGCTTAATGACAGCGAAGACACAATATCTATATAGGGAAGTTTTAGAAAGTTTCATTACACACAAACCTGGCTTAAACCCATTAGCTTCAATGTCAGATTGGGGGCGAGCTTCTAGGAATGTATTTAAAGATGTCTTTCCACAAATTCGCATTTACGGGTGTCTTTTCCACTATACCCAATGCATTTGGGCAAAAGTCCAAAAACTTGGTCTAACACACGGTTTCAAAAGTAACCCAGAAATTTCAAAGTTCACCCGTCTGTTGATGTCTCTTCCATTTTTACCTGCCTCTCTGATCTCTCCCACATTCAATTTGATTGCAACGCCAAGTTTAGATGGAAGTGAAGCATTAATGGTGGGAAAGCTAAAAGCTAGAATTCGGACTTCTCATCCTTGAATATGGTCGTCACAACTAAACGATATCATTATAGATACAGACAATGGGACATTGGTAGAATACGGCAAGGAAGGGAGATTAGTCATGCAAGGAAGCCTAATTATGTCCATATCGATGAGAAGAGGATTACATTCAAATAAAGATTTAGAAATGGAGAGTATACACCATGGCAATTTTTACAGGCCATGAGCAACACTATTGGTTGCAAGAAATTTAAGCAAATTGCTCTGAGTGACTCAGAAGATAATGAAGATGAACTGGACTATGATGTAATCAACATGGGAGGAAGTCATTGCACCGTATGCCTTGGTCCACGGATATTAACACGGCTCTTGATGCCCTGCAGGCATGCAACATTTTGTAAAGATTGCAGCCAACAATTAATAGATCTGGGACATTCCTGCCCCATATGTCGCAGTAACATAGATGAAAGGTTACAGATCCGTATCCGGAGATGGGCAATCATGTGATGAGCATGAGACACCGTAATATGTATCCCACACTCACCAAGAGCAACTCGTGATGGGTAGTGGTTTCGTCCTATCTCAAGGACTCATCAGGAGGGTAAATCTCGACCACCTAGACCAGGGCTCGGCAACCTTTTGAGCCTGCGGGCCAGATTGAGCAACCTTTTGAGCCTGCGGGCTCGGCAACCTTTTGAGCCTGCGGGCCAAACGATTTACCGTCCTTTGGTCTTACTCGTATTTATCCAATGTAGAATTGTTAATTTTGACTGCGTAATATGTATTGACTTATGTTTAATAAAGTTAGCATATTAAAATACATTAAAAATTTTTTCGATTTCAATTGAATGACCCAATCGGAGGTCACGATAAGCATGTTTATTGAGAGCCGCGGGCCGGATAATTTCTCCTCGCGGGCCAGATCTGGCCCGCGGGCCGGGGGTTGCCGACCCATGACCTAGACCTTAGCCCGTCCGTCCCCAGGTTACCACCATTACCGCTATGCTAGGCCCCCACTAGCATACTACTGCCAGGCCATCGTCACACTTTTGAGAATGATTTCACATCGGATTTAACCACAATGACGTAATCAAATATGCATACCCATATATGGTAATTATGACTCTATACTATTTAAAAATCAAAAAATTAGAAAATGAATATTTTCTTTTTTCTTTTTGGAATTAGAAATACAAGGATTATAAGTAATGGGAGAAGGTACACAACTAAGTTTTCTGGCGTTTGTTGGATTTAAATGCGGAAACCTGATCTTTCCGGCGGGTTTCACTGATCTGCTTCCTTCCTCATGTACTATTAAATTTAACACAAGATATTTGGACAGATCACTAATCGCTATGGACAATTGACAAAATGCCAAATGGATACTGGAATTAATGAAGTACTCATTTTCTAATTTTTTTGCAGCACCGCATTAAGGGAAGGGGGGGCTATGTGTGCTGCAGCACTAGAGCCCAGGACCTGAGGCGGGCCCATTAGGGGAGTTCACTAGAGAGTTCTCCCCTGTAGATTCGCTAAGTGCAAAATAGAAAGGGCCCGGCAGAAACTCGTATATTAAAATAAGGAGGTTGCACTACACTATATGCATACATACTGGAGTATACTATACCAGGGTTTACGACCCCGGAATAATTACCAAAAATGGGGTAATATGAGGTTTTCGAAGGGTAATGGGGGTGCTTCATTCGATCAAGTGTTCGAATATGCGATTTGTGGGATAGGAATTGTGTGCTAATTTGATTCTGAATTATGTGGGATTGGTGGGATGCAAGACATAAAGGAGCCCATAAATTTGGGCAGCACTAGGGCCCAGACGACCCTTAATGCGGCCCTGAGTGAATGATTGGAGTGTTGAACTGGTGGTGTTGAATTTTGGAGGTGAACGTGAACAACTGAAAGTGCTTTAATTTGAGATGAACTGAATAAGGTTTAATCAGTCCGTTCGTTAACCTTTCTTCTCATTTCGTTTAGTTCGTTCGTTCAGTTCGACGAGTTTAGAAGAATGGTGTGGTGTTTATTAGTTATGGCAAGAATATATTAATTCTGATATATAGTGGAATTGCTTTATTATCAACTCCCCTATCAGCAACACTGCTCTAATAGCAACTTATTTTAAGTTCCCAATCGAGCTTTTAATGTTATTTCTATTCTTCGAATAGCAACTTCGCCTATTAGCAACCAAATTTCATGCAAAATGCGAGTTGCTTATAAAGAAATTCCACTGTATGTATATTTTACTCTTGTAGTGATGTATTTCCATTTTACGTATGGATTGATGATCCAGTATTTAGAATTTATCAATATTCTGTTTCTTTCGTTTAGTTCGTCCGTTCAATTCGTTCGTTGGCGTTCGTTCGGTTCGTTCAGCGTGAATTCCTTAAAAGCCTTGCATTCAGTTCGTTTAGTTCAAGTTTAATAAGTTTGTTCGTGAACATTTCATTCTCTGAGGAGGTTATACAAAGTTTAATATACAAATCTCACACAATCCACAAATCTAGTAAATACAAACTTTTACACAAATGAAATCATGTGTAGTATTAGCAAATATAATAGGGAACACAAAATGAATCTAATCAGAGTTTCAGAAGACAGTGTTAGCATAGCGGTGGGTAGTAACGTCAGAGTTATCATAGATTGTTATCTTCAGATCCAATATGTTTTTTTTTGCCTCAGAAACGTTTACACTCTCTGCGAACAAGGTCAATTCATTGTTATGTGCCATTGGATGGGTGGTATCAATTTGATCGTATATCTCATTAGCGTATATCTGGGGCGATTGTAATTGATCATCACGCGAGTTTACTTTACTCCTACTACCTCTCTTCCTAGCACACATTAATAAGGCACAGTTTAGTAGAACGAGTAATAGGATAATAACGAATATGGCAAGCACAGCTATTATTGTGTACATTAAATAGGATATACTGGTTGTATCTGGATTGGTAGGTTCAGTGTTTGTAGGAGACTCAGTTGTTGTATCTGGATTGGTAGTGGTGTCTCCACTCAGAGTTAGGAGATGGTGAGTAGTGGCGGAAATGACCAACTCAGAATAAGGGTATTGGAGGTCGACTCGCACAGTATAGTTAATGTTTGGAATTAATCCTGTTATTCCAAGAAAGTGATTCTTTGTTGTACCAACAAAAAATTCAAAATTCCCAAACCCAAAATTTACTGAGAATGTCCCTTCCGAATTATATGGGTTCGTTTTTGACAGGCTCCAAGTAACTAGCATTGAAGTTTGGTTAGTGGTTTCTGTAGTCAGATAGAGGGTTGTCTGTAAATAAGTTTCTATAAAAAAAGAAAGGAAATATTGCTGTGAGTAGGATCAATATAACAAAACACTGTTGATGCGATTGCAAACTTACCCATAGGTAATATGGCTATCTGAATAGCCAGTGTCCATACTCCATCCCAGTTAGTGACATAGAACTTGTACAGTCCAGCATGAGACACATAGAGAGTTGGGATTCTGATATAATCACTGTCGACATAGCTACCATTTGGTGTTTGCCATCTTCCAACTAGATTAGCACTCAGTATTACGTTCTGTGTGAGTACAGGAATATCAGCTCTGTTGACAGTAGGAGGGAGCAGAGAGAATGTTGTGTTGTGTTCGACATATAATGTTATTGTTGGAGGTCCTAATTAGCACAAAGGTGTCGTTGGTATGAAATTAAAAATTTATATCCTGTATTCGTAAGTTGGCTGGCAGAAACTGTAATATAACCGGTTGGCTGATAAGATTATCTATGACACACTTGTCAGTTAGAGTATTGCAGATCCGTAAGAACCGGTATGGCAATTCGAGACCCGTTTTTCGCTTGCTGAGAATTGTCTAACGTGAAGCAATTTCGCCCCACCAATGTATTGCTTCCTACCAGACTGTATTCAGTAATCAGAGGTTTATCTTGGTGCTCCTTTCTGGCACTTTTAGGTGCCAGCCAGGCATCGGCTGAGGTAAAATTGCCATAAATGTGATTTTAATTAGGGACCGGGATCAGTGGCGTATCCAGGGGGGGGGTTTGGGTGTTCAAAATCCCCCTCATAACTAGTTTCCTAAAGGGATATGTTGTTATTTATAATTTGGTACAACTGCACAATATTACACTCCTCCTACTATGTGACAAGAATAGCTGTACATCGATGTTTGAGCGTCTAAGATTCAAAAAAAATTGTGGGAGGCTTGCCCCCCAGATCCCCCCTTACCATCGCTCGCTAAGCTCGCTCCTAAGCACCCCCCTCACGATAATCCTGGATACGCCACTGGAGATGGCACTTGATTAGGTGCCAGGTCTCTGACAGATTTTGGTATAATAAATTCTTGATAATTCCCTGTTTGAGTACCGTATATATATAGCTCCTTCAAATAATGCCTCATTATTGAATGATACGAATTATGAATTATGGATGACACCTTTGGGGTGCCATACAAATTTTGCTTTTATCAAAAAAGTTCCGGCCATGAAAAACCTAGATAAACCCCTAATTCAGTTGTTTGCTGAAATCTTCATTTGAACTTGAATTCTCGTAAAGAGGCAATGGAACATTGCCACAGTTATAGAGTCAATAGATAGGCTGTGAAAAATATTCTACAATTTATTTACTCAAGGGCATTAAGGACTTTCGATCCATAATCTACGATGAGGATCTCGATTCTTTACTGAGGATCGTGATCCTATCGTAGACCATTTTTTTAAATAGGCTCGTCGATCGAAGATTTTATAAGAAACGATCAGATTTTGTTTCTTTACACAGGCCAATTTTATAGAAAATGAGAATAAATTTCTTCATATGTCCACTGTTAGTGCTAAACTCTTCATGAGATAATAGTGATGTTATTTATGCAGTGTAATGTATGAGGTTAAACAATATTTTATATGAATGTGCAAATTGCCAATCACTCACCCTGTACGTAGAGCTGAATACTCATGATAGGATTACCAGATTCTGCATCAAAGCATTCCATCGGATGAGTGTTGGTGTATTTGAGGAGATATCCCAGTCTGTGTAGGTCCAATGGGTTTGGGTAGAATACAATTATATCTTGTCTCTTCCAATGAATATCAGAGAGCCGAACTGAATTATCAGGACTGTAACAGAACAGGAATATATTGTCTGCATCTATTCCCACTGTGTATTGATAGTTATCTGTATTCTCAGCAACTAAGGGTTTGAAAGTACATAAATTATATGTGTATTTGTTCACTGTAGTGCGACTGGATTTCCTACTATATCCATAATTTTGTCTCCTTATCATAATGTCTAAATTATTGGGTACTTTTGAAATTTTACCAATAAATTTTTTCTATTAAGTAGGCAATCATGGAATATTTGAGGATATTCGCACTTTAATCTAGATACATCACTTTAGCATGTGTGTTCTGATGAGAACTTATTCAGATAGAAAGCCAGTAAGTATATACTACATTAGTATTTAGCTTTGTGCTGGTTTAAAGCAGGAGGGAGCAGAGAGAACGCATTGCAACTTCCATAATTCAATGTTAAGACTGGCGCACCAAATATACAATATGGGTACGTAGTTGATTTACAATCTTGTGTCATAATTTAACATTTACTGTGCCGACTATACTTTAGTAGAGTGGCCCAGTTTTTATATGATATATATATATCACTGCTTTGGCTAGTTATTATGCTTTGCCAACAACTATGAATTAGGCCAATTCTGAATAACGGCCTTATTATTATTATTATTACTGTGCCGACTACTATGTAGTGGCTGCCATGGCTTAGATATATTTTGGTAAATATCCTCTCCACATACAGAGCTTGATTAACTGAGTGACTTCTTGAGTAATTTTTGGAAACATTTTCATACCTACGAGCCCTTCGATCTCGGTCGCTTTGCGACAGATCGGTGCTACGCACCTCAAGTTAACGGCCGCTACGCGGCCTTACTCCTCACAAACACATTGATTACATAGTTAGTAAATATTTGTTATAGTTATATACTTATAATACCCGTTGAAAGCTAACTTCTAGGTTGATTTTGAATTTCAATAATTTGTTTACCTATTTTGTGTCAACAACAACAAGAAATATTCATATTATAAATTTTTAAACGCGAAATTCGTGTTCAGCATACTTGTTAACCTATAATACCCGTTGGAAGCAAACTTCTAGGTTGATTTTGAATTTCATTAATTTGTTTACCTATTTTGTGTCAACAATAACAAGAAATATTCATATTATAAATTTTTAAACGCGAAATTCGTGTTCAGCATTCTTGTTAACCTATAATACCGTTGGAAGCAAACATCTAGGTTGATTTTGAATTTCATTAATTTGTTTACCTATTTGTGTAAACAACAACAATAAATATTCATATTATAAATTTATAAATGCGAAATTCGAAATCAGCATACTTGTTTACCTATAATACCCGTTGAAAGCTAACTTCTGGTTTGATTTTGAATTTTCATTAATTTGTTTACCTATTTTGTGTAAACAACAACAACAAATATTAATATGAGAAAATTATAAACGCGAAATTCGTGTTCAGCATATTTGTTTACCTATTATAACATTTGGAACTTAGTCTCTATCTCAATTATGAATGCGGTTTCTAGTCCCCCATCACTTTAATACAATCCGGACAAATACATAAACAAATAAACACACAACAATCGAGATTTAATAATACGAGCCCTTCGGTCTCGGTCGCTTCGCGACGGATCACTCTCTCACAAAAGTCGCTTCGCGACTTTTCGTTTGTGTTAGGCACTACGCAATACAATTAACGGCCGCTTCGCGGCCTTTCCCTCCCCAAAAGTAATCACATTAATAATGAATTTTAAAAGCTCAATAAATTTCAGTTACAGTATGGATTAGCAGATTTCATCAATTAGTATAAATAGATTGTGCATAATAGAAATATTTTCTGAGGCTCCAATTTGATTGATTGAAAATAAATTCATTTAATCAATCAATCATTTGTCTATTCTATTGCCTGTTTTTCTTTTAGTATTATTTTGATTCGAGCTTTCTTATCGTGTAACTGAAATTTATTGAGCTTTTAAAACTCATTATTAATGTGATTGCTTTTGGGGAGGGAAAGGCCGCGAAGCGGCCGTTAATTGTATTGCGTAGTGCCTAACACGAACGAACAAAAGTCGCGAAGCGACTTTTGTGAGAGAGTGATCCGTCGCGAAGCGACCGAGACCGAAGGGCTCGTTAGATTAAAAATTGAATTGTACACCTTTTATCAGTGGACATATTTAAAAATTGGGCTTAATATGTGCCATAATTTGGTTAATAATTTCCTGTATTTAAAACATTTGTGTTCAATCCAAAGTGTTAAAATAATTCTATTGTTTCAAGTGATAATTTTACACCTGTGCTCATAGCATTTTTCTTTAGAAGCACTATCATACTTTCCTAAAATATAGTGCCGCCAAAAAGGTGCCCTGGGCACAGCTGTAATTTTACATTTTTATATAGCACAACCATGGCCTACTATACATGTATTATACGGCTAGATAAGTCAAGTATTTGCCATTTATTTCCAGGCCAGTGTTTACTTTCTAATTGCTCGTAAAATAAATTACCTATTGTCATGGAATAAACTGAACTTAGGTTTTCAAATACGCTGGAAACATCTAAAATACTTTTGAGAATGATTTCTCATCGGATTTAACCACAATGACGTAATCAAATATACATACCCATATATGGCAATGATGTTAAATAAATGTTAATTTATTAGCTAATTTGAGAGTCTAACTTTGCCGTTTTTATCCTTATGCATTTTTCTTGTTAAAAACTAACTACAGTAACAAATTATGTCATTCCTTTCACTCAAATTCTTTTCAAACGTCAATGTAAGTAAATAATTATACTATTGTTATCAAACCATATGTTTTGTATTTTTTGAAATCTATATTATTAAATCTCGATTGTTGTTTGTTTGTTTGTGTGTGTGTGTTTGTGTGTTTGTTTGTCCGGATTGTATTAAAGTGATGGGGGAATAGAAACCGCAATTAATATTGGGATATAAACTAACTTTCAAATGTTATAATAGGTAAACAAGTATGCTGAACACGAATTTCGCGTTTATAAATTTCTCATATTAATATTTGTTGTTGTTGTTTACACAAAATAGGTAAACAAATTAATGAAAATTCAAAATCAACCTAGAAGTTAGCTTCCAACGGGTATTATAGGTAAAGTAGTATGCTGAACACTATTTTCGCGGTTAAAATTTTCTAATATGAATATGTGTTGTGTTGTTTACACAAAATAGGTAAACAAATTAATGAAAATTCAAAATCAACCTAGAAGTTAGCTTTCAACGGGTATTGTAGGTAAACAAGTATGCTGAACACGAATTTCGCGTTTAAATTTTCTAATATGAATATTTGTTGTTGTTGTTGTTGTTGTTGTTTACTCAAAATAGCTAAACAATTTAATGAAATTTCAAAATCAACCTAGAAGTTAACTTTCAAATAGGTATTATAAGTAAACAAGTGTGCTGAACACGAATTTCGCATTTATAAAATTCTAATATGAGTATTTGTTGTTGTTGTTGTTTGCACAAATAGGTAAACAAATTAATGAAAATCAAAATCATAACGTCCCTATCTACCATTTCCATGGTAGAAAATGTGAGGAGTAAGGCCGCACAGCGGCCGTTAACTTGAGGTGCGTAGCACCGATCTGTCGCAAAGCGACCGAGACCGAAGGGCTCGTGTATAGTTAAATTTTAATCTAAGTCTTAAAAGTGCTGTTTTACGATGTACATGTTGCCCAGTCAGTTTAATGACCGTTCTTGTGACTTATTTAGCTAATGTTCACTGAATCTCTACTTCAATCTCCACTTCAAATCTCTACTTCATAATTAGTCTTAATTACCATATATGGGTATGTATATTTTATTACGTCATTGTGGTTAAATCCGATGAGAAATCATTCTCAAAAGTATTTTAGATGTTTCCAGCGTTTTGAAAACCTAAGTTTAGTTTATTCCATGACAATAGGTAATTTATTTTACGAACAATTAGAAAGTAAACCCTGGCCTGGAAAAAATATGGCAAATACTTGACTTATCTAGCCGTATAATATAGTAGGCCATGGCACAACTAAAGATACCTATAATGAAATCCAGCATAACAGTAGTATATGTTCTAGTGTTCCCTCCGTTCTGACTAACTACACAGCTGTAGTATCCTGGCTTATCATTAGTTACATAGAGAGTGCTGACTCCTGTTGTAGCATTAGTTGTAGCAGAGAGAGTAGTACTGACTCCATTTAGATCTGTAAAGCTCCAAGTAACTTGTGGTGTATTTTTAATCTCTGTTATGCAGTAAAGAGTCGTGTTTCTGTTCAAAAGTGAGTTGTCTTTTAATGGCGTGTAAGTGTTTGGACTGATCTGTTCTCCGAATGGGCTCACTACAATATAAACACGCTCAACTTCAGATTCTCTTTGTCTCTATACACTCTGTATTTATGGAAATTATAATTTTCTCTATATTAATAACACAATTTTCTGTGTGTGATCTTGGGTTTATTTGTCCAGAATTAATCGGAAAAACTACGAGTCCCAGAATGCTCAAAAGCAAAATTTGTATTTGTACAGCGATAACGATCTATATAGGTTTTATGGTGCAGCTGAAATTATTCAGCTATATATAATACGTATGAGAATTTGAATTTCCCAAACAAATTACATTGTGTACCATTCTTATTAAGCGGCCTTTATGCGTAGTAGGTTTGAAAAACATTATAATTCTGAACAATTCGCCCTGCAGCCATTATCAATTGAGTTGCGTAGCACGGAATTTAATTAAAGACATGTAGTTATCAGACAATAAACACACTGTATTTACTAGATTCACCTTGCAAATAGTACTAATTTAGATTTGATTTTAAAGGTAAAGCTAGCCTAATCATTTTTTCTACCAAATGTTTAGACATTGATTACAAAAGAATTTTCTAATTACTTGTTCGAAGCTGGTAAAATGTTATTCGTGCTCAAATAATGGAGAGTGTTACTTTTGATCCCAAATACATACTCCACTAATTTTGGTACCCACAATTTGGTATATATTTTTTCATTCGAGGGACTGACTGACCTGTTGTGCTACAGAAATAGCAACCTAGTGTATATTCACATGGTTTATCATTCCAGTATTGGTGTAGCAATATTTCTGTACAATCTTCATTTCCCCCATAATTAGTTGGTTCCCCACGACTACCCCACCACTTCCTATAAGTGCTTTCGCTACCATCAGCCCAAACAAAAGTATTCTCTACATCTATGTCATTGAGTCCTATCCAACATTCAATGGCTCCTGACTTGATGTTGCTCAACATTGTATTCTCTTCGAGAGATGTAACAGTAGCTAGATCTCCTCCCATCGCTATACACATATTTCTAGCATCATGCCAGTTTATACCAGAGCTTGTGAAAGAGTTGTAGCATCTACCTTTATCTGAAATTGCAGCACAATCGCTTGAAGGAGCTACAAACAAACGTCCATTTTATATTTGACAATTTATTATTATTTCTTCTTTATTATGTCTTCTTATACCACTTAAGCGACACGTTTTGAAGTTGTTTAAGTTAAAAATATCTTCTACAATTATTGTCCAACCATTTCTATAAAAATATTCTAAGTTGTTTAATACGTCTTTTATTGGTTACGTATTACGTATAATACGTATAATGTAATACGTATTATACATATACCTTACAAATAATATCGAGCTTATGGAATTTGCTTTGAGCAACTTTTGGTTAAATCGTTGTTCTTTTATTGTTAATCGACTCGTAGTATAGTTTGTATAGTACAAATATGATTATTTGCTAGATGTTGTATTTACAACAAGAATTAGAAATATTCTATTGAATTTACTTCGAAAACATCCTGGTTGATCATAGATTTAACGTATAATACGTACTGGTGGATAGCGAATTACGTATAATACGTATTATGCGCAATACGCGTATTAAACAACTTAGAAAATATTGGTATTCAGTGTAGGATAAGTAGTCTCAAGGGATCACTTAATTAAAATGACGCGGACATCGGCATAAAATTTGATTATACAACAATTATTTGAAGTTAATACCAGTTGAAAATTAGTCTAAAACCACTTAGTTGTATTTCAATTTTGGGCTGTTCAAAATTTACGTAGCGCTTCCAGAGTTGGAAATTGGTGAGCAAAATGTGACAGACGTGGCATAGCGGTAGGGGGAGTTTGTTCCTGCATTGCGTAACGAATCTTTCCTATAATTTCATTGGCGACATTACACAATTGGACATTGCTAATTAATATATACGAGCCCTTCGATCTCGGTCGCTTTGCAACGGATCAGTGCTACGCATCTCAAGTTAACGGCCTTACTCCTGACTAAACCAGTGATTATATAGTCAGTAAAAATTTGTCATCGTTATATACATCCCTTTCCACAATTTTCCTTACTTTTAACTTGTTTCCTATAATGTCCGTAGGAAGCTGATTTCTGGGTTCATTATATTTTTTGAATAATTTGTTTCCCTATTTTTGTAATTAACAACAATAAATATTCATAATTGGAAATTTATAAATGCCAAATTCGTAATCAGCATACATGTTTGCCTATAATATAATACCTGTTGAAAGCTAGCGTCTAGATTGATTTTGAATTTTTATTAATTTGTTTACTATTTGTGTAAACAACAACAACAAATATTCCTATTATCAATTTATGAATGCGAATTTAGTGTTCATCATACTTGTTTACCTATTATAACATTTGAAAATTAGTTACTATCTCAATATTAATTGCGGTTTATATTCCCATCACTTTAATACATCCGGACAAACAAACACACAAACAACAATCGAGATTTAATAATATAGATTTGACCCAAATAAATATTAACAAACAAGTTGTAGTATTTACTCTTTGATATTATGTATTTCAAATTAACCAAGAAATCATGTATTTTGAGTGATACTAATATTATCTATAGTACTATAGATTTTATTAGTATAGAAACGTAGGAATATCATACAAGTTTCTAAAATATATACGTATGTTATGTCAATTTTGTCAAATGTGATTTTACAAAATAAACATGAATCAACGGAACTATAACAAGTGTTCGACTTTGGCTATATTACTCGGATAAGCCTAAGTTTTATTGCATTTTCTTCAGAATTCGCTTCATCCAAGTATATACCGACTTATATGAATTTTCTTTACCAAAATGAAATTTTTACTAGAATGAAAAAAATATTCCAGGGTGCTTTTGCAGTTAGTTTCTAATTAGTTGATTTTGTAAATCGACATTCTGAATAGTCGATTTTACAAAATCAACTAATAAAATATGTTGATTTTGTTCAATCGACATTCTGAAATGTCGATTTTTAAAAATCAATTAATTAAAAATGTCCATTTTATAAAATCAACGATTTTACAATTTTAACTTAGTTTGTATGTTGATTTTACAAAATTGACATTTTGGATGTTGATTTTGTAAAAGCGACTATTTGACAAAATCGACATAACATATGTATATTAGAAATAGAACTCAGATTCCCTTCCTATTTTGAGATTGTATATCTTGTTACAAATAATCATTTAATGAATAATTAACGTATTTATACTCTAGCCGAGTCTAGCGTAACAATATATATTTATAATTTTAACATATTTACCTGTTGTTTGTTGTGAAAATATCCCCAAATAGAGAATAATAGCCATTATTGATAGAATTTTCATTTTTAATAAACAGTGTTTAAATTAAGTCTTCAAATTGTGCAATTTATATAATGTGTGTAAGACATAATATCTTACAGATTGCATAATTAATTGGTAGCACGTCATATAAAATCTCCTCCTATTAACCATAATAAAATGCAAAGAGCGAAATAACTGCTCAAGATCCTTCCATCTTATCAATATCGATTGATGGATTTTAAGCAATAATTTAGCTCTTTGCATTCTATGTTCTTAAGACTATTATTGGAGATATATTACAGAGAAATAAAGATTCTATTCAAATTTGTTTGCGTATTTCCACGTAAAATTTGAACACAAACATCATTTAGGTATCAATAATTAGCCGCTAAATATGTTTGATGCCTGTCCTAGTGTGTAATGAGAAGTAACTATTTTATGAAAGTTGCATTGATTTTAGAATATATTCAGGGATGATATAGTGAACTTCTTTCCCCCGAAGCTCTAAATGCATAAATTATTATCCGCTTATAACGAATATCCGGATATAACGAGAGAATTTACAGGTCACAAAAGCACTTCGTTATAACGAGAGCTGACTATATGTTTAATTAGAATCTGATACTAGATATTTACAGAAAATATTGGGGGTTGCTTTACTTAGGTTTAGGGAAAATTCAGGGAACATTTTGCATGTCAGAAAAATCTGGTGTTGGGAGTAGTGAATTGTACTGTCGACCGTCCAATTAGCAGTATTTCGGGGCGAAATGATTATTTTAATTATGACTATCTATCTAATATTTACTTTTGTGCACTCATACACAGGTTTTATACACGATGGATGTATGCATTTGTTAATCTTTGAACAAAATATTGGGCGAAAATATATTCTCATGATCGATTGGATATCAAATAGAGTAATAGACAGATTGGAAGGTTAGAAATGTGTGGCTAGACAGACGGAACACAAAAAATCCAAAATTGCAGCTGTGCCCTTTCTAGGCACTATCTTTTGGTGGCTACTGGCTGGTTAATGGATAGTGCCTCCAAATTGAAAATGCTGTTGGCACAGCTGCAATTTTGGATTTTTTTGCCATGTCATCATCACTATGAAGGTGTTAGCCATTTCAGAAAGGTGTTTCGGAAGGTAACAAGCCTTAATGAGTTAGAAGTTTCGTTGTAGCTCACTTCATTTCAGGAATATTCAAATTTCAGTTGAATATAAAAGGTGATGAGCCCGCATTTTTTATGTGCGTGTTTGGTACTCACCCATCACCAACCACCCATTTGAAATATATAATTCACAAAATTGTAAAAACATATTTTTTGACGATATCATCATCACCTTAAGGTGTCATGACACATTTGTAGAGGTGTTATGTGGCATGAGCATAAATTGATAAATTGGAAGTTTGTTTCTATCTTGCATCATCTCTGAGATTTATGCTATTTAGCTAATTAATATAAATATTTATTAATATGATTAATAATTTAACACCAATTTCAATGTCAACTTGAATTTATTAAGTTTAATTATTTGTCATAAAAGTAATCTATACTAATAAAACACAAGCCTGGGTGTGTGTATTAGAGCACTGCGGGGGCGGGTTGATAAATTCGGGTTGCGGGACCAGCGGGTTCTTTCGGGTCAAACGATCAGAATATTTTCGGGCGGGTCGGGTGCGGGTCAGAGATTCTTACTGCGGGTTGGTGCGGGTCAGCGCGGGTTTGCGCAAGAGTGTCCACTAATTGTAACAATGTATCCCTCTATAGTTCCTAAACAAAATTAATGATCAATATAATCTTAAGATGGCAGAAGTCTTGCGATGGAACGAATTGTCTGTGAATTATTTCGTAATCCCGAATAATAAACTCGTAATTCTTTAAATTTCCCCCAAAACATATTGCCGTCTTCTTTATTCCTTAAGGATGTAAATATTTTTGTGCCCGCATTGTGCGCCCAGTGTTTACACCCTATTATATAATCCTAGCGAATAGCGATAATACTGGTCATCGAGTGTTGGTGCAGGTTGGTGCGGGTTAATGTGAGTTAGTTTTTGGATTGGTGAGGGTTCATTTCTTTATATTGTCGGATTTTTGGGGCGGGGCGGGACAATCACTAATAGATGCGGGGTGGGTGCGGATCCCGCATATGACACGCGCAGAGCTCTAATGTGTATGTATATATTTGTTTGTATGTTACGAGTTGATTGAAGAAAGTGGACGGTTTCGAAATGTGATTTTTGGCATATAGGGGTAACTTTTGGCAACCGCCAACAAGTTGAGGTTTCCACTCAAAATTTCTCACACCTCGACAAGTTATGACGTCATTGTCACATTTCGAGAACTTTGAAAATTCACTTAATCGCACATAATTCGCGCCCTCTAAGAGATAAAAATCTAAAAATTTAATAGAACATGGACATTAATGATGCGGACACGTTGGTCATACCAAATTACCACTATGCTTACACATCATCGCACGATGACGTAATCATTAAAATTTCACATTGTTAAATTCGACTATTTAGGCGTATTTACGCTATATAATCAATATTAGGAGTATATAAACCACACACCAACCGCTTCGCGGTTGGTGTGTGGTTGTGTTATGCCGCGAAGCGACTTAGCAAGCGAAGCGCGCTAGATAAAATAAATTTCGAACAAAATTTCAATTTCGCATTTAGTCAAGTAGAAGAAAGAAAGAAGCCATTAAAGGTGCATAGTAATATAGTCAAGTCATGATCAAAGGGTAGTAATTCTGTCATGTAAGGTAGTAAATCTGTCATGAATAGAGAACATCCATGGTACTAGTAATAGAGGTAGTAAGTCTGTCATGGTAGTAAAACTGTCATACAACAGTGCCTCGAAAGGAAAATGTAAAATCTTAGTTTTCAATTAAAAAATAGAAGCTACTCGATCTCACAAGTGAATCAAATATAATTATCACTAGTTGAAACAATGGAATTCGATTTAACTCTTTCAATTGAACTGAAGTGTTAGCAAACAAGGGGAATTTGCAACTCAATTGTGGCACAAACGAAGCCCAATTTGAAAATTCGTGCACTGTGAAAGGGTGTAGAAATAAATTATCTATCGAATGCAATCAATGCATATATATTGAATATTCGCACACTATTTATTGTTCATTTTCTAACATTAAACTGGTGTAAAAATGTGTCCAAACAAATTTAATCAAAAGTCGTGACCCCAGATGCACATCTGTAAGCTATCCTGAAAATTTTGGCTCTTAGTTGATTAAACTCTTTTCTGTGGATGAGCTACGGATTAATAATAACAAACCAAGGCAGTAAGATTATAATTTGGCCCTATACTAAAGTATAGTCGGCACAGTAATAACTGATTGGATGAATGAATTTAGTCTCGAACAATCGATAGAGACCTAAAACATAGATGTCTATTGATAGAGTATTCTTTAAACAAACGGAGTAATCATAACCTAACAACTACGTAGATATGTTTACATTTTAAATTAAATATCATACAATAGTCCAATACAACAATCGTATAATAAGTAATTAATATTTCCTGTTGTTTCTAGTGGAAATTTTTCCCACCAGCCGGTACCCGCTCTTTGCCGCGGAATTAAAAGTTTGGCCTCCACATTTCCTCCAAATGAGTTGTGACAGGAGCAATCAATCACAGTTGATTTCACAGTAAGTAGTAGCAGATGAACTGATATCAGTTAAGAGCTAACTGAAGTACAGGTAAACCTCCGAAATGCGACACTTTTGGGAGCAGCGCTTGTGCTGGATATTCGGAGGTTGTCGCATTTGGGAGATTGCCCCCACATGCTTTATTTATATTGGAAAGTCAATCGGGAGAATGGTTTTGTGCCGTATCTCGGAGGTTGTCGTATTTCGGAGGTGCCACTTTTAGAGGTTTACTTGTATATCTCTTTACTATAGCAGGCCTCCTGGTTGATGCTGCGTGTGCGGCATTAAAAGTATTGAAATGTCTCATATAGTATAAGGAGTTATAAGAATATATGTAATGGTGTGTAATATCATTAATATGACGGAAAAAGTTAAATTAATGTAAATCAGTTGTATTTATAATAGCTGGGACCGTAGGGGATATTATGGGACTGTTACAAGTACAGAGTACAGAGAGTGTACTGAGAGAGACTGTACATGTATACTCTACAGGAGTGCCTACTGGGGTATCAATGGCGGATCCAGACATGTTGAAAAGGGGGGGCCCAAGAATTAATGCAAGCGTAGCGAGCAATTTATAAGGGGGTCTGGGGGGTAACCCCTCACATTTTTTTTTAGTTATATACACTCAGAAGTCATTTTAATAAACGCTAATTTCTTAGCTAATTTGCCATAATTCAAACTTGAGGCTGAATTTTCTTAATTATTTTGTCCATTTCAGCCTAAATTTCAGTCAATTCAGTTTCGAAGGGGGGGCCCAGGCCCCTTGGGGCCCCCCAGGATCCGCCTCTGGGTATGTAGGTAGCGGCAGTACGGTGTAGTGTAGGAAGACACTGTGGATACGGCAGTACGGTGGTGCCTAGACATGGTGGTTGAGGGTTACCCTCCTGATGAGTCCTTGTGATAGGACGAAACCACTCATACAATATGTTATGCCCTGTAAGGTAGAGGGCTGGTCCATGGTCGTAGCTACCGGAGGCTGGCCGCTATCTTACAATATAATAACCCCCGACATTATATTGTAAGATAGCGGTTTCCACAGTGTCATCCTAAACACGATACCGTACTGCCGCTACCTACATACCCCAGTAGGCACTCCTGTAGAGTATACAAGTACAGTCTCTCTCACTACACTCTCTGTACTCTGTACTTGTAACAGGACTATTGAAAACTCATTGGAAGCTGAAATTTGAATGGTTATAGCTTTAAGGGACTTTGAATTGTTGTTTTCTTTGATACACAATTGACACAATTTGATACACAATTGACATATTTAATTAGGCCATAAAACAAGTGTCATGAATATTTCGAAAACTCTGCAATCTGGTTGGTCATGGTCAGAGGCGGCGCTAGGGTGGGCCAGGTGGGGCCTAGGCCCCACCTGAATTTAAGTGTGCCCCACCTCATTAATGTAAATGTGCCCCAGTTTAATAGCCTGTGCCCCACCTGTTACGCAATTTTGCCCCACCAGTGGCTGCTGACTAGCGCCGCCACTGGTCATGGTCAGTAAATCTCAAAGTGTGAAAATATGGACATGGAAAATTTCAAAATATACATTCTAATTAACTTAAAAATATTTTATTCGGATTCTTCATGCACTAGGGGACCGTCAAAAATCCGGAATTTTTATTACCTACACGAATTGTATTGAAAAGGCCTTCAATGGAACTGTATTAACCGAAATTTCGTGTCAACAACGTTCGTACTAACGAAGTTCTGCTGTAGTTTAATTTAGATCAGTTAATCTAGAAATCAGTTAATACTTTATTATAAACAAACTCAAATTCTACATACTGTATATGTAGCTTATAACGAAGTTATATACATTAGACTCTCGTTAATGGGAACACGAACAAGGTAACATACCAGTAAGGAGTACAATGTTTAGTTTCCCTCGCATATAAAGTATATGCAAGGGTTTAACTTAATCAAGGGACTCTGGTTATACCGAATTTACGGATAATACGAACACATTTTTCGACATTCCCTGATATTGGTTTACTGTATTATATTCTAACTTCTAAGCATTGAATCTATTGATTTACTTTGTGTTGATTAATTACATTTCGTTTCATTAAACTGACGAGTCATCAGAGTGGGATGTGTTCATTTCCGTTTATTATAGCCAATTATAGATTATAACAAAGTTATTAGTATGGTACCAATAGTGGCGTATATAAACTAAACGAGAAAAAATTCCCGCATCGTATCTAGTATAATAACTTTCTGGAGGATGTAAGCGAAAGCCCACCCGAGATATTTTTAAGAATTTCTTCCAAATTAGAATTAAAACATAATAGTACAGTGTATTAATAAGGGGCTAAATAATCTTAACTAACTTACAAGCAAGGCCGCATAAGGGGGGATATGGGTGCTGCAGCACCAGGATCCAGGGCCTGAGGAGCCCATTAGGGGCCCGCGTAGCGTGCCTCTAGAGAGTGTAAGACAAATAGGGCCCTGAAATTTTGGACAGCACCTGGGCCCAGACGACTCTTAATGCGGCCTTGCTTACACGAGTAGAACAAAACTTGGTACTTGTATCTTGACTAATTTTAGCAAAAAATCCAGTTATTTACTTATTTATCATTAAATATAAGTATAGAAACAATTTCCAAAAAAGCGGGAGTTTGAAAAGTTTGGCGGGAGGTCGGGAGGATGAGTGAAAAAGGCAAAAAATCGGGGAGATCTATATAGATTGATGCTACAGTATGTCAGTATATCTATCTAGACTAGCGCGCCTCGCTTGCTAGGTAGCTTTGCAGCAGAACCCAACCACACCAACCGCTTCGCGGTTGGTGTGTCAGATGGTGGCAATTCTGACATAATTAGCATAGTAGTGCAAAGCCTTCTAATTTAATATACTCAGCTATTAGCACTGCGAACAAACAATACTAAGGGAAGGGGAATTCTAAGGAAATTGGAGACAACATACTTAGTAAATCAGTATGAATTGAAGTTGGGAGATAACTGAATTAGTTGATGAGGGGAGCCGATGCGTAGCCAGGTCTGTAGACAAAAGTGCGTCACTGGTGTAAAAAGGGTGCAACTTTTAATCACAAATAATACTCTTATCAGAAATGGTGTGAGTGGGCCTGTGCCACAATTCCGCACCCTGGCTACGCCTCTTAGTGGTGTCAGTATCTCTCTACTATTCTATACTAACAAGGAAAACTCAGATAGGATAGGTCACCTGTTATTTATTAGTCTAAATAAAGCGTGAAAGTGCGGTAACCAGCAAATGAATCGCATTTGTAAGTTGATATGATGAAATAATTACTAAGCAATATAATGTTACTCAGGAGCCAATTTAGATACCGCCGGAGACGTCTTGTTCTTGGTTTACCCCAAACAATACGCAGCTGGCTGTCAGTCGCTCAGTTTTGGTTGGAGTCTTCTGGGTCCATTGGAGGTACTTCGGGTAAGGATTAGGAGAAGGGAACACCGCTGTTCTCGACAGTTCTGTGCGCTTTCGAGTGAGTGCGGCACATTTTGCTGCCGTGATGAACTTCCTGAGTATAGAAGTCAGCTACCTGCCGGGCTGCCAGAGTTTGGCCTCTGCGAGCGAGAGAGTAGGACTAATTAGCAGAACTGTCTGGCGTTCAGGAGCTTCTAGTCGTGCTGCACTCCTTGAAACAAAGCCCTAAGTACAGGATATAAGTAAGTGATCCCCATCTAAACTTTTGTTACATGTATGCAGATGTAAAAGTTAGTAAAGCTATAAAACATAATGAGAATAATGGCGGAAACCGGAAACGATTGTAGATACATAGTCAAATGAAAACTGACCATAGAAATAGAAATTACGGATATTCAACAACAACAACAACAACAACAACATGGCTCAAAACAATAAAATTTTCTACAGGATATTTGAGTGCCACCATTGAATACTAATTCTCAAATACGTCAAATCCAGATGTAGAGCAAAGTGCAACAAAGAGATATCATACCCACTCTTTTAGCTGTTGATAGAACACAATTCCTCTAATTACTTTTCTCAGCTTAGGTACTATACGCATTCACTAATGCCTGTAATTAGTCCTAAACAACATTGTATACTCTCTTGTCAGTACATGAGCGGTCCTACTTGTAGGAAATGTAGTTAATGAAATTGATCTTTTTTTTCCCTCCTTTGTGATTCCTTTTATCCCTTCAATCAACACTAATTGATATATCTTGAAATTTATTTAATATACAAAAGGAATACATTGCATCAAATAAATATATTAAAATACAGTAGATATCGGATATAAGAACACCGGTTATAAGAACATACCGGATGTAAGAACATCTACTGGAAAACGGTTGCCATTACCCTATCTAATTTATGCCGGTTATAACAACCTGTCGGTCAAAAGAACAATATTTGCAGTTCCCGACGATGTTCTTATTATCTTCATACATGTATTCCAAAATATACAAAATACAAATACAAATATTATAACAAAAACAGGTAAATAAATACAATAAATGAAAATACTTAAAATAAATAAAATGAATAAAATACATAAATAAATTTTTATGTAAATAAATAAATAATAATATTCCTATCTATCAACTCTAATTAGGAACTAGGGGATATGACCAGCCGAAAATAGTACAAAGAGCCCAAATAATGTCGAAAACGGGCTAATGATTTTCTAACAAGCGCACAATTAATTAATTAGGAACTGGAAGTTATTCAGCCTCAGCGTCTCTAAGTACTTTTTCTGAGCTTATTCCTTGTATTAGTTTTAGCTCAGGAATATTCAACCTAGACGTATCCACTGAGTTCTTACTAGGGCCATCTGCTTTCCCTCTACACTACTAGTTCTTCTTTGTCTTTCGTGCATTGTAAGTGCTCTAGCGCATAGTTGTACTCTACGTGGATATCCTATTCCTCAATGCTGCCCACCCATCTGCTATTGAGTATGCAAAGTAAAGCAACTGCAGTAGCAGGTGTCCGAGCGGGCGGACGATTGGAAAAGATTTACGCCCTAAAGACCATCCTTCCTTGGAGAATTCTCCGTTGATCATTTACTTTCTAAGATTCAACATATGAATCGAAAATATGAATCGGAACATACATTTATAGTAAACGTAGCTTATCCTCCTAGTATCGGATGATGCAAGTCAAGTTAAGCACTGTGTAATTATACTAGATTAATCAAATTGTACTACAGTCAACTCCGCTTAATAGAGCCACCTCGGGACCAGGTTGTTTTGACCCGATTAAGTGGAGAAACCGATTAACCGGTGGCTCTATTAAGCGGAGTTGACTGTAGTACAATTTGATAAATCTAGTATAATTACACAGTGCTTAACTTGACTTGCATCATCCGATACTAGGAGGATAAGCTACGTTTACAATAAATGTATGTTCCGATTCATATTTTCAAACTTTATTTTCTATTACCAATTTTCAGATAAACATGGATATATTTCGTTGTAAAAAGCAAGTACCCTCTGATGCAGATAAAGCTCTCGCCATGGCCAATCATACAACAATAGAGGTTGCTAGATTCAAGGAAGAAGGGGAAATGGAGAGGAGATATTTGGAGCTCGAGCTCAAACTGGTTCGTACAGAGAATCAGCGATTGTCAGATGTCCTAGAAAAAAAGAACCAGCTTAAAAAAATATGGTTCATCCGATGGGAGAAGTCTTTTCTTGAGGCTCGCTGCCTTGCTGACTCTTCTCTTCAAAGAGCCATGTTATCTGTTCGGCTATATCTACCAAGTCGGGTCAGTTGATTCTTTGCAGTGAGTCAATGAACTCTGTTGGTTTGAACGATTCCCAATTTCTCATGGCCGTTAGGAAATCTGTGGCTTCACAATCTTCTTGGCAAATGCCAGCGGATACTCCCATGTGAATTTCAGTTCAGCGATTGTATCGGTGTTCAACTCTTCTGAGAGTTCCAGAACGTTTCCAAAATCTGAAAACTCTTCAGCCATTTTAGATTTATCCTAGTAAAAAAAGGAATTAATTTTCAATGCAACTTGATGATAATAATTATAATAGTAATTAGAATATATTTTGCATATTTACTGCATAAACCTGTCAAAACGGAACGCAACACTCATAAAGATTAGACATCCCCTCCCAATGTCACGCCTTTTACCCATTTTGTAGTACAGGGTGGTTAACAGAACCAAGGAATTACCCAGGTTCGCGAGAAGCTCCTTTTGAGCATGATTTTGGGAAATTTGAATTTAGGAGCGCGAAAATTTGGAATCCTCTCCTATACCGTCACATAAATTTGTGATTTGGCTTATGAAATTGGATTAGACCAGGATTAGAGCGCATTTACAAATGGCTGATAATACACTGTCCTTAACGCATTGGTCCTTTCAATCTGTATAACGTTTGAATGGCCCCTTATAAGTTATAACCTAGTCCATATATTATGAAAATCACCCAACCATATGCTAAATCCCTTTTTCTTCTATTAATAACAAAATATATGCAATTAATTAAATAATTAATTCAAAATACTAAATCAACTCAGGATATTTGGTATGAGCACCCCCAATAATTCCCAAAGTGTCCGCCACTGATGTATAGCATTAGTCATTTCGAAAATTCAACACCAAATGTGCGTTAGTATTTCTAAACTTTTCAATCGACACAGTTCTGAACCTTACCAGATGCAATATTTTGTTCAATTTGCATATACCGTATTTCCCCGAATAAGCGCCGGGTCAATAAAAATGACATTGGTATGTTAAAATTTAAACACATTAGTGGATCACTATAATGGAATTCCATTGATTTTGGTAACTTCGGTTGGTATACTGTTGGTGGAAACCATTAGAACCGACCCATGGCCTACTTAATATACGGCCGTGTATGTCACCAAGAAGACCAAAAAATAGAAGGCCAGTTTATAAATTTCATTCTAGGTAAACTATGCCTCCTATCGTTATTATTTTGGTTGTATATGGGGTAATCAACCATTGCGAGTCCAATGGAACCACTTTTGAGAATCTCAGATT
Source organism: Hexactinellida sp. DTS-2022 (assembly GCA_028753945.1). Classification (NCBI taxonomy): domain Eukaryota; kingdom Metazoa; phylum Porifera; class Hexactinellida; species Hexactinellida sp. DTS-2022. The sequence goes on from JAPNXP010000001.1 coordinate 11,913,426, forward strand.
TGTGGTCAAGCTGTTTAGGCGCCATTTCATGGTGACTAACAATTTATGGAAAAATGAATTTTTTTCAAATATCATAAATTTCATTTTCTTCATACTTTCTGATAATTTTATAACAGGAATACTAAACTAGGGACTTATTTCACACTCCCAAGGCTACTAAATCACAAAATGGCGACATTATAAAAATTATAAAATTTATAAAGCAACCACATGCTAAAATACAAGTAGTATCCGAGTTACAACTTCTATTTTCGTCCATAAAACTTATATAATTGCTGGTTTATATATAATCATTCTCATTATATATTCGGAAATGTATACTAAGCATATTAGCAAAATATCTTCATTTTCTCGTAGTTCTTTTAGACTTCAATTGTATATATAGTATATTTGTTGTGTCATCATTAAATGGCGCCTAAACAGCTTAACCACAAATCTGAGATTCCATAGCTCCAAGTGACCCGCATTTGAGCATCGAAACCCGCTGACCCGCGAAGGTCCAAAAATCCGCATTGGAAAATAATTTTCTGGAGCACAATTCTCTAAAATCAGATCAGTATGAAGACTAAGAACGCTTAGAACACCTAAATAGTTCCCTTTTTTGTTCATTTTAATTACTCTTATTCAGTAAATAGGTAGTAAAAATTGTCTTTTTCATATAGAAAGTTAGAAACTAACATAAATATGTCAAAATGACTTTACCAATCTAATTTTAAGTATATAAGAGTCCTAACTAATCTCCAAAACGAGTCCATATCCCTTCGAATCTATGTAGTGAGGGGGGTTGGGGTGACCCGCATTGGACCATCTCAAACTTGGGAGGTATGGATTCTCAAAAGTGGTTCTAATGGACTGGCAATGGTTGATTACCCCATGTAAAATCCAAATAATAACAATAGGAGGCATAGTTATCCTAGAATGAATTTATAAACTGGCCTTCTAATTTTTGGCCATCTCGGTGACATACACGGCCGTATTTTAAATAGGCCATGACCGACCTAAATATTATATTCTGGATTTTCACAAAAATTTCAGGATAACGCAAAACAATAAGCGCCGGGGCGTTTATTCGGGGAAATACGATAAATATCTATATTATTAAATCTCGATTGTTGTATTTTGTTTGCGTGTTTGTCCGGATTGTATTAAAGTGATGGGGAATAGAAACCGCATTTATATATGAGATATAAACTAACTTCCAAATGTTATAATGGGTAAACAAATGTTATAATAGGTAAACAAGTATTCTGAACACGAATTTCGCACTTATAAATTTCTAATATGAATATTTGTTGTTGTTGTTTACACAAATAGGTAAACAAATTAATGAAAATTCAAAATCAACCTAGAAGTTAGCTTTCAACGGGTATTATTGGTAAACAAGTATGCTGAACACGAATTTCGCGTTTATAAATTTGTAATATGAATATTTGTTGTTATTGTTTACACAAATAGGTAAACAAATTAATGAAAATTCAAAATCAACCTAAAAGTTAGCTTTCAACGGGTATTATAGGTAAACAAGTATGCTGAACACGAATTTCGCGTTTATAAATCTAGACCTTTGACTTTTTATGACGAGCGATTTCTATTTTTGACTCGTGTAGTTTTGGTTAGATGCTTGGCAAACTTTACTAGAAAAAATTGGCAAACTGAGTAAACAAACACACACCAGTTTTAGACATGCTTGTATTGCCTTACCACAAATTACCAATCATTTGACTCAATCTTGTGGCTTTACATATCTGTTGTCCTCCTTTCTACAGACGGATCCCTTGGAACACCATTTCGGTCTATATCGTATGATGTCGGGTTCTAATTATCACATCTATCTTCAAATCCTTGAACCGAGCGCCGACTTAAACTTTCTAGCATAATGAAACATATTTACTGACCAACAAGACACTTCCTTTCAATCTATTCAGTCATTTGTTAAGTCATTTTCTTCTCCGTATAGCGTATTCGACTACTGGTGAGTTCAATTTGGAGCCATTTCTTGATGAGATTAATGATCTATCAACAATTGATTGTGGTTCATAGTTGCTTCAATCATTAGCCTTTATTGCAGGCTATACTGTCCATCAGTACCTGAAACAAACAAAACCGTGTCATGTCTGTCTACATATGCTAATAGTTGATATAGAATTTCTGCTTGATTTAGACCTGGACTCTCAGTATAAACTTCTGCAGCTAATGGACCGTGGCGGACTTAAATATCCTTCTGAGCCAGTTTTAAAATCCATATTTGTTATATGGAAGACCTTTAGTGCCATCGAAAACAATAAAGAGCTGATGGCGAAGCTTGTAAGTGGACCTTCTAGAAAAATACTAGTTGACTCACGTTGGTGTATTTGGAAGATAGTGATAATCGTGATCCAAGTATTTGGAAGTCTACTTGTATTAGCTGTGGTGTGTTTAGTTGGAACATCTTATCGAAGCTCGTCTTTACTGCAGCGAATTGCTTTCTTGCAAACAAAGTTAAGAATTATAACTCGCTGGTTCTTTCAAAAAGTATAGAAAGCGTAAATTTAAGAAATTCTCTTAATTATGTGTCTACTTATTTGTATTTACCAATGATTTGTATTACTCTGTTATTCTTATTTCTATTTCTATTATGTAGTTAAGTGTGTCGTGTGTCACTGCTAGAGCCAGAGAGAGAAAGGAGAAAGAGGCGAAAGGAAAGAAAGCAAATAATTGTGTATTATTTACTGTATATTAATATTAGAAATTGTACTGTTTGTGTTTATTATTACTATTAAATTATGAAAATCCGATCACCGTTCTCATTACAGCTAATACTAATCACGGGCTAGCACTGCTGAGTTATGTTTACGACCTAGAGACCCATAAAGAACTTAGTAGTTCAATATAGAAAACATTAACAAATTAAAATTTCCCATCTTCTTGTGCATCCCTGGTACATCTACTGTCAGGCCATATATAGAGTAGGCTATGTGTTTACCTATTATAATATTTTGAAGATAGTGTATTTCTCAAATGTAAATGCGGTTTTTCCCCCATCCCTTTAATATAATACGGACAAACACACAAACACTCAACAATGAGTTTTAATCATGTAGATATATATTTTATTTGGTGAATAAGTTTGTATCCATGACTCCCAAGTTGAACTTATTTTAAATATTTGTACATTACTTATGCAGTTATGCCAATTAAGTCGTATTATACTTAAATTTACATGAATATCATAAACATCCTGATACTTCGCACGAGTTTTCTGTCTAATGATCAATAAATATTATTCTCAGAAAAATTGCAGACCCTAGGCCTAGAAGACGAATACTAAATTTATCTCGCATGTAGTAATATGATACTTATAAGTAATTATAGAATTATATATTTATATTATAATAGACTATATATTACGCGAACTAGTTAATGTATAATATCTTGTGCAGCAGCAATTTTCTGACAATTTACTCAGTATTAGGTATAGTTAACGTAAATTCTATATATTCTTTTCATGGCATCTGCACTAAGTTTGATTGATATTGAAATTGAATTAATACAAAGCAGCTTACATAGACAGCGAGTTTTTAGAGATCGACTAAACCCCCTGGATGCATATTCTGACTTTGAGTTTATCACTAGGTACAGAATTACTCAGTATATGTTCCTCGAACTCCTGGAAAGGATTCTACGAAACTAAATCGCACCACAGCTCGTTCTTACCCAATTGCTCCAGCTACACAACTAGCAGTAGCTCTACAATTTTTAGCTACCGGGACATTTCAGACGGTAGTCGCATCCGCACATGGGATCTCCCAAATATCTGTATCCAGATGCGTAACTGCTGTATGTGAAGCATTAACAGCTATTGCTCCTACCTATATTCAATTTCCAAATACATCTCGACAAAAAGTAATCCAAAGATTCTTCCTCAAAAAATACAAGTTTCCACTAGTTCTCGGTTGTATTGATTGTTCACATGTTTCCGTCCTTGCGCCATCATCGAATGAGGATATCTATGTTAACCGAAAGGGATTTCATTCTATTAACATACGTACAAGCGATTTGTGACCACGAATTTCACTTCATTAATGCTGTTGTTAAATGGCCGGGATGTACTCATGATGCTTTCATATGGCGACAATCAGGCATAAATCAAAAGATAACAACTGGTGAGATCGAAACTGTACATGGGTGGTTCTTGGGTGATAGTGCTTATGGATTAAAACAAAACCTAATGACTCCTATAACTTCTCCAATTACTCCTGGGCACAGAAGGTATAATCGGGCTTTTCTTAAAGCTCGCCAAACTATTGAGTGTACCTTCGGAATATGGAAGAGCCGTTGGAGATCAATGGATAAAACAGGAGGAACCCTTTGTTATAGCCTTGAAAAATGTTGCCAAATTATATTTGCTACCATGGTGCTGCATAACATGTGTATTAGCCATGGCCTCTTAGCCGATTTTGAAATGTTGATGACTGATCCTATCTCAGATATAGTCCCACCGGAACCTTCAGAAAATGGATTAATAATGAGAGAATCAATAATATCAGAATTTTTTGCTTAATTATGCTGTTGTATACTACATTGAATTTATACTAGTAAAGTATGTAATAGTATAATTACAAAGTTATATTATAGAATACTATTTATTGGAGAACTATTAGCGAACTATCTATCTTTGATTACTTGGTTAATTAATTAGTAGAAATCCATTAATAATCGGTAGTAGGAGGATACATTGATGGATGAGGAGGAAAATTCTTCACATAGGGATTTGAAACATAAGACCCGACTGCTGCTACAGGATGCTCTAAACCTGGCTGGATTAACGCAGCTAACAGTCTGTTTTGGTTCGCGAGTATCTCGGGGATTGTTTCCATCATTATATCCCCAATTCGTTTCAGGCTGTACTCGATTTTCTCCATTCTATGTTCTATATTCTTCATGCAATCCAATTTCTGCTGTTCTTTTTCGAGGAGAATATGTTTAGTTTGTGTGAGATCACTTGGTGATAAGCTATGTGAGGAGTATTTTCTCTTGCGATTGGGCAGTACCTCAAACTTCGGCTGGTCATCATCAGTTGAGAAGATTGGACTTATTGGCATCTGCTGGTCAGCCTCAATGGAAACTTGAGAGCTGATATCTATTCCAGAAGCAATGCCCTCAAACACTTCTTTGCCCATAATACTTCTAATCTTGTCCTCCAATAGTGTTAACTCGGCTCCAGGGGGACCTCCGCCAGTTTTATGAATTGAAGCAAGCTTATCGGCGATTAGTGGTTTATGTTTGCTCAAGAGGTTAGACCACTTTTTAAGTATATCATCTCTAGTTCTTGTTACCCCATGTAGAGATGATAACTTAGAGGCGACTTCCTCCCAAACCAAAGTCTTCTCTTCAAAGGTAAATGAAGCACCTAAGCTGCCGAATAACTGCGACTTGTTTTCCTGGATTATGTCCACCAAGGAATGAATTTCTTCGGTGGAAAATTTTTTCGAACGGGTTTTGGATTTTTCGAGGGTCATTTGGTTAAGAATCCAATTATGTAATTATTGTTAAATTGTTATTTATATATCCGGTGTTTACATTGTATATGTTCGTTAGTTGAAGTTAGTTATAAGTTTGAAATAAAATAAGAGTTAAGTCAACGTCCGGTATGACTTAAGTTTTAACTCAAGTTTTAGTCAGAGTTAAGAATTTTTTTAGAAAATAATAAGAATTTGCTTAAAGTTAAGCAAATTCTTAGTTTTTGCTTAAGTTTTGTTTAGTGAATACCAACTTAAGTCTGACTTAAGTGTTGCTTAAGTGCTGATTTAAGTTTAAGCTAAAACTAAGAATTTGCTTAAGTTTTAGGCAAATACTAAGAATTTGCTTAACTTTAAGCAAATTCTTAGTATTTGCTTAAGTTTTGTTTAGTGAATACCAACTTAAGTCTGACTTAAGTGTTGCTTAAGTACTGATTTAAGTTAAGCAAAAACTAAGTTTTTGCTTAAATTTAAGCAAAAACTAAGAATTAGCTTAAAGTTAAGCAAATTTTAAGTTAAGAAGTTTAGTGAATAAGGCCCCTGGGTTTGTAAAAGGTGGAATTGGCAGACGTGATCGCTCGGTCTCGTAAAATACTCGTACATTTTCGGAGATGTGAAGTTATAAAAAATCCTTAAAATAACCCCTGCCTCAGTAGTACCTGGCGTGGGCACGTCGGATAGAGACCAGTGATACAGTGTCCTGTGATCCGCATAGCATAGGTAGAGGGTTACCCTCCTGATGAGTCCCTGTAATGGGACAAAACCTGCCGGTTGACAGCCCCAACGGGTGTGACGAGCATTGGTGTATAATCCGTACTTCCACACTCGTCGACACCATCAATCCACCAAGCACTAAAAGATAGTGCCTCCACGGAAGATGCTGTCGGCACAGGTATTATTTTAGATTTCTTCTTCCATATCCCCTCCACAGATGAGAGTTTCATTACCTAAGAAGTGAAATTTTCAGGATAGGTGTCTCATGGGTTACACCTGGGCCTGGGGTTACGATTCTGGTTTCATTCTTTTGACACATTTGTATACCTATTAATGCCACAACAGGAACATTAAATAATGCCCGAATATTGAATTTATATACATTCGTCAGAGAATTTAATTATACACCTTTTCACAGTGTAAGAATTTTCAAAGTGGGCTTAGTATGTGCCACAATTGAGTAACTAATTTCCTTTGTTTTCTAACACTGAGTTCAATTGAAAGTGTTACATCTAATTCTATTGTTTCAATTTGTGATGACTATATTGATTCAACTTGTATGATCTAGTAGGCATGTATTCTAATTGAAAACTAAGATTCTATATTCCATAACAACGACAGATTGTGTATGTTTCCTTCTGCAAGAATACTCTTGACTTGCACACATAAATAATCTACTGATGTATTTAATTCGAATTAATTTAGTCTTTATTTAAATTATTAATAATTTTAATAATTATTCAATTAATTAGCTAAATGTCAATAATCTCAGAAATCAGTGGCGTAAACTTGGGGGGTGCTGGGGGCGCATGACACCCCCATGATCTTCTGTTACCTTGCCAAGACGAAATGCTTGGTAGTGCCGCTTGTGCTAAGATGTAGAATACCTTATTATAGAAGATTAACCGGAAGAAAATAACGAGGGTTGGGTTTTGTCCAGTCCAAAACCAGTTTTGGACTGGAGTCACTGGACAGTGGATAAATCCGGTTAAAACCGGATAAAACCAGACTAAACCTCAATGAAACCTTGACGTATTCAGTGGAAGAATGTAATTGCTATTGTATCGAGCCAATGCAACAATTTGTGTTTAAAGTTTATTAAACATTAGTATCATGCATATTAGATTGTTCAACGAATGTATTTGTTGATTATATTAGACAATACCTTTATACTCGGTAATGGCATTAGCTATAAAAGTAAAATCCATACACTGTATTTAAAATATTTAATGTTTTGACCACTTTTGTCCAATTTTTATGTTTAGGACAGGGCGGTTTAAACCATTTGGCCAAAACCTACCAACCCTGGAAATAACGCGATTTGGAGCAAAACATTTTCAAATACATGAAATTAACGCGATTGAGGGAAGAACATTTTTTTATACATGAAATTAACGCGAATAATGTTTTTTAAAAATTCAAGTTAACGTCATCTAAATTAATGCTGTAATACATTGGTTCTATCCACTATCAAATGTCTCTATTTGGTGTAAGTAGGTTTGTGCCATGTTGGCATCCCCATGACCAACCTCGAAGTCTACGCCCCTGTCAGAAATGATACAGCATAGATACAGTGGATGCCGGTTATAAGAACATCGTCGGGAACTGCACTTGATGTGCTTATAACCGACATACATTATATAGGGTATATGGCAACCGTTTTCCAACATGGTGTGCATATATCCGATATGTCTTATAACCGGTGTGCTTATATCCGATATGTTCTTATAACCGGTGTGCTTATATCCGACATATACCGTACAAACTTCCAATTTATCAATTGATCCTTAAGCCACGTTAGCTCTACAAATTGTCTTGACACCTTGAGGTGATGATGACATCGTCAAAAATTTTGTTTTTACAATTGTGTTAATTATTTGGCACCCAACATGCATATAAAAATGCCATCTCATCACCTATTATATTATACTGATAGTAGAATATCTCTGAAATGAAGTGAGCTAAAGGAAACTTCCAACACACTAAGGGTCGTTTCCATACGAAACATCTTTCTGAAATGGTTTATAATCTTTAAAGTCCTGATACAAAAATTCTAAAATTACAGCTTTGCCGATAGCATGTTCTTTTAGAGGCACTATAAAACGACCAACGACCAAAGATTGTGCCTTCAAGGGAACATGCTTCTGCACCAGCTGTAATTTTAGATTTTTTCACTCGAAAAGTTAGTAATACAGTACCAGTTAGGTATTGGAAATTTGGCTAAAAAACGCCATTATATAACCACAAGGGAGCTTACAGCGCCTTCCAGCTTGTGTTTTATAAAATCACAACTCCCCTTGTAAAAATCCTGATCCTCTCCACGCCCACGCTTATTTCTAAACTAACTAGTTTATTATTCAGGAAATAAATTCCATATCAAAGAATCAATTATGCGAAAATATTTACAATGCAGGATTATTCTTGGACAACTAAATATATTTCATCCAATTAATTGCAAAGAATTATGTACGTATTATATACGCCTTAATTTAGTGGAGAAATAATTAAATATACTGTATACAGCTGTACCGACATATTGTATATTTAATGGATTTCCACGATTCCCAACAAATAGAGTCTCCAATTAAAAAACGTCGGCGCCGCTGTAAATTTTATTCGCAAAATAAACCTAGCTTTAAAATTACATACTTAGAAAAATATTTGTTTATAAATTCATGGGGACCGCTAGAGTTTTTAATATTACAAAGGGGACCAAAAATACATTTGTTAAAACAGTTTTGGAACCGCTGTCTTGGAGGGTAAAAATTTTGCTGGTTTAAGTGAAGTGCCAAAAATGTTCTCTGTACAGTTGTAATTTTAGATTTTTCGTCATGTCATCGTCACTATAAGGTTATATCGAATGCATATAAATTTAATATTAGTCACTATTTATTCTTCCTATTGTGACATTAAATGGGTATTAACGAGTAAACTGTATTTTAATACGTACTATTTCTTGTGTTTTTCAAAACAAGTTTGATAAAAAATAGCCCTTCCTAGAGAATAAATTCTAAAATAAGCTAAATTATATACTAGATAAATAGGTGTGTAGATTATTAAGTTAGTAATACTACAAGACAATATTAAGATAAGTTGCTTATTACTTATACAGCGAGTATTAGCACACAAAGAGAAAAAATATTATACAAATTTTACAAACTTGGCAAAAGTAGTAGAACGTTTAGAAATGCGATCAGTTAACATGCAGTCTAAGAAAGCTAAAACTAAGCTATGCTGTATACAGTATACAATACAGAGTCAGTAGTTATACTATGTATTAACATCAGGAACAAAGCCAGGCCTTGCAAGCGACATCCGCGACCACGCCAACTGCCGCTCCAATCTTTGCACCTGCAGCTACAACTGTTCCGGTTGCAGCCAAGCTCTGAGCAATAGCAAAGTAGGATCCTGATGCTACAGCAGGGCCCTGTATGCTAGCTGCTATGCTAGCAGCGGCTACGCCAGCTGAGGTGAACCCGACTAAGGGTAACACGAAAGGCAGGGCAATTGCACCTGCAACTGTGCAGCCTCCTACTATCCCAACTGTAGAGATTATCCACTAAAAGGTTAGAACATACTATAAAACATATTAATATATATACAGGCGACTCCGCTTAATAGAGTCACCTCGGGACCAGGTCGCTTTGACCCGATTAAGCGGAGAAATCTATTAACCGAAAATATTGTAAGCCAAAATGTAATTCCGTCCTAAAATTCCTGTGAAATTTTGACCCGATTAAGCAGTGAAAATTTATTAACCGGTGGCTCTATTAAGCGGAGTCGACTGTATATAGATAGATAGATAGATTAAACACATATTCACTTACAAACAATTAGCATAACAGTCATTATCTAGAAGTATAGTAGGCTTATGTACGTGTAATATGTTCTATAGTATTAGTTACTATACGTAGAGTAATTACAATATGGAGAAGATAGCTTATTTATGTAAGACCGTTAATAAAACGTGAATTGGTTAGCGACTTGTACGTTTTAATTGATATATAGAAAGAACATCCTTAGGAGAATACAACCTCTATATTTTCAATTGGTAATCCGAATTCTAAAAGAGTCACTATACCAGAACACAAATTTCGATATAACTGACGGACAGAGAAAGTTGAGAAATCGGGCTTCGAGGTGATTATCTCCAGGAAATTTTCTATCCTCTGTCTAAATTTAAAATCTCTATCACAATGGTTTAGTCAGGCCATCGCGTACGGCCGGCCGGACTGAAGCCCGACAGAACGAATTAGAACTGTGCATATTATAGTATAAAACTATAGTAGGACCCTACGATAACGTTTTTACTAGAAGAAGCACACTAAAAATAATCTATTCGCTATGCTAAAGCATCCAACAAATAAAGTACAATACATATCACAATAACAATTACCGCCATATCTGTAGAGCAGAAGTAGTAATGCTATCTCTGGAAAACTGACTTAAGATGAAGAGAGTTGTGTAAAGCTAATAGTTAACAAAGGTATAAATGTCAGATTAATGAAATAACAGGTACATTCACATATGGGTGAGACAGAGATTTATCCAGGAGTTCGGAGCGTTCCTTTAGGCGCAACCAAGCTCAGTTGTTTTCATAAAAAGAGCGTCCTTTTAAATTGAGAAGTACTGAAATAATTTGGTTTGAAAAAAATTATATTTCAAAAAATGTTTTATAAATACATAAAAGAAAAAATATTATATAAAGATAACAAATACTAGGTAAAATTCAATCCAATTGAGAATAGTAATGTACGTACAACATCAAACTTAACAGTTCACGACTTAACAAGAGGTATAATACACAACTATACAAACAATTCCAATTGATAGTAGCACACATAGAATGGTTATTGCAAATACAATGCAAAATGCGCATCCACACATTCCACATTTTCCTGTTGCTCCCAAACTCTGACAAATTGCGAAACAAGAGCCTGATGAAGTATTAGGACCTTGAACACTTGATGCACAACTACTGGCTCTTACACCTTCCTCTCCAAAGCCAAGTAGTTTCAATAGACAGCAACATAGCGTCGAACAACAACAACAACAACATAGTAGAGTTGCAATTACAACAGCAGATACTATTAGTATGGTCCTTAAACTATTGCATTCCTAAAAGTAAGTCCATTATTAGTTACTGAATAAATACAACAAAATACGTAGCTTGTTTATGTTCGTCACAAGGGTGGCAAAATGACAATTATGGGGTAATAGGTATTACGCCAATGGTCACGATTTTTTATTACAAATTTTTGGCCACATTTTTGCACCTGTTTAATGCTAGAAAAATAACAATAAATAGTGCGGAAGTATTTAATATACCGTATATGCATTCGATAGAGAATTTAATTGTACACCTTTTTACAGTGCACGAATTGTTAAATTGGGTTTCGTTTGTGCCTCAATTGAGTTGCAAATTTCCTTTGTTTACTAACACTTCAGTTCAATTGAAAGTGTTATATCTAATTATATTGATTCAACTTGTGAGATCGAGTAGGCTTCTATTTTCCAATTGAAAACCGAGATTTAGATACATTCTATAACAACGACAGAATATATGATTATATTCCATCTTCAAAAATACTCTTGCACTATTAATATACTGACGTAAATAATTATACGAGCCCTTCGGGGTCTTTCCAATCAATTATGAACAAACACACAAACAAACAAACAACAATTGCGTTTTAATATACGAGCCCTTCAATCTCGGTAGCTCTGCGACGGTTCGGCGCTTCACGGCTCAATTGACGACCACTGCGCGGCCTTACTACGCCTTAAACTAATCATTTATAATTATACATCTCTGTGGTGCATTAAATATATTCCTCATAAAGTCCCCTTAATAAATGCTACGCAATTTAATTGGTTTGGAAAATTCAAATATGTACTCCTATTAGTAGCTCAATAAATTTCAGTTGCACGATAAGGATAGCTCAAATCCAAAATTGAAATAATAGTAAAAGAAAAACATGCAATAGAATAAACTTGTAGAGCTGAAACGAATATACCGAATATTCGAATATTCGTTCGAAATGATTGAACGAATATTCGTTCGTTTCCAAACGAATATTCGTTTTGACAAATATTAGATCGAAACGGGTATTCGTGGACTAACAACGTGACTTTTGTTTGGCTTGGAGAGATCGTAAATATAAGTTCCTACCTAAACAAGCTGATTATTAGTTAATTTGTGTATAATACACTTTGTAACCATTATTAAACCATTGCAACTTTAACCAAAACATATTTCCTATGTATTTTGTATCTTGAAATTGATTTAATGATTAGTCATCCAAACGAACGAATATTCGAATATTCGTTCGTTTAGTAAAAGGTTCGTTCGTTACATTTCGAATATTCGTTTCAGCCCTAGGACTCAATAAAGTAATTATTGATTGGTTAAATGAATTTATTTTTACTCAATCAGATTGCAGCCAGGGCCGGATTATCCAATAGGAACAGTAGGCACTGTGCCTAGGGCCTACGAAAAATTTGGGGCTTACGAAAAATTTTGTACCTAAGAAAACTCGAAAAGTGAATTATTCAAAATAAATGCTGCCTGGTATCCTCAAAGTGCCTAGGGCCTACGAAGTACGAAGACCTTAATCTGGCCCTGATTGCAGCCTCAGAAAATATTTCTATTATGCACAGTCTATTTATACTAATTGAAGAAATCTGCTAATCCATACTAACAAAACAAACCCTCGAATTTAATTGGCTAACAAATTTTTCACCTTCAAATGTGAATATTTCTCTTCAAAAACCAATAGATCGTTGTCGCAGTACAAAATTATCCTAGGAAACAAATTTTCAGCTTTCTGGGACTCGTAGTCTTTCCAATTAATTCATATGGTAGCCAAATTAATTATATTTACTATTTATGACAAATAATTAATTTTAATAAATTTAAATTGACATTGAAATAGGTGTTAATTATTAATCATTTTAATAATTATTTATACTGATTTGGTAAATAACATTAATCTCAATGATGATACAAGATGGAAACAAACTTCCAATTTATCAATTTATCCTTATGCCACGTAACACCTCTACAAATGGGTCTTGACACCTTGAGGAGATGATGACATCGTCAAAAAAAATGTGTTTTACAATTTTGTGAATTCTATATTTCGAATGGGTTGGTTGGTGTTGGGTGATTGCAACACGCACATAAAATGCAGACTCATTACTTATTATCTTCTGCTGAAACTTGAATATCTTTGAAATGAAGTGAGCTAAAACGAAACTTCCAACTCACTAAAGGTCGTTTCCTTCCCAAACACCTTTCTGAAATGGTTTAACATCTTCATAGTGATGATGACATGTCGAAAAATCCAAAATTGCAGCTGTGCAGACAGCATGTTCCTTGGAGGCACTATCAATTAACCAACCAGTAGCCACCAAAAGATAGTGCCACCAAAGGGAAATGCGTCGGCACAGCTGTAATTTTTGATTTTGTGTATTTGTGTATTTGTGTATTTGTTTGTTTGATTATTTGATTATTTTTTGATTGTTTGTTTGTTTGATTGTTTGTGTGTTTGTCCGGATTGTATTGAAGTGATGGGGGAATAGAAACCGCGTTTATATATTTGATATAAACTAACTTCCAAATGTTATAATTAGTAAACAAATGTTATAATAGGTAAACAAGTATGCTGATTTAGAATCTCACATTTATAAATTTATAATGAATATTCATTGTTGTTGTTTACAAAAATAGGTAAACAAATTGATGAAATTCCAAATCAACGTAAAGTTAGCTTCCAACGGGTATTATAGGTGTAATAAATATTATAACAATGACAAATATTTTCTAACCATATAATCAATGGTTTAGACCGAAGGGCTCGTTAATAATTAAACAATAACCACTCGCAGTCTGGGAATCATAATTATATTTTGGGTTTCTTCCTAAGTCAATATAAATATTATTTGGTCTCTTTCAAATTAAATGTATAACGGTCAACCAAGGCACTTGGCAAAATGCTCCGTTATATACAGGTATTGCACTAGCGCTATACACAAGTTCACTATATGTGAGAAGTCATGTGGGGCTTATATAAGTACGTATATTAGTATAAGACAGTTATAACAGGTCAAGCTGTAGATATTACAATGGAATTTAATTAAAATAATAAATTAATATATATTTTGAAATAATTAAAATTGCAATAAATAAATAAACTAACAGTACTTACTTCTAGAGATGCATCCATATCTTTGTAAATTATGTGATGAACAAATGTTTAAAAAACTAAAAATATAAAGAGAACCTAGATCATAAAAAATAAATCATAAAGTATGTTCGTACTACCCGGGCGGGTAGTACGATCAAATTCAAATTCAAGTCATTTGGGGATGTGACTATTCAAATGAGTTTATTTAGGACATTAAACTTTAGATTGAAAAGATTTCACAAGATATGATTTGGTGGTATCTTGAATAGTGATGTCACGCCATATACGGTACCCCTACGGTTTATCTTCCCGTACCATTTACAGAGCCTTAACTGGTCCCCGGACATTCATAGCGCCATACATGGAATTACCGGACTGTTATGGTGGTGGTGCCGTGGTTTTTCCGAGAGGACCAGTTACAGCTGCTTCCGGCATATAATGTCCGCTCTGGAACAAATGTGGTGCTGTAGGTCGAATCATGACTTATTATTTAAATGTGTGTTTCCCCCAGCTTCGAGAGTTCTCTTTCTAAGATAATTTCGCAGTTGCATAATAAACAGAATCAAAATATAAGCTGATTAAATGCTAATAGACAGAAGCGATCATAACATTGTACGTACTATATTTTTTATATGCAATATATTGTGCTAATAGTCATCTTATATATTAAATCAATTACGTATTTGTTAAACAAATAAAAAATCTAATATTGAGACTTCGTGCAAGGAGGCGGTATAGAGGGTATATTGTTGACAAGGGGCGCTGTCCGAAAAAAGTTTGAGAAACACTGTTATACACGGACATGCGTTAATATCTAGAAAAGTTCTAATTAGCATAAATTTCAACAATACAGGCGGTGATTAGTATTTCCCAATTTATTTTTTTATGTCCTTATACGTATACCTATGGCTAGGTCCCACGGATAACAGGGGCGTAGCCAGGGTGGTCACTAGGGGGGTTTCCAAACAGCTTACTAGTACAGTCGACTCTGTACACTTAGACTACTGTTACGTATATCTAAGAGGTTTAGGGGGGTTTCCGGGCAACGGGAAACCCCCCCTGCCTACGCCCCTGGATAAATAGACAGCTTAGGGGAGCACAGCCCTACTCTGAAACAATAGCATTACTGTTATGTGGGTCACTAGCGGTCACCTAAAAATTACCCATATGATTCCCCGTAAAATAATCAACCTGTGTTAGGGCCTTTGAATGTTAAGTAATGCGCAAGGGGTAAGTGTTACAGCCCGTCCTTCTTTATGAAGAAATGAAAAAAGCGTGATGTAGATGGGGTAAATAACTTTTTGCTATTTTTTCGTTAAATAACCGACAGTCTTTTTATAGGTGCCTAGATTCAGTTTGAGCTCAATCATGCACATAAATTACGCAATTTATATTACGTCTATTGGAGTACAATCGGCATTTAATTTGAAAAGGCATGTGTTTGAATACAAGCGAGGGCCGCAGGCCCGAGTGCAAGTAGTAAGAACGCGTAGCGCGGACGAGCAGCTTGTGTATAATGAAGTGTGAAACATTAAAAAAACAAAATACAAGTGCATAAGCGAGGAAAAGTCTGTATTTATATAAAGCATAACGACCTCTGTATTTCAATGTGAGAAGAATCTCCGAATCGATTCGTTTCGATAGAATTCTTCAATTATGTGTTGTATCCTAGCAACAAAATAGGATTAAGAATTTCATTAAAATGATTAATCACATTGTTTGTTTGTTTATTTATATCATATTTACTAACCTGTTAAATCGAAGAATAGAAACTGTATAGGAATTCGTTTGAATTAATAAGTACACAATTGTTATTGAAAATATTGTTATCGACAAATAGTATAATTTGAGTAGAATTGTAGGTAGATACAGTAGACTGTGATTAATTATATGAAAGTGTTCTTATGCATATTCCTCTGTAACCATAGAACCACGTGACATGTAATGCTATACTTGATTCCATAAATAAACCTGGTACAAAGACTCGCTTAGGTACTATAATTTAACTGCACAGTTAATTAATTAAAAGTAATTTTACTGAGCCGACTACTAAAAAGTGGGCCATTATTTTCTTCTGATGGTATGGTCGAGCGTTAATATTTAGATAGATTATTCTATAGAAATATCAGCTGTCATGTGATTATAGATTGTGTTAGAGTGTAGATGTTGCAGTGTATATGCACTTTTGGTGTACATGCTTGCACACCAGTGTACATGCATGTACACTGATAAGTTGGTGTACATGCATGTACACCGGTGTATATGCACTTTATGAACTATATTGGCTACAAGTGTATATACACCAGTGTATACGCACTTTTATCCATTTTTTATGCTTATGAATTTTTTAATTAAGTATTGTGAATTCCTGTGTATCTATCTAGTTACGATTCAGTCGAAACAGGTTTTCTAATCCCAGTTTTTCGTAACTAATCGTTTTCTATTTATTCTAAATGTGTAAGAAATTCCTATTTTGTTTTATCTTCAATCGGTTTATTCTAACTATAGGATTTTTCTTACTTTATTTCCATGAAATGAATTGTTTAGAATAAACCGGTTTCGATTGTATAACATTTGATTCTAATTGATAAGATACAATTATAATCATGCAATGCATTTCAATAAACACAAATTATTTGAAGTTAATTCTAATTATATTCCCAGCAATGCATCCTACAATTGCATGTGTGAAAATATAATCGATTGCAATTATATCAAAGTAATTCACGCGCGCCGTATGTCATGATCATAACATACGAATGTATAATACTAGCTATATTATATCGAGGGAATATATGTACAATTTCAGATTAAATGTTTTATCATAACTTAGATACAAAGGAATTAACAATACACTAGTATAAATTTATAAGCACCCATTGACATTAAATATAAGCAAAAGTGCGTGTACACTGGTGTATATATGTTGCAGTCCAAGTGCGTTTCAACGCCAAACGCGTTTGGCGCATTTTAGTTCAGCCAAACGCGTTTGGCGTGTTTATATACGCCATTCGCGTTTCTAACATTGCATTATTTCTTTTTTTGTTCAACAAATACAAATCATTTTTAATTATTCGGAATTATATTTCCCTCTAAGGCGAGGTACATATAGTTCAAGTACATATTGTTCAATTACTTAGTTTGAACGTGAATTCTTTTTAATTCACGATGGTTTAAATATTTAGTATAAGTCGCAATGGTATTATTTTAGTACACAGATGAAATTATCAGTAAACATTGCAGAACAGATATTTGAATATTAATTAGATACTCTGTTTGTGAATAATCTCTCTAGCATAATTAAATAACAACAAATAAAAAGAAATAATGTTAGAAACGCGAATGGCGTATATAGACAAGCCAAACGCGTTTGGCTGAACTAAAATGCGCCAAACGCGTTTGGCGTTGAAACGCACTTGGACTGCAACATATACACTTGTAGCCAATATAGTTCATAAAGTGCATATACACCGGTGTACATGCATGTACACCAACTTATCAGTGTACATGCATGTACACCAAAAGTGCATATACACTGCAACATAGAGACTTAAGAGAAAAACTGCTTTCAATACACAACCTACTGTCAAAACATAAAATGAGATATTTTTTATCCTAAATCTTGCTTTTCCACCTAAGGGTTCCGTTGGTAGATTATATATTTTGAATTTAACTACAGTAGAAAATCGTTAGTACGAACACGGTTAATATGAAATTCCGGTTAACGAATCTTTAGAATTTTTACTCACTTTCAGTAAAGATATGAAGTCACCAAATGGTATCTGTTTCTATCTTAACAAAGTCCATGTCGTAATTGTTGCTAATTCTATCACTGTATACTCTACTGTGGGTAGATACATAGAATCAGTTGGAAGAAAAGGCGATAAAGAACTGGAATTTATTTGGTTGCTTTATCAACAGTGAATAATCTAATTTACATTTGTAACTATTGCAACAATCGGATTCATTGTCTAAATTTTGACATTAACTTTCAATTCATTTATTTCTAAAGTTATCCAGCCTACAGATATCAAGCTGACTCAACAAGATAATGTACTGTTGACAGCAGGAAGTCCATGTATCCAATTCTATGATTACTCACATCAGCTGATTAGACCACGAGGAGAAGGTAATCTGGGGACTTATTCACTAACATTTCTTAAACTTAAACTTAAACTTAAACTTAAACTTAGTTTAAACTAAGTCTAAACTAAGCTTGACTTAGTTTATGCTAAGTTTATTTAACTTCTCAAAACTTATCCAAAAACTTAGTTTTTGCTTAAACATAAACTTAAACTTAGTCTGAAACTAAGTATTGACTTAGTTTTGCTTAAACTTAAACTTAGTCTAAACTAAGTAATTATTTACTTTTTGCGATGTTTTCTTAATTTCTCAAAACTAAACTAAGAGTGATGCAAAGACTATTAGTGATACAACCACGATAATTTATACGTACAAGCTGCTCGTCCGCGCTACGCGCGTTCTTACAACTTGCACTAGGAGGGGGAAGTGGTGGGAGAAACGTTGGAGGATTTGACCCATATTGTGGGTGCATTTGAGGTGTCGTGTTGGCTAGCAACTTATTCAGCACAGCAACTATCTGTCCCAAGAGATCTACCATGCAGTCCATCTTTTGGTCAATGCTTCTTAAAATAGTTATTTTCACTTGTTCGTTCTCCAATAGTAGCTTCTTTGTTTGGTCAAATGGATCACTCCTCTCATCAAAAAATTTCCGCTTCCTAGGAGGCTTCATCTCTTCAGAAATTGACATATCTGAATCACTCAGAGGACTAAGTGACGAAGTACTTATGTCGATTCCTCCTACAACTCCTACAAACAATTATTTTCCCTTAATGCTCTTCACCTTGGCCTCGAGCTCTGTAAGTTCGGCTCCAGGAGAGCCGCCGAAGGTTTTGCGAGCTGAAGAAATCTTCTCACTTATAATTGGCTAATGCTTTTCCAAAACATCTGACCACTTCTTAGCGACATCTTCTTTAGTCCTCAAACTTCCATGCGCCTGGGATATTGCTTCCGCGATTTCTTTCCAAATGCTGTTCTTTTCTTCGTAGGTCAAAGATGACCTCAATGAACCAAAGAGTTTGGACTTGTTTTCTTGAACTAAGTCCACTAGCATTGAAATTTCCTCGTGTGAAAAGTTCTTTGAATGAGTTTTCAATGACATTGCCATTATATTCCAAAGTTAGTGATTTTAATGAACAAGTGATCGAATTAATTTTACAAACAAACGCACCAGATTTTATATCTTTTCAAATGCTATCTATGACGACTCGGAGGCACAGTTACTAAGTGATTAGTTATACAGTTACCGCCGCCCCTGGTACCAGAAAGAACTTTCATTCACTCCAAATATATTTTGTCATAGCTTTGACAGTGATTTCCCTATGTCTTCACTATTATAGAATATTTCGCAAAATTGTATAGACGAGTTAATTGTTGATAGTTTATCGAGTTAACGCAGCCCAATATATACGAACTTCGCCATATTACATTAAATGGAATTAATTAATGTAGTAATGAAGGATTGAAAATACAACAACTTAAGAAATAATACAGTATTTTATGTTTGTATACTACAAAGAATGCGAGATATAATTCGTTAATATATTAAATAATTGTAAAATACAAGTGTATATTATCGTGAAATATTCAGTTAAGTCTGGTAAGAAGTAGACTTAACTTTTTGCTTACTTTTCAACAGAAAACTAAGCAAGAACTAAGTTTTATCTCAAAACTAAGCACAAACTAAGTTCAAACTAAGTTTAGACTTAGTTTGAACTTAGTTTTGCTTCGTGAATACCAACTTAGTTTCAGACTTAGTTTGTGCTTAGTTTGTGCTTAAACTTAGTTTAAGAAGTTTAGTGAATAAGGCCCCAGGGGCGGATACAGCCCTTCGACTCAGGGGGGGGCCCAAATTTGTAGGGGTATGGAGCGAGTGAAACGAGCGACGGTAAGAGGAGTAATGGGGGCCCATGAGAAAAATATCAGGGGGGGCCGGACCCCCCCTCTAGATCCGCCCCTGTACGGGACAGATGATAATGAAAAATTATAATATTAATTAATGAGATAATTACGTAATAATTTTGAGGAGGGTTTGCAATTGATTAACTCTGAGGATTTGCAATTGTTCAACTAAGGTAGGTTTGCAATTGATCAACTAAGGTAGGTTAAGGATACTACTTGAAACGAAGCAGCTGCAAGTTTATTGTCCTACAAAAATATAGAAACGTCCATGTAGTATAGAGCAAGACGTGAAATTGTACTCCCATTTCACGATCTGCAGCTGAGTTTTGTCAACAAATACAATCAACACAATACGCAGTCTATTATAGAGGAGAGGTAACAGTAGGTTCATAAAAAGGAGTACTCTTTTATTCGGATAAGTTTTCCCAAGTCCTTGCAAAAGTAAGGGATATTCGATTTAATAGAACCTTCTATACCGTACCTGATCAGTTTTATCAACTCTGGACGATATTTGCAAGAATCGGAAGACATATTGTCCCGTGTATTGTAGAATTGATTAGCGACCTATTCATTAATGCATATTCAAACGTAGAATTGATTAGCGACCTATTCATTTTAATTGATAAATAGAAAGATCATCCTTAGGAGAATACAACGTATCTATTTTTAATTGCTAATTCGAATTATATAAGAGTAACTAGACCAAAACACAAATTTTGATATAACTGACTAACAAAGACAAAATTCAGAACTCAGGCTTCGAGGTGATCATCTCCAGGAAATTCTATATCTCCTATCTAGATTTGAAAGCTCTATCAGCAATGGTTTAGTCAGGCCATCGCGTACGGCCGGCCGGCCGGAAGTCCGACAGAGGTAAATTTAGTAGTATGCACTTATATCTTATAGTATAAAACTATAGTAGGACCCTACTATAACGTTTTTTACTAGAAAAAGCACAATAAAAAATTCTACTACTTGATACGCATTCCCTTGTTGTCAGGAAGACGATAACAGATTTAGAAAATTAAAGACATATCTGAGAAAACAGTGGATCATTAAGACTCCGGCCAATTAATTATCCATTTATAAATCAAGCCAAACTACCAATAATGGAGCAGAAATTTATCATGCCATGTTAAAGGCAAAAATTGTTGTGAGCCATCCTCGAATCTGGTATATTATTCAGATTTTAAATGATATCATTATTCATTACTGACACAGATTTAGATGTTGAACGCTTACGTAATGGCATTGAGATTTCTCGCCCCGCAAAAAGAAGAACATAGATAATAATATGCTAAGAAGTCAATGTACACTTGAAGAAGGAGTATACACACCGGAACAATATTTGTTTGCATTGGGTAGTACAGTTGAGCTGGACAATTCAAGTCAATAAGTGGAAGACACCTCTTCAGGGAGCGATGAGGATAGTGAACAGTTAAATAATCAGCCTTTATGTTGCGTGTGTATACGGGTGAAAGAAACCACAGTACTTTTATATCCATGTAGCACGCTAGATGCTGTCAAGATTGCAGTGAACAAGTTGGTAATTTATGTCCTATATGTCGCTCCACCATTACAGATCGGATACCAATCTTCATATAGTAGCAGTTAATGTCTTCTTTCATTTTCTTTCTTTTAACCCTCATTTTATTATTTTAATCTTTTCAGCTTAATTTTCATTTCATTATTAAGTTAACAAATATTTATATATTCTCGTAATTATTTTTATTTAAAGCTTGAGTATTCGGTAATTAATCACTAGATATTCTTACTTGATATTTTCAGATAAATATGGACTAATTTCCATATATTTTGTGAAAAGATAGATAGATGGGATTTAACTGAAACTCCAACTGCTAATTTCGCGCAGGCATTTGTTTATCATTACAATTTGATCGATATCCTTATGAAGGGTAGGAAGATGTCATTTGCAAATAATTTAATTTATTAATTGCAAAGAATTTAGTTGATCAATTGCAAATAATTTTAGTTGATCAATTGGCAAAGAATTTTAGTTGATCAATTGTAAGCGTCTCTTTTGTAGCAGTACATATAATGAAAATATTGATAATAAGATGAATGATGATGTGTGACCACGACTAAAGGTACTTACTTGTTAGAGTATGATTGTTAATATTTCAATAAAACAAATTAATTATTCTTACTAATATTATAATATTCATTTATAAAGCGAAATTTCCAAAGTAGATATGTTTAAATGCGCTGTACAGAGGATATGTGTGAGAATGTTTCTGCGTCAGGCTAGAACCGGGTCTCCGGGTCACTTAATTTTGATTTGACCTAGTAGTGCTAATTAAATTTTATTGGTTTGTAATTTTATAGGTTTATCTAATATAGTAAGGCGTTTAATATTTATGAGACATAGTACAGTAGATGTCGGATATAAGCACACCGGTTATAAAAACATATCGGATATAAGCAGTAGCGGATATACCATAGGGCTGCTCGGGCTAAAGCCCTAGGCCCACTTCATTCTTAGGCCCAGTTTAGGTCAACTTAGCCAGGAAATGGGATTGATTTGGGAGTAGAAACTAGTTTCCGCCGAAGAAATTTCAAAATATAATGAATAGTTTGCATGAGCTAAACCCGATGTTTCAATAAAATTTTAGCAACACCACGTACATAAGTACTTCGTGACATTTTTAGCAATAAAAGTTATCTATCTATATTATTAAATCTCGATTGTTGTGTGTGTGTTTGTGTGTTTGTGTGTGTGTTTGTCCGGATTGTATTAAAGTGACGGGGGGATAGAAACCGCATTAATATATGAGATATAAACTAACTGTCACATATTATAATTGGTAACAAATGTTATAATAGGTAAACAAGTATACTGAACACGAATTTCGCATTTACAAATTTATAATATGAATATTTGTTGTTGTTGTTTACACAAAATAGGTAAACAATTAATCAAAATTCAAAATCAACCTAGAAGTTTGCTTCCAACGGGTATTATAGGTAAACAAGTATGCTGAACACGAATTTCGCATTTACAAATTTATAATATGAATATTTGTTGTTGTTTACACAAAATATGTAAACAAATTCATGAAAATTCAAAATCAACCTAGAAGTTAGCTTCCAACGGGTATTATTGGTAAACAAGTATGCCGAACACGAATTTCGTTTTTAAAAATTTCTAATATTAATAATTGTTGTTGTTTACACAAAATAGGTAAACAAATTAATGAAAATTCAAAATCAAACAAGAAGTTAGCTTTCAACAGGTATTATGGGTAAACAAGTGTGCTGAACACGAATTTCGCGTTTATAAATTTCTAATATTAATAATTGTTGTTGTTGTTTACAGAAAATAGGTAAACAAATTGATTAAAATTAAGAATCAACCTAGAAGTTAGCTTTCAACAGGTATTATAGGTAAACAAGTATGCTGAATACGAATTTCGCATTTAGAAATTTAGAATATTGAAAAACAAGTTAAAACTATGGAAATTTTCTAAAGGGATGTATATAAGTCCCTTTCTGCCATTTTCCATGGAAGAAAGGGTGAGGAGTAAGGCCGCATACGGCCGTTAACTTGAGGTGCGTAGCACCGATCCGTCGCAAAGCGACCGAGACCGAAGGGCTCGTCCATATATTAAAAGCACAATTGTTGTCTGCTTTTGTCTGTGTTAGTCTAGAATTGTTAGGGAAGACAATATGCTCTAGAAAATACAAATTGGCATGCAAGGGTAATTTTAGACGTTCACAACGATGAATTGGTCTTAACGTCTTCCAAACAAAATATCGGCATTCTGAAGTCTTAAAAGCGCATAACATCAACCTTCCAAATGGGCACCCTTATTGATGATACTCAAACTAAACAAGTACTTATTACTATAATCACGTTTAATGATAAAAATATGGACAAGACACTTTCTGAGATGCGGGTAAATTCCCAGTTACGGGCACCCTTCGTTAAAAGTGCCCGGATATAGGAAGTTTGGTGTATTTAGGAATAACTAATTAGTTTTTGTCCGAATCGCCACAATTTTAGATGACAAGGCAGGATAAAATGAAGGACACGTACGATTTATGGGATTATTGCCTCAAGTAGGAACTAATTTGGATTGACTCCTAGTATTTTGATTCAGACGACACAAATTTGTCACATTATAATATATATTGTATTGTATTTCTCTTCAAAATTTAACAATTTTCACTTTTAATCTGCGCAGATATTATCAAAAACGCACCTCCAACTGCTTCCTCATGGCTCAAATTGTGTTTTGTAGATTTAATCTTCCCCTACATTTTTCCGAGATTGCATACTTTGATTAATCCAGTTTGGCTTACATCAATTACTTCTATCGGTGATTTATTTTTGCTACGTCAATCACATAATTATGCATGATATTACTATCAAAGATGTTCAACGATTTACCCGCATATATCTTCTGCATTGTAAATGACATATTGATCCAACAATTTATTGTCTGGAGGAAAATCTTGATGTTAAATAGCATTTTAATTGATAAGTTGAATTGACTCGACTCCCAAATTGTGACAAACTAATCTAATAAAATAATATACGTGTAATTAACAATTCACAGGCTTAACTTATTTTATTATGAGTGATTTCTTGAGGTTGGTAAGGTCGCGAAGCTTCCGTTAATTGTGTTTTATATTCTAACACCAACGAAAAAAGGACACGGTGCGACCTAGATCGAAGAACTGGTTTATATTAATAGCAAATAATTAATAGTAATTATGGAAGAAAATTTGTTATTTCATTGTTTCTGCTTAAATATGTAAAGTAGGGACTATCATTGGAAAAATAAAAGATAAAAAAATAGGCCCAATAAAAATAACAGCCCTAGGCCCACAACACCCTAAATCCGGCACTGGATATAAGCACACTATGTTGGAAAACGTTTGCCATCTACCCTGTATAATTTATGTCGGTTATAAGCACCATAAGTGCAGTGTACTTCAATTGAAACTTCTTTGTTATCGCTGGTCACTGTATACTTACTTACCGGTGTAACAGCCCAGATTATACCCCCCTCTCGAATATACCCGGTTATAATCTGTCCTAGCCCAGATTATGCCTGGGTATAATCTGGGCTAGGACAGATTATACCTGGGTATAGTCCAGCTAGGGCAGATTATAGTCTCCTGTCTAGTGTATATTGTGTCATGTGAAAAAATGTGGGACGTCTGGTGTAATCTATGTATGCATAATTCCCATCATAGACGGTGCAACTTTGTTGCATGCAACATTGTAATATACAAAGTGCAACAATTTTGTATGAAAATCGAACATTCAACAATTTGCATGAAATATCGCAAAAACAAATTTGTATGCAACAGTCCAAATATGCGATGCAACTTTGTTCTACTGTCTAATTTTCTTCGTATATAAACAAATAAACGTATGTCCCATCTCTAAGTTGAATAATTCTCGAATATAACGAATTATTCCGGAACTATAAACTTTTGGCAAATTTTTGGTATTCACGATATGGATAGTATATTTTCGAGGTTTACCCGATGAGAAGAAGAATTTGATCAAATATTAGTCTCCCCTGTTAGTTTTAACAATCAATAATGGATTATTCGGCAAAAAAAATAGTTTATAATCTATTCACAATTATTTGCCACTTTTTTCAATGAATTAGTACGTATTTTAGTTATAAAAATTAAAACCACATAATATAAACTTGTGTTGGGTTTTTCGTTCAATCATCATTCGAAATACTACAAATTTTGTAACCTACTATACTACTGTCCCGTCCCGAAAATTGGGTAACTGGATTTTTCGAACTTTCCTGTTCCGTCCCGAAAATTAGACATAAGCAATAAGAGAGGGATATATTCTCTCCTAGCCCAGATTATACCCCCAAGGGGGTATAATCTGGGATAGGGAGGTATATTTTGGGCTAGCCCACTTCATGCCCGGGTATATTAAGGGCTGCTACACCGGGTCAGCCGGGTCACCGGGTATGAGCTTACCGGATCAATCGGGTCACCCGGTCCAAGCCTGATGTGCGTGTTTGTACACATGTCATGTGAGCACGGTTTTAATCAGGGTTCATATTAACTTTAAATATTTAGCTGGGAAAATCTAAAAATAAGTTTAGTCATAGCCTACTCTATATATGGCCTGACAGTAACCTAGAAAATGTGGACCAAGGATGAAGGAGAAGATGGTAATATTTATCCAACCACAATATTTAATTTCAAAAATAATAATCATAATCAACCACATTAATTAGAAATATTCTTAAAATATATACAATTATTGATCAGATTTTATTCCAAACTCTTCTATTGACGTAAAATCTCATCCTTTTAATTTCGCTTTGGTATTTTATTCATATTAGCTTCTATTCATGCCTAACTCGTGTTCTGTTCCCGGATGCAAGAACAACTACAACCCTGATGACCATGTTCCTTGTGTTCAAGATGCCTCAAAATCCACCAACCCTGAATCATGCCTGGACATGCGCTCTTCGTCGCGAGGATATCGGTGACCTGAAGGTGGTCTATGTATGTATCAACCATTTTCAGAAAGAAAACATAGACTACACTTTCCAAGTCCCAAGAGGAGATGGTACTTTTACTGAAGTACCGCGGGCAAATCCAAAGCTGAAGGAAGGCGCTGTACCAAGTTTACTGCCCTGCTGCCCAGCATATTACTCATCCAAACCTTACAAACGGAATCGCTTCTCATACGATGCAAAAGAGGAAGAATTGATGAACCAAACACTACAACTCAGCTTGAGATCCGAGAGTCAAGAGAAAGAGAAGTTTGTGGTCAACTCTCCACAGGACTTGAAAGATAAGTTAACCTTGATTTCTTTACCTTATAGTTGGTTGGTGTGGTTCCGTAATGAAAGCAACACAACGTTTGTTCTCGCTAAAATGGCTGACAAAATATCTCAGTAGATTTGTACCTTGAAATCAATGCTTATTTATCCACCTCAGCCTATTTTAATAGACAGAGTATATCCGTTTCCATTGCTGCAATTAGTGACATCCGAGAAATTGAATCTGTTTTGCAGGAACTTGCTTTAACACACCATTTAAAGGAATACGTTTGAACGATAATTTCTCTAGACCTTTGACTTTTAATGACGAGCGATTTCTATTTTTGACTCAGGTAGTTTTGGTTAGATGCTTGGCAAACTTTACCAGAAAAATTTGGCAAACTGAGTAAACAACTTACACCAGCTTTAGACATGCTTGTATTACCTTACCACAAATTACCAATCATTTGACTCAATCTTGTGGCTTTACATATCTGTTGTCTTGTCCTCCTTTCTACAGACGGATCCCTTGGACCATTTCGGTCTATACCGTATGATGTCGGGTTCTAATTATCACATCTCCTATCTTCAAATCCTTGAACCGAGCGTCGACTTAAACTTTCTAGCATAATGAAACATATTTGCTGACCAACAAGACACTTCCTTTCAATCTATGTATTCAGTCATTTGTTAAGTCATTTCTTCTACGTATAGCGTATTCCACAACTGATGGTGAGTTCAATTTGGAGCCATTTCTTGATGCGATTAATGATTTATCAACAATTGATTGTGGTTCACAGTTGCTTCAATCATTAGACTTTATTGCAGGCTATACTGTCCATCAGTACCTGAACGAACAAAACCGTGTCATGTCTGTACATATGCTAACAGTTGATAAAGAATTTCTCCTTGATTTAGACCTGGACTCCTAGTATAAACTTCTGCAGCTAACGGACCGTGGCGGACTTAAATATCCATCTGAGCCAGTTTTGAATTCCATATTTGTTATATGGAAGACCTTTAGTGCCATCGAAAACAATAAAGAGCTGATGGCGAAGCTTGTAAGTGGACCTTCTAGAATATTTATTACTAGTTGAACTCACGTTGATGTATTCGGAAGATAGTGATAATCGTGATCCAAGTATTTGAAAGTCTACTTGAATTAGCTGTGGTGTGTTTAGTTGGAACATCTTATCGAATCTCGTCTTTACTGCAGCGAATTGCTTTATTGCAAACAAAGTTAAGAATTATAACTCGCTGGTTCTTTCAAAAAGTATAGAAAGCGTAAATTTAAGAAATTCTCTTAATTATGTGTCTACTTATTTGTATTTACCATGATTTGTATTACTCTGTTATTCTTATTTCTATTATGTAGTTAAGTGTGTCGTATGTCACTGCTAGAGCCAGAGAGAGAAAGAGGAGAGAGGAAAGAAAGCAAATAATTGTGTATTATTTACTGTATATTAATATTAGAAATTGTACTGTTTGTGTTTATTATTACTATTAAATTATGAAAATCCAATCACCGTTCTCATTACAGCTAATATTAATCACGGGCTAGCACTGCTGAGTTATGTTTACGACCTAGAGACCCATAAAGAACTTCGTAGTTCAATATAGAAAACATTAAAAAATTAAAATTTCCCATCTTCTTGTGCATCCCTGGTATATCTACTGTCAGGCCATATATAGAGTAGGCTATGGTTTAGTATGAATTATAATTAGATATTAACAACAGATTACAGACACTTCAAATGTATGAACAAACAGGCACATCATATATCTATAACACAGTAAATGTGTTGAAATAACTCTCGAGTTATACACTTGATATGACGGGTCCTTTTCTAGGCTTAGGAAGGTTCAAAGGAAGAGAAACTTTTTCTCTCGCAGCGGTATGATACGACACACCTTGTTGTGATGTGAAAATTGTGTATGTAGGTTCTGACGAGAATAAATATTTCACAAATGGATTCCTGATGGTATATGCAAAGAAGAACACAACACCGATAGGTCCATTCAATAGTAGGAATAACCACTCCATAACTATAGTCAATGTGTTCAGACGAATGAAATAATTACAGACTGCATTGACAATTAAAATGAACCAGGGCAGTCCTAGAATAGAGATTAGCACTAGAAATTGTACATATAGTGTTCGGTACTGTAAATAGAAGGCACTACGTGATTCATTAGTTTGGATGAATGACATTTTATGTGGTTTGATCCTCCAGCAGAGCTTCATGGTGAGGTAGATTAGAGCTAATGCGTTGAGTGCTAACAGTAGCAGAATGGGGCATAGCATACCCCATGTAGAGTAGGCAGGTGGACCACTAGCCAAAAAACAAGTCGAATTTCGGACCATGGATTCATATTTGACATAATTAATTGCAATATCCGGTAATGCAGCGCATAACGTAACAATGCAAGGTAACACAGGAAAACCCCATCCAAATAAGAAGTAAATAATGAAACACCTTAATTGGCCACCGATTCTTTCTTCCCGAAAGAATTGTACTATCACAATTCCTATGCAGAAACTCCAAGTAAACACAGCAATCCAAGCGTACTGTGTAACGAGAGAAGCTATGACGCAATAATAGTTGTTCAGTACAGCGTATGGGAGAATGAATATGAAGACGCTACATCCCAATGTCAATGCTATGGCATAATTGAAATATATCAAGTTAGGCAGACTACAGAAGAATCTCTTCCCAGCAAAGCAGAAGAGTATTAAGGAAATAGAAAGTGCTAGAAACGACATCGACAGCAACACAAAACTAAACATTTTAGAAGCTAGGTTTTCTGCTCGTTCAACTGGACGATTGAAACTGACGATTGCCGCGAATGTAGTGAGATGAGTAGTCGCACATACAATGATAGATTCGTTAAAATTAACTAATTTCAGTCCAGTTGTATTGATTCCGTTTGTGTCATTGAAAGAAATGCATACAGGCGGTACGATGTCAATGTTTCGGAAACTGTGGGGAAATGAGATGTCGATTGGCTGTACTAGCACAAGATTCCCCACGCTGCTTGATTGTGGTAAATGGAAATTGAGTGAAATAAATCCGGTTGTACCAGTCTCGTCAATGACTGCTAGCTTCAGGTTGTAGGTGATTGAAGAAATGAAGAAAGAAGTTACATTGCCCTGTGTTGCAATCTGATTCAATACAGAAAATGGGATGTATGCAGTTGGGGAGAGTTGGTTTGAAATATGAGTTATATTCGGAATAATATTAGCAGATTCTAGCTCTACCACATTCACACTTACAATATAAACCTGTATTCTTTCAGATATTATAATTTTAGGTGCTTGCATTGCTTGTAGCCCTTGTGATACAGTATTTATATAGTTTTCAAACGTAAGAATGAGGGACACGAGTGATGAAGGGATTTGGCTTGATTCCGTGTTAGTAGAATTTGCTGGTCTATCGCGCACTACTTCACTTATAATAGTGGAAGCTAGAACAATAAGACTGTTGGTTACAGCTTCATCTTGTGCTGTTATTGGATCAATACTTTTGGTTATTCTTTCAAATTGTTCAATTATATTCATGATCGATTCTATGGTCATTGAATTTGAATTTATTGAATCTATTTGGTTGTTAATATCTGTAATTACTTGACTTGTAACATTGCTAGGTGCTGTAGGAGTAGAATAATATATATTTGAGATACTGTTCGTTGAGGGATGTATGCTGGTCATTGTGAAGGCATCTAAATAAATAAACAAAAACACCTCACTTATGCTAATAATATGCATGAGTCAGTTTTATACTCTTCTGTCTTCACAAATAAAGCAGTGCGTGCATTGAGTACGGGCGCCTTGCCAAGTTGCCTTAATGATAAAATATTCTTTTTGCATTCCAAACATTTGAACCCTTGACAGAAATTTCATTCATTAAATGTTATCCCGCTACCTGACCACACATAGTTCCCAATATATAATAAGGTAAAATCCTTGTACTTTTCTAAGAATTTAAGCCAATTCTCATATTTGAATTCCAACAAGACTGTTAATACTATAATATTACTAAGTATATGGTATATGTTAACACCATAATCTGTCTAATGTCATGAAGAATCTTTAGACATAGTACAAATAAATGTTATTACTTTTACCTTTGCACCAGTGATGGACATTGAGTGGAGCACACATTTTCGGTAAGCTCACGAGCGAGAGCAGGATTTTATAGGACGAATGACATAATATTAATATAACTAGTATAGCTAACTGCAGATAAAAGTTTAGATATATTATACTCCGAGTTAGCAAATAGATAAATGCACAACAAAATTACATGAAATATGAAAAAGACAATTCTTTGTATGTGTCTAGAGGCAGTAGACTATTGAGATTTTTACTGTGCCGACTATACTCTAGTTATAGTGGCCCAGTTCTAATCTTAGTGCTTTGTTTAGTCTAATTCTAATAGTCCAGTCATTTTATGGTTTGACCTTAAACAAATTGCAACACAAACTCTCTCAGCAGTTTCTTGTACAGAAAAATATGCTCTATAACATACAAAAAGTCCTAAGGAATCACTTGGGGGGAAAGCGCAAAAAGGTTTTCAAAAAATCACATTAATTTCGTGCATTTATAATTTTTCCTTTTTGCATTTTCTCTTCTCTATGAGCTTTTTCATGAACAGCTAACTCTGTTATAGTCAGGTTTTTATTATTTTATATGACCTTTCATATGACCTTTGACCTCAATGCCTTGTGGTTAGTTTAAGTGTTGCAATGGAGGTATCAAAAGAGTGTGCTATCTGCAAGCAGCCAATTGGGGCATCACCAAAAGCTACCCTGGGTGAAAAAGGAAGTACAAGCATCAACAAGGCAAGTAAGGAAAGGAATGACACTGTACATTGTACACCTGTGCAGCAGGTACACCAAGAATGTCGTCGTAACTATTGTAAACCAGATCAAATAGCCAAAACTCTTAGATTAAAAGTACAAGGTATAGCCACAAATACTGGAAAGCAAGTGCTCAGGTCAGCAGAAAGGCAATTTAATTTTAGCACTGACTGCTTTTTTTGTGGCAAACCAGCAACATTAGGAAGAAAGAGAAAAAGTTCAGATGTTGTTCTTGTCAGGACGGTTGAAACAAGGGACACAATTCTGGAAGTTTGTTGTGAAAGGGGTGATGATTGGGCAAATGCTGTGCAAGCGAGAATTTTACATGCTCACGATCTGCATGCTGTAGATGCAGTATATCATAGAGCGTGCAGTGTCAATTTTCGTACTATGAAGCAGATACCAGCAGTTCATGAGCATGAAGTGAACCCATCCAAAAAAGTGCAACTGGGTCGACCACAAGAGAAACAAAGGACAGATGCATTCCTCGAAGTTGCCAGATTCCTTGAAGAGAATGATGATGAACAGATTACCATTCATGACCTGATTCAACGTATGGAGGAAAATCTGGCTGACATGGAACACAGCGCTTATAGCTATCCACATATGCAACAAATGCTCAAGGAACATTTTGGAGATAAGATTATTCAGACTGAGATCAATGGTAAGCTTAATGTTGTAACTTTTAGAAACAAGGCGAAGGAAGTGCTCTACGACTTTTACAATAATCGTGATCTTGATCATGAGAAAGACAAAATGAGGATAATAGAAACTGCTGCCAAGTTGATCAAGGATGACATTAAAGCAGTGAACACATCTCACTGCAACTATCCAGGTTTTGATGAACTTGGGTCTGAAGAGTGTATCAACTTCTTACCTGAATCTTTGAGAGTACTGCTTGCAGGTCTGATTGTGGGAAAGGAAGTGCAGACAAAAATTTCCTCAATTGGACAGGCAGTAATGCAGGCTGCTCGGCCAAGAGTTTTATTGGCACCACTTCAGGTTGGTTTGGGTGTGCAACTGCATCACCATTACACATCGCGTTTTTTAATCGATACATTACACAAACATGGTTTCTGTTGCTCCTACAACGAAGTTCACCAATTTGAACAAAATGCTGTATTGAGTTATGAAACCGACATTCCCAACTATGTACTCATCACAGTTTGTCCAGTATGTTGCAGATAATGTTGATCACAACATCAAAACCCTGGATGGAAATGATACCTTCCATGGCATGGGGATGATAGCTGCCATAACCCCTGGAACAAAGAAAAACAACCGAATTCTTCGAGTAAAAGTCACACCCAGGGACATAGCAAGTATTGGAAGAGTCCCAATCCGATACCACAGAGAAGAAAGTCTTGGTATGGCTATGGTGACATATGAAAAGTTACACAGCTTCAAAGCTAAGGATCCTACAGCCCATCTGGATGTCCTTTGGAAGAGTTCAATCATGTTTGGGTCACCGAGGCCAGCATGGTCTGGAATGATGCAACTTGTACATCGTGGCAGACACCCTGGTAAATCATCCGTGATTTTTCTCCCAATGATAGACATGAACCCCAGTGACATCACGTGTGTATACTCCACACTGAAGTACATTCAAGAGCATGCACACCGCCATGATGTCACACCAATCATCACCTTTGACCAGCCACTCTGGTGGAAGGCTTTGAAGATTATTGTCACTGAGCCAGTCGGAAGTGATTTGAGAAGTATAGTTCTTCGCCTGGGAGGTTTCCACACTGAAATGAGTTTTCTTGGGTGCATTGGCCACCTCATGGCTGCATCTGGTTTGCATGAATTGTTCGAATTGACCTATGCATCTAATGCAGTAGTACACATGCTCAGTGGCAAAGCTATTGCTCGAGCAGTGCGAGGGCATTTCATTGTCGATGCAGCACTCAATGCCCTGATTCTAGCAAGCACATTCAATGTGCCCCTACCTGGAGTTTCGGATGTGGCAAATGAAGAAACAGAAGAAGTCATGGTAACCGAACAAACACATGAAGAATCTGCTGTAAAGACTGGCCTAGAAGAAGCTGCTGTCCTCTATGAGAAGCTGATGCAGGGTTCAGTGTCTGCAGATCACGTTTGCCAGGATAATATAATAACCAAGATTAATGATACCGTTCAAGCAAAAAAGGAATACAGTATATGAAATCTTCTAGGACTGCTACAATGTGGTTGCAGTACATGGACATGGTTGATATTCTTCGCAAATATATCCGAGCAGAGCGTACGGTCAACTGGGAATTGCATCTCCAAGCTGTTTCGGAAATGCTTCCTTACTTGGCAGCTTCTGGCCACAACAACTACACAAAGTCTGCATTGATATACCTACAGCGAATGTCTCATCTTCAGAGTGATCATCCAGAGGTATACCAACACTTCCAAGATGGTCTCCATGTGATCAGAAGGAGTGATCGTTATTGGGCAGGCCTCTCTTCAGATCTTATCATTGAGCAGGTGCTGATGAGAACCATGAAGACAAGTGGTGGCCTCACAAGGGGACGAGGCATGAGTGAGCAACAACGACTGATTTGGTTATTATCAATGCCAGCATGTGCAGAAGTGAATGGAGCAATGCAAGAGCTAACTGGTGTATCCTACAACTCAGGGGAGCAGAATAAGGACATGACACAGGCTAGGCAAGCTCGTGATTGGAAGGATACACAGACACTTCTGAGCTACCTCCAAGAGAGGAACCCCTTTACTTCTGATCCCAGTCTACGAAACATTTGTACTGGAGTGCATGCACACAGCACAGTTAATGCTGACACAGCAAAGGATGTTGGTAATGCCATTCTGGGTAGCATGGAAGGTATTACAGCTGCAGACTACACTTTCAAGAGGAGTGATCAGGTTGTCACACTAGACACCAAGTCTGCAGTGAAAATTGATGGTGTTACAGTGCAGATAGATCCTCAACTCCTTTTCCAGAGACTGACACTAGCTGCAAAAGCAACCAACACCATTGAGGACATATTCAAATATGAGCTCTGCAGTTATCCACCAGCACTCTTTGATTCATCGCTGTTGCTTAGAGAGCCACAGAAGCCAGTCCTGGCTAATGCCATTTGGGACATTTTGACACAAGATATTCCAGGAATATCTGGGGAGGTCCAGTTTGTGCTAGACGGTGGTTCCCTCCTCCAGCGCATCCCATGGACGCGAGGGGCCACTTATAGGGATATATGTACAGTGTACACAGATTACGTGGCAAAGAAGTATGGGGAAGCAATTGTTATTTTTGATGGCTACAGTGAATCATCAACGAAGGACATGGTACATCAAAGACGAGCCAAAGGGCAAGCTGGGGTAACTGTCACGTTCACTGAGGATATGAAACTCACCATGAAGAAAGTGACTTTTCTAGCAAACAGTACCAACAAGCAACAGTTTATCAACATGCTTGGCAGCTACCTAGAGAAGAAATGCAAAGTGTACCATGCTCCAGAGATGCAGACCTACTCATTGTACAGAAAGCAGTGGAATCAGCCACAATGGTGAACACTGCATTGGTTGGTGACGATACAGATCTTCTCACTTTGCTGTGTTACCATGCCACTTTGGATTCCCACAACATATTTTTTCGACCAGAGCCAAAGAAAAATAGCAAAAAGCCCAGAGTGTGGAACATCAAGGCTGTCAAGGAGCAACTAGGCCCTGAAATATGCAGCAACATCCTCTTTCTACATGCAGTCCTTAGCTGTGATACTACTTCACACCTGTATGGCATTGGAAAGGGCACTTCTCTCAAGAAGTTCAAATCAAGTAGGCACTTTAGAGAACAAGCCAAGGTGTTAGAGTCAGCTACGCCCAAGGCTATCTCTGCTGCAGGAGAGCAAGCATTGGTAAGTGTGTATAATGGGACACCTGGGGAATCGCTAGACTCTCTGCGCTATAAAGTTTCTACGAAAAAGTGGCTACGAATACTTCCTGCATTCATCCAAAAACTCTACCACCCACTTCAGCTGCTGCAAATTACCATAGTCTCCGTGTATACTTCCAAATTCAGGAGTGGAAAGGTTGTGGTGATGAAATTCAACCACTGGAATGGGGATGGAAAAAGAGCGAAGGAAAACTTATGCCAGTACTCACTCACTTGCCACCAGCTCCAGATGAGCTCCTGAAAATAATCAGATGTAACTGCCACACTGACTGTAGCAGTATGAGATGCACATGCAAGAAACACAATGTAAAATGCTCTCCTGCATGTGGCAACTGCAGAGGATCAGGTTGCACAAACTCAGACAATCTTATACATGAGGATGAAGAAGACGATTTAGATGAAAATACTGAATAATTGCTATTTTTATCACATATCTCACTCTTTTAGATGAAAAATATTAACTAATTCATTACATATTGAAAGTGTTTTCACTATTACTTCCTAATTATTATAGTAAACATTTTTAATCCCCAGAATCTCATTTTGTATCATACAAAAAGGGCCAAATTTGGCTAACATTCCATTCGGGTGAGGTCAATTTCCTATACTTTCCCCTAATAGGATTCCTTAGGACTTTTAGTATGTTATAAAGCACATTTTTCTGTACCAGAAACAGTTGAGAGAGTTTGTGTTGCAATTTGTTTAAGGTTGACCCCCTAATTCTCATAAAATGACTGGACTATAAGTATGTATTGAACAAATTAGAGAAAAATTCTTGAATTCTTTAAGAATCTAAATTTCAGTAAGTGCTTAACAGATTCTAAGTTCTTGAGAATTCTTAGACTTTCTATTTTGAAAAAAACTCTGGTCTCAATTGTGTCTCATGGATAACAGATCGGCACCTGGGGTCACGATTTTTTAGTACATTTTTTTGACACATTTTTTAGACCTATTCAATGGAACAATAAATAGTGCGCGAAAATTCATTTTATATGCATTCGATAGAGAATTAAATTCTACACTTTTTCACAGTGCACAAATTTTCAAATTGGGCTTCGTTTGTGCCACAATTGAGTTGCAAATTTCCTTTGTTTACTTACACTTCAGTTCAATTAAAGTGTTATATCTAATTCTATTGTTTCGATTCGTGATTATTATATTGATTCAACTTGTGACATTGAGTAGGCTTCTATTTTCTAATTAACAATTAAGATTATATATTCCATAACAACGACAGATTATGTGATTATATTTCCTTCTGCAAGAATACTCTTGCACTGTTAATATACTGACGTAATTAATTATAATTAATTCAGTCAGTATATTACTTATATAGATGCTTCCAATTTGTTTCACCCAACTCCAACCAACCCATGCGAATTATTTAATACACAAAATTGTAAAATAATTTTTTGACGATGTCATAATCACCTCAAGGTGTCAAGACCCATTTGTATAGGTGGTACGTGGCATAAGGACCAATTGATATATTTAAAGTTTGTTTCTATCTTGTATCATCTCTGAGATTAATGAAATTTAGCTAATTAGTATAAATATTTAATTAATTAATTAATTAGTTAACACCATTATTATGTACAGCAAAATAAATTAAGTTCAATTATTTGCAAATATTATTAATTTAAATTTAATTTCACTATCATATTTGAATTCACCGCACTCGATAACACCAATAATCTAATTGGAACCGTCTCTATAAGTTAAACACAGAGCGAATTAATTATACGTAATTAAATATGTCATGTATCCATTGTGCAAGAATATTCTAAGCAGAAGGAAATATAATCACATAATCTGTCGTTGTAATGGAATGTAAATCTTAGTTTTCAAATGGAAATAGAAGCCTAACCGATCTCACAGGTTGAATCAATATTATAATAACGCATTGAAACAATAGAATTAGATTTAACACTTTAGTTTAACTGAAGTGTTAGTAAACATAGGAAATTTGAAACTCAATCGTGGCACAAACTAAGTACAATTTGAAAATTCGTGCACTGTGAAAAGGTGTACAATTTAATTCTCTATCGAATGCATATAAATTTAATTTTCGGGCACCATTTATTGTTCCTTTTCAAACATTAAACAGGTGTAAAAATGTGTCCATAAAATTTTAATCTAAAATCCTGACCCCAGGTGCACATCTTTAATCCATGAGACACATATCCTGAAAATTTGGGCTCTTAGTCAATTAAACTCTGTTCTGTGGAGAGAATAAGGACTAATAATAAAAATCCAAAATTGCAGCCTGTGCTGACGTATTTTCCTTTGGAAACACTATATTTTGTTGGTTGTTTATTGATACTGCCTCCAAAGGAACATGCTGTGGGCAGAGGCTGCAATTTTGGATTTTTTTCGCCAAGTCATCAACGCCTCAAGCTATCAAGAACCATTTGTTAATTGGTCCGAGTCACAAGGAACGGTAGATAAATAAATGTTTCTTAAGGGCTGTCGGAAGTGAATTTTCAACATTCGAATTTGAGAAAGTTGAAATAGCCATTAATTTGCTCTATAACTATCTAGTAAATATCCATAGTATTAGAAGTTGCGAATTCATATATCCTCGGTTATAACTTAATCAAATTTCTATACTATACTGAACAGAGTTTAATTAACTAAGACCCCAAATTTGTAGGACAGGTGTCTCATGGGTTACAGATATGCACCTGAGGTTACGAGTTTTGATTAACAAATTTTGGACACATTTTTAACACCTTTCAAAATTTGTCTGGTCCATAACTCAAAAGATATTATACTAAACCCTCAATTTTATTTCACCATTGGATTCATCATAAAATTATGCGTCTGATGGGAGAAGAAATCGTTTAATAATGGGTTAAATTTCTGCCATAAATGGGGGTTGAAATTTATTTGTTTACTCACATATCAATCTCAGTAAAACTGTTAAATCTAATTCTATTGTTTCAACTTGCAATAATTATATTGATTTAACTTGTTAAATCCTACTCTATTGATTCAACTTGCGATAAATATATTGATTTAACTTAAAAATTCCAGCTGGCTTCTATTTTAATTGTAATATTGCTATACAATAAATAAAATAAAATGATATAATATAAGGAAATTGGTGACTTTACTCACTCACCGAGGATAACATTGCTAAAATATATAACTAATACGTAATATAATTTATTATCAATACATAATGAATTAATGGCATTAAACTCAAGATGGTTTATGATAGAAACAAATTTAGAACTTATCTATCGTTCCTTGTGACTCGGACCAATTAACAAATGGTTCTTGACACCTTGAGGCGTTGATGACTTGGCGAAAAAAACTCCAAAATTGCAGCTGTGCCGACCGCACGTTCCTTTGGAGGCACTATCAATAAACCACCAACAAAATATAGTGCCACCAAAGGAACATGCGTCGGCATGGCTGCAATTTATTATTATTATTATTATTGCTGTGCCGACTACTATGTAGTGGCTGCCATGGCCTAGGTATAATTTTGGTAAATATCCTCTCCACACAACAGAACTTGATTAACTGAGTGACTTCTTGACTAATTTTTGGACACATTTTCATACCTATTTTACATTTCATAACAATATATGGTGATCATTGTTTAATTTCTATTTATTAGATTGAAAATTGAATTGTACACTTTTAGCAGTGGAAAAAAAAAAAAAAAAAAAAATTGGGCTTAGTATGTGCCATAATTTGGTTTATAATTTCCTGTATTTAAAACATTTTTAGTTCAATCCAAATTGTTAAATATAATTCTATTGTTTCAAGTGATAATTTTACACCTGTGCTCACAGCATTTCCTTTAGAAGCACTATCACACTTTCCCAAAATATAGTGCTGCCGAAAAGGTGCCCTGGGCACAGCTGTAATTTTACATTTTTATATATTACAAACTAAAGATACCTATAATGGAATCCAGCATAACAGTAGTATATGTTCTAGTGTTTCCTCCGTTCTGAGTAACTACACAGCTGTAGTATCCTGGCTTATCACTAGTTACATAGAGAGTGCTGCTTCCTGTTATTGCATTAGTTGTAGCAGAGAGAGTAGTACTGACTCCATTTAGATCTGTATAACTCCATGTAACTTGTGGTGTGTTTTTAGTCTCTGTTATGCAGTAGAGAGTAGTGTTTCTGTTCAAAAGTGAGTTGTCTTTTAATGGCGTGTATTTGTTTGGACTGATCTGTTCTCCGAATGGGCTCACTAACAAATATAAATACATTCAATCTCAGAAACTCTTATTCTCTATACACTCTGTATTTTATGAAAATTATAATTTTCTCCTTATTAATAACACAATTTTTCTGTGTGTGATCTTGGGTTTATTTGTCCAGAATTAATCCGAAAAACTACAAGTTCCAGAATGCTCAAAATTAGTATTTGTACAGCGACAACGATCTATATAGGTTTTATGGTGCAGCTGAAATCATTCAGCTATTAATACGTATGAGAATTTGAATTTCCCAAACAAATTACATTGTGTACCATTCTTATTAAGCGGCCTTTATGCGTAATAGGTTTGAAAAACATTCTAATTCTGAATAATTCGCCGTGCAGCCATCATCAATTGAGTTTCGTAGCACGGAATTTAATTAAACACATGTACTTATCAGGACAATAAATACCCTGTTAATTACTAGATTGATTTTGCAAATAGCATTAATTTAGAATTGATTTTATAGGTAAAACATATCATTTTCTCTACCAAAAGAATTGATCACAAAAAGGATTTTCTATTTACTTGTTCGATGCTGATGAATTATTATTTGTGCTTGAATAATGGAAAGTATTACTTTTGTGTTCCCAAATATACACTCCACTAATCTTGGTACAAACAATTTGGTGTATAATTTTTATTCGAGGGAATGACTGACCTGTTGTGCTACAGAAATAGCAAACATGTATATATTCACAGTTTAGATCATTCCACTTATTATGCGTTAACTCCACACAATTTTCAGCAGTCAGATGATCATCTGGTTGAAAAGTACGCCAGTGTCTATAAGTGCTTTCGCTACCATCTGCCCAAACAAAAGTATTCTCTACATCTATGTCATTGAGTCCTATCCAACAGTTAGTGACTCCTGGCTTGATGTTGCTCAAAATTGTATTCTCTTCGAGAGATGTAACAGTAGCTAGGTCTCCTCCCATCGCTATACACATATCTCTAGCATTTTGCCAGTTTATTCCAGAGCTTGCGAAATAGTTATAGCATCTACCTTTATCTGAAATTGCAGCACAACCGCTTGAAGGAGCTACAAACAAAAATTCCATTTTATATTTGACAATTTATTATTATGTCTTCCTTATTACGTCTTCTTACACCACAAAAGGGACACGTTTTGAAGTTGTTTAAGTTAAAATATCTTCTACAATTATTGTCCAACAATTTGTATAAAAATATTGGTATTCAGTGTAGAATAAGTTGTCTCAAGGGATCACTTAAAATGACGCGAACATCGGCATAAAATTTGATTATACAACAATTGTTTGAAGTTAATACCAGTTTAAAATTAGTCTAAAACCACTTAGTATTTCAATTTTGGACCTTTCAAAATTTACGTAGCGCATCCAGGGTTGGAAAATGTGAGGAAAATGTGACAGAAGTGGCATAGCGGTATGAGGAGTTTGTTCCTGCATTGCGTAACGAATCTTGCCTATAATTTCATTGGCGACATTACACAATTAGACATTGCTAATTATTATATACGAGCCTTCGGTCTCGGTCGCTTTGCAACGGATCGGTGCTACGCACCTAAAATTAACGGCCGCTATGCGGCCTTACTCCTCACTAAACCAGTGATTATATAGTCAGTAAAAATTTGTCATCGTTATATACATCCCTTTCCACAATTT
Source organism: Hexactinellida sp. DTS-2022 (assembly GCA_028753945.1). Lineage (NCBI taxonomy): Eukaryota > Metazoa > Porifera > Hexactinellida > Hexactinellida sp. DTS-2022. The sequence continues at coordinate 11,955,214 of JAPNXP010000001.1, forward strand.
TCCATACTTTTAACTTGTTTCCTATAATGTTCGTTGGAAGCTGATTTCTGGGTTCATTTTAATTTTTGAATAATTTGTTTCCCTATTTTTGTAAATAACAACAATAAATATTCATAATTGGAAATTTATAAATACGAAATTCGTAATCAGCATACATGTTTACCTATTATAACATTTGAAAACTAGTTACTATCTCAATGATAATTGCGGTTTCTATTCCCATCACTTTAATACATCCGGACAAACAAACACACAAACAACAATCGAGAATAAATATTAACAAACAAGTTGTAGTATTTACTCTTTGATACTATTTCACTATGAAATTAAACCAAGAAATCATGTATTTTGAGTGATACTAATATTATCTATAGAGTGTTGTATATTTTATTAGTATAGAAACGTAGGATATCATATAAGTTTCTAAAATATATATTTTATGTCGATTTTGTCAAATGTTGATTTTACAAAATCAACATGAATCAACGGAACTAAAACAAGTGTTCGACTTTGGCTATATTACTCGGATAAGCCTAAGTTTCATTGCATTTTGTTCAGAATTCGCTTGATCCAAGTATATACCGACTTGTATGAAGAATTTTTTTTACCAAAATGAAATTTTATAAAAAAATATTCCAGGGTGCTTTTGCAAAATCAACGAATAAATATGTCGATTTTATAAAATCAACATTTTTTATTAGTTGATTTTGTAAAATCGACATTTCTAATTAGTTGATTTTGTAAATCGACATTCTGAAAGTCGATTTTACAAAATCAACATTTCAGAATGTTGATTTTACAAAATCAACTAATTAAAAATGTTGATTTTATAAAATCAACTAATTTAAAATGTCGATTTACTAATTAAACTTAAGTTTGTATGTTGATTTTACAAAATCGACATTTTGGATGTTGATTCTGTAAAAGCGACTATTTGACAAAATCGACATAACATATATATTAGAAATAGAACTCAGATTCCCTTCCTATTTTGAGATTGTATATCTTGTGACAAATAATCATTTTAATGTATTTATGTTGCAGTGTATTAGAGAACTTAGTGAGTACGCGTACACACCATTTAAGTTTGGTGTGTACGCGTACTCACCAAACTGTGTAGTGAGTACGCGTACACACTAAATGTAATTTGTGTGTTAAGAGTATTTTCATGTAATGAGTTGTTTTCTCCGATTCTAAGCTCATTTATATTAGTAATAATTATTGTCTCAATCAATGACTTAATTTAGGTAAAACCTCTGAATATAGTTAATTAAAAAGCCGTAATACATTCAAATGAAAGTTGAAGTTACTGATTAGAATTCTGTTTAGAATCCCTTAATATCTCACTTCATGATTTCCAGCTTCTTAATTAACTATATTCAGAAGTTTACATAAATCAAGCGTGAAACAACTCATTACATGAAAAATACTCATAACACAGCGTAACAATATATTTAATAATTTTAACGTATTTACCTGTTGTTTGTTGTGAAAATATCCCCAAATAGAGAATAATAGCTAATATTGATAGAATTTTCATTTTTAATAAACAGTGTTTAAATTAAGTCTTCAAATTGTGCAATTTATATAATGTGTGTAAGACATCTTACAGATTGCATAACTAATTGGTTAGCACGTCATATAAAATAATAATAAAATGCAAATATCGAAATAACTGCTCAAGATCCTTCCATCTTATCAATATCGATTGATGGATTTTAAGCAATAATTTAGCTCTTTGCATTCTATATGTTCTTAAGACTATTATTGGAGATATATTACAGAGAAATAAGAGATTATATTGGAATTTGTTTACGTATTTCCACGTAAATTTGAACACAAAATACCATTTAGGTGTCAATAATTTGGCTCTAAATATTTTGTGTAATGAGAAGTAACTATTTTATCAAACTTGCATTGATTTTAGAATATATTCAGGGATGATATAGTAAACTCCTTTCCCCCGAAGCACTAAATGCATAAATTATTATCCGCTTATAACGAATATCCGGATATAACGAGATAATTTACAGGAGCTGACTATATGTTTAATTAGAAGCTGATACTAGATATTACAGATAATATTGGGGGTGCTTTACTTAGGTTTAGGGAAATTCAGGGCACATTTTGCATGTCAGAAAATCTTGTGTTGGGAGTAGTGAATTGTTACTGTCGACCGTCCAATTTATGTTTTGACAGTAGGTTGTGTATTCAAAGCAGTATTTATAATTATCGATTATTGTAGTTCCCGTGTACAGTAGAACCTTGTTAATACGAACACGATTTGTACGAAATTCCGGTTAATACAACACTATTTCAGTATCTTTCAAAGCCTTTTCAATCCAAATGACTACGAATTCCGGATTGTTACATTGATATTCTAATATCTTTATTGCGTGCTGTGTTAAAATACAGTTGATCAACGGCGGATAGGTTAGACCAGGGCTCTTCAATTAGTGGACCGCGGGCCAAAAGTGGGCCACTGCCTATATTTTGGTGGCCCGCCCAATCTTTTCAGTTTATATTTTTATTCGATATCCTTTCGCTCATTTCTACATGCTCTGCAACTGAAACTGTAATTTATCCTTCTAGGCCCTAGGATATAGTAGTTACTTGATCATTCCAATATTCAAATTTATGTTTAGCTATTATACAACCATTGGCATAGCAGGGCCGTAGCCACCAAATCAAAAGTGGTCAGGTTAATTTGACTAACCTTACCGAGTTGTAAGGTTAATCTGACCAACCTGACGACCGAGTGGTCAGATTATTCTGACCAACCTGACCGAGTGGTGCCATATTGGGAAATTAATCAACCAAAAGTGGTCAGGTTGAAACCTGACCAACCTGAACAGTGGCTACGACCCTGCATAGTGTTTTTACAGAACGTTACTTTTCCCGATATTCTTCATTAATTAAATTGTCACATGCATTAATATGCCCAATTGTCTTTCTTGCTTGTACTTGTAGTCTTGTATCCATATTATGTATATCACATAATGTGTATTATTCTTACCTATTTGTCATTAGCGTATAAGTAATCAATTATGGCTAATCCAGTTACGAAGTGGCCCGGGGTAGCCCGGGGAAGTGCCTGATTTTTCAAAAGTGGCCCGGGGATAAAACTAAATGAATAGCCCTGGGTTAGACTAAATTCGCAACCCCAGACTTAGCATTTTGGGCAAACTCTTAACACTTAAGTCCCTACACTCTACACACAATCTATAATCACATGGCATCTGATATGCTCTATAGAATAATCTATCTAAATATTAACGCTCGACCACACTATCAGAAGAAAATGAGATATTTTTTATCCTAAATCTTGCTGGTAAACCTAAGGGTTCCGTCGGTAGATTATATATTTTGAATTAACTACAGTAGAACCTCGTTAGTACGGACACGGTTAATATGAAATTCCGATGAGCGAATCTTTAGAATTTTTACTCACTTTCAAGTGAAGAGATGAAGTCACCACATGGTATCTGTATCTATCTTAACAAAGTCTATGTCACAATTGTTGCTAATTATCTCACTGTATACACTACTGAAGGTAGATACATAGAATCAGTTGGAATAAAAGGCGATAAAGAACTGGAATTTATTTGGCCCAAAGGAGTTGCTTTATCAACAGTGAAAAATTTAATTTATAAATGACTATTGCAACAATCGGATTTCATTCTCTGAAATTTGAATTTAACTTTCAATTAATTTATTTCTAAACTTAACCATCCTAGAGATATCAAGCTGACAGCACAAGATATTGTAGTGTTGACAGAAGGAAGTCCATGTATCCAATTCTATCATTACTCACATCAGCTGATTAGACAGATAGTAACAAGAGAAGGTAATCAGGTGATTCTTGGCCTACTTAATATACGGCCATGTATGTCACCGAGGAGGCCAGTTTATAAGATTCATTCTACGATAAACTATGCCTCCTATTGTTATTATTTGGGTTGGATATGGGCTATATAATCAACCATTGCGAGTCCAATGGAACCACTTTTGAATCTCAGATGTGTGGTTAAGCTGTTTAGGCGCTATATAAGTCAAAATATTTAGCAGTAACCCCACAGACCCCCTTAAAAGTTGCTCCCTAAGCTCGCATTATTTTACGCCCCCCTATTTTCAACATTTCTGGATCCGCTAGTGTCGCTGCTTAACACTAGTTAATTATCTTGAGGCACGCCAATAATACGCTCGAAATAACTGACACCTGATAATATGGCAATAACAGTTGAAATTTTTGAATAACTAAAAGTATCATAAACTTAAAACTGACCCTGAACAATAAATTGTACATACCGGTATACATACATAGCAAAAAATGCAAATAAACAAGATATAACTATACAGTTATTCCCCTGAGTAATCCCCGTTTCCGTTGAATTGCCCTTAGTTCAGATTTGGTAGCCTGGAAAGACTTCTCATTCGTCCTAGCTTTCAAAGTACGCAGACACAACAATAGCTTTTCCAGCACTCTCTTGTTAACAAGTTCTTCTGAGTAGAGAGATCTGTGTTTCCCTATGTATAGCAGTGGCCTCTCGGTGAATTGCGCTTTAACGTCCTTAGAAACAGCTGACTTGTGTGACTCCCATTCCTCGCCTCTGTTTGCTATCACTAATTCTAACTCAGCGATTATGACGTCATCCAGCTGCCCTAACTTATCAAACAACCGTTGTGACATTTGGAATCTAGACACTATGTAGGTTAGCTCTAGACACAACTGTCTAATGCAGATACACTATGTTAACTTTGTTAAGTGCAGTGTAGTTGTTGTGTTCTAGAATAATCTGCATACGTCGGGTGAGAATATCCCATGCAGCTTCCTGGTTACCATTCGGAACATTGGCATGTGTGTATGATAGAACGCTAGGAACGCCTTCGAGAGGTTATTCAGCAGAGTCTGCTGTCTACCGCTGTTGGGGAGCAGCAGTCGGAATCTCTGCAGCTCCACGGCCAGCAGCGAGAAGTGGTCAGACAGGTCTGTCTGCTGCCGTGAGACAGCCCCTGCACGCGCTGGTGGAAGGAGGGGAGGGAGGACAGCACGAATAGCTTGTGTCTGCGCAGAGACAGGTACAGCTCTTTGAGGCTCTCCAGGAAGCTGTCGCTACAGTCGAGGCGCTGCTCGCACTCCTCGCTTGTCCGCGTCGCTAGCAACAGCTGCTCCATCTGCCCAGCGAGAACTCCCTCCGACATCCGTGGCAGCCCCCTGCCTCGTGTCCCGGCTGCCACAGGGCGCCCTGCTGCCAGCGGGGCATCCTAGCGGTGCCCAGCCTGCTCGCTAAGGGAGGAGCGGAGTCTCGAGCTGGAGCTAGCAGAATAGCCGCAGCTCTCGCTCCACCTGCCGACTGCCGGTTGCTGTACCCCCGTACCCCTATAGGGAGCCCGGGGGGACAGCACACCTCCGGAGGGAGACGAGCCGCTTGAGGTCCCTCTAGTGTCCGGGCTGCCTAGCTCCCGGGAGTGGGAACTGCACTGCAGACAGAAGGTGAGACCGCAGAGGTAGCACTTCCTGCGGGAGAGCATTAGTCGCCTGGCACAGGAGCAGCAGGTGACTAAGATATCCTGGCTGTCTAGCTTGGATAGGATACCCCTTCTGCTGGTGTGTGTGGGGAGGGGTGTAGTGGTGTTTGATAGCTCCGAGTCGTTGAATACGTCGTTCAGTTCCTGTTCATCCAACTTTTCTTCCTCACTACACATATCGGTAGTTGGCACACGGGAGGAGGGACGCTCTCTTACAGAAGCCACCCGGAACATACTATACGCGAAGACTAGCTAGTATATACGTAAGTAAATCACATCTTAGTTTGTTGATAATTAATCGGTGATGTATCTAACTACAGTAAAGCCTCGTTAAATTTCTGCAAATATTTTTTTTTTCGACCCTGATCCACCCTGAAATTTTCATCCAAAACAGTGCAATATTTCTCAGAGAATTGGTGGTCACTGGGCATAATACACAGGCCATAAGGAGAAGTTGTGTTGTCTCTATGGAGTATTAGCAAGAACACGGCAGTCATCCAAACTGTACTTTAAGAGAAGTGTTATGAGCTGTCTAATGGCTCTGTGTTTGCTATCGGAGAAGAGAGATTCCGTTGCACAGGGCCAATATTCGAGCCTGGAATGTTAGTATTGAGAGTACAGGAAATACAAAGCATATCGCTTTTAGTAGGGCAGCTTAAGCCCATATTTTGGAAGGATGTGGACATCCCGGACCAAAGCACCAAATCTTTTCCACATATAGACCATTGCTTGGGCACTCGATTTTTGGTAGGATCCACTTCCGCCGGATACATTATGACCTCCATCAGGCATTTTCAAAATGACCACTTTAATATTATTCGGACAAAAGTCCGCATTCACGAACTCATGTCAAATGACTTCGTATAAGGTTATTATATGCATAGTTGTAATCAGAACAGTGTGCGCTGTCGAAAGATGGGTCACTTGGTAGGGTTGCTATAATTTCTGAGAATGGAATGTTCAAAATTCCACCGTTGTCAAGGAAACTTTTTAATCTGAATATGGTCATGTGACCCCTCTAATTAACGGAAATTCCATGCTGATTACGAATATCTTAAATATCACTTGAAAAGTTATATTACATTTAGTGCTTAATGATTAATTATTAAACGTAATAAAGTGAGAATGTGTAAATACTGTAATGGTATACTAAAAATTATGGTTCGTACCATGTCACTAAAAATATTGCTTCTCACAGTTACAACTACAAAGTTCTGTGCATATCCAACGCGCTTTTCTGCACGCGCATCTACTGCCAAAGTTACTTCTACTCTTGAAGCTACATTTTACGAATTCACTGCATGCTTTTGAAGCCACAGGTAAACTGTTCCATACAGGAACCCATGATTGGATTTTATCATCAATAGTCCAGCCCGACCTTCTGGAGTAGATACCCGTTGTCCAATTTGCTCACTGGTGCACCATATTCCAGACTGATATGCAACTAGTTTTGAGTGTTGTAGTACGTAGTGCATCCCGGGTAAGCGGTATTCTCTCCATTGTTTTCTCCTGACAAAACATTTCTTTTCTTCCTTCATCCACATACTGCAAATTACTTGCTTTATCATAAAGAATAACTGTAAAGCGTTCCAGCAGCTAAAAATGCTGAGCATCGAATTCTACTTTTGTATACGGGTTGAGTCAACTTGAGTGCCATGTAGGTAAAGGAAAATGTCACATCATGATAACAGTTTCAAACCTCCCATGCTGACCACTTGCCTCTCCCAAAGAATGCAGATGTAGTATCACATCCCGTGAAACAATGGAAAACAGGAAGGGCCCGAGATTTCTCCCTTCCTAGTTCTTCGTAGATTGCTATGATATGATAGTATGTAAAGTTCTTTCCTGTACCAAAGCTAACCCAAATGTTCACATCTTTGCATATGGTAATCAAGTGATGTAACTTTCCATGTCAACTGCGCGCGCACTAGACATTTAGTATAGTTATTGAGAATGGCATCCTGTAAATGGATCAGAAGTCTAGTGTCAGCTTCCCCATGATCACATAGTGCCATAGAACGATCACTTCCTCGAAGAATAGCTGTGACACCAGTCGTGATGATTATTTCCTTGCCTTCGGGACAATTTTGTTGGAAAGAAATGCAAACAGTTCTTGTTTAATAGTTGGATCACGTAAGAAATCTGTCCAATTTCTTGGAAGCTTATTTCTTACTTGCAACCTTTTTCCGTAACCTTTACCTCTTTTCTTTGATGCTCCTGAGGATGTATATGTCCCATACTAATATTATATCAACTCTTTTGGTGTTTGATAGTTGGTTAATGATGTATGGGACACGTAGGCGTCAAGTTTTGCAAAATATAATCAAAGATGGGGGGCCACCGGGGGGTTTACTAAATATTTCCAGATTTGTTTCTTCAGAAACTAAATCTGGATATAATGAGTAAACAAACGTGATTCTCACCCTCTATCATCCCTTGGTCGGTCAAAATTACCACTTTCATATAAAATATAAATCAACCGACAGGCCCGGGAGTCGTCCCCACCCCCAATTAAAATCATGGGCCCCCCCCCCCCCCCCAAAACCCCAAACTTGGCGCCTATGATGGGACAAATACTTGGTTAGCATAAAGTCCGCTTTATTTTATTTGGGCTACATAGAAAATTGAAACGAAGGGACATGATAGATAAATTTATGGCGCTCCACTTTTCATTCTTAAGCTAGCTAATCATTAAGCACTAAATGTAATATAACTTTTCAAGTGATATTTATTCCAATCTAGAAATAATATATTCGTAATCAGCATGGAATTTCCGTTAATTAGAGGGGTCACATGACCATATTCAGATTAAAAAGTTTCCTTGACAACGGTGGAATTTTGAACATTCCATTCTCAGAAATTATAGCAACCCTACCAAGTGACCCATCTTTCGACAGCGCACACTGTTCTGATTACAACTATGCATATAATAACCTTATACGAAGTCATTTGACATGAGTTCGTGAATGCGGACTTTTGTCCGAATAATATTAAAGTAGTCATTTTGAAAATGCCTGATGGAGGTCATAATGTATCCGGCGGAAGTGGATTCTACCAAAAATCGAGTGCCCAAGCAATGGTCTATATGTGGAAAAAATTTGGTGCTTTGGCCCGGGATGTCCACATCCATCAGCTAATCTGCCCTACTATTTGGCTAGGCGTGATAATTAACCTTATATCTCCTCCTGAAAAGGAAGAACAGTAATGGATAGGGGTGGCAAGCAAGTTGATAAAGAAACAGTCAAGAAAACTAAGCTGGATGATACACGCAATTTCCTAGTTATAGCTAATAAGGATAAATGTTTCTAAGCAACTAATGGGTGTGTACTAAGTCATGGAACTCTATAACGACATGACATCACTCCCCCTTCCAGAATTATCTAGACGGGTCTGCTTGGTTATATACACGTTACCCATTCCCCGTAGCGATCAGGGCTTTTGCGCTGCCTTTCTGGGCGTCTCTGCTGTTGCTGTGCTGAGATGATGTTGCTTTACTACAGGGCGACAGAGAGTCTGCCCTTGCTTCGTCCTTCACCAGCACCCAATCGCCCTCTGCGATCTCAGTTGTCGAGTCCCACGGTCGTATTTACTGTCATCCTCTCTCGTGCGAGATCTAAACTTGAAGCTACACTGCCATAGAGATCTCTGTTTCTCACTTTGGTGGCTTCATAGTAGTCCCTTGTATTCACGAAATGTTCGATGTCTCCTAGCGGTAGGGCGGTGTCGATCTTTGTTCGTAGCGGAACCCCGAACATCACCTCATTCTGTGTTATGCAAGTGCTTGCATTCGCCTGGGAGTTATGGATGAAGCACACTTCTCGGAGTAATCCCGGCCATTCGGTGCGGCTCATGTTATTCTCCGCTAGCAGGCACCTCATCGTCTGCTTAAACGACTGAATGCCCCTTTCGGCTTCACCATCCCCTTGTGGGTGGTATGGCGTGAGTGAAGTTTCTCAATTCCCAGGCGCTGACATAATTGTCTCACAAGTGAGCTGTCTACGTTTTGGCCTTGATCTGCAAGTACTGTTAATGGGTACCCATGTCTAAGGAACCATCCCGACTCCAAGGCTTCCGTGACACTCTGAGCGGTCTGGTCCTTCATTGGGACTGCCTCGACGTACTTGGAAAACAGATCCACCATTATTAGGACATAACGGAACCCATCTCTGGACGTAAGTAGGGTAGCTATGTCAAATGTAACCACGCGAGGAAATTACCATTCGGTTTGATGGGGTTAAGCGGTTGCTTGCGAGTGCTTGATCTTTTATTCTCCAAGCAAACAATACAATTCTTGCATGTAGCCTCCACATTGGAGTACATTCCTCTCCAATAAAACCGTTTCCTCACCTCTTCAACCGTTCCTCCATTGAATGTTCGATGCGCCAACTCTAGGGCAGACTGACGAAGAGACGCCGGAATTATGATACGGTTCTTCCTATAGAGGATTCCATCCCTAACCTTGAGTCCAGGGAATCTCTTTGGCTGTCCAGAAACAACCATCCCATCCCTTTGGAGCTGTACAATTACGTCTGACGTCACCCTATCGAGTTTTTGCCCTCGATTATACTCGAAAACAAGCTGGGGTAAGGAAACAGGTCGCTACTTGCGTTGTCCTGACTCGTTATGGTGTAAATGTGCTCTTCAAAAAACTCGGCATCATCCATCATTTATAGCATGGTCTATCTCTGTCTCACTCCTGCTCAATCGAACACCTGCGAGGTTTTCCGCTCCATTCTTATACTGTACACGATAGTTCAAAGGATCCAGCTCAACGATCCACCTGGCATATTTCCTCCTCGGGTCCCTCTGGTTCCTGAGCCATACCAAGGGGTTATGTCTGACCAAATAATAACTTCGACAGCCGCCTGTAAATACTTATACTTTCGCCATTTCCGGACAGCTGCTACTATGGCCCAGGCTTCTTTCTCGCCGACGCTGTACTTCTGCTAAGTGGGACTCAATGCAGAGGAAAAGAAAGGAATCGGCTCCACGTGTCCTTGTTCATCTTCCTGAGCCAGTAGCCCTCCTACCGCATCACTGGAGATCACTGGAGACCTCAGATGAAAGGGTTTCTCCCAGTGAAGGTAGCAAGAACCACAGCTTTATGCACTAATACCTTACAAAAAGTTAGGTAAGTCTCCTCACATCTGCTATCCCAGCGCCAAGGCATACCCTTCTTCTTGAGTCTGTATAGAGGTAATGCGATGTCGGACATGTCTGGTATGAAGTTCCTATAGTAATTAATTAACCCTAAGCATGATCTAAGGCAGTGGTTCCCAACCTTTTCCAAAAAATTTCACGATATTACCCCCCTAACCTATATTTTTGCTATAATTCCCCCCAGTACTACAATGTAGAATTTTGGTATTGAAATAACTGAAAAACTAAGTGAAATATAAATAATACTGTCAATGAGAACTGTCAATATTATTAATACTAGGTATTTATAATTACTCAGTGATTAAATCATTCAGTGAGACAAAGCAATCCAGAAAATTTCATTAATATTTATAAGTATACCTATGTCGAATTCCTCCCCGAGGATGGCCAAATTCCTCCCCAGGGAGGAATTCCTCCCAGGTTGGGAACCACTGAATTCTAGGGTCTCTCACGCTTAGGGGACGAAGCTGATCCCTGATCTTTGCTACTAAGCTAGGAAGAGGTTGGTAGTCACCCTGGATAATAGGTGACGCAAGAACTCGTGGAATACGAATTTACATTTGTCCCGGCGGAGTTGCATTTTAGCGGATCGGTAGGACTCCAAGACTACACGCAAATCCTTAAGGTGTTCGGCGAAGGAACCCAAGTAGGTCAGCGTGTCGTCTATATACGGGAGGCTATCGTTAGCTTCTCTAAGGGCTGAATCGATGGCTCATTGGATACGTAGCTTGCGAATTGCATAGTCCGAACGGAATCACGGAGAACTCGAATTGACATCTAGGTGTAATGAAGGCTGTCTTCTCTCGGTCGGATTCCAATAGGCACTTGCACCATCTAAGGAGGAGAAGAAAGTACTTCCCAGAAGCTTGTCTAAAATATCTTTGACACAGGTAGAGAATAGGAATTCTTCTTAGTTAGGCCAACATCTTCCAACACTGTAGATGTTGGCGTTTACAAAATCTTATTTGTGGAATCTTTAATACTGCAAATGTTACCATAAACCTTATCAATGCTACACATTGGAAACCTGACAGTGCTGCGGTTAACTGAAACCTAAATAGTGCTGAAGAAAAGCCATACAAATTCTCCGAGCCGACATCTTCCAATCGCAACATCATTCGTAACATAAACAAGGTAATAATGTAAGTATATCTCGATAAACACAGTAAAGAAAACATCAGCCGCTACACGGCCACAGAGTAGGAACTCTGTTCCAGCTGCCAGTCATCTGTCCACCACAGCTCTACTCTCCATCCCCTGTCTCTCCAAACTAACAAACTAATCTCACAGCTACCGAAATTGCACTCTGCTAGCATACAATAGCTGTGAGAATAGCTAACTAACTAATAGTCCGACTACAGAGTATACATTGTATTTGTGACGTAAATCGCTGTGCCTTCAGGAGTAGGTCCTCAGGAGGCCATGGGTGGTGAGTACGGGGCACTACGAGAAACATACCGTAGGTGAGTCTGGCAGTACGACTGGTAGCCTAGTCCGACGGACATAGAGTCAATGGGCAGAATGTGGTAGAGGGTACCCTCCTGATAAGTCCCTGCAATGGGACGAAACCACTGAGACTGACATGACATCCCTATGAGTTGAGGTCAGTCAGAGGGGCTACTGGGCTAGTAGTCATACTAGGCAGTGGCCCATCTCATGACATATCCAATATACAGTAGAACCTTGTTAGTGCGAACACGATTAATACGAATTTCCCGATACGACGAACAAACAGTTCCACAAAATCAGGTCCCTACAATGGCTATTCAATGGGTATTACTCCGATTAATACGAACTCCGAATAAAGCGAACCCATTTTTACCGTCCGTTGGTGTTCGTATTAACGAGGTTCTATAGTACATCATCATGGTGAATATATACATACTGATAGTACAGTCCTCATATTAATTGGTGGTCAGGATATTTTCATTGAGATAAGTCAATGTTGTAAACAAACATTATACATAATAAATTAATTTACGAATAATCACTTTTTTAAATTTAGAAGTGAAATTAGTATTCTTAATTATTTGTCTGCTTAAAATGAACACTTTTTACTATGAACAAGTCCTATTATCCCAATTTAACAAGTTACATATAATTTGTATTATATTGAAATCGCTTTTTAGGAATTCTCTTCTATGAGCCAACTTTCGGTCGTTTGAATATTCATAATAAAAGAACTGACTGTACTAGTATACACTTAGACATTAGAATCTTTAGATCCTTTTTGAGGATCGGGATCTGATCAGAGATTCTAGCAAGATTAACTTTTACACATATCGATATTAATTTCTTATTAATTTATCAATAAATTAATCAATAACAATTACAACAAAGTTTACATATACTGTCAATATCTGCCTGATCTAATTCAAATTATCATAGGATCGTTTTCGGATCATAGGTCCAGTTAGAAACTAGGATTGGGACCGTTTTACTATAAACTAAGGTAAATATCAGAGTTTGAGAGAATTCAGAATAAGGCCACTGTTTCAGCTCCACAGCCCATATAATTATTTTCCTACTGCACTGTATTGCTACTCTTGTCATATTTATAATTTTGTAAGACTAACTATGTAAGAATCTCTAAAATATTCATAATTAGCAGTGGAACAGGTATCATTAGAATATTTGGGAATGACGTATGAGCATTTGAGCAGTGTCCCTACAAGGATTTTCTGTGCTGCTCCCAGGAATGCTCTCGTATAACCTTAACACCAATAAAGTTATCGTTTGGGGGTCCCCGGAATTTAGATACGGGTGATATTAACATTGGATCCGTCGTTATTAATTTTATCTGTACCAAGTGTTTGGGTTTATTACCGTCTTGGTACCGATCTCGAAACACACACAAAACTCTGCGTTTGAGTTTACATTCAATGTGAATAAGGGCAGTGCCTGGCATCAGCTCATGATATAATCAATTATTTGAAGGTCCTTGTTATGCCAGTTAGCAGTTACGGGGAGAAATTAACAATGGAGAAACTCAGAACTATCTCTCCACTCAGTTTGTTTATACTCACATGAAAATAAATCTTAGTCCTGAATAACAACTGTGAAACAGAGAATTAATATGAGCAAGGTATTCACATAAAATAAGTATTTGGTAGTTAGTCATTTCGTCTCTGCCCACATAGAGTGCTGACTGGTCAGTTTAACACTAGTAACTCGCCCCCCAATATTCTCGGTAAAGCGATTCCCCTGATTACTGCACTACGGTAGACTCAGTGAGATCGAAAATAATTTAATTGGGAGAGTGCATATTTATAAATATCACAAGAAAATACACAAATAAACACTAAAGTTAGTTCCAAATACGAATAAACAGATGAGAACGAGAGGGAGACTGGAGAGGAGAGGAATACGAGGTGTAGTCTAGAGGAGACAGAGAAGGTATCAAACAGAGGGAGTGGTTAACCAAGTGGTTAATAACTATCTGTATAGCAGTTGTTAGGTAAATATAGATGTAGTTTTTAATAGCACTTTAGAACTGTTAGTGGAAGTTAATATCAATTAGAGTCAAATGGAAATTCGGTATAGAATGTAGTAAACAACACCAACTATAAAAAAAGTAACATAGGTAATAGTGTCAACGGCTTAATAGGGCATTTTCTGGAACAGATCATACAAAAGATTTTCGGTTAATTGGGTAAATAATGATAATTATTCGAGTCTAAATTTGGTTATTCTTGTAGATTGTGGTTGCTAACTAACAAAGAATTTGCTTACAAAACTGCTATCACCCGATTAAGCGCATTTGAGATTATTAACATCTAATATACTATTACAAACCTTATTAACAGAGATGAGAAGTTAATACAACTTAAGCTCAATACCAAACTCATCAGTTGTTTCCTTGAGTAATGAGATAGGATCTCTGTCAGGTTTAGATAGTCCAGTGACTGTCAGTGTCTCCAGCTGTGAGACAGTTGGAATTAGGTTAGTTAGAGGCTCACAGGATAGAGAAGTTAGCTTACAGGCTCTTAGCACTAGACTCCTAATAGCAGGATGGTATATCAGGCCTTCACAGAGAGATAATAATCCTGTGTCATAGAGGGAGACCTGCCAGAATTCCAATTCAACTAAAGACTCCATTTGTTTAACAGCTCTGCTCCAGTTAGTGACGTGATTAGATCGTAGAGTAATGTACCATAGCTTTAGCTGAACTAAATTAGTGCAAAGTTGCAAACAATTGAGAAGTAAACTCCAATTATTCAATCCAATTCTGTGCAAATACCTCAATTCCATTCCTCTTAATGAGTGTCTGTTCCCATTAATAATCTGTAACAAATAATCACAGAGAGTTGTGTCTTTAGTTGTACTATCTAGTATCTGTAAATAAGTTAGATTTGTCAGATGACTAATTGCAGGTAGCAGTGAGGCATTAGTGAATGCAATCTCTTGTAGCCTAGAGAAATGAGGTAACACAGCTGTTAGGCTAGGAATGTATTTAGAAGGAATCTTATAGAGGTGTAGTACTCTTAATTGTGTCGCCTGACACAGAGCTGGTACCATAGTGTCGTAATAAGTTTCAGATTCCCAAGAGTCAACATATAAGTAGTGAATAGCAGAGAAATGATTGGTTAATTCCTGAAGTGCTTTATTTGAATATTTATTCCTACTTAGGGTCAAGCTGTCTACAATCTGATTGGTTGGCGTAGGAAGGAGATTAACATCTGTCTTAGCACTGAAATCACAGTCGGATAGCTGAATACTAACTTTAGTGTCAAACTTAATTCCTGTCTCTCTAATTGTATCTGTATAGGATAGGACTGTAGTGGAATCTTGTTTATAGAAGTGCAATACTAATAAATTAATGGAACAAATTCCAATTTCATGTATCAAAGAGTTGAATTGAGTAGGAGTGATGAAACTAGTGTCGATATAAATGAGTTGAATTCGACGTACATGTTTGAGAGTCTGAATAAAACAAATCCATTCATTGGGAGAGACGGATTCTTGTACATACAGATACACTGGCATCGGAAAGTGTTGTTTGAAGTTATTGAACCAAAATGGAATTGAATCTGAGTCAGTTTCAAACAAAATTGAGGCTAATTGGAAATAGATTTTGGTAAATAAATTCCAGCCTTCATGGTGATACAAAGTACTGTAGTTAAGTTGATGACTGATAGGCATATCGGTTATCTGAATGGGCTGAGGAGTCAGGTACCTGTATAGGATGGAAAGAAGAGCAGCTGCTTTATCAGACAGGAGTCCACAGAGGAACCTGACTACCATTCGGAACAGAGAGAAGTTAGCCTCGGAGTGTGAAATATACCTAACACTGTAGCACTGCTTAATCCAGCTAGTGTGTTCCAAATAGAGGGCAGATACGAACTCCTGCATAGTCAGGTGGACAAAAGTCCACACTTGTTTCATAAGTCCGACGGATTCCTTTCGGTAGTGCTCGTGAGCTAGACCTAAGCACTGGCATGGGTATTCGTCCTGTCCCATTTTGAGAGTTACTGTCTCTTCCGATACCAGATCTCTGTTTGCCACTCCGAGCATTGCTATGAATCCTATTCTATGCAGGCAGGCTAGTATGTCTGTGTGGAGGTTTGAAATGCGTGAGACTCGAGAGTACTCTTTTAGGCCCATTCTTATTAGTTCTCTCCTTATCATGTACAGTACTAATTCGTAGTAGAGCTTGGTTAGCGTGTTAATGGAGGTATAATCCTCTCCTTTCATTAGTGCCGCGAATAACGATGCGTTGACTGGTATTAGAGAGAGCTGTTTCATTTCGTCGTGTCGTTCCATTAAGCTCACACACTCCTTCAGTTTGGTTACGTTTGTTATCTGTTTTTTGAAGTACAGGTCTCTGTTCTCCGGTGAGAACCCCAACACCTGGTAGAAGCGGGTTATCTTCAAACTGTGGTCAGAGGAGATGCTAGTCCAGGCCCCGGGTCGACTGGTCAGTAGTATGTTTGATTTGGTTAGAGACTGTCGGGTTAACAACGCACATAGGAATGTTTTCCCAAATGGCACCTTCTTGGTAAATTCATCAAGTCCGTCTATTATAATTAGGAGGCCATTCCCATCTGATTCTGTGATGTGCTTAGCGAGATCCTTTGACCAAGTGGGTCCTTTGGGCAATCCAAGACAGAGCCACTTGCAGATGTATTCAGTTTCCATTTCCGATTCATTCTCATATCTCGTGACTTCCATAGCATGCCATTCTGTTGTCCGACAAGGAATTGATATTGAGTACTTGATTCCCATTAATTCATTGCTGCTGAATCTGAGCGCAGTTCGTTTTGCCAGGAATGTTTTGCCACAGCCCGGGTTTCCTATGAGGCACCAAATCTCTTGTTTTGTAGGCTCATAGG
The DNA here is from genome assembly GCA_028753945.1 of Hexactinellida sp. DTS-2022. Taxonomy (NCBI): domain Eukaryota; kingdom Metazoa; phylum Porifera; class Hexactinellida; species Hexactinellida sp. DTS-2022. The sequence goes on from JAPNXP010000001.1 coordinate 11,972,235, forward strand.
TTGACAGTTCAGTTTTGAAATCCACCGGGGTTATTTCTACCTCTTTGTTTGCTATTTTTCGCAGGTACGCGATTTCATTGTAAGTTGTTTCATCCTTTAAATCAATTGCTCTGGGTTTTTGTTTGAGTATGGTTAGGTCAATAAACACACTTTTAAGATCAACCAACTCGTCATCGCCTAGCATTTGTTGTATTGTTCCGTGTTGTATTTGGGAGAATTCCTTCAGGTTATTTTCCCATTGTTTCATTTCCCTCGCCTGCGTACCGAGTTCATTTTTGAATTTGGTTTCAAACTCTCCGTCTTCCATTTTATTGAATGCGCCTTGATACCCAATCAGCTTGCCCGCTATGTCGTCCCTCTGTATTCCTCTCAGTATCGCTTGCAGTTTAACAAGGTCTTTGCTGATCAGGCCTTTATCAAGCATTTTGGCTAAAGTATTCTCGAATCCCACGTTTTCACCGGACTCATCGGTTAATGGTATGTATATCATCAGCCACTGACTTTTTGTTATTTCGGATTTCAGTAGTTCTATCAGGGTTTTGATGGACAGTTCTTTCTCCTGAGATTCGTATTCGCTGGGATCCGACACACAGAGCCACGGGAGCCTACAGGCCACAGTTGTTAGATCAGGTCTCAAGTTTTCTAGCGCTAGGTAGAATAGGTAGGGATTGCGAGCTTTCCATCTTTTCATCGCGTTTATGAAATGGATTCCATCCGAGGTGGCCTCACACAAACCCTCTGGCATTCCAATATGCAGCTGTAGTCGCTTGATGTCAGCAGTGGTTAGCTGAGTAGACAGTTCGGTTACGGCAGTTAGTTCCTCGATGTCCATATTACAATCGTATTATCTAAATTAACAACACCATAAAGCGCATGCCATAGTTTCCATGGACCTAAAAACTTATTCATAATAAGCTAAATTAACTTATTCTAAATTCTATAGAATTTGTAAAAATTGAGACAATAGGGCTTATTCATAATAAAAAGTTATTCATAATAAGTACGAAAAACTATACACAATAAGCTAAGCAAACCAGGTTGTACACTAAGCCAACAAAAGTATTTGAGCAACAGGAATTATATTCTAGACACAACATACTTCTTCTAGTAAACAGCTTAAACGACATTTAATTAAATGACTTAAATATCTTGTAATAGTACAGTGCAGCCTCTATAAGTGGGGTCTCTATAAATGGGGTACCTCTATAAGCGGGGGAATTTTGGTCCATATTCCTTCATTTCCATACAAATGATCCTCTATAAGCGGGAAAGTGGGGAATGGGGGACCTTAATTATAAAGGAATTAGTATCCCCATACAAAATGACCTCTATAAATGGGGGAGATGGACACATTATATCATAATACTTATAAATTATGCTACAATTCTAATAAATACACTCTAAAGTTCTACAGAATATATATTCTTGATGGCTCTACTGAGTCTACTCTAGTGTTTTTTAAGAAATCATCGGCGGTGGATCAGAATTTAACTAAATTGTAAAAATATACAATTACTGGCTAGAACTTACATTAATGGATGTGTTATAATATATATTTCATAATATTACCATATGTAGTCTATCCATTTAAAATTATAACTGGGGAATGGGAGCAATTCAAATTTTGCCCGTCCCAAGCTCCCCCACTTATAGAGGTTGCACTGTACTTGTATTTCAAAACATTATGATTTTGAGTGAAATATATTTAGGCAATATTAATCAAGTGGCATAAGTGTACATGCAACTAGTGGCACTAGTGGCACAAAAGGAAATGTGGTCCTGTGAAAAATAATCGAAATGGTTAGAAATTATGCACCTAAATTAATTCGACTATGTGGACAATGTGGTATTCAAATCTGAAATCAGAATTCGAATATTCTAATTGCTTCAAAATATTCCGAAATTTATTTTAATTAGCAATTTATACGTATAGGTAATGAGTTTAGCACCTGTGGGCTGGTTACAGAAAAAATTAAATTGTAATTGTGATTAGTGCATATAATACTACTATAGTGGAATTGCTTTTTTAGCAACAAATTTTAAGTTCCCAAGCGAGCTTTTAATGTTATTTCTGTTCCTCTAATAACAACTTCGCCTATTTGCAACCAAATTTCATGCAAAATGCGAGTTGCTAATAAAGCAATTCCACTGTACTTATACTAAATAGAAGTTGCTAGAGACTTAGGATTTGATATTACTTTTTGACTTCGAATTAAAGTGCTATCGGGACAATTGTTGAAGTTTTAAACAAATTCAAACTCAGATGTTTCTAGTAAATTGAGTTTAGTACGGAATTTAGAGGTATAGCTACATTCGATATAGTAATATGATTATTTCTGAGGCCCGTGTTATAGTTGGACACCAAATTGTAGAAATACACTGGATAGATTGAAAAAAATAGCATATTGGGTTGGTAATTGGTATGCAACTGACTGTTGCGGATATAGGGGGGGGGGTTTGGGGGTTGAAACCCCCTTTGATTTCCACTATACTTTGTCTTATTTAGTGTGCAGTTGTGTCAGATGCTATAATTACCTCAATTAGTGACCCTATCTTCTAATACTATTTGATTATTTTCCAAATTATTAATTACTTCAATAAATTACGTATTATTTATAGTTTCTAATACGCAAATTGAATACTATATAAATTTGTAATTGGTGTCAATAGCAAAGCTTTCACTTCTAACAAGTTATGAAAACTTCTCTAGAAAATCGTTGCTAATCTTACAGGTCGAGTATTATATGTTTATATCAGTTCCTATCAGTTCGAAAATAAATAATATTGTACTACTGGAAATAAAAGACTCATTTAAAAGTGTTTAGTGGCATATCCGATGAAAGATCAGAGAGCTGAAACAATTACAAAATTGTTAACTGAAACATTCTCAAGCTTAGATATTCCGGTGTAGCAGCCCAGAATATATCCCCACTAGATATAACCGGAAATATTCTGGTCTACGACAGATTATACCCGGATATTTATGTCCTAGCTAAAGATATACCCGGGTGTGAAGTGGGCTGGCCGACAATACCCCCTAGCCCAGATTCTACACCCATGGGGGTGTCTGCAATAGAACAGAATAATCTGGTATAGGACATCATACTTGATTATGTCTAAACTCGATTGGTGTTTGTTTGTGTTTGTTTGTCCAGATTGTATTAAAGACTTAAGTAATGGGGGAATAGAAACCGCATTTATATATGAGATAGAAACTAACTTCAAAATGCTATAAAGGTAACAAGTATGTTGATTTCGAATTTCGCATTTATAAATTATTTATGTGAAGGTTTGTTGTTGTTGTTTACACAAATAGGCAAACAAATTAATGAAAATTCAAAGTCAACCTAGATTCTAGAAGTTACCTTGAAACGGGTATTATAGGCAAACAAGTATGCTGAACACAAATTTAGCATTAATAAATTTGTAATATGAAAATTTGTTGGTGTTGTTTACACAAATAGGTAAACAAATTGATGAAAATTCAAACCAATCTAGAAGTTATCTTTCAACGGGTATTATACTGAAACAAGCAGGGCCGGATTAACCCATGGACAACCGGGACAAGTTGTACTTCATTTTTCACTGGACAATTGTAGTGGAAGGAGTTAGGGGCCTGCACAACACTGGTTGCCCCAGGGCCTCCACCTCTGTTAATCCGGCCCTGGAAACAAGTGCAGTCAACTCCCGTTATAACCAAGTCGGATATAACGAGGTACCTGCTTCTAACGAAGTCATTCAATGGTCCGGAAATCCTTCTATCTTATTACATTATTAAAACTTCGGTTACAACGAAATGTATACAACGAAATTCTGCTTATAATGAAGTCATTTAAATCCCATATAGCCTCTAAGCTATTAATTTTACTCCGGTTATAACGAACTCCGGTTATAACGAATTCTGCTTATAATGAACTCCGGTTATAACGAACTCCGGTTATATCGAAATCCGTTTATAACGAATTCTGCTTATAACGAACTCTGGTTATAACGAACTCCGGTTAATTCTTATATCGAAATCCGTTTATAATGAACTCTGGTCACAACGAAATTCAACTTGAAATGAACTCTTTTAAGAATTAAGATCGAACTCCGCTTATAACGAAATGAAACTACAGTCCCAAACACTTCGTTATAACGGGAGTTTACTGTTTAAATCGCTAGTAAATATTCTGCCAATAAACAATGCTCCAAAAATAGTCGCTCAATGTACATAAAGTAGACAGTTAAGAAGTTTAAGAATTCCCTTAGCCTATACAATAAATGCATGTGATTTAGACCTCTGCGCGGGTCGTATGCGGGTCCCGCATCCATCCCGCATCTATTGGTGACTGACCCGTCCCGTCCCGCAAGACCAGTGCTATAATGAACTGAACCCGCGGCTAACACACAATCAGAGACGGATTAAGAGTATATTGGGCCCCGGGCGGACATCAACCACGGGCTTTAGGAGTTCTTTGAGGACACCCCACAATATAATCTTACAGGGTCGTTACAATTGTTTCTACAATCTTCACTACCTTTTGCTATCCAATGAATTCGTAAGTCTTCTGATATATCGTCCCACAACCAAATGTTATACTCAAGTTGTATTTCTTTCTGAGTTAAAAACATGTTGCTCTTCTACAACCTCTGGAAATCGATACTCTAACTCGATAAAACTGGAGTCCCATACTGCAACTATTCGTTTGAATTATATTATATACAAATGAATCGCCAATAAGTACAAAGGAAGATGTTGAAGAAGAAAGTTCATAATCTTCGGCTGACAATTCTTGGGATTGTGATTGTAAGTTAAAGAATGTGTCTAGTTTAGGAAGTTTTTTAGTTGCTTTTCGCGAAGGTGATTTTCTTTTCTTTTAGTTGCCTGCGACTTAGGAATAGGATGCATTACTGAGAAGTGGAGAATATACTTAGACTCGAAAAATTCAATGAAAAAGTAGATCAGGACTAGTCTTGTTACTTTTAAGGTGTGCTGTCTATTAATTATCTCATTGTTATTGGTTCACTGTTCAAAATTAATTAAACTTTCATTATCATGTTATTGCTTTTCTACTCAAACATTATAATGCAACACATTTCTCAATACAAATATTACGCATTGTATTGGGCCCCCTTTAGGCTCGGGCCCCGGGCGACCGCCCCATCCGCCCCCCCCCCCCCCATAATCCACCACTGCACACAATAACACGCGCTAACCAGTATTCTCTACAGGATTTATATAATAATTAATAGGGTCTAAACTCTAAACACTCGGCGCACATTGTGGGCACAAAAGATTTACAGCCTTAAGGAATAAGGAAGACGGTATTACGTTTCGAGCGGATATTTGAACAGCGAATTCCGAGTTTATTATATGGAATTATGGAATAATTTTTACCGTACAATTCTTTCAATCGAAATCTTCTGCCATCTTAAGATAATATTGAGCATTAAGGATGTTTAGGAACTAAAAAGGCGACATTGTTACAATAAAGGTGCAATGCGCACCCCAAATGATGCTTAGCGAGAACACTGGCGCTAAACCGTACCAACCCGCATCACCCGAAAGAAGAGTCGTACCCCACCCAGAATCGGCTTTGTTCTTTCGGCGCCCCGCGTTTCCAACAAATACTTATAGTTTCCACAAAATGACCCAATTTTTCGCCCCCTAATCATGGCGCCCCACGCGATTGCTTGTGTTGCGTGTGCCCAAAGCCCGCATCCGCCCCGCCCCGCCCTAAAACTTGACCCGCAAGAACCCGAAATTATTTTCGCAGAGGTCTGATGTGATTCCTGTTAATAATAATTTGCGGACAATACGAACATATTTTGACGGCCTCATGTGTTCATATTAAGCGGAGTCGACTGTATTTTGTTTATGAGTCGTATTATCACTTTAATTCCTAAAATCTTCCTCCGAACCAATTTTCAAGAGGATATGCAACGTAAGGTACTCTCCTCAGATTTTGCATAAACAGTGCTATTAGTTATTAGCTTTATACTAGTAAGTTAGTTATTAGCTTTATACTAGTAAGTTAGTTATCAGCTTTATATTAGTAAGTTAGTTATCATACTAGTAAGTTAGTTATTAGCTTTATACTAGTTTCTATATATATCATATGACTCGCTGTGCAAATACTTAACTATGCGATTAACTGTGATTGATTGTTGCAGTCAAAAACCAAATAAATCATCAAGCGTGGGTACCCGGCTAGTCCGATACTGTGTTGTGTGATATTCAGTCTTTATTAAGTGCAAGCAGTTATCTACACACGTTAGTACTAACTGAATTATGTGTAGTTATTCTCCCAACAGAAATTCCACATCCTATAATAAGCAATAGAAATTTCTCAATTCTAAGGATTTGTTTGCGGTGATTTAAGAAAATTCCGAATATAGCGATATTCAAACAAGTAATGGATAATTCCACAACTAATTAATAATTCATAAATGTGGAAAGGGCACAGAATTATTCTCATTGAATAATTAGTTGGAATTGAACTTATGGTGATATCCCTCCTAATCAGTGTCTGTAGAATATTCTGGTACACAGTATCTGGTTAATGAATTAATATCTGTGTTCGAACTATCGAAGTATATATTGTAAAGTGAAAGTATTATGAAAGTATCCGGGGTAAAATAACTTTTGAGAAATAGTTTCCTTCTTTCGAAAGCCGTGCTTTATGCAGGGTTGATAAAAATCATGATTTTTTTTAAAAATCAAAAAATCCGATTTTTTTTATTTAAATCAGATTTTTATTATTTTTATTGTTTTTTTGCAATCTATATCACACTGGCGTATATTATTTGGCTAATAGATTAATTACATTGATAATGACTCATTATCATTGTAATTTGACTCATCATCAATGTATTTCTTTTCATTTTGCAAAAAACAATAGACATAAAAAATCTGATTTAAATCAAAAAAATCCGATTTTTTTGATTTAAATCAGACTTTTTTGATTTAAATCAGATTTTTGATTTTAATCATGATTTTTATTAATAAAAATCATTGATTTAAATCAAACAACCCTGATCGACACTGTTCTGAACCTTACCAGATGCAATATTTTGTTCAATTGGCATATATGTATGTAAAATACTGACGTTGTATTGATTTCTTATTTTTTTTGAAACTATTTATAAATATTGAATTGCATTCTTAATTTCTACTTAAATATTTAATTACGTAAGTACCTATAGTATATCAAAATTAGGTATTATAGACAAATAATACTATTGCGAATTACTCAAAATACTTTATTAAGGTCAAATAATTCCCTAAGGGAAGGGAACTAAATATTTCTCAACAAGTATCGGACGGACAGTATTTAATCCCGAGCAAATCCCAACAAATCCAAAAAATCCAAATCCCCAAAAAAAAGAACAAATCCCAGGCCTGTCCATGGAATCCCTGTAGGTTGGCAGGTATGCATTCACAGAAAGGATCTCTGAGGGAAATCCCAGTGGTAGCACCACCTACCCCTGATTGCGCTCCTCACAAGGAGAATAGACAAATAACTCAATCAAGTTTGAGAGATAATTTATAAAATCAAACAGGACATGGGCGGATCCAGGGGGGTTTAGGGGGTACCGGTTGCAACCCCCCTTTTGTGTTGAGTGGTAACTCTATCGCATTACTTTGTGAGTTTCCATTCTACCACAGATACTTGTGCTGCACCTCATGATAAGAAACACACTATTACAAAGTCCACCGATTAGCTATATAGGATGTACTAATGAGTAGTATCTAAACTAGTATTTGGATAAGATAACTAACTTTCGCAATAACGCTGTGATACTAGTAAAATAATCAATTGAACAACATAATAAAATTGGATAATAATAGTATGTTTACTAGTCATAAAATGGCATCTAAAATCATCTCTAGATGTATGAGGGTCGATTTTTTTCTGGGGGACACGCCCCCCAGACCCCCCTTGGAAATGCTCGCTTATGTATTAACAACCCCCCCCTTTTAAAAAACTCTGGATCCGTCCCTGCAGGATTTCATCCTTCTGTGAGGTGCGCGACTATAGGGACAATAATTTGGATTCTCGCATCTGGAATAACTCTATGCTCCATAGAGTTAATGCAAATTAACATTCTATTTATAGACATTCAAGCGGATTAATTATTAAAGGCATCTCAATTTAAAACTATATGAAATCCTGAACGACAATACAATAGTATTATTCCTTAATGATATTGAGTATAAATGAAATTTTGTATAAACAGTCGACCCGCTTAACTGGGTCACGTTGGTATGAGGATAGTATTACCCTAATTGTCGGGAACTCTATTAACCGAAAACATACCTGCCAACCTATTTGAGTCGTATCCCTGTACGGAGCTCCAATTTTCCCCTGTACATTGGAAAAAAATCCCTGTACACGCGAAATTTTATATCTTGCTCATGTTGGGAAATTACCCTAAATGAGCGAGAGAAACACTATACGCTTGATTATGAATTGTTACTTTAACAAAATGCTACATTTTGAGAGTAAAGACATTTTTAAGGTGTATTGACTTACAATCATTAATTTTGTCCCGAAATAAAATCCCTGTACAAATCTAATAATTCCCTGTACAGAACAGCAAAATGGTTAAAATCCCTGTACCGTACAGGGAATCCCTGTACGGTTGGAAGGTATGCGAAAATATGCTAACAAACTCTAATTTCGTGACGTAATCTTGTTAATGCAAACCCAATTAAGCTGGGTTCCTTTAACCTGTGGCTCTATTAAGCGGAGTCTACTGCACAATATAAATTATCAAAAGCATGTTAATAACAGAGATAACTTACTTGTTGTCTGAGTTTCAACTAATCAATGACGTTAGTTTTGTTTATAACTGTGATAGAATCTACAAACACAAGTAAATACAAGTAAATACAGTACATTAAATAAATAGCAGCATTATCAAAGAGGGAATAACCATTTGAAACCTATAGATTAAGTGAAAGTTTCAGAAATACTAGTATACGTATATGTTCGAAAAAGAGTAATTATAAGTAAGACAACTCACAGTAATTAGCTGAGAATGCAAGTATCTCTGATTCGAGCAAATTCCTTTTGTAATAAAATTCGTCAAATATAATATGGATACGTTTCCTAGCAAATGATACAAGAATAAAACATTTTATTAAACTAACAGAATACATTGTTGTTAAATTAAGAAATACTAACCTTATAAATTGACAAATTAAAATTGTAGAAATTAGATTAATTTCCGAGTTTACACAAATATATTCAATGTGTTAATATGAAAATAGTCTAAGTTGAGTAGAATTGTATAGAGCCACTAAATCAGCTTATTTATAGATGGATGCAATATGAGACTAATTATAGGAAAGTATTTATGCATATTCCTTCTGTAACCATAGACTTAACAAAGTTACTTTTAATATTACTAAGTTGTCTTAATAATAATCTCTAATAAGTAATATAATCTGCCTGCCTAATCTAATACAGTTTCTCAGAATTATTCTTAAAGTTGTTTAGAATTATTATTTATCTCACACTTAAAAACGTTTTTAATTTTTGGGTCAAATCGAAGGTACGAAATCCTTAACGTTATATCTCCTCCTGAGAGGAAGTACACAGGATAGGGGTATTAGGGGATCAATTCTAGCTTCTATGACTGACTTCAATAAAATATGTATTTATAAAGCTGAATACGATGAATATGGGCCTGTCACTGGAAAATTGGTTCCGGAAAAATTGGTCCGGTGGACCAATATTCCATGGAATTTTGGTCTCGGATCAATTTTTTCGGGGCCCAATTTCCAGTGATAGGCTTATTCATAAATCTTTTGGTCCCAATATGGCGAAAATTTGCCTAGGCTAAAATTCAAGTAAATTCGGTAACTAAATAAACACAAACCTCAGAGGGACCAATTTACCACAGAAGGACCAAATTTCCATGAAAATTTTGGTCCCCCCAGACAGGCCTGGGGTCAATTACTCTAAAATGTAATATATTACTATTACTATTACTTATATTTCTTCCTATTACTATTACTATTACAATTACATTATTATAATATGTAATATATTACTATTACTATTACTTTACTATTACTATTACTATTACTATTACAAATTACTAGACATTTACTACGACTCTGCTATGATTCAGAATGTCTGAAGTTTATTATTTTAATTGATTATCCCACACAAACAAAACATATTATCTAACGTAAGCAAACAACAAATTTTAATAAAACAACTAATTTCAATAAAGTGACAAATTCAAAACGATAATCATCTTGCCTTAAATATATTTTAACAACTTCCTATTTATTCACGAAAAATCAAATAAGCCAGTCCGAATTTATAGAATTGTAATAGATAATTCCTATTACAATAGGTCTATTACTATTACTATTACATCCTATTTGAAACACAATTACTTATTACTATTACTATTACTTCTAATCGTTACTAATACAATTACTATTACCCCAGGCCTGCCCCCGGACCAATTTTCCAAGGGGACCAAAATTTCCGTGACAGGCTAAGTATTGTGCATAGGAAATGTATTATGTAACCAAGGAGTATGAATTGTTTGTATAAATAATGTTCTAGAAAGGTTATGAGACATATTAATATTCTAAGGCAGGGGTCGGCAAACTCCGGCCTAGCTTGTATTCCAGTCCGGCACCACTTCCTAGGACATCTTGTTTCTTCTGGCCTAGCGCGCCTTCTTAACCCCCTGAAATGGCCTAATAGTCAGAAAAGTTTGCCGATCCCTGTTCTAAGGTGTAGAATACGTAAATTAATTAAGTATCTGCTATGCATTCTAAGTTCTAACCGCACATTCAACCTTCTAGCTTTAATTGGGCGATGGGCGAAATGGGACAATTACGTAATAATTTGGTGTGAAATTCTATTCTATTCCAATTGAATCCCATCTTATTCCCACAGGATTTATTTACTGATCCCATAGGCGCAAAGTTTTACAAGTCTGAGGTTAAATTTGGGGGGGGGGGGGCGAAGCGAGTGTAGCGAGCGATTCTTTCGGGGAATTGATTGTCAAATTGATTGCAACAAATTGATTGCAACAAATGACATTTTTAATGAAATATTACATATAATGAAAAGTCGAGTGAGCACTGAGCAGGGTCGAGTGAGCATGCTCATTGGGTCGAGTGAGCATGCTCATAAGTCATAATACATAGGGTCGAGTCAGCATGCTCATAGGGTCCATGCTCATAGGGTCCAGTGAGCATGCTCATAATACATAGGGTCGAGTGAGCATGCTCATAGGGTCCAGTGAGCATGCTCATAATAGAATGTCGGGTGAGGCGGGAGAGTCACGTGACCCCGTGTAGTCAACTTTTTTGAAATATGCATATCAGTTTTAGAATAAATAACTATTTCTTGTATTGTTGTATTTATTTTGTTGGAAAATGCTTTTTACTGTGCCGACTATACTATAGTATAGTGGCCCAGTATTGGTCTTAGTGCCTTGGTTATTACTGTGCCGACAATACTATAGTATAGTGGCCCAGTATTGGTCTTAGTGCTTTGGTTATTAATATTATTATTGTTATTGGTCCGTAGCCTCTCTACTGACCAGAGTTTTATTAACTAAGAGCCAAAATTTTCAGAATATGTGTCTCATGGGTCACAGATGTGCACCTGGGGTCACGATTTATTAATTTCGACTTGGGAAAATTTTTAACGGGACTTTTAGCTTTTTTTGTCCCATAAGAAAATAAATGCAATAACAAGAAAAAATTTAGAATCATTAGTATCAGAAAAGTATTTTGCAACTGATAGCTCTTCACGATTTTTTTAATCTGTCCTCATTTTCCCAATAATTAGGCTCAAAGTTGCCACAATTCACCCTTAACTTTCTAAAATCATAAATTCATTAATATTCAATTATGCAATTATTTCGTGGTTTCAATGAATAACTATATTTATGAATAATTCAATTAGATTCAGTGTTATTTCGATTCAAGTTATTGTTGATATCATAATTACAATAAAGAATTCTAGAATATATGAATAGTTAATTTACATTCAATAGCTATTACTATACAAATCAATTTCTGATATCATAGTTACAATAAAGTATTCTAGTGTATATGAATAATTCAATTTGATTCAATAGCTGCTACTATATAAATCGATTTCTAATACAATAGTTGTATTAAAGTTTTCTCCTATAAGAAAATTCAATTTAACTCAACAGTTATTCAATTTCAGAACGATTCTGATATTCAAACAATGGATTAATGAGATGGAATATCTATTTGTATAAATATTTGTCTATGTGTATGCTTGGTGCCCGAAATGTATTAGAGTGTAAGGGGGGTTTATAACGCATTTATAATGGAAATATAAACTTAATCCCCATATATCATTCAAAGTAAGCGAGTATGCTGATTTCAATTTTAAAACGATGACAGATATACAAACAATGGATTAATGAAATGGAATATCTATTAAATGACTATTCGTCTGTGTGCGTGTTTGGTGTCCGAATTGTATTAGAGTGATAGGGGGGGGATAATTATAACGCATTTATAATGGAAATATAAACTTAATCCTTTTGTCATTCTAAGTAAACAAGTATGCTTATTTCCAATTTTTAACAGTATATTAATATTCAATGGATTAAAGCAAAGTAAATTATATTGGGAATTTGTTTACTTAACTCAAATCACAGTGGATAACATTGCTCAAATAATTAACTATTTATATAAATTATTATCTATACATAACGAATGAATGGCATTAAACTCAAGGTGGTTCAAGATAGAAATAATTTAAAATCAACAATCGTTCCTTTGTACCATACAACTTGTTAAATGAGTCTAAACACTATGAGGCGTTCATAAGATGGCGAAAAAATCCAAAATTGCAGCTGTGACGACAGCATGATCCTTTGGAGGCACTATAAATAAACCACCACCAAAATATAGTGCCACAAAAGGAACATGCGTCGGCACAGGCTGCAATTTTGGATTTTATATTTTGTACTACTTGCAAACAAATTTAGATTTCGTTTCCAAAGAGACATTTCCTAGTCTTACATATTTCGATTTAAGCTCTTCTTCTATAACTTCACTCGAACAAAGAATTTTTGAGAGACAAAAAGAATTATCCGCAATAACTGGTTATTCTGTTCCATTCCATTGTGTTTGTCGGATGGCATGGATTATTCATGTGATTGATAATCTAGGCTTTTTCCTTTACATCTAGTCCCCATCTAGTCCCCGAAGTCACATCTATTACATCTAGTTCCCGAAGTCTTCCTATGAGCATTTTTATCCAAAACACACTTTTTTATTTTTTTTACAATTTTAATTAGTCAGCAATTATCACCTTTAGGTGTGATAAGATTTTTTTAAAATTACCCTTAATGTAAATTCTTGATAATTTGCTGCAAAATTTCGCAATAATATTGATTAGTACGTACACCGGATATACGTACTAAATTTTCTCTCCCGAGGGGTACGTACTAACCGAATTCTACAGTATCGTGAAATAAGTGTAAAGCACGCGGAAATCGAGAGGTACTTCAATAAACTTAAATGATCTATGAATAAGAACTTTATAAAGATCAGATTATTTGTCCAGGTTGAAAGTAGAAGTGTGTTCTTAAATTACAACGCGGATTTGGAAAAGTTGAAAGATGAATAGGGATTGTCCCTTTTGTGAGACAATTTGCAATTTCTTGTAATGAATTTTCATCCATTGGGATTCAATTTCTAATTCACAATATCTTAACAATCAAAATTAGTTCAATCAAAAGACAAGTACAAATATAACCAATAATGGAAAGTCATAAAACACATTAGGAATATATACAACTATACATACTAGCAAAAGAAGATGCAATTCTAAAATACTTGCGCATGATTTCAGAAAACTATGGTACCACTAATAAAGGTAGCAATTCTGACATGCACAGTGCTATCCTATAGGAGGAGTGAGAAAAGCAAGAGAGAGACTATAGCGAAAGGTATCGAATAAGTAAGCTGACTTACTCCGGAAGAGATACAGGGGAATAGACCAGGTAGTGTAGTGAATCCAGGTAAACAGGAAAATGAATAGGAACCAACTGTGTTAGTGCAAGTAAGCTCGCAAATGTTGGTATCAATGCACTCGTCAATATCTTCACAGAAATGAGGGGGGCTAAGAGTGAATCCTGGTAAACAGGAACACGAATAGGAACCAACTGTGTTAGTGCAGTTATGCTCACAGTAGTTGGTGCCAGTGCACTCGTCAATATCCTCACAGAAATGAGGGGGGTTAAGAGTGAATCCAGGTAAACAGGAACACGAATAGGAACCAACTGTGTTAGTGCAGTTATGCTCACAGTAGTTGGTGTCAGTGCACTCGTCAATATCTTCACAGAAATGAGGGGGGCTAAGAGTGAATCCAGGTAAACAGGAACATGAATAGGAACCTACTGAGTTAGTGCAGTGATGCTCACAGGAGTTGGTGCCAGTGCACTCGTCAATATCTTCACAGAAGTGAGGGGGTTAAGAGTGAATCCATGTAAACAGGAATACGAATAGGAACCTACTGTGTTAATACAGTTATGTTCACAGTAGTTGGTGCCAGTGCACTCGTCTGTATCCACACATAAGTTGTTGGTTGCATTTAGTGTGTACCCATCTCCACAGTCACAGTATGCACTGTCTGCTGTATTAACACAGTTGCTCTCTGAAGGACAAATTAATGTGTCATTGAAGCAATTATAAGACTGTATTGGACAGTTGACGTAATTGGAACTGTCACTTATTAAGTTCCCATTCAAGTTAGGAGGGGTTTCACAGGTGCCAGTGACTGTCCAACCAAGATCATTAGCAACGTGACTAACCCATGCCATATCGCAGTCACAATAGAATGGATTATTTATAGCATTTAGTGTGCCTAATAGTTTTTGTCTTTCAAAAAACACTTGATCGAGTGTAGTTAGAGAAGGAACGCCTAAATCGATTAATGTTAGACTGGGAAATGTCGCTTGGCGAAACGCATCGAAATCTGTAGGTAACGACAAACGAATAGTTATTTGTATCGCAACTAATGGTCCAGATAATGCGTTCTCTTCAAATGTGAAATTAGTGAAATAGGTATACAAATTCAAATGTGACAAAAGTGGCAAATTAGCAAACTGGTAAGAATAGAGGTGTTGTATTCCATTCAAACTCAAAAGATATAGTCGAGTATTATCGAAACTGCTTGGAATAGCACGATACCACTGTGCGTCTTCTGATTGAGTCAATGCTAATCTTCCCAAGTTAGGTAGAGCAAACATTGACGGCCAAATGGTTACGACATTAGGTAGCGTAAGGAAGAGGAGTTTTAATTCTCCTAAAGTTGTCGAGTTCAGGTATGGAAAGCAATCGAATACACCTTTACTAACTTCGAGGTATGTAAGGCTTGGGAAGTGGTTCAACAGAAAACAAGGATAATATACTACACCAGTGACTGCAGTTAAGTACATAACTATTACGTCATTAAAAGTCCCGTCGATTTCAACCATCATTGTAGTACCATGAAAATACACAAAGAATCTGAGTACTCCATCAGGAATATTGAGTGTGATAGTTGCAGTAGTCTCCGTCAAATGAACATAAAATCGATTATCAGTTACTCCACTCAGTACTATTTCACCAGCACACTTCTCTATCAGATAGCTTGTCCTGGTTCCGTTATCTGCATTGATTTGACAGATACTGTAGGTAGGTTGAATATTACACGATAATTCTGTCTCATCGCAAATCCCATGTACCACAGGGGTATAACTGCAGAGTAGCAGGAAAACAGGAATCGATAGGATCGATAGAAACATGAGATAATAGAATAATCAAGGAACAAGGTGAAAAGTGAAGTTTATGTAAATAATTATTCAATTTGGTTATTGTACTAAACTTAACATTAGTGATATGGGCGTAATATAATTGGAAGTCTATGTGATGTCTAGTTATACTCGTGTTTGTGGCTAACAGCAAAACAATAATAATATACGATTATATACCTAATATACAATGACGAAGATTTATAGTATAAGATGCACAGTACTAAAATAGTCTGATGGATTTCCGGCCGGCCGTACGCGATGGCCTGACTAGACCATTGGTGGTAGCGATTTTAAATTTAGACAGGAGATATAGAATTTTCTGGAGATGATCATCTCGAAGCCCGAATTCTCAATTTTGTCCTTGTTCGTCAGTTATATCAAAATTTGTATTCTGGTCTAGTGACTCTTTAATAATTCGAATTATCAATTGAAAATATAGAGGTTGTATTTACTTAAGGATGTTCTTTCTATATATCAATTAAAATGAATAGGTCGCTAATCAATTCTAAGTTTTATTAACGGTTTTTATATAAATCAGTATTCTTCTCCATTTTGTAAATACTCCTAGTACATTACTGATACTATAGAACATGCTATATACTACTTGATAATGACTGTATTTTATTATACTAGTTGTTTGTAAGTTATCATGTGCTTCATGAATTCTGCAATGAAAACACTTGGAACATACAGTTTATGATGATCCAATTTTATAACTCAAAATAGTAACGTAAATACTACAAGCATTTCTATTTCTATTTGTAATAATTATAATTTAATTAATTAGACGATTCTTATTTAAAATCTTACAATTCAAACAATAATTAAACTATATTAATTTAATTTGAATATTGAAATTCTATTTAATTAAAACATTGGGAGCGGTCTGTGCAACCAGAAGAAGCACACTCCCATCCCGCCTATGGATTGTTTTTTATTTCCTTATTTTGTATGGGCTTTTAGAGACCGTCTCTACATAAGTATAAAGAAGCTATTTATAATTTGTGTTAATTAAGATTTTCAAAAATTATGCCATGTCCTTTTCCATAGCTTGAAATGAAAGTTGATAACTTGATATCATCACCAAAAAGTTTCGAGTCCCAAGTACTAAGTATATATAAATGGATTCTAGTTAAAAACGTAACCTAATATCCAATTTTATGGTAGATTTATGGATTGCTATTTGAGATCACTGATCTACATAGAAATTACTACAAATATATAATAGTTCCAGTTTCACAACAATTCTATAATAAGAAAAGTATAAGCTAGATAGGATTTCTTTTTTTTGATAGATAGATTATACATTAAGAAATACATGTAAGGTGGATTAGAAGCAATCGAATTATCGGATTCACTCGGGACGTCTAGCCTACAAGTTAATAAATGTTAACTTGATATTGGAAACTAGAATAACTTAAATTAATGTACTAGAGCATAAGCCATGTACTTCACAGCACAATTAATTCAGTAAAACGCAATAGGCAAATTCCACTAATCCACTATGTTATACTCAGCATTTTTCATTTTTGTAGCAACGTATACTCTTATTTATTACAATTCACCCATATCAACTAATGTAAAATTTCCTACATTAACCAGTTTGAATAATTATTTATACAAAACTTATCTTTTAATTTGTCCTTGAGTATCATCTCATGTTTCTATCGATCCTATCGATTCCTATTTTCCTGCTACTCTGCAGTTATACCCCTGTGGTACACGGAATTTGCGATGAGGCAGAATTCACTTGTAATATTGGTGCTTTTAGTTCTTGTTCAATCAGGGGCAGCGCAGCTAATGGTATCAGGACAAGCTACCTTATCGAAAAGTGTTCTGGTGAATTAGCAGCATCTGGAAGAACTCATATTAACTTTAGTCTGTTTTTGAAGGGAAATAATGAAACTATCACACTGGATATAGCTGAAGGTATAAACACATTAATTGTGTATGCTCGTGATACAATCTCGATTGAATTCAACAAGACTCAAATTGACATCCGAACTTTAAGTATAGGTGGACCCAGTCCGTCTGTTGTTATATATTGTCCTTATGATTTCTTGAACTATTTCCCAAGCGTTACAGACCTTGTTATAGGCAGTGCTGTATTCGATCGCTTTCCATACCTAACCTCGACAATTTTAACAGAAGTACGTCTCGGCTACCTTACGCTACCTAATGTCGTAACCATTCTGCCGTCAATGCTTATTCTACCTAACTTGAATACTTTAGGATTGTTTCAGTTCAAAGACGCACTGTGGTATCATGCTATTCCCAGCAGTTTCGAGATTACTACTCGTATTGACTATTTATATCTGGTAGGTATAAAACACCTCTATAGTTACCAGTTTTCTAACTTGACACGTTTGACATATTTGCATTTGTCAAAATTTTTCTATGATTTCACATTTGAAGAGAACGCACTATCCGGATTAGATGGATTGACAGAATTATTTACTCGCGACTTGCCAACAAATTTAGATTTGGTTTCCAAAGAGACATTTCCTAATCTAACAAAATTTGATTTAACCTCTTCTTTATACTTTTCTTCTATAACTACACTCGATCAAAGCTTTTTTGAAAGACAGAAAGAATTATCCACAATCGTTGCTTTTAATGTTCCATTTAATTGTAACTGTGAGCTGTCATGGGTTAGTTATGTTGCTAACAACCTCAGTTGGACAGTTGCTGGTGGCAGGTGTGAAACCCCTTCCAGTTTGTATCGAAACTATATAAGTTATAGTTCCAATTACGTTAACTGTTCTATCCAATCCTACCACTGTTTTAATGATACTTTCATTTGTCCTTCGAGGAAGACTTGTGTTAGCACAGTAGACAGTGCATACTGTGAATGCATAGAAGGATACATACTAAATGCGACCAACAACTTATGTGTGGATACTAACGAGTGTATAGATAACAACATTTGCGAACATAACTGTACAAACACAATAGTTCCTATACATGTTCCTGTTTGTCTGGATACACTCTTTACCCCCCTCATTCCTGTGAAGATACAAACGAATGTTCTACTTCAAACACCTGCGAACAGAACTGTACAAACACTTTAGGTACCTATACATGTTCCTGTATGTCTGGTTTCACGCTACAGTCAGATATGTCATCCTGTGTATCAGGAGTTATTCAGCTGACGGCTCCTATCCTCCTTGCACTCCTCTCTCTACTCTTGCAAGCCTCACTTCTTTAAATCTCGTTAGGACCAACTCTATTATGTTGCAGTGTATTAGAAACTTCTGTGTGTTCACGAATACACAATGTTTGTTGTGTTCGCGAACACACAGCTTCAAACTTAGTGTATTTAGAACGTCATTAGTTTGTTACTATAAGTATCTATGTTATGGGTAGCTAATAGGTCATACTTTGCGATTAACTTATTACCCTAGGCTTACCTCATTAAGAATATCCTTGGATCTTAGCTGATATTAACTATAGGCAATATAAAAATTCGTGATTTTTACTATAAATCAAAAATACAGCCATTTGTAAATACGCTCCTAATTCTGGTCTCATCTAATTTTCATACGAACAAATCACAAATTAATGCTACGGTATAGGAGAGGATTCCAAATTTTCGCGCGCCTAAATCCAAATTTTGCAAAAATCATACTCCAAAAGGAGCATCTCGCGCTCCTGGATAACCCTTGCACAAGTGTTATAGATGTTTGCGCCCTATTCACTTCATTTGTGGTCAGGGTTTCATCTAGGCGTATTGGAGGCGCGTAATTTAAAAAGTAAACTTTTCTAGGCGCGCGAAAATCGAGAGATGCTCCCATAGACGTAATACAAATTGAGCATTTTAGGCGCGTGTGAGCGAGCTCAAACTTAATCTAGGCGCTGGGGAAATTTTGCCAGGATGAAAGCCTGTTTGTGGTAATCAATACGGAAGCAGCGTTTGGTGTCCGACATGTGACATGGGCTAAGAGGTAAATAGAGAACAACACAAAGTTGTGAGGGTTGGTATTAAAAGGAAGCAAGATGTGTTCCACCATGGCCTACTATATAATACGGCTAGATAAGTCAAGTATTTGCCATTTTATTTCCAGGCCAGTGTTTACTTTCTAATTGCTCGTAAAATAAATTACCTATCGTCATGGAATAAACTAAACTTAGGTTTTCAAATACGCTGGAAACATCTAAAATACTTTTGTGAATGATTTCTCATCGTATTTAACCACAATGACGTAATCAAATATACATACCCATATATGGTAATGATGTTAAATAAATGTTAATTTTTTAGATAATTTGAGAATCTAACTTTGCCGTTTTTATCCTAATGCATTTTTCTTGTAAAAAAACTAACTACAGTAACAAATTATGTCATTCCTTTCACTCAAATTCATTTCAACGTCAATGTAAGTAATAATTATGCTATTGTTATCAAACCATATGTTTTGTATTTTTTTGAAATGTATAGTTAGATTTTAATCTAAGTCTTAAAAGTGCTGTTTGACGACGTACATGTTGCCCAGTCAGTTTAATGACCATTCTTGGGACTTATTTAGCTAATGTTCACAAAATCTCTACTTCAATCTCTACTTCAAATCTCTACTTCATAATTAGTATTAATTACCATATATGGGTATGTATATTTGATTACGTCATTGTGGTTAAATCCGATGAGAAATCATTCTCAAAAGTATTTTAGATGTTTCCAGCGTATTTGAAAACCTAAGTTTAGTTTATTCCATGACGATAGTTAATTTATTTTACGAGCAATTAGAAAGTAAACACTGGCCTGGAAATAAAATGGCAAATACTTGACTTATCTAGCCGTATACTATAGTAGGCCATGGTTCCACCAAAGTATGATTAGTTCTGCTAAGTATGTACCAGGACTCAATTCATACTTTATGTCTAGTGTAAACATGCATTTACTGTGCATAGCAACATGCTAATAGAGCAATTGCTATAGGCAAACTGTATTACTATACCGTAAGTTTACTTCCTATTATAATACACCCATATCACTTATGCATAAGTTTCCTACAATAACCAAATTTGAATACACGTTATTATTTACAATAAACTTCACCTTTCTATTTGTTCCTTGAATATTCTAACATTTCATGTTTCTATCGATCCTATGGATTCCTATTTTCCTGCTACTCTGCAGTTATATCCCTGTGGTACATGGAATTTGCGATGAGCCAGAATTATCTTGTACTATTGGTACTACGACCATTGCCTGTACAATCAATGCAGATAACGGAACCAGGACAAGCTACCTTATAGCGAAGTGTTCTGGTGAAATAGTACAGAGTGGAGTAACTGATACTCGCTTTAGTGTGTATTTGACGGAGACTAATCAAACTGTCACATGGATATAGCTGGAGGTATAATTCAATTCTATTTGCATGCTTATGATACAATCTCGATTGAATTCAACAAGACTCAAATTGATATCCAATATCTGATTTTATTTGCACTCAGTTCGGCTGTTATCTATTGTCCTCATGATTTCTTTAACTATTTCCCAAGCGTTACATTTCTCAATATACATACTGTTGTATTCGATCGCTTTCCATACTTAAACTCGACAAGTTTAACACATATGAATCTCTACTACCTTACGCTACCTAATGTCGTAACCATTCTGCCATCAATGCTTATTATACCTAACTTGAATTCGTTAGTATTGCGTCAATCAGAAGGCGCACAATGGTATCATGCTATTCCCAGCAGTTTCGATAATATTCGTATTGATTTTTTAGATCTGGTAGGTATACAACACCTCTATAGTTACCAGTTTGCTAACTTGACAAGTTTGAGAACATTGTTTTTTTACAGTTTTTTCACTAATTTCACATTTGAAGAGAACGCACTATCCGGATTAGATGGATTGACAGAATTATCTACTCTGCACTTGCAAACAAATTTAGATTTAGTTTCCGAAGAGACATTTCCTAGTCTATCAAAATTTGATTTAAGCTATTCTTCTATAACTAAACTCGATCAAATATTTTTTGAAAGACAAAAAGAATTATCCACAGTAATTGGTGATTCTGTTCCATTCCATTGTGATTGTCAGATGGCATGGGTTAGTCATGTTGTTAACTATCTTGGTTGGACAGTTACAGGCACTTGTGAAACCCCTTCCAGTTTCAATGGGAACTCAATAAGTGACAGTTCCAATTACGTTAATTGTCCGCACCAATCCTATGACTGCTTCAATGATACTTTCATTTGTCCTTCGGAGATTAACTGTGTTAACACAGCTAACAGTGCCTACTGTGACTGTGGAGAGGGATACATACTAAATGCAACCAACAACTTATGTGTGGATACTAACGAGTGTAGTTGTTCTGGTTCCAACTACTGCGAACAGAACTGTATAAATACAATAGGCTCCTATACATGTTCCTGTTTATCTGGATACACTCTTAACCCCCCTCATTTCTGTGACGATACAAACGAATGTTCTACTTCCAACAATTGCGAACACAACTGTACAAACACTTTAGGTTCCTATACATGTTCCTGTATGTCTGGTTTCACGCTACAGTCAGATATGTCATCCTGTGTTTCAGGAGTTAGTCAGCTGACTGCTCCTATCCTCCTTGCACTCCTCTCTCTACTCTTGCAAGCCTCACTTCTTTGATTCTCCTTAGGACCAACTCTATTTATTCTTATTTATTTTCTAAACTTATTTTATAGTTACTATTCTTTTCGAATTTATATTTTTTATTCGTTTCGATGATTTCATTGACCCCTCTCTTTCTATTATTATTGTGATTGTCTCTTTTTATTTGTTTCATTTATCTGTAACTACACTCACTGATATTCGATGATAAATCTCTATTTGCTATTTGTTACTTTTATATTCAAATATTATTGGGATGCTATCTCATGTGATTTCTATGACCTTTATTTGTGGACCATCTATAAATTATGCAGAACCGAAGTCCAGTCTTCTATGGGATCATAAACTATTTAAGTTACCTATTTAACTTTTAAATATCCCTTTTTTATATCTGAACATTATGTAACACAATGCGACATGCAATAAATGTATGATGCTAGTCATCAATCACTTTGGTACTTCTAATTAAAATACTAAAAAGCAGCCTGTACTGTTTCTTGGTAAATCGGTTTCTCTTAGGCATGATTATTCCTTCATTGCTAAAGTATTATATGTGCATAATCACCACGATGATGACAAGTGATTCGTACTATAACTGGACAAACATAGAAATTCCAAGTGGGTCAATGGTCACAAAGCCATGACCCATGAACCATACCATAGGATGAATATGTGTTGTAACACATTACTATCCGTGATATGGCGTGTTCGCTCGTGACAGGGTCGTACAATACAAGTACCAGTATATACAGTGGTGTTCGCGTAAAACTAAGTCACATTTGGCACGAAATTCGCTTGCTAATGGGCGAACTCTCTATTAGAGGAGCATAATTAGCAATAATTTATTATAATATATATATATTTATCATTAATAGTTACTTCGGAACTATAGAAAATCTAAACTTACAGCTGTGCTGACTGCATATTTATTTGGAGGCACTCACTATATTTGGTGGTTCATTGACTAATGCTGTCTACACAGCTATAATTTTAGATTTTCCCTCCTAGGCTGGAATGAATATAAATGTTTCGACCCCTTTGGTCTCGTCAACTTCGCGATGGATCGCTTATCGCTACTACTCATTTAGAAATATTCCCTTAAGTATCTAAATTTTTATTTTTCAAATTTACCACTACACACAATAATTATTAATCAATTTCCAGTTAACAAAGTCTTCAGTATATGCATTTATCTGTAATATCCTTTGCCCTCCATGTACATATAAATTTTCATCGATTTGTATAACAGCATAAGGACGAGTCAAGTGAAGTCATAATAGAATTTGGAATTTAATGTCAATCTTAAATGAAATAATAACTGACACCATTCTCAACTAGTTAGATACTTCCAGGGTCTGGAAATAACAAGACCAAGATTAAATCAAAATATATTACATGAAAAACCCCGTCCTTTTTAAAAAGAAATTCTGATATCAGGATGTTATTCACCTTGCAGTTTATCAAGGGTATAGGGTGTACAATAGGTAACGACAACTGTGTGGAATAGCTTGACCTATCTGACTTATCTTATGATTCGGAATCTCACACGAGACAGATATGGAGTTACGAAATTCTCAGTGTGTGGTCTGTCTACAAAGAAGATGCCACTTGCCTATTTATGCCTTGTAGACACGCGAACAGTTGTCGAGGTTGCAGTGAACAACAGAGTTAGAGCTGTACTCAAATTGAGAGGAGGCGCCAATCGGCCAACACCTATTCATATAAAAACCAGGCTTAGCAAAGTCGACTTTTTGTTGTTAGTTAAATAAATGAATTTGCTAGTGTCTGTAAATTCTGCTAGAAAAGTTTTGCCCGATATGCAAGTTTAAAAATTGGAATTTGCTGATGTTATTTGAGTTTTGGAAAGAATAAATAGAAATAAATAAATAGTCATAACAACAACAACAAATATGTTATCTCTAAGCCTGTTTGTTTAGTGTAATAGCGACAGGTCCTATATAGAAATAAATAAAATAAGAAACACCATGTGCAACATAATCGCTAAAATTTCACCCAACATCACAATCCCAAACCGGAGTGTATCTTATATCAAATTCCTTCTTTTAATAATCAGCTATTTATTCTCAGTTTTATAAGTTTCAACAGCCAATAATTCGCGATTCGGGCTGAAACGAATATTCGAAATGTAACGATGAACCTTTTTCTAAACGAACGAATATTCGAATATTCGTTCGTTTGGATGACTAAGTATTAAATCAATTTCTAGAGACAAAATACATTGGAAAATAGGTTTTTGATAATGTTAGAATGGTATAATAATAGTTACAAAGTGTATTATACACAAGTTATCTAATAATCAGCTAGTTTAAGTGGGAATTTATATTTACGATATCTCTAAGCTATGCAAAAGTCTTGTTGTTGTCCAAAATTAGTTAACGAATATCCGTTTCAATCTAATATTCGTCCAAACGAATATTCGTTCAATC
Organism: Hexactinellida sp. DTS-2022; assembly: GCA_028753945.1. NCBI lineage: Eukaryota > Metazoa > Porifera > Hexactinellida > Hexactinellida sp. DTS-2022. Next base: position 11,997,099 of record JAPNXP010000001.1, read on the forward strand.
ATTTCGAACGAATATTCGAATATTCGGTATATTCGTTTCAGCCCTACCAATAATGCTGTTCGTATAGCGTCTTGTTGCAATCCTTCTGTGAAATTGGTTGTCTTGACGACTGCTATTTTCTCGACATGTTTACAAGAAATGAAAAGAATTTAAAGTTTGGCGAATTCTACAGAAAATTCTATTTATACTTTCTGTCAAGTGTTATTACTTATTAGAGCATATTTACTATGCATGGTAACAATAGAGCAATTGCTATAGGCAAACTATACTTCCGGGCTATTACAACACACCCATATCACTAATGTACAAGTTTACTACAATATGCAAATTTAAATAACTATTTACATAAACTTCAACTTTCACTTTGTTCCTTGAATATTCAACATTTCATGTTTCTATCGTTCCTATCGATCCTATCGATTCCTATTTTCCTGCTACTCTGCAGTTATACCCCTGTGGTACACGGAATTTGCGATGAGCCAGAATTCACTTGTGCTATTGGTACTTCTTACAGTTCCTGTACAATCAGGGCAGATAACGGAACCAGGACAAGCTACCTTATAGAGAAGTGTTCTGGTGAATCAGCAGAGACTGGAAGAACTTATATTAGCTTTAATGTGTATTTGACGGAGAATAATGAAACTATAACACTGGATATAGCTGGAGGTATAACCTATTTCTATTTCCATGTTCTTGATACAATCTCGATTGAATTCAACAAGACTCAAATTAACATCCAAAATCTATATTTATATGGATCCCATCCTGATGTTATATATTGTCCTTATGATTTCATAAACTATTTCCCAAGCCTTACATACCTCTCTATATGGAATGTTGCATTCGATCGCTTTCCATATTTAAACTCGACAAGTTTAACACGACTGTATCTCATCTACCTTACGCTACCTAATGTCGTAACCATTCTGCCGTCAATGCTTATTCTACCTAACTTGTATTTCTTAAGATTGGAACAATCAGAAGACGCACAGTGGTATCATGCTATTCCCAGCAGTTTCGATAATACTCCTATTGATTTTTTAGTTCTGTATGGAATACAACACCTCTATAGTTACCAGTTTGCTAACTTGACAAGTTTGCACGAATTGTATTTGACCAGATTTTTCACTAATTTCACATTTGAAGAGAACGCACTATCTGGATTGGATGGATTGACAGAATTATCTACTCAGTACTACTTGCCAACAAACTTAGATTTCGTTTCCAAAGAGACTTTTCCTAGTCTAACATATTTCTATTTAAGCTCTTCTACTGTAACGACACTCGATCAAAGATTTTTTGAGAGACAAAAATCATTATACATAATACATGCTTATTCTACTCTCCATTGTAACTGTGAGATGGCATGGGTTAGTTATGTTGTTAATAATCTAAGTTGGACAGTTTATGGCACGTGTGCAACCCCTTCTAACTTGAATGGAAACTTAATAAGTGAAAGTTCCAATTACATTAACTGTCCGAATAATCAATCCTACCATTGCTTTAATGATACTTTCATTTGTCCCCAGAACAGCAACTGTGTTAACACAGCAGACAGTGCTTACTGTGACTGTGGAGAGGGTTACACACTAAATGCAACCAACAACTTATGTGTGGATACAAACGAGTGTATTGGTAACAGCGATTGCGAACACAACTGTACAAACATCATAGGTTCCTATACATGTTCCTGTATATCTGGATACACTCTTAACCCCCCTCACTCCTGTGAAGATACAAACGAATGTTCTACTTCCAACAACAACTGTGAACACAACTGTACAAACACTTTAGGTTCCTATACATGTTCCTGTTTATCTGGATTTATTCTTAACCCCCCTCACTCTTGTGAAGATACTAACGAATGTTCTTCTTCAAAAAACTGCGAACACAACTGTACAAACACTTTAGGTTCCTATACATGTTCCTGTATGTCTGGTTTCACGCTACAGTCAGATATGTCATCCTGTGTTTCAGGAGTTAGTCAGCTGACTGCTCCTATCCTCCTTGCACTCCTCTCTCTACTCTTGCAAGCCTCACTTCTTTAATCTCGTTAGGACCAACTCTATTTATTCTTATTTATTTCCTAAACTTATTTTATAGTTACTATTCTTTTCGAATTTCTAACTTTTATAAGTTTTATTCATTTCAATGATTTCATTGACCCCTCACTTTCATAATTATTATCTCTTTTTATTTGTTTCATTTATGTGTTTCTCTATCTAAACTCACTAATCTATATTATTAAATCTCGATTGTTGTGTGTTTGTGTGTGTGTTTGTTTGTTTGTCCGGACAAGGGTGGGGTTGGTTAACCGATCTGAGGCTACGGTTATAATTCGATTTCTCGCCACGGTTAACCGGTTAACCGCCCATCCTACTCAATACAATAAATCCATTATAAAAATTTGATTATACTACAGAATAAGACTCAGCTGTATAAAGTATAACCGCATAAGTATATTAACTGATACATTTCGTGCTTTAGATAAATTTAAATCAATGTTGTCTAAGAAAATTTATTAAGTGGTGGTGAGAAATGGGTTTAGGACTACATATTCTGATAAAATTCAAAATTTTTAATACTTTATACATTAATTTGTAAATAACTCTACTGATATTCAACAGACCGGCTAACTGGTTGATAAAATCTCTAACCGTTAACCAATGTCAGCAACGGTTAACCGGTTAGCCGGTTAACCGAATCCAGCCTTGGTCCGGATTGTATTAAAGTGATGGGGGAATAGAAACCGCATTTATATATGAGATATAAACTAACTTTCAAATGTTATAATTGGTAAACAAAAGTTATAAGGGGTAAACAAGTATGCTGAACACGAATTTCGCGTTTATAAATTTCTCATATTAATATTTGTTGTTGTTGTTTACACAAAATAGGTAAACAAATTAATGAAATTCAAAATCAACCTAGAAGTTAGCTTCCAACGGGTATTATAGGTAAACAAGTATGCCGAACACGAATTTCGCGTTTATAAATTTCTCATATTAATATTTGTTGTTGTTGTTTATACAAAATAGGTAAACAAATTAATTTAAATTCAAAATCAACCTAGAAGTTAACTTTCACGGGTATTATAGGTAAACAAGTATGCTGAACACGATTTTCGCGTTTAAAAATTTATAATATTAATATTTGTTGTTGTTGTTTACACAAAATAGGTAAACAAATTAATGAAAATTCAAAATCAACCTAGAAGTTAGCTTCCAACGGGTATTATAGGTAAACAAGTATGCCGAACACGATTTTCGCGTTTATAAATTTCTCATATTAATATTTGTTGTTGTTGTTTACACAAATAGGTAAACAAATTAATGAAAATTCAAAATCAACCTAGAAGTTAGCTTCCAACGGGTATTATAAGTAAACAAGTGTGCTGAACACGAATTTCGCATTTATAAAATTCTAATATGAGTATTTGTTGTTGTTGTTGTTTACACAAATAGGTAAACAAATTAATGAAAATTAGAAAGATATCTAGCATTTCCATGGTAGAAAATGTGAGGAGTAAGGCCGCTCAGCGGCCGTTAACTTGAGGTGCGTAGCACCGATCTGTCGCAAAGCGACCGAGACCGAAGGGCTCGTATTTGATATAAGGCCAGAACACAATTTTCGATATAACTGACGAACAAAGACAAAATTGAGAATTCAGGCTTCGAGGTAATCCTCTCCAGGAAATTCTATATCCCCAGTCTAAATTTCAAATCTTTGTCACCAATGGTCTAGTCAGGCCATCGCGTACGGCCGGCCGGAAATCCATCAGAACTATTTCAATACAGTGCACTAATTGTATAAAACTATAGTAGTACGCTACTATAACGTTTTTACTAGAAGAAGTACACTAAAAATCCAAAATTGCAGCTGTGCCGACACATGTTCCTTTGGAGGCACTATATTTTGGTGGTTGGTTAACTAGTAGTGGCTCCAAAGGAAAATGCTGTCGGCACAGCTACAATTTGGGATTTTTACTGTGCCGACTATACTATAGTATAGTGGCCCAGTATTGGTCTTAGTGCTTTGGTTATTAATATTATTATTACTGTGCCGACTATACTATAGTATAGTGGCCCAGTATTAGAATCACTGCCTTTATTTATATTATTATTTCTCCGTAGCAGGTGCCCTGGCCACACCTGTATACATAGAGGGCTGAAACTTGGCATGTAGATTCGGAGTCGACGTCTAATTTGCACCTGGGGTTACGATTTTGTATTAACAAATTTTTGACACATCTTTAACACCTTTCAAAATTTGTCTGGTCCATAACTCAAAAAATGTTTTACTAAACCCCAAAATTTTATTTCACATTTGGATTCGCCATAAAATTCTGCGTCTGATGGGAGAAGAAATTTTTCAATAAAGGGGTCAATTTCTGCCATAAATGGGGGTTGAAATTTCAATGTTTACTGACACTTCAATTTCAGTAAAGTGTTAAATCTAATTCTATTGTTTCAACTTGTAATAATTATATTGATTTAACTTGTTAAATCCTACTCTAGTGATTCAACTTGCTATAATTATATTGATTTAACTTGTGAATTCAAGCTGGCTTCTATTTTGCAATTGAAAATTAAGATTATATATTTCATAACAACGACATATTATGTGATTATATTTACTTCTGCGAGAATATAATTGCACTGTTAATATACTGACGTAATTAATTATAAATAATTCAGTTTGTATTTAACTTATATAGAAGCTTCCAATTTGTATATTAGAGGTTATCGAGTGTGCGGAATTGAAATTTGATAGATAAATTAATTAATTAATTATTTATGACAAAATAATTGAACTTAATAATTGTATGTTGACATTGAAATTGGTGTCATATTATAAATAATATTAATAATTATTTATACTAATTAATTAAATATCATAAATCTCAGAGATCATAGAAGATAGAAACAAACTTTCAATATATCAATTGGTCCTTATGACACGTGCCACCTATACAAGTGGGTCTTGACATCTTGAGGTGATGATGACATCGTTAAAAAAATGTATTTTTACAATTTTGTTAATTCGACATTTAAAATGGGTTAGTTAATGTTGGTTGATGACCCAACACCCACTTAAAAAATGTTGAGTCATTACAGATTATATTCTACTGAAACTTGAATATCTCTTTAATGAAGTGAGCTGAATGGAAACTTCCACCACTCTAAAGGGTCGTTGCCTTCTGAAACACCTTTCTGAAATAATTTAACACCTTCATAGTGATGATGACATGGCGAAAAAAAAAATCCAAAATTGCAGCCTGTGCCGACAGCATGTTCCTTTGGAGGCACTATCAATAAACCAACAACAAAATATAGTGCCACCAAAGGATCATGCGTCGGCACAGGCTGCAATTTTGGATTTTTTTTTATTATTTTTTCTCCGTAGACGGTGCCCTGGCAAGAGCTTAAATGTTGATGGGCTGAAACTTGGCATGTAGGTGCGATGGGACCGTCTAATTTGCACCTGGGGTTTCGATTTTTGATTAACAAATTTTTGACACATCTTTAACACCTTTCAAAATTTGTCTGGTCCATAACTCAAAATATGTTTTAATAAACCCCAAAATTTTATTTCATATTTAGATTCATCTTAAAATTCTGCGTCTGATGGGAGAAGAAAATTTGTTAAAATTGGTTAATTTCTGCCATAAATGGGGGTTGAAATTCCTTTGTTTACTCAACACTTCAATTTCAATAAAACTGTGAAATCTAATTCCATTGTTTCAACTTGTAATAATTATATTGATTTAACTTGTTAAATCTTTCACTATTGTTTCAACTTGAGATAATTAAATTGATTCAACTTATAAATTCCAGCTGGCTTCTATTTAATTATAGTATTACTATACAATGGATTAAATAAAATAATATAATATAAGGAATTTGTTGACTCAACTCAACCAACCATGGATAACATTGCTAAAATAAATAACTAATAATATAATTTATTATCAATACATAATGAATGAATGGCATTAAACTCAAGATGGTTTATGATAGAAACAAACTTCAAATTTATCTCCCGTCCTTGTGGCTCGGATCAATTAACAAATGGATCATGACACCTTGAGGCGTTGATGACTTGGCGAAAGAAAATCCAAAATTGCAGATGTGCTGACAGCATGTTCTTTTGGAGGCACTATCAATGACCCACCAACAAAATATAGTGCCACCAAAGGAACATGCGTCGGCACAGCTGCAATTTTGGATTTTATTGTTATTGGTCCGTAGCCTCTCTACTGACCAGAGTTTTATTAACTAAGAGCCAAAATTTTCAGAATATGTGTCTCATGGGTCACAGATGTGCACCTGGGGTCACGATTTATTAATTTCGACTTGGGAAAATTTTTAACGGGACTTTTAGCTTTTTTTGTCCCATAAGAAAATAAATGCAATAACAAGAAAAAATTTAGAATCATTAGTATCAGAAAAGTATTTTGCAACTGATAGCTCTTCACGATTTTTTTAATCTGTCCTCATTTTCCCAATAATTAGGCTCAAAGTTGCCACAATTCACCCTTAACTTTCTAAAATCATAAATTCATTAATATTCAATTATGCAATTATTTCGTGGTTTCAATGAATAACTATATTTATGAATAATTCAATTAGATTCAGTGTTATTTCGATTCAAGTTATTGTTGATATCATAATTACAATAAAGAATTCTAGAATATATGAATAGTTAATTTACATTCAATAGCTATTACTATACAAATCAATTTCTGATATCATAGTTACAATAAAGTATTCTAGTGTATATGAATAATTCAATTTGATTCAATAGCTGCTACTATATAAATCGATTTCTAATACAATAGTTGTATTAAAGTTTTCTCCTATAAGAAAATTCAATTTAACTCAACAGTTATTCAATTTCAGAACGATTCTGATATTCAAACAATGGATTAATGAGATGGAATATCTATTTGTATAAATATTTGTCTATGTGTATGCTTGGTGCCCGAAATGTATTAGAGTGTAAGGGGGGTTTATAACGCATTTATAATGGAAATATAAACTTAAACTCAAGATGGCTTAAGATAGAAAGAAGCATGAAATTTATCAAACGTTCCTTTGTCCCGTAACAAATTGATAAATGGGTGTAAACACCATTTGAAGTTCATGACATGGCGAAAAAAAATCCAAAATTGCAGCCTGTGTCGACAGCATGTTCCATTGGAGGCACTATCAATAGACCACCACCAAAATATAGTGCCACCAAAGGAACATGCGTCGGCACAGCTGCAATTTTGGATTTTTTTAAATTAATGCTTAGTCATCCAAACGAACGAATATTCGAATATTCGTTTGTTTAGAAAAAGGTTCGTTCGTTACATTTCCAATATTCGTTTCAGCCCTACCGGCGGGCGTTTACCGTTCGTTGCCATGTAAAATTGATGGAAACTAATGTTGTTAATACACAATGCAACAAACTACTGTAGTTTTAATGCAACAAACTAGTTTTAAATAGCAAAATGATTCTTCATCAGTTTTTCGATATTAAATTGGGCCATAATTATAACTTACGATTTAATGCTTTTCTTTCCTTCCAATCCAGTGAGTATGCTCACTGGACCCTATGAGCATGCTCACTCGACCCTATGAGCATGCTCACTCGACTTTTCAATACCTCATTATTATACATATATTTTTACTATCCTAAATTATATTGAACATTTTATTTTTTATCCAGAGGGCACGGTAACACCCACACCATTAATGTTGCCTCCTTTCAACTTTTTACAGGGGGCCCCCCCTGTTTGCGCCACTAGCTGATCCCCATGGGAATTCCCACAGAAATCCTGTGGGAATGGGATGGGAATGGAAATTCCTCTCCCAAGGCTATCCTGTCAGTTGGGACCAGCCAAATGTGTCTGGATAATCGAAGAGTTCGGATATTTAGGTTGCACTGTACTATATTTGATTGGCAGCCCTAAGCCAATCAGTTTACCTCTCACGCTATACAGATAGGCTATGATTAGCTTGAGAACGCTACGAGCCACTGGGTTGTCTCAGCTGATGAGAACAGCAGCTGCCTCCGTTAGACAGCTGGGAGCTTCCGGTCAGGGAGACTTCCACACAGCGCAGGAGAGAGTCAAGCTGCTCTCCAGGGACCCGGGTAACGAGGCTAAGCTTAGGCTGTACGCTCTCTTCAAGCAGGCGACGCTAGGCGCCTGTGACGGCCCTAAGCCCGGTATTATGGAGTTCGTAGCTAAGGCCAAGTGGACAGAGTGGAAAGCCTTAGGTGATTACATAGTATTATGGGTATATACGGTAGAATCTCGTTAGTAGGAACACCAGGGGACCGTCATAATGCGTTCACCACCTGGAATCCGATATCCAGTGGCGGCGCGAGGGGGGGGGGGGGCGGGGGCGGGAACTCGCTTGTCTGATATAGGAGTACTTAATGTAATGCGGAAATGCTGTAAGCCCTGGACAGGCAGTCCATAATTAGCCGTTTTTCTGAGATGCCACCGCATACAAATATAGGTCATATTATTGAACTAAGTTTGTCATTAAAATAATCGACTTTGGTTTGAATGTGTATTTTGGAATGTTTACAACTAGTATTGGGCTTACCCCACCAGTGCATTGGTCCGTCCCCCTTTCGCCCCCCCCCAAGGGAGCTGTGCTGGCGCCCCCCCCCTGCAAATATAATTTGTATTGAAAAAGCTTTGAAGGGGACCAAAATAGTGTTTGTATTAACTGGAATTTCGCATTAACCGTGTTCGTAATAACGAGGTTCTACTGTATGTTACAGTGCAGTATACAGTGGATGCCGGTTAAAAGAACATCGTCTGGAACAGCATATAATGTTCTTATAACCGGCATAAATTATATAGGGTATATGCCAACCGTTTTCCAGTAGAATGTTCTTATATCCGGCACCTACTGTACTTAATAACTGGAGTAATGAGTATGAACTGTATATAACAATTCATATAAACACAGTATTCCTTTGCAAGCCTTTTCATACAAATGATATTGGTTAATACGAATTGATTAATACAGTCGACTCCGCTTAATAGAGTCACCTCGGGACCAGGTTAATTGACCCGATTAAGCGGAGAAATCTATTAACCGAAAAGATTTTAAGCCAAACTGTAATTCCGTCCTATAAATCCTGTGAAATGTAGACCCGATTAAGCTGATAAATCTATTAACCGGTGGCTCTATTAAGCGGAGTATATTGTATATCTATTATGTACTATACATATGTATATACACTTTATATAACTGAGTACTGCTTGCTTATGGCAGGGGGAATGACGCAAGGGGAGGCTGCCAGTAGCTACGTAACTTACGTGCAGGAACTGGTAAGCAGAGACTCGGAGGAGAGAGCAGAGAGCACACCCACCGACCCGACAGATAGCGTTGTGTACAGCACAGTAGACTCGTATGCTGAGATACGCCTTAACAGGTAATATGGAATAGTTATACTCTTTATATTGGATATTATAGAAACTCCCGTTACAGTACAAACGGAGTCACTAATCCGAACAGAGGTGTTCCGATTCAAAAAAATCTATTCCGATTTGTGAAACCTGGGGCTTATAATACAATTAATTCAACCAGAATGAATATATACTATACAGTACTCCAATAAGGTACAAATACTATTGTATTCAACAACTTTATGACAAAAAACTGTAGCATAGTGAACTGCCGTTATAACGAAGTCGGATATAACGAAATACCCGCTTATAACTAAATGGATATTTTCCCCCCAGAGCACTAAATGCATTAATTATTATCCGGATATACGAAGTAATTCACAGGTCCCAAGCACTTCGCTATACCCATTGAATAGCCATTAATTAGGACCTGATTTGTGGAACTCTTTGTTCGTATTAACCGGAATTTCCTATTGACTGTATTCATACTAACTAGGTTCTACTACGTATATTATTTATTGTTTATTCGAATCCGGTTTTATCTTACTACCCTACACAGGCCCGGTAAGTATAACGCTATAACGTGGGAGATGTATGGACAGATAGGAGAGCTGTTGGAGAGAGCTAGCAGGGAAGATGTTAAGTTCGCAGTTATAAGAGGGACAGGGGAGTATTACAGCAGCGGAAATGATCTGGGAAATTTCGCGAATATTCCTCCCGAGGGACCCCAGAAGATGGCGAAAGACGGTGAAAAAGTTTTGAGGAAATTCGTCGCGAGTTTTATTGATTTCGATAAACCTTTGATTGCGGTTGTTAACGGCCCGGCAGTGGGAATACCCGTTACAACGCTGGGGCTGTGTGACATTGTTCTCGCGAAAGATACCGCTACTTTCCACACGCCCTTTACCAGTCTGGGACAAACCCCAGAGGCTTGTTCCTCCTACACCTTCCCCCTAATCATGGGGCCGGCCCAGGCAAACGAAATTCTGCTTTTCGGCCGGAAGCTAACAGCTGTGGAGGCATTCCATAGATCCCTGGTAACCATGGTGATACCCTCGGCTAGCTTCGAGACTGAGGTAGCCTCGAAACTGCGAGAATACTCTGCGCTGCCTCCCGTCGCGCTGCGAGCCTCCAAACAGCTGATGAGAGGGAGGGAGAGAGATAAGCTGCACGAGATAAACAGCAGGGAGTGCGCAGAGCTGGCAGAGAGATGGGTATCCGACGAGTGTATTTCCGCCGTTATGAAGTTCTTTCAGAGGAAACAGTAATGCGAAATTAAGGATAGATATATTATGTTATGTGCGAATAATTAACTAATAATGTAGACAAAGGAAATTAAATCTTTGCTTATATGTTCTTCAACAAATTTGTCTAAATATTTTACAATTATTATTTGAATTTCTGCAAAAAAAAACGGGTTTTTCCGCCTATTATCCGACTCTGATCCACCCTGAAAATTTCATCCAGAACGAAACAATATTTCTTAGAGAGTTGGTTGGGAGGGTACACTTGAGGAGAATTTGTGATAACATATCTCTCTGGACTATAAGCAAGAATACGGGTGTCAATCAAACTGTGCTTTAGAGAAGTGTTATGAGCTGCCTAATGGCACTGTTTGATATCGGAGAAGAGAGATTCCGTACACAGAACCAATATTCGAGCCTGTAATGATAGGATTGAGTGCACAGGGATTACAACACAGAATCATAGCTGCATCATGAATTTTGACATTAATCTACATCCTACCTGGACAGCAATATTATACTATCCGGGGGCAATACCTTGTTCCCTTGGGTTAGGAGAGCGCATTAAGAAGGAACTAACCGCTTTAGCTCAGCTGTGAGAATTAACCTTATATTTCCTGAAAGGAAGTACAGTATATGGATAGGGAATCCATTCTAGCTTCTATGACTGACTTCTATAAAATGTGTATTTCTAAAGCTGAATACGATGAGTATGGGCCAAGCTTTCAACGGGTATTATAGGTAAACAAGTATGCTGAACACGAATTTCGCATTTCTAAAGTTCTATTGTGAATATTTATTTTTGTTGTTTACACAAATAGGTAAACAAATTATTGAAAATTCAAAATCGACCTAGAAGTTAGCTTTCAACGGGTATTATAGTAAACAAATTATAAGTATTGCAAATGGATAAAGGGATGTATATAACTAAGACCAATATTTACTAACTAAGTAATCAATTGTTTAGTGAGGAGTAAGGCCGCATAGCCGCCGTTAACTTATGCGTAGCACCGATCTGTTGCAAAGCGACCGAGACCGAAGGCCTCTTAATGTATATAATCCCCATTCGGTGTTAGTAATATTATTTATCTAGTAAGCGTATTTAGCAGAGCTATAAATATAGTTCAATTGATCGAAATACAAAGGAAAGCTATACAATCGTTGCTGGTCTTCTTGTTGGAGTTCTCATCATTATGCTATGTAATGGTAGCTACTGCTTTATGTGGCCACTCACTTATTACTTTTGAAAAGATTGGGATTTTTCTCATGGTATACATGGTAAATAATGACAATATCAAGAGCAATAATGTTTTTTCTAATACCACGCCTCTATTTAATTTTCGCATACATTTTTTGTACTCTTAGTAAAAGTATCATAGATATAGATACTCTTACATATATTTATCTCTCAGATATTCAATTATATCTTATATTCAGTATTTTAAAACTTTGGGGGAAATATTAACTTGCAGTTAAATGTTCTTTGTAATTTGTACTTTTAAATTCCCGAATTTAATTATTTATTAGTATATTACTTTTTGTATTAATATTACAAAATACCTATGCCCCTATTGAGGTTGTATAGTTACTCAATAATAACCTGATACTTTCATCGTAATTAGGCTGGTTAGCCAACAGTATTAATAATAGGTTTTACTTTTGCATTGAACAAATAAGAATGGCAAGTTTAAAGAAAACTAACTTTGTTGAACAAATAAAAGATACCCGAAAGAAGATACAAGACAGCTTCAAGAGGTCTCATGAAGCTCTACGCGTTAGGGAGAGTACCCTCCTCTCTAGAGTTGATCGCATAGAGACAGAGTACAATAGCAAAACTCAGGAAATTAATGAATTAGTGGAATCTCTGAATAACATTATATCTCTCAGCTCAAACACACTCAAATCTAATAAAGTAACAGATACACGCGAAGGAGTAACCGCGCTAGTTAACCACAAGATAGCAGAGCTAACAGCTGATATAGACAGTAGAATTGAGTTCGAGTGGGACAGTCTATTCGAGACTGACATTGAACAGCTAGGGAGTATTAAGCTTAACGGTCAGACTAACGTATCTCCCACCCGCACATTCTCTCCCCAAGTGAAGCCTGTTGTACCGGACTACAAGGCTAAACGGCTGCCTACTGCTTACTGCTGCAAGAAGTCTAGCGAACAGAAAGCTCCTGGGGAATTTAATAACCCCAAAAGCATAGCTGTGCATTACAAGACTGGACACATTTATATTGCGGATTTAAGCAACCATCGAGTACAGGTATTTACCTGTAACGGAGACTATCTCTTCATGTTCAGTGAGAAGATGAATCATCCAGTCGGTATCTGTACAACTCGTAATAGCGTGCTAGTTACACAATGTAATGGGCATTGCATTAATATGTACGAGCTAGAAGGGAAACTAATCAAGAGTGTTGGTAGCAAAGGGAGTGGAGAAGCTCAGTTCAACGGTCCACACGGTCTGGCTGTCTCTGATAGAACTAACAATGTCTATGTGTGCGATTGTATAAATAACAGAGTTCAAATCTTCACAGAGGATCTCAAGTTCCATTCCATGCTAGGAATAGGTGTGTTTAACTATCCGCGTGATATAAAGGTTACACGAGACAGAGTATTGGTGCTAGATGAGAGTGATCCGTGTATGTTTGTGTTCGATTCAAATCACGTTCTAACCAACAGACTGATAACTCGTGGCAATGGTAAGCAAACAAACAATTCATTCTGTTTCGACGTAGACAGAGAATATAACATCATTATGAGTGATTACGATAATCACTGTGTGTGTGTATTCAATCAGGAGGGAGAAGAGATACACAGAATTGGGAAGAATGGTCAGGGTATTGGGGAGTTCATTAAGCCGTATGGAATAGTGCTAGACAACACAGGACGGATTGTAGTTGTGTGCGAGAAGGATACTGCTTGTCTGCAATTCTTTTGAATTATTTGCTTAAATTGCAATTTTAGTACTTTGTGTGTCTGTGTGTAAAGATTTAGAATGTACACGTCCAAATAATAACATTTCAGGGGCGGCGGAAGCAGTTATGAAGTGGTCAGGCCATGGCTTAACCGGCCTAACTAGTGACGTAAGACTGTTCAGGCTATTGGCCTGACCGGCCTGACCGCTTCCGCCGCCCCTGCATTTACCAATTGCCAGCAGTTACTAGAATTACTAAACGATACTTACTATATTCTTCCAAAACAGGATTGGCTATTTACTGTCTGCAATCCACATAACATTTAATAAGATCCTAATTATTTGAGCACGCTATTTTTGTTTTAATAGCATTTTGTACATTCACCTAACATTTCTTAAATATTGTGTATTAGGTTATCTTAAGTCTATTTTGTAATATTATATTAGGTCTATTTTAATGTGCCGCCTAGGCGACTATACTATAGTATAGTAGCCCAGTCGAGAGTATATTCATGCAACCAATTCCAATCAGTTATTTGTGTTTCTTCAGTTTTTTTAATCAGTTATTTTACAGCATTTTCTTTTGGAGGCACTATTAATCAACCAACGACCAAAATATAGTCCCTCCAAAGGACATGCTGTCGGCACAGCTGTAATTTTAGATTTAAGTATCAGATGGAGAACTACCTTTCTGGAACAGGAGGGATAAATTCTTTATCTGCAGTGCAACCTCGATTATCCAAACTTTGATTATTTAAATAAACCTGGCAGGTCCCTATGTGTTCAATAATTTAGTACATCCTAAATTATCCGAACCTGTTTCACTGCTCCCAACTAGTTTGTCTAATCAAGGTTGCAAACCGTATTTTGATATTCGATCTTTCCAAACCGTTAATACTACGTAGAGCAGCACAGCATTTTGGCATTTTCTTTCTAACTTCAACTCACTTTTAATTAATAGCCTGAAAGTTAAGATACAAACTGTTTGAAGGATCCTAGCACATGTTGTGGTATTGCATTCAGAATCTGTTTACAATGAAATCATAAACATCTAATAAATCATCGCTTCGTTTATTTCATAATGTCTCATTTTATTAGATTTTCCTACGCCTGTAAGTACTAACATAGTTCTGCAATATTTGTGACGCTTCAGAATCTCTCATGACTCAACCTTTGCATACCACTGAGTAATAATATACCCTTGAATGAATTCCACTAGTACCTGAGGTAACTAGGGTCTCACTATAGGCTTAAGCCAGTTGGTATATGCCAGCAGTAAGCAGAGTGCATTGAATACAGCATGCCTTCTGTACCTGATAGCGCTCTTATACTAGTTGTATGTCTGCTCATATTTATAATCCTCTCGCTAGTCACCAACGGGGTATTCTTTTCAATTTCTCTGTACAAGAATATTCGCTCTAACCCCAAAGAACTTCCCAAGAAGCAGTCGACAGAGGCTAGGCCCCGTGAGTCCGCCTATGTCCATATGTCCGGTGTGCAGGACCAGGAGGGCGAGACTATAAATCCGTACTACACTACGATGGGACCACCCGCCGCCCCGAGCAATCTGTCCCCTTACGCCAACCTAGCGGATGTTTCCAACTGATGCATCGTACTGTACAGATTGTGTGCGGATTTTATTTTTGAGTGTCGTTATAAGTTGTGTTAGCTATTCACAATTGAATTGTTAGAGTTTCTATTGCTGCTTGAGGGTAACTTAACTGTCTTGGCATTGAGAGAGGAATACCGTATTTCCCCGAATAAGCGCCCGGCGCTTGTTGTTTTCGTGAGCCGAATTACCACTAAATTTTTCTGAAAATCCAGAAAATAATATTTAGGTGGATTTTAATTAATGGCTCTCAGCGACAGTAAACATATCAAAATTGCCTAAATCAATGCAATTCCATTTATTAGACTGCAATTACAGTTATTAACTAATGTGTATTCATTTTTATCATACTAATGCCGTTTTTATTGATTCGGGGAAATACAAATTATGCACACTAATCGGGTGCAAATTAACTTATTTATATTTATTACAGCATGCAGCATGCAGCAAGCATTCGAAACATTCCCAATGTATCCTAATATAACTAATAAAATAACATTCACTGTTGCAGTTTATGGATATACCAGGTGTGCACGTTTGCACACCTGGTATTATACAGGCAACAAAATTATCACGAAAACAAACCAGATAATATTTGACATACTATTTACTTATGTTGCTCTCTTTTTATGAATCTTACGCTCATGACTTTATGCCCATAGTAATTATGTATATATAATATTACTAACTAGTTATTCCTTATTATTATGGCAACCGTACAAGATGCAGCTAAGCAGTCACTGGTTAGTTTCAGCGAGGAGGACACTTCCTATATTCTGGCTAACCTGAATAAGATGAACAACATGCTACGAGAGTACCCGAGTCAGACTCAGCTTGTACAGGACTCCGACGGCTGTCTCCGCGTGTCCCATCGCTCTCAGCAGGAGTACCAGCTCACGCTACAGATCCTGGAGAGACACTTCCAGATGAAATTCAATCGAAGCTTAACCGAGCAGTCTGAGCCCGTCACTGCTCTTATAGAGCTCGACCAGTGCACTCACCAATACGTCAAGTCTAACATAGACACACTCAACCAAACACTGGCATGCGAGTTCCATAGAGTCTCCATATCTCTCAGTGAGGGCTGCGACCTACAGATTACAGGCAAAGACACTCGCGATATTGAGATAGCATTTAGGTTCCTGCGCAGCCAACTTGAGAGTCTCTACAACGACAATATACCAAATCAGTCCCAACCAAATGACCCCCAATATCAATCTAGTACTTCCCATTCAATAGACCCTAATATCCCTCCCTCCCAATTAGACCTTCCTCATCAATCGCAACCAAATGATCCCCAATATCAATCTAGTACAGATCCCCAATATAAATATAACACAGATCCCCAATATCAATATAACACAGATCCTACTTCCCATTCAATAGATCCTAGCCCACTCCAATCTTCCCATTCTTCTCAGGACTCCATGGACTTCTGCCTGAAGAAATGGATAATTCCGGACACATTGTTTGATGCCTGTCAGAGCAAGATAGACTCTATATTCAGGCAGCATGACTGTGCTTATTCTAAACAGTACACCGCAACTCAGAACGTTATAATTGAGTACGAGGGCAGCTCTAGATCAATAGAGTTAATCAAAGCAGAGCTGGAGACCCTCCGACAGCAATACACAGCCCTCAACCCACCCACTGGCGCTCATAGCAAGTATTCAGACGAGCTATTGGATTCTCAGTCCCACTTCTCTTATCAAGAAGAACTGGCTAGTCCCCCTCCTACCCCTCCTTCCCCTCCTTTCCCCCCTGTTTCTACTATACCTACTGTCACTACTGTCACTACAGTACCTATTATACCTACAGTTGATTCAGAACTGCCTGAGCTAGACCAAACAGCGCAGCTGGAGTTCATTCAGCCGATCTCTCTGCAGCAAACTAATCCATTCTATTTCGACTTGCATCCCAGCGTTGCTAGGAGAGATGGAATGTCGCACTCTCCTGCTGCTGAACAGGCGATGCAACCTGCAAATACTAATCCCGTTCTTAACAATTTCTCTCAAACTCCAGTCCCAGAGCCTATCCATGCTACTAGATCTCCAGTTGACGTACCTATACCAAATGAATCGGATTATTCCAGAACTTATGACCCTAACGTTAACACCAATCAGTTCCAATCTAATCCCCGCTATCCCGCTAAAGAACAATCCTATTCAAACCCCCAGACGCCCGCAAGCGGCAAGTCTAAAGTTAAAACCAAAGAGAACTCCCTCACCGAGGCTATGCGGGGAAAGCCTTCTACCCAGCCTCTGGTCAGCACCAGCTCTTTTAACGACCCTCAGCTTGTCACTGGTATTGCTTCCACGTCACTGGACACAAGTAAACAACAACAACAACAACAACAACAAGAGTATATCCCTGGTTCAGACCCTCAGGAAGATAGATTCTCCCACCAGTCGCTAGATGCGATTATTCCCTTCGGGGATAAGTTCGCTAGTGTTGTCACTCTCCCCAGCGACGGGAGCTACCAGGAGGCTCGCAAGCTGGAGAATACCCTGATTGGTCTCAGAGTCGTACAGTGCCCCACCAGGCCCCGCGTTTGCACTGTTGTAGCCGACGAGAAGGAGCTGCTGGTGTACGCTCTCAAGGCGCTGAACAAGAAGTTCGGACAGCTCGGGTACCTGCCCGGCTGTAACGGGATCCCTGTGACGTCACAGGGGACCAGCTGCTTCGTAGAGCTGGACGATAAGCCCAGCGAGAGCAAGAGCGCCAGGCTGCTGGCCAGCCTCTCGTGCGGCTCCGGTCTGAGCATTAAGATTAAGTCTATGAACTTCAATGGCGGGAAGTGGGACGCTGTGGTTAAGTCAGTGGAGCCAAACGCGATAAGCTCGACTCGCCTGGAGTACGCAGAAATACTGGAGGTAGTGGGGCCTGGCATAACCCCAGCTCAGGGGCGCCACATGGCAGATAAAGCCGATAGGCTGGACTACTGGTGCTTCTATGACTCTAAGAGTAAAGAGAAATTCTGTAAACACATACTGCGACTCGTAATACCGGGCTGGAACCCGAATGATTTCAAAGCGAATAACCTCAAAGATAGCATTGTATCTATCCTACGCTACTGCAACGGAATGGGGTTTACAGCAATAGCCTTCCCTATAATCGGCCACGAGTCTAAGCACATTCCTATTCCCCTGTCCGCCCAGGCTCTGCTGCGGGCTATTGACGAGTTCTCCTCTCGCTGCCCCCGCCCCGCCCTGAGACAGGTGGACATCGTCATCAACAAGGAGTCCTGCATTCGCGCCTTCCAGTACCACTTCATAACGCCCATACAGCGGCACCTCAAGGCCTCCGCCAGAGGCAAGAAGCCCGTGACGTCAGAGGGCGCGTCGGAGGAGGAGGAGACCTGTCCCATCTGTCTGGAGGCGCTGTTCGCAGAGGGCCAGAGGGTCCGGGTACTCGCGCAGTGCAAACACAAGTTCCACGACCTCTGCATCTCCAAGGCAGTGGAGAGCAAGCCCCGCTGTCCCCTCTGCATGAGTCCTCTGGGCGTGCAGCGTGGGGACCAGCCCCCTGGGGGGAGAATGGCACATGCCGTTCTATTCACCCCGTTACCAGGGTACCCCCGGGTTGGCACTATCAGGATTCAGTACGACATCCCTGGGGGGGTGCAGACGGGGGCCCACCCCAGTCCCGGGACCCCGTATCCCCCCACCAGCCGGACCGCGTACCTGCCTGACAACCAACAAGGGCAAAAGGTATTAGCTCTCCTCGAAACCGCTTTTGAGCGGGGGTTAGTATTCACAATAGGCACCTCGCGAACGCTCGGCCTTGATAACGTGATAACCTGGAATGATATCCACCATAAAACAAGGCAGACAGGACCCGAACACGGGTACCCTGACACTGGGTATCTGGAGAGAGTAATAGCGGAGCTGAAAGACAAGGGGGTCGAGTGAAACACACATACAACCTTGTGTATACTCTTATTACTCTTTATAATTGTGATAATGTTTGTGAAACAAACCTATCTATTACCAGTATATTATGCTATATACTTTAATTATTTGATTGTTTTATCGTGGACATTGTTCTTAGCTTTCTTACTCCTATTTATATGTTTCTGCTTAGTTTATGTGCTATGCTAGTTATTAGCCCTCGCTCGACAGGATTTATATTATTGGGAGGGATAACTTATTTTGGTCCAAATCGGGTTAGTTTCCTTCATCGTTATTCCATTGACGTTAATTTCCTAGAATAGATATATTATACATTTTATTTAGTGTATTCCCTTTCCAAGTCTGTACTATAATAGTAATTTGTCCCTGTGGCTTCTGTATTATTAGGATTGTGAAATTAGTTTAGTCTAATAATGCTACGGCTTAGTCCTAACTCGTAATTCAGTTACTTTCTATCGAGTTCACATAGATATCCAAATATGGATAACGAACTGTGTCTGTACATATAATAAGCTATCAAATTGTAGTTAGGTTCAGGTACATAATTAGCGCATATTTTATGAGAATTGACAAGAGCCAATTAGGACAATACTGTATTATACTTTATAACATGACACACTCTGCTCAGTAGCTAGCTGCATGGCCACGACTTCAAAGCACTTCGCAGGCGCTCCCGTCACCTGCCACGCCTTCAACAAGACCCGCTCCGAGGTGGCCATCTCCCCCAACAACCACGAGGTGGAGATCTACAGCCAGAAGGGCGCCGACTGGGAGCTGACGGCTACACTCAAGCAGCACGAGCAACGCGTCACCAGCATAGACTGGGCCCCGGCCTCTAACATGATAGTTACCTGTGGGGTAGATAGGAATGCATACGTGTGGACTCGGGAGGGCAGCGAGTGGAAGCCGGCACTGGTTATCCTCCGTCTGAACCGGGCTGCCACCTGCGTGAAGTGGAGTCCCAGGGGGAACAAGTTCGCGGTTGGGAGCGGCGCTAAGATCATATGCGTCTGCTACTATGAAGAGGAGCACAAGTGGTGAGTACTGTATACCCATACCATAGTGATACGGGCCAAACCTGGGACATGGGTATCTAAATTTGTATTACGGGGGCAATAGGAGGGGGTATACAATGTTTGGTATTTGCTATGGGGTCAACTGTTAGAAATTGGGAATCGCTGTCTTACTATCTACTGTAGGTATGGCTATAACAAGTTGGATTCTACACAAATAGCAATAGCCACTGTACTTACTCCAGCGATTCCCAACCTTTTTGGGAAGCACTGACTTAGTCTATTACAGTGGTTCCCAACCTGGGGTCCACAGAATGACTATAGGGGTCCATGGTTGAAAAAGGTTTGAATTGCTGGTCTATTAGCTATCTCATCATTGCTATATTGAGTTTTCTTATTCAGTTATATTAGACAGTGAACTCTTGTTATAACAAGTCCAATCTACCATTACTTTACTGTTATAAGCGGAGTAGTATCAACTACTTTATCCTTCTGGGGAATAATTATAACCTCGTTAGCTTGTATCTCGTTATACCTGTGCTGTATACAGTCGAAATCGGGGTTTTTTGCGTATCGGGTTTTTTTGCCTCTTTTCCATGCATTTAGGGGGAGCAAAAAACCCCGATTTCGACTGTATATTATATACTTGTAATGTATATACTATAAGCTTTTATCTCGTTATACCTGTATATACTATAAGCTTGTACTGTATATAAGCTTGTATCTCGTTATACCTGTACTGTACGTATATACTGTATGCAGGTGGGCGAGCAAACACATCAAGAAGCCTCTCCGCTCCACGGTGCTGGGGATAGATTGGCACCCTAACAACTGCCTGCTGGCTGCGGCATGTGCGGACTTCAAGTCGCGCGTGTTCTCTGCCTACCTGAAGGAGATAGAGGAGAAGCCGGAGGGCTGCAGCTGGGGCAAGAAGATGACCTGGGGTAACCTCATGGGGGAGTACTCCAACGAGGCCTGGGCCCACTCGGTCTCCTTCTCCCCCTCCGGGGACCGGCTGGCCTGGGTGTCCCACGACTGCACCGTGTCCGTGTTCGACGCGGCGGGAGATAAGCTGCACTCTATAAAGCTGCCAGAGCTGCCATTCCTGTCCTGTCTGTTCTTCTCGGAGTGCAGTCTTATCGTGGCAGGGCACGGCTGCTTTCCCGCGCTCATAACGCTAGCCGACGCTCTGGAGTTCAAGCAGAAACTGATGCCCAAGACCGAGGCGAAAGCGGACTCCAAGACGATGGGCGCCCGTAAGATGTTCGAGGGGATGGACACGCGTGGGACCACTAGCGAGGTCAAGGCGCTGGACACGATACACCAGAACTCTATAACGCAGATATCTCGCTACTCCGACACTGGGTTCTCCACCACTGGCGTAGACGGGAAGCTCGTTATATGGAACACAAAAGCTATGAGTGACGTCAAATTTATATAACCTATCCTATAGTGTGGAGTGATGAGGTGTAGTAGATCGTGTGTATATCTAGATTATTATATTGCCTATTAGTTTATTTGTGTGTATTCAATAACTCTCTGATCTGAGGTTGTGTCTAAATTAAATATTAGTCTCATTCTTGCCTTAAGAATAGTCTCATCTCATTAGACGTAAATAAGTTTCGAGAAAAAGCAATTAAAATTGAGAGCACTATTATATTATTTCTACATTTCGAATTTCTACAAACATAAATGCACTGTAGGTTGGGGACTTGTTAGTCTTCACAATCCTTACATAAATAATCTACCTCAGTCCAGTCGGAGATCTTATTCCGACGCACCGCCCGTGAAACCATCAGCTAACTTAAACTAACAATCATATGTAAATTAGAGAGCTTGTCCGTGTGTATAATACAGAATCCAAATATTGTAAATTAACTAACATTAACAGCCTCTAATAAGAGTTAGTTAAATCCTGTGATCTAATAGAATAATTTGTGTAAGCTATTTTATATTACAATAATAAAGTGACTAGAGATTAATCAAAAATGTCGTAATATAACTCAGTGTAAACGTGTAAGGTATCAATGTTAAACAAGAGCTTCTAAGTATTTTCAGCTCTCTAAGAGACAGGAAAAGGTATAAATATTTTAAAATCTATTTGAGAATTTTTCCAAAGTAGAAAATGAATCAATCTATCACAGAAACAGCTTTTAACGCTATCGATCAGATGGCAATTGATTTATACGGAGTATATTATTACGTGTCAGTTGTGTGTCTGTTTATGTGGTTTGTGCTCTCCTCCATCTGGTTATTCATTCTAATATTAAAATATTTCTCTGATCGGAAGAGTTTCAAATTCCAATGGAAAAGTAGGAATTGTATGCGGAATGAAACAAAGATATCTTTATTGAAAAGTTATGCTTTCAAACAAACAAAGAATAAACTTTTGATTCTACTGTGTGGCGTTGAGATAGTGGCTTCTCTCATAGTATTAATAATGTGCTACGGGAATGTATCTATGAGCTATATCGACAAGGACATCACAGTTCGATTCCTACAGCCCATTACATACACAGATTCGCTGACGGATAGGCTCATAACTAGCTTCATTCTATCTGTGGTCATAAGCCTGTACGACATCGTATCTCTCATAAACGTGTGCTTGATCGAGCTCTACACGTACTATCCGTCTCAGTGCAAGCATCCAGTGAGATATGGGCTCACTCGGTTGGGTCTTAAGCTAGGCATAATACTGGTGCTAAGTTTTGCAGTTCAGCTCACGCTTTTCAAGGGACTCTTTATAAACTTCACACTTGTATACGAATACATTAGATTGGTCATACTAACTCGGAAACTTGTCAGTCTTTTATACAATAGATATTTCGATGCTCGCACCCATGAATACCAAAGTGCATCAGTGGTTGCTATCTACAAAAGAGTCTACAGGGAGTACAGGATAGGTTCTGCTTTCCTGCTAACCGCTCTCTTCTTCCAACTATTCGCAATACTAATTGGCTGGGTCTATGTGTATATACTGACTCTGCTATGCAACACGCAGTGGCTGCAACAAGTGTACAGTATTCCAATACAGGTAGAGAGCATTGTGGACTGGAACAACTGGGCACTACGGAGTGCTGATAGAGTTGTTAACACAATATCAGGGGTCTCCACAGCTCTGGGATTCTTTCTGCTAGCAGTTCCCTATTCAGTGGTTACCTGTAGCTATGTATGCAGGGCTATTGTGAGACTGCGAGCTGGGAATATAGGGTATAGCAAGCATTCGTTGGGGAATCGTATTAATGAGATGATAGAAGAACACAACAGTGCCTATGCACAGAACACATGCTAGACGGGACACTCACTTGATTGATAAATGTATTCATGCCAGTGCTGCAAATGGGTCACGAGCAGTGACCCATGACCCATGTGACCCATCGAAGGAGTGACTGTAAATATAATTTAGTCTCACACAATCATGATATCAAGTTGTTTTTATAACCTTCTAGCACTACAGATACGGCTTCGATGGTCTCTGGTAACATTGAATTACGTTGAGACACGTTACTATATGTAGAGCATTAAAGGTATTAATTTAAAATGCCTCTCGCTCTCTAATGATCTCTCTTACTTCTATATAATTAATTAATCAAAGTTAATCAAAGTATTGATGGGTCATGACCCATGGCGTGTGAGTGTGACCCATGACCCATTGACCCATCCCAAAAACGTGACCCATATGACCCATTGACCCATGGGTCACTGACCCATTTGCAGCTTTGATTCATGCATTTGTGAATAATAATTTAGGACAAAAATGAATTATAGTTGTAGTACGTATATACGTATAAATATTCTTTTTCACAATAATTCTCATTATAAATAGTATTTATGTAATTTTGTTTACATACCTATTATGAAACTAGTTCCAACAACGCTAGGAAGTCATTATCTAATTCCCAATCTCTCTCTATATCAGAGCATTAAGAGCTCAATTAGGTCGCTAAATGTCACAAATGGAGCGAACTCCTATTTCTGCTCCTAAATATTAAAAGTAGTCCGATAGGTTAACATTCCAAATGGCACAGTTTGGGAAAGGGTTGCCATGGACATTAGGGAAGTTGCGGTAAATTAAAAGGAAATAGATATATACCTTACAGGGTTTGATACAGAAATTTTTCCTTGGGGGGGGGGGGTTTGTGGAAACTTTCCTAGAAACAGACTGTACCCTTGGATAAAGGAGCAGCATATACATGTATAGGCCGAAATTAATGTATTTAGTTGGCATAATGATTCTATGCTTTAATTCTGATTATATTAGCAATTACTTATCCTTTATTTAATAACTATGAGGCAAAGTTAAGACAATTCCCGGGATGGGTGCATCTTTCCTTGGGGGGGGGGGGGGATCCCAGCCCCCCCCCCCCCCCCTCTGTATCACACCCTGCCTTAGTCTATTTAACAAATGGTTGGAAGCATTTCCTATGTCTGATCAGAAAGCGGATAGAATCGTGCTCTAGAAAATGTGCTCAGTATTCAGGAAATTAAAAATAGGTTGTTTGGCGGGGGGCGGGTTAATTAATATAAAATAGGCTGTATTAAGAAAATACATTACAATGCTCTAGTTAGTAATCCATTCAGTACTGAGATTGTGGATACTGTTCGATTAAATTATCTTACAGCAGCAACATGCAAGTCTCGGGCACACAATGTAATTAGCAGCGGAGATATCTGTAGACTGTGTGCCTCTAATAGCTTAGACTCCTGGCACCGCAGGGGCACTATAGCAACCGGGGCTCAGCTCTCATATTGATTCTAGCTGGGTTAGGCGCCGGAATAAGATGGAGACCGTAAGCAAGGAGGAATGTCTGGGACTCTGGGTCACGTCCAGAAGACACTCAAGAAACAATTGAAGACCCCTTCCCTACGTTAGCCAAGTCAAAGGTAGAGATAATCGGACAGTTATACGCGCTAGTAGTAAACGGCGGGAAATCTGCAGAGTCATTTAATTAACAAGCTCTGTACATAGCATTCTAATATATAAGAATGCTATGCTCTGTACAACCAGCTGAATCATCTGCTGAAATACCAGTCAACTGTCCCTGCACCGCTGATTCCTGGTGCTACTACGCCAAAGCCCAGGCAGAAATAAATCAGGATGCGACCGTCTCTATTCCTCCTTTACAGAAGCCATACCTCACGGACCTCAACACATTTGCTACTCTAGCCATGTGCTCGTCACTAACGATGGGCAAAAGCAATATTCTAACGAGTCTCTTCACTCGGTAGTCTGGCATAACTCTCCGAATACAAAGTACGTTGGTATTCTCTACAGCACAGCCCTGGCCTTCGGCTGCTTTAACGAGAGTAGCTTATCACTCGCTGGTGTGCTCGGGGAGTACGGTATCTCTCCTTCATTTGTCTCGCTGTACCACCTAGCTGAGAGGGACAGATCCAGAAACTTGAGGAAGGAAATGGGCATCAAGGAGACAATAAAACGGCGGAGGCGTTACTTGAATGCCCGTGCCTCGGCTGAGGAGAGCTCACATAGCATGACTATTATCTACAGGAACCACACTTCATAGCATGACTAATATCTACAGGAACCACACTTCATATCATGACTAATATCTACAGGAACCACACTTCATAGCATGACTAATATCTACAGGAATCACACTTCATATCATGACTAATATCTACAGGAACCACACTTCATAACATGACTAATATCTACAGGAACCACACTTCATATCATGACTAATATCTACAGGAATCACACTTCATATCATGACTAATATCTACAGGAACCACACTTCATATCATGACTAATATCTACAGGAACCACACTTCATAGCATGACTAATATCTACAGGAACCACACTTCATAACATGACTAATATCTACAGGAACCACACTTCATATCATGACTAATATCTACAGGAACCACACTTCATAGCATGACTAATATCTACAGGAACCACACTTCATATCATGACTAATATCTACAGGAACCACACTTCATATCATGACTAATATCTACAGGAACCACACTTCATATCATGACTAATATCTACAGGAACCACACTTCATATCATGACTAATATCTACAGGAACCACACTTCATAACATGACTAATATCTACAGGAACCACACTTCATATCATGACTAATATCTACAGGAACCACACTTCATATCATGACTAATATCTACAGGAACCACACTTCATATCATGACTAATATCTACAGGAACCACACTTCATATCATGACTAATATCTACAGGAACCACACTTCATAGCATGACTAATATCTACAGGAACCACACTTCATATCATGACTAATATCTACAGGAACCACACTTCATATCATGACTAATATCTACAGGAACCACACTTCATATCATGACTAATATCTACAGGAATCACACTTCATATCATGACTAATATCTACAGGAACCACACTTCATAGCATGACTAATATCTACAGGAACCACACTTCATATCATGACTAATATCTACAGGAACCACACTTCATATCATGACTAATATCTACAGGAACCACACTTCATAGCATGACTAATATCTACAGGAACCACACTTCATATCATGACTAATATCTACAGGAACCACACTTCATAGCATGACTAATATCTACAGGAACCACACTTCATATCATGACTAATATCTACAGGAACCACACTTCATAACATGACTAATATCTACAGGAACCACACTTCATATCATGACTAATATCTACAGGAACCACACTTCATAGCATGACTAATATCTACAGGAACCACACTTCATAGCATGACTAATATCTACAGGAACCACACTTCATAGCATGACTAATATCTACAGGAACCACACTTCATATCATGACTAATATCTACAGGAACCACACTTCATATCATGACTAATATCTACAGGAACCACACTTCATATCATGACTAATATCTACAGGAACCACACTTCATATCATGACTAATATCTACAGGAACCACACTTCATATCATGACTAATATCTACAGGAACCACACTTCATAGCATGACTAATATCTACAGGAACCACACTTCATAGCATGACTAATATCTACAGGAACCACACTTCATAACATGACTAATATCTACAGGAACCACACTTCATATCATGACTAATATCTACAGGAACCACACTTCATATCATGACTAATATCTACAGGAACCACACTTCATATCATGACTAATATCTACAGGAACCACACTTCATATCATGACTAATATCTACAGGAACCACACTTCATATCATGACTAATATCTACAGGAACCACACTTCATAGCATGACTAATATCTACAGGAACCACACTTCATATCATGACTAATATCTACAGGAACCACACTTCATATCATGACTAATATCTACAGGAACCACACTTCATAGCATGACTAATATCTACAGGAACCACACTTCATAGCATGACTAATATCTACAGGAACCACACTTCATAACATGACTAATATCTACAGGAACCACACTTCATAGCATGACTAATATCTACAGGAACCACACTTCATAACATGACTAATATCTACAGGAACCACACTTCATATCATGACTAATATCTACAGGAACCACACTTCATATCATGACTAATATCTACAGGAACCACACTTCATATCATGACTAATATCTACAGGAACCACACTTCATAGCATGACTAATATCTACAGGAACCACACTTCATAACATGACTAATATCTACAGGAACCACACTTCATAGCATGACTAATATCTACAGGAACCACACTTCATATCATGACTAATATCTACAGGAACCACACTTCATAGCATGACTAATATCTACAGGAACCACACTTCATAGCATGACTAATATCTACAGGAACCACACTTCATAGCATGACTAATATCTACAGGAACCACACTTCATAGCATGACTAATATCTACAGGAACCACACTTCATATCATGACTAATATCTACAGGAACCACACTTCATAGCATGACTAATATCTACAGGAACCACACTTCATATCATGACTAATATCTACAGGAACCACACTTCATAGCATGACTAATATCTACAGGAACCACACTTCATATCATGACTAATATCTACAGGAACCACACTTCATAGCATGACTAATATCTACAGGAACCACACTTCATATCATGACTAATATCTACAGGAACCACACTTCATATCATGACTAATATCTACAGGAACCACACTTCATATCATGACTAATATCTACAGGAACCACACTTCATATCATGACTAATATCTACAGGAACCACACTTCATATCATGACTAATATCTACAGGAACCACACTTCATATCATGACTAATATCTACAGGAACCACACTTCATATCATGACTAATATCTACAGGAACCACACTTCATATCATGACTAATATCTACAGGAACCACACTTCATATCATGACTAATATCTACAGGAATCACACTTCATATCATGACTAATATCTACAGGAACCACACTTCATATCATGACTAATATCTACAGGAACCACACTTCATAGCATGACTAATATCTACAGGAACCACACTTCATATCATGACTAATATCTACAGGAACCACACTTCATATCATGACTAATATCTACAGGAACCACACTTCATAGCATGACTAATATCTACAGGAACCACACTTCATAACATGACTAATATCTACAGGAACCACACTTCATAACATGACTAATATCTACAGGAACCACACTTCATATCATGACTAATATCTACAGGAACCACACTTCATATCATGACTAATATCTACAGGAACCACACTTCATAGCATGACTAATATCTACAGGAACCACACTTCATATCATGACTAATATCTACAGGAACCACACTTCATAACATGACTAATATCTACAGGAACCACACTTCATATCATGACTAATATCTACAGGAACCACACTTCATAGCATGACTAATATCTACAGGAACCACACTTCATAGCATGACTAATATCTACAGGAACCACACTTCATATCATGACTAATATCTACAGGAACCACACTTCATATCATGACTAATATCTACAGGAACCACACTTCATATCATGACTAATATCTACAGGAATCACACTTCATATCATGACTAATATCTACAGGAACCACACTTCATAGCATGACTAATATCTACAGGAACCACACTTCATAACATGACTAATATCTACAGGAACCACACTTCATAGCATGACTAATATCTACAGGAACCACACTTCATATCATGACTAATATCTACAGGAACCACACTTCATAACATGACTAATATCTACAGGAACCACACTTCATAGCATGACTAATATCTACAGGAACCACACTTCATATCATGACTAATATCTACAGGAACCACACTTCATATCATGACTAATATCTACAGGAACCACACTTCATAGCATGACTAATATCTACAGGAACCACACTTCATATCATGACTAATATCTACAGGAACCACACTTCATAGCATGACTAATATCTACAGGAACCACACTTCATATCATGACTAATATCTACAGGAACCACACTTCATAACATGACTAATATCTACAGGAACCACACTTCATATCATGACTAATATCTACAGGAACCACACTTCATAGCATGACTAATATCTACAGGAACCACACTTCATAGCATGACTAATATCTACAGGAACCACACTTCATATCATGACTAATATCTACAGGAACCACACTTCATATCATGACTAATATCTACAGGAACCACACTTCATATCATGACTAATATCTACAGGAACCACACTTCATATCATGACTAATATCTACAGGAACCACACTTCATAGCATGACTAATATCTACAGGAACCACACTTCATAGCATGACTAATATCTACAGGAACCACACTTCATATCATGACTAATATCTACAGGAACCACACTTCATATCATGACTAATATCTACAGGAACCACACTTCATAGCATGACTAATATCTACAGGAACCACACTTCATATCATGACTAATATCTACAGGAACCACACTTCATAGCATGACTAATATCTACAGGAACCACACTTCATATCATGACTAATATCTACAGGAACCACACTTCATATCATGACTAATATCTACAGGAACCACACTTCATAGCATGACTAATATCTACAGGAACCACACTTCATATCATGACTAATATCTACAGGAACCACACTTCATATCATGACTAATATCTACAGGAACCACACTTCATAGCATGACTAATATCTACAGGAACCACACTTCATAACATGACTAATATCTACAGGAACCACACTTCATAACATGACTAATATCTACAGGAACCACACTTCATATCATGACTAATATCTACAGGAACCACACTTCATAGCATGACTAATATCTACAGGAACCACACTTCATATCATGACTAATATCTACAGGAACCACACTTCATATCATGACTAATATCTACAGGAACCACACTTCATATCATGACTAATATCTACAGGAACCACACTTCATAGCATGACTAATATCTACAGGAACCACACTTCATAGCATGACTAATATCTACAGGAACCACACTTCATATCATGACTAATATCTACAGGAACCACACTTCATATCATGACTAATATCTACAGGAACCACACTTCATAGCATGACTAATATCTACAGGAACCACACTTCATAACATGACTAATATCTACAGGAACCACACTTCATAACATGACTAATATCTACAGGAACCACACTTCATAGCATGACTAATATCTACAGGAACCACACTTCATATCATGACTAATATCTACAGGAACCACACTTCATATCATGACTAATATCTACAGGAACCACACTTCATAGCATGACTAATATCTACAGGAACCACACTTCATAACATAACTATAGTAGAACCTCGTTAGTCCAACCGGTTAGTATGAACGCTATTTCAGTCCCCTTCAAAGCCTTTTCAAAGCAAATGATATTGGTTAATACCAATTCCGAATAAGGCGAACGAATTTGGTCGCCCCCTGGAGTTCGTACTAACGAGGTTCAACTGTAGTAATACCTGTTTTTGAGATGGAATACCTGGGATTGAAGAATTGGGCTAATAATTACAGGAACAGATTACACATTCCATAACTAATTCTAGATAATGAGCCGTTCGTACGTAACGTAAAGTCAACGAAAACTATCTACCCTTGGACAACAAATATTTATTCAGTTAACAACAACATTTAATTCAGTACAACTAGTTTAATATCTGTTATAAACACTTTCATGGTACTGTGTCATGATGGGCTTGATGTGGCTATTTATATTTTCCATCTTTTGCTTGTCTCTTAGTGACTTGTAAACAACAACAACAACAAATATATACAGATAGTTAACAGTAAACAATACTTTGCTGAGGAATAGTGAAGGCATGAATACATACAATTCCATGCATATTGTGAACAAATTTATTCCCTTCTTAATATGGAGGGGAATTGGATAAAAATTCAAAAATGTAGCGATCACAGTAAATATATTCGATAATCCGAATGTATAAAAGAAGAGTGCAATTGCTACCAAAGTAATTGCAATCTGGAAATGTACTCGGAGATATTTGCTGTCGAGATAGGCCTTCTTGTCGAAGTAAAATAATCGGATTTCTTTTTCACGGCTTTTCAGATGCAAATAGAACTTTCTGGATAAATAAAGAAATTGTAAATAGTCAAAAATAAAGATGAATATTCTCAACATTTCGGCGATAATGGCAGAGATCAATTGGTAATCGCTTGAGAAAAGGTGATTATCATCAATAATATCTAGAACCAGAAACAACAAGGTCCTTACTATTATGTAAACTGTCCACCGAATTAAAGTATATTTATATTTGTAATTCCTGTAGGCGAGCCATAAGAACTGCATCAGAAAAGAAAGCACAGGGACAACCATAATTCTTAGAGGTAATAATAAGTATCCAATTTTATGTCTGAGCGAAAATATGAAAGGAAAAATGGTTTGGCTTTCCGTAACAAATACCACTACCCAGTCAGGAAGAAAGTATATGACTACACTCATATTTTGCACAATTTCTAAAACTAGAATTACAATTATGAAATTATTGACGGCGCATTTTATTTTAAGATTTTTAAGATGATTCTTATAAGATTGCAGTATTAGCATTTCCTGTGGAATCCTCTTAATCTCCTGATACAGTTTGTACCTTCTCCGTACGTAGTACACCAATGCAAATAGAGCTAGTAGACAAAATGGGATAGGGAGTAAGGAGAACACGAGGCTTTCTACTTTTACAGCGGTTAATAGGGTATATACATATTTGTGCATGGACATGATGATAATCCGATTGATTGATATGCTGGTATAAATATACGAGAGACCTAACATTTATATACTCTAGGAACATCACCTGATTACAAGTGTGGTTTATATGTACTTTCCATATTTTGGATAACAAGTTAGTTGGAAAAATACCTAATACGTATACTACCTAGGAGTTCAGGTTTATGTGTAAGTATGGACAAACGTTTATGTGCCAAAATAACTAGATTACAATACTTACTTAATAACCAGAAACTTAACCAACTTTTGCATTATTTGCATTTAATAGAATATTGGAATCCCAACTTGAAACAATGCCTAAAGCAGTTTACACACATCATAATGCAAATTATCCTTATAACGAAAGGATGTTATCAAATAAGCCTACCCAAATTAATTCAAACAACAACCACTTGTTACAGACAATTCGAATTGTCTAACTTACCTCGATTCATATGGGAAAAATAACAATCAATGCGCCTGGGAATAACCAATAGAGTAAATTCTCCTACGTATCTTTAGCATTTGTGGATAATAAATATGGGTGGCTCCAAAAATAGATAAATCTATATTTTAAAGCGGAATTTTTGTTTGTGTGTTTGTCCAGAATTAATAGGAAAGACCAGACATATGAAAATTTGCATGCAGGAGTAAGAGCACAAACCACATAAACAGACACACAACTGACACGTAATAATATACTCCGTATAAATCAATAGCCATCTGATCGATAGCGTTAAGGGGAATTTCTCTATTAGATCAGAGTATTAACTAACTGTTATTAGGGGCTGTCAAGCGTATTTAATTTCCCCAACTCCCTTTTGCACTGTATTATACATAAATAGTTTGGCTTGAATACAGTGGGAATTTCTATTTAAGCTTCACACTATTGGCCATTAATTTGTAGAACTAACTCCACTTACAATTGTTGCCGACATTCTGAATATTTACAACTTACCATTGAATAGTTGTAAACTGATACAACAATTGAAATGTGCTAATTTATTTAATTATTTTTCCAAACTTTATCCTAGGAATGGAATTATCCTTCTATTTGTTGTTGTTGTTGCTATTTTTAGCAACATCAATTAATAAGCAATTGGAACCAACACCTAGGTTCATTAAATCCTTAAAAGGAGATCCGATTGACCAATCTAAATACTCCAAACTTAAGTCAGACCTGAATCACGTCAAGTTTAGTTACTTGGAAGAGACTGTGTTTACGAGTTCTCACCTCTCTGTGGATATAAGTGAGTGGAAATCAGCTGTTCATAACCTATCAGACACGCTCCGTATCAACGCTAGATGGCTTGAGGAATGCAACACTGCCTACCAACAGTGGCACAGGCTGGCATGCATCGGAGCGGAGTGTAGCTTTTATATGTTTAACATGGCTGTAGAAGGCAGTGGGCTGTTGCACTCGTTTGGGTTGTTTGGAGTGAGACTGGAAGTCAGCTGTGAGGTGAGCAGCAGTCTGTTCTCCAGCGGTCCTGATGCCAGCTCCGCAGGGGACACTGAATGGGAACTCGGTGTGGTTGATAGGGACAGGATTCAGGAGTTTCTTCTAATAAAATCTTACTTATTACTTAAACCCTTCCTAGATCTGATATAAAGACTGTTGTAAATTATATCTCATTTGTTCTTATTGTGTTCTGCCATGTAGAGGTGATTAGTTTAGCTTGATTAGTTTCTAATAACCGGTGGCTCTATTAAGCGGAGTCGACTGACATCTATACTGAGATATTAATAGGTTAAATATTGTCCAATAAAGAAGTTGAGTGATTGTATAAGGAGTTGTATTAGTATCCATTAGCAGTGCACTATCGATGGCTAGTGCTGATGGCGAGGGAGATAGCTTCCTCTCCCGCGTGGAGAGAGTGCGTAGCGATATACGAGCTAAATTCCTGAGAGCTCACCTGGCACTGCAGGCCCGAGAGGCCGATCTGCTGGCAGAGCTGCAGAGACTAGCGGATGAGCACACGGGAGAGGGAATAATGCTACAGATCAAACGACTGTCGAGTTCGAAGGATGCTCTCAGGGATTCTCTTAAGGAGAATGAGAACCAAGATGTTCTCGATCAGTCGTTAGCGCCTATTAATGCACGCATTGCGGCGTTAGAAATAAAGCTCCAGAGAGCAAAGTATAGCTACCAGAGTGTGTCATTGGAATGGGACGTAGAGCTAGATAGGAAACTGAGTGTAGCAGGTGAGATACGACTTGATGCTGCGAAGGAAGGAGTACGAGACTACAAGCAGATAGGAGATCCTGTTGCGGTATTTGGGAAACACAGCGAAGAGCGACCTTCTTCACCTGGTGTGTTCTATAATCCAAATGGTATAGCTGTTAATTTTGTGAATAATTATATTTACATTTGTGATGGAGGCAATAATTGTATACAAGTTTATAACAAATCGTTTGATTTTGTTTTCCAATTCAGCGATAAGATGAACACCCCAAATCGTATTTGCATCAAACAGCACAAGCTATATGTCACACAGTTTACCTCTCATTGTCTCAATGTATATTCTACAAAAGGGAAATTCCTGAACTCTGTTGGGCTTAAAGGAAGGAAAGAATTACAGTTTGAATCTCCAATAGGACTTGATGTTTCCACCGACAAGAATAGAATATATATAGCTGAATTACATAATCATAGAGTTCAATGTTTGAACATAAATCTCAGTTTTAACTCTTTTATCGAAGATATTCCTTATGTTGTAGATGTCAAACTGACTTCTGATGAGATTATAATATTGTCTCTTCGTAATCCCTGTGTGTCTCTGTACACATATTCACACCAATTGATCCGTGAGATTATTCCTAGCGATGAAGGGAATCTAGTTTTGCTACCTTCTTGTCTCACTCTCGATAGTTCCTCAAATATTCTCATTACAGATGTTGATGCTCATTGTGTCTCTGTTTATTCTTTCGGAGGAGAGTTGATACACAGATTCGGGAAAGAAGGAGAAAAGAGAGGAGATTTTAAAGATCCACGTGGAATAACAATTGATGTTGAAGGGAGAATTATAGTTGTTTCTTCTAATCCCGAATTTTGTATTCAAGTATTTTGAATTCTGAGTTCTGACAGATACTCACTTGTTAACATTTCTATTCATTCACATTTCCCACTTTTATTATTTTCATATTATTTTCCTACAAACTATCTGTACTTTATATTCTACTCAATTATTATCATTGTTTGTTAAACCTCGAATTGGTGTATATGACCAATTTGTGTATATGACCAATAAATTCCCGACCCAATTACATTAACGTATGTTCACATAATGGAATATTTACAACGTTTAACAAATGAAATGGCAGCTCAGTGGATTATATTTTTCGTTGCGTTGCTACCTTTGAATTCAGGCCTTTAATTTTTGTGAATTTATTCACACCTACACATAACTTGTTTCGTTATAAAACAATGATTACTATTATACATATGGTTGGTATATAAAATGAATGGGAATAGGACCGTTGTGTACAGGACTAGTGTAAAGTTGTGTAGTATATAAGAAGTATTTCCTTGATAAAGGAATTATTCCTATTCATTGATAAGATGTTGGTTATGAGAACATTCCTTTATTTGAAACTAGCAATGTATTGTTATTGTGAAGAATATACAGATTTTGAAATTCTGATAGCGACTTAAAATTGACTCCATTTAAGGAAAGAAACTGCAGTTATTTAATGTTATATTGCACATTAAATTATCTGTAATTTGACAGCAATTAGATTCCATACAGAACAAGTAATATGCAGATAACATGATTATTACATAATACAACTGAGTCGCCAGTAGAGTCTCTGTAGACAGTTGTTATCCTTCATATCACAGTACGTTATGTATCCTGTGTCCAGAGGCGTAGCCAGGGTGCGGCACTTGGGGCACAGGCCGCAACCAAAAAATATACAGTCGACTTCACTTAATAGAGTCACCTCGGGACCAGGATTAAGCGGAGAAATCTATTTACCGGTGGCTCTATTAAGCGGAGTCGACGGTGTTTCAACAAATCAAACACGAGCGAATAATTACTATTGATCTTAACACCAGTACTGAAATGGTTCCTTGGATTGAATGGTTCTCACTGTTATCGATTCCCTTTATTTAGCCTCGTTTTGAGGCCTTCACCTGAATTGCTGCTCCCGTTTGTCTGGGGCCCAGAGCTGCAGCCAGTTAGCCATCGGATAATCTGGCCCTGTGGAGATCTGCAGAGTCCGTTCCCTCCTCGCAGATATTCTCTTCTGTACCAAACGGCTTTATGACATGTTCCAAATCTGAAATGTGGAATCTCCCTTTCCCTGTCACTGCATTAACAAACAGAACAAGAGGCACGTATAGCAACATTCTTACTTCTGTAGCCTAGTCTGCCTGGTCGTTACTAGTGGGATTTCGTCCCATCTCAGGACTCATCAGGAGGAGACCCTCGACCCATGACTACCCGGTATCAGGTAACACGCTTCCTTATTGCCACAGTCCAGACTGTGCCTCCTGCCGATACTGCAGTAGGCTCTGTAGGCTTATCTCTGCTATTGTGGAACTGTGAGTTCTCTTCGAGTGAGAACAGCTGGAGAGGAGATGGAGCCTGGTGAAGAGACAGACTGTTGCATCATTGCTACTTCCATGCCCAGTGTCCGGGTTAATTAGCACCAAAGTTGCCGCTAGAGTCCCGACATAGAGATTGTCGCCATTGGAAGCTGGCAGCTTATCTGTGGGATATCGACTGGTTCTATGAGTTCCTTTGTATCTATTTCAGAATCCTTAAATGTACTCTTTATGATAATAATACATCTTGTAGCATGCGTATAATATGGATCCCTTGAAGTAGGTTAGCCCCGTTACAGGAGTCTCATATTGTAGGCCATATACGGATTCCGTTCAAAATAGATCAATTGTTCTGTGCAGTGTAGCTCGTAACTTGATATCTCTAATCCGTACAGATCTCTTAGTCCTAATTAGTATATCACTATTTCCCAAATAAGCTACTGATTTTTCTCTTCTTGCCAAGTGCCTCTCTCAAGTAATTTTTCCTGAAAATATATTTATATTTTGCTTTAATATAAGTTCTTTTTGCAACGTGAACTCAATTTATTTATATTGACGAATCTAAAGTATCTACTATGTAGGATCTTAACATTTACTGGGCCCAATATCTCTTTCACACACCCATGCCTGTCAACAGTACAGGGATTTATTACATTTGTTTTACAAGGATTTAGTTAGGACAAAATTACTGATTCTGAGTCTAATAATACCTAAAAATTTATATTCCCTCAAAAATTAGCATTTTGTTTTGTATAAATTAACAGTTCCTATTCAACCGTACAGGTATTCTCTGTACGGTCTATATAAATCAATATTTTCTCCTTTCCAAAGTCATTAATTGATTTGTGTCAACCTTAATATTATAAAGAATTCTAACTAACATAATATATCTTGCCATGCATTCTGCATTGACCACATGATGCAATGCTGGTTAGCGTTATTCCTTTTAGTTTTTGTGGAGATTTTGACCAAAGTAAAGGGGAAGGTTGAAAGCCCCATAGACAGTGGCGTAGCTAAGGTTTCGGGGGCCGGTTCAAAAGTATGTGTCGGAGCCCTTGGCCCCACTAGTTCAAATTGGATTAGAAATTTTAAGGAGTGCAATCATCTGGATATATTTGGGTTGGAAATGACAGTTCCCGCATTTTGACCCCACTGTTAGACAAAATGTATCGGTATATAAATTGTAATTGTTTCAACTCGTTTTGCATTACCAGAAACATAAACTCTCTTCATGTCTCAAAAGAATTGTAGCGATGAAGCAAAATACAATTTCATAAAATTGATTGCTGACAAACAAATACGTAGTATATGTTTAGAAAGCAAAGAATTATCAAATAACATAACTGTTATCATGAAGTATGATTGAAGTATATCTGCATAAAGGAAATTTTGGAACCCCTGGGGGCCCCCTGGCATCGGGCCTCGGGGCCCTGGTTGAGTGAACTGCCTGACCCGAATTTGCTCGCCACTGTGTATACCGTATTTATTCGAATAGTAGCCTAGGCGATTATTGTTTTTTAGGCCATTTTCTGACCAATAATTTTTGTGACTTTTCGAGAATATCACATGTTGGTACAATTTATTTAGTGTATTCGGTTGATAATCGTATTGCGACTAATATTGGATAAAGAAATTAACTCAGGGTACCGGTAGTAAATTTGTATTTGCTAATTTGGGGGAGCTATTATTGGAGGTAGGCGATTATTCGAATAGGGGCTACTATTAGAGTATATACGGTATGTAGGCTAGGGGAATTAAACTGTATTCTTGCTACTCCTCTGGATACAAATTAATCCAGGGCAAAACATAGTCTGTAATATTGGTCACTCAAAGATCTTGTAGAAAAGACATATGATTCCCATTGTCATATCTCGCTTTAGTGAATGCAGTCTCATCTGCCCGCATCCACCCTAGACATGTACCTAAACATAGCAAAGGAGCTGAGCCTGACACCTCAGCGCTTATCGGCCTACTAAACCTCATAAGGGAGTCTCTGCCCCTACCGTTGGCATACCGATTAAGCGGCTTTCACTGTACTTGGCGATAGCTTTGTTGTAATGGCATGGTTCGTATTATTAAGTATTAACACATCTGTACTAAATTACGGGGATGACTGAATAGTGGAATCTAGTGGAATCTAGTGGAATTACTAAATTTTAGTAGAATTGACTGAACGGTGGAATCGAGTGGATTTTCTAAAAACCGACTGAACAGTGGAAAACGAGTGGAATTTGACTGAATAGTGGAATCGAGTGGAATTTGATTAAATTGTTAAACACTACGTATATTCTATAAGCTACGTGTGTATCAAATTACGTACGTTAATTTTCGCCCATCTAAAATGTTTGTAATGATTAAACTAGTGTTGTGCATGAAGTGGCACAATATGATACTATATTATTATTCTTACTAATCATTTCTATTGAACTGCCCAATGAATACCAACTGGATTTGATAAGGAATTGTTGATAAATAATGTTAATAAGATGTGTCTAAACACGGACTACTAGATACCCGGACGCGACAAAGCCAAACCACAGTCAAAAATGCGTAGGCTGAACATTGTATGACTGAAAATATGGTCAATTCTGGATTTTTAGTCACTAAATTTGGTATCTAACACAATCTTTGGGCGCTGAATTCAAAAATGACAATTTCAAGGTTCAAAAACTCACTCCCCGCCCTAATTTTGGCAAAAAGGCGTGGTCACACCCAAATATGGTCAATTCCATATTTTTGTTCTAATACTTCATCATAACACTAAATTCGCAATATCCTCTTAACTAGGAATGATATTGTTGAAAATATGATTAATAAATTGTTCAGCTAAATATATATTAATACGTTACGGTCGTGACCTTCGGTATACAAGGCCTGACTTGCTAGGCGAAAATTTGTGTACCATGGATTACTTAGAGTGCATTGAAAAATGGAGAATTGATCTTTATTCCAATAATTAGCAATGATAGAGCTGAAAAGTGTATTATAGCTATATAGGAATATGGTATCCAGGTATACATAGCACCCTCCAGAATTGTGATATGTCATCATCTGATGATGTTATGGTAATTTTGGTTGCGAATTATCTTGTTTTTCTAGCATACTTTTAACATAGTTAAACGCGTTATAAATGTTCAAAATTGGAACATGGTTATACCCAGAAGTAGTTGAATAAAATATATCGAAATTATAAATGGAATGTTGACACATCACAATTCTGGAGGGTGCTATGTATACCTGGATACCATATTCCTATATAGCTATAATACACTTTTCAGCTCTATCATTGCTAATTATTGGAATAAAGATCAATTCTCCATTTTTCAATGCACTCTAAGTAATCCATGGTACACAAATTTTCGCCTAGCAAGTCAGGCCTTGTATACCGAAGGTCACGACCGTAACGTATTAATATATATTTAGCTGAACAATTTATTAATCATATTTTCAACA
Organism: Hexactinellida sp. DTS-2022; assembly: GCA_028753945.1. Taxonomy (NCBI): domain Eukaryota; kingdom Metazoa; phylum Porifera; class Hexactinellida; species Hexactinellida sp. DTS-2022. Next base: position 12,037,478 of record JAPNXP010000001.1, read on the forward strand.
ATATCATTCCTAGTTAAGAGGATATTGCGAATTTAGTGTTATGATGAAGTATTAGAACAAAAATATGGAATTGACCATATTTGGGTGTGACCACGCCTTTTTGCCAAAATTAGGGCGGGGAGTGAGTTTTTGAACCTTGAAATTGTCATTTTTGAATTCAGCGCCCAAAGATTGTGTTAGATACCAAATTTAGTGACTAAAAATCCAGAATTGACCATATTTTCAGTCATACAATGTTCAGCCTACGCATTTTTGACTGTGGTTTGGCTTTGTCGCGTCCGGGTATCTAGTAGTCCGTGTTTAGACACATCTTATTAACATTATTTATCAACAATTCCTTATCAAATCCAGTTGGTATTCATTGGGCAGTTCAATAGAAATGATTAGTAAGAATAATAATATAGTATCATATTGTGCCACTTCATGCACAACACTAGTTTAATCATTACAAACATTTTAGATGGGCGAAAATTAACGTACGTAATTTGATACACACGTAGCTTATAGAATATACGTAGTGTTTAACAATTTAATCAAATTCCACTCGATTCCACTATTCAGTCAAATTCCACTCGTTTTCCACTGTTCAGTCGGTTTTTAGAAAATCCACTCGATTCCACCGTTCAGTCAATTCTACTAAAATTTAGTAATTCCACTGGATTCCACTAGATTCCACTGTTCAGTCAGCCCCAAATTTATCACATTCGCATAGGTTAGAAGTAGCTAGAGGGGTAGCAGATACATCTGTAAATGCTTATTTATATGATCAATTTGATTCAGTAAAGAACACAAACTTAGCACTTAATTATGGTAACCTAAATAAGGTTATAAGTTCTGCAGTTCTGCGAAAAGCTAAATTTGATTTGTCTAGTTTACAGAGGTATTCTAATGATAACTGGACTGAGTTAATTAGCTTACAACAATATTATAGAAATAGTGTTATTGCCTTATTGGTCTTCATGTTAGAGGTTACATACAGTCATTAAGTCATAATCCTTTTATTGTACATCTGTATACTGAAGATCAAATCAAAATATTGAAATTATTTAAAGATACTGTACAAGAATTGTTCTTCACTAAGATGCCACAGGATCAATTGTTAGGAAAATAGAACCCTCACTAAAGAAAGTATTCTATTACGCTCTTACTGTGAGTAAGTGTGAGACACCCTACTTACTCCACTAGTCCAATTCCACTAGTAGAAATGATTAGTTCAGGACACACCAGTGCTGAAATAAGTTATTATTTGCACAAATGGTCCCTTGATGCAAATAAAATATTGGGCGATCTAAACATTTCACAAGTTGAAATAGATTTCAGCTGGGTTTTGATTCACAGTTCTTGTAGTATTTTTCTCAAGTGTGATATAGATACTTATCTCTATAAGTGTTGGAATATGGTAGATGTAAATTCTGCAGTTAATGAAACGGACTTTAAAGTAATTCTTCACTTACGTTCAGCTCATTTAATACACAGCATAGGATTTCATATAAATAAATAAATTTAAACTACAAAAAGATGTGAGAAAACTGTTTTTACATTGTATCGATTTACTGTACGCGCTGTTGAAATTACTAGTATCAATAATTTATTCCAATTATCGAAATGTACAAGACTGGATTGACAAAACAGGAATGAGGAAGAGTGGGAAATGGGCTACAGATCTTGAACTCTTTGCAACTGCTTTGTTATTTAATATAGATATCTGGGTATTCTTGGGTCCGTTGGGAACACGTTGGATTGGATTTTCAGGGAATGGATCAACTTTTGAAGAGTTAATGAAGGCGCCAACCCCAAATGGGATCTATATACGAAATGTTGGGAATCATTATGAACCTATTATTTCTGTTAAATTCGAAAATAATAGTTAATTAATTTTTTAATTGAACAAGGCAGAGTTTTAGAAGAGTTGCAATAGTTTTACCACAATTTGTAGATGTACTATCCTGTTATATTTAATGGCGCCCTTTTAATATCGTATCAGTGAAAGGAATTCATGCATATTATCATTAATGTGTTAAATCCGAAACCAATAAACTAGTTCTCTCTTTATTTCCATGTTCTCCCTAAGTACCTTTTTTAGAATAACTTTGGTTATCTCGATCTTTCTTATCTCATATAAGCATTACTAATATTTGTCACTATTTTAATATCATGCACTCGTTGGTAAGTCATATTCTGAGATAATATGTTACTTTACATTTATATGAGATTCATCCTCTTTAAAGGGCAAATACCAGGCTTGCCGTGGATATGGATATCCATGGAGATCTCCATGGATGGATATCGAGTTTTTGTCATATCCATGGATATTGTGGATATCCATTTCAAATTTAACTTCGAAAAATATTTCAAACACCAGAGTTCTAAAAAATGAGTGTGAAATTATGTAGCCTTAGTTTTTTTTTTGTCCTACCCCCAATTGGTTTACACGCCTAATTTATTTCATCTAATAAAATTATTTACTAGCCTTATTTATTCTAAAAGAAGGTGATTTTGACCTTTAGTGACGTCAAAAAGTTCAAAATAGTAACCGAATCGAATTTTTCTTTCACCTTTGGAAACCTTGCATTTCAAAGTATATTTTGGAATTCTAATACAAGAAATGTGGACATTGTTATATTTCCTGAGATTCTCCTTAATTTTTACGTCACTCCTAATATTTACTTGCTATGATTTTTATTTTTGGTTTTTTCGTTTATCCTACTTGCTATACTTTTAGCTCATTAATTAACCATAGAGGAGACAATTAGATTCCAAAAAATTAGTCGCGATGGACTCTCAAAAAGCTACGATTTGTTATCGAACTCAATAATCTAGCAGAAACCATCAATGATGACCCAGAAAGAGATTTTTTGAGGCTGATAACGATATTGACGAACTTGATTATAGTATAGTACAACATTCAGTTGATAAATAATAATATACATAAATTATAGAACCTAAATCTTCTGGATATTTTGTTGATATTAGCAGTTAGAAATATATCAATATTCAATTGGATATCCATGGATATCCATGGATATCCACAAAAAATGGTCTGGATATGGATATGGATATGGATGCGATTTTTCATCTCCACGGCAAGCCTGGCAAATACGTATATTTGGAGAGAAGGAACATCGGCACAAGCAAGATCATTCAGATAGAAATTACGCAGATTCTGGAAATGAAAAAAACCTGGAGTTGCTTAAAATACCTAACATTGTTCATTGTTGTAGTAACCATAATATTGTTTATATGTCTGATTCTATCTCTTTAATGAAGAATATTGCATTCCAAATACTACTTGTATATTTGAAGTTGTTTTTATTATGTAAGGTATTGCAATCGTGGTTACAGAAGTAATCACTAATCCTGATATAGGAAGTGCAGTCATGAATTATTCTTCATAAGGTACCAAAAACTTTAGTTCCTGTGAACACTGTGACGCAAATCAAATAAATTCTTATCAATAGTATTATTAGCAACTTATTCTACATTATGGATATTGGATAGGTATGCAATCATCATTGTAAGCCGATTTTAGTGACATTTATGTTAGATCTCTATATAATAACGTCAGATATTGACAGTATACATTTGTAAGTATTCGGAAGAATGCTACAAACAGTATAAATAGACTGGAAGTAGGACAAATCCAACGAATAGTACAGAGTGGAAATGAAGCTAAATGTATTTTTCAGAAGAGTGATAAAGTGGATTACTATCGAGGATAATCAGGAGAGTAGCGAGTTAACTTCTATATCGGCAGAAATAGAGTCTCTACAAGCTGAGAACAGAGCATTGATTGTAGAATTACAATACCTGAGAGAAGTGAGAAATGGGATTATAAGAGGAATTTATTCGAGTGGTGATTAATAATACAAGCAGTACCTTCAACTTATATCCTTTATATTAATTCAACAGTCAATTACAAATTAAAATTGTTAAAATGTCTTCCAAGTAATAATTATTCAGTACCTGGGGTCAATTTAATTGATTATTTTTGGACAGTTTGTTGGTTTGTTGTTTCAATTAATATTACCAAAACACTGGGAAGTTCAAGGCAATAATTCTGATAGAAAAACCGATGATTCGCTCGTAAGCATTCTGAAAACTCACGAGGGTCGCTATAAATTAAAAACTTATAATACCAATAGGAATATATGAAATTGCATGTGTCTGAAATAAAAGCTGCTCTATCATAGTTTGTGGATGAGTCTTCCCCAGAACAATGGTTTACAACCTGTGACGAAAATGTGGGACTAAAACAGGGGTAATTGACTAAACACTGGTATGGTAATTCTATCGTTTCTAGAGGTATTTTCTTGAAGAATAACATAACAGTCAACTATCGTTATAACGAAGTGGTTGGGACAAGTAAATACCTTCGTTATATACGGATATTCGTATAAGCGGATAATAATTAAGCTTTAGTGCTCGGGGAAAATCTCCATACAGTTATAAGCGGGTATTTCGTTACTCCGTCGGCCGTATTCGTTAGAACTGTAGTTGTACTTAAAAATGCAAATTGATAAGGAAACTCTTAAGTTAAAATAAATGCTCTAATACCTGGATTTAGCATTAAAAATCTCGAGCAACGGGGTTTTCAATATACCTGGAGGTATGACAAATATTGAATAGTGTCAATAAAAAGGAACGAAATCCCTACTCCCTTAAGGTTACTGTTTCGTGATCATGAACTAGTTATTTTAATAACAAGCTGCTCGTCCGCTACGCGTTCTTACATCTTACGCTCGGTCTGCGGCCCTCGCTTGTATTTCATGCGTATACACTTCAATTTACATGCCAAATTCATTTAAATAGTTCTACAGTAATAACTTCCACCGAAAGGACTTTACAACATATAGGTAGTCCGTATCAATGTTGTGGAACAGATGATCCCAACTAGTGTTGTAAGGTCGGGAAATTTCCTAGGAAATTTCCAAAAAATTGCCAAATTTCCGGAAAATTTTACATGAAAAATTATTATATATACCCTAGTTTTTTTAATTTTGATAAACCATATCTATGATGTAGAGTTGTTACTGTGCGCTTGTTATTTTTCCTCATGACAGTCTAACTCAAGTAGCACAAAAATTTTGGCAATTTCAAATAAAGTTCCTAATCATAATTTGAAATATGTAATCTTTCCAGAAATTTCCATAGAAAACAAATTTTTGGAAATTTTACAACACTAAGATTTCCAACCTTTTTGAGCTGTGGGCTTCCTAAGTTGTTTATATAAATCTTGTGAACCCCAGCTTTAGATTTTATATTAGGACGAAGTAATTCAATAGGATTTTTGAATACGTATTTATGCTCATTTTCGCAGACTGGATAATACTGGCTCACGTGTCTAGTACATCAAATCCAAGTATGGAAATAACCACCACTGGAAATCCCATTTATCTTCTCGTAGCCCTAAGTTTGCATTGTTGACTCAGGTTGGGATAGTTATTGTACTGATTGGTAAACATTTGATGTCAAATGGACACAATGGAATGCTAGAAATATATGGCTAGACTGAGAGAACACAAATAACTGATTGGATGTATGAGTTTGGTATCGATCAGTTAATTTAAAGTCTCAGTTAGGCAATCTGTAATGCACACTCAACGATTGATAGAGACACTAAAATCAATTTATACTACATAATTGAATGCTAGCTTCCGCTGAAAAACTATTCGATCCTGAGGCAGCAATACCTTGCCTCAAAATCCGAAATGCGGCATTCCGCAAACTGCGTTAAAATTTAAGAAAAATAAATTCATACAAAATATCATTTATTAAGTTGCTTAAAATCACTTCTCTATTTAATGATACAGGTATTGTGACTATTACTACGGTAATCTCTTAATACGTACACAAAGGACATTCTAAATGTGTTCTCCTTGTCCGAAATTCGTATTAACCGTTGATATTATATTGAAAACTCTTTAAAAATGGGGCTGAATTGTTTGCTTTTTAACCTATTAACCGTGTTCGACTGTTCGTACTAACGAGGTTTTTCTGTATTATGGATTTGGGAATGCATTTGTAGAATTTATAATCCAGCCCATAATTCAAATATGTATGCTCCGGCAATGTAGTATGAATGTTCCCACATTGCTCACTGCTCAGTAGTGTAGGAATAAATTTTTGTAATTTTAGTCATTTTAGTAATAATTTATTATAAAAATGGTAATAGATCAATATCTGGCTATCAAAGGGTAATTTGTTCTGGGAGGCAAGCCCTCCAGACTCCCCTTACCGTCGCTCGTTTTACTAGCTCCATACCCCTCCAAATTTGGGCCCCCCCTGAGTCGAAGGGCTGTATCCGTCCCTGTTTTTGTCATATCCATGGATATTGTGGATAGGGGAATTCCATGTCAAGTCAACCAGTCATTTCACCACTATCAATCGATTTGTCTGTAAATTGCTGTGTAACAAGCTACAAGCAAGTCTATACTTTCCTAAAAATTTTAGACTAATCGGTTGAGTGGTTTTTGATTTATGACGTCACAGATTTTCATTTTTTTGTTGATTATCCAAACATTTTTCAAAATGTTGAAGCACCATCTCACTTCAAACTCGTATAACTTTTGATATAATTATCCAATTCTTTAAAAAATTGCTATACTTATGTTTTTATATATGGAGAATTCAAATCAGATGGATATATTAAGTTATCAGTTGTTTTTATTAGTGAAAATTAGAACTGAAACCAATACCGGAAGTAGAACCGGAACCATGACGTAGCAAAAATGTATATTTTCGGATCTCTTTTATTTTTTGGTAATTTATTGTATGTAGTCTTAAGTCATTGTGTAGAAAATTTCATTATGGTTTCCATATCTTCCCATTGAGTTATTCACATTTTTGTCCTCTAAACGCTATTTATGTGATACTACAACTTATTAATGTTCTTTATAAAAATAGAATACTGGCTAGAACCTTACTCTATTTCTATCATATTGATAAATATTTCATTTTTAAATAATTATTATCACCAGTGTATTATACAGCCATTTGTAAATACGCTCCTAATCCTGGTCTGATGCAATTTCATACGCCTAAATCACAAATTATTGTTACCGTATAGGAGAGGATTCCAAAGTTTCGCGCTCCTAAATTCCAATTTTCCAAAAATCATACTCCAAAAGGAGCGTCTCGCGCTCCTGGATAATTCCTTGATTATCACTCATTCCAACAGCATTATACAATTGATATACGTATGTATCAGAAATTTGTGGTTTGTGGTATGTTTGACCTCCGATACACTACACATGTTAATTAAGTGCATTAGTATTGTTGCAATGTATAATTGGAATGCAATTGATTAAACAAATGAACTGTGAACTTACTTACGTTAACTAATAGTCGTTGTCACACTGTTATTTGGGCCTACTTAATACCAATGTACGTATTTGTTATTTACATTATTATTCAAATAATTAAGATTGCTTATAATTCATGATTTGATAATTGTCTTTGATGTAATATTCATATATACAGTACCCCCTGCTAATCTTAACATAGGTGTTCCGATTCAACTAAAATCTCTTCCGATTAGTGAATTCCTTCCGGGTAGGGATGTAATACATTTTCTATAGGCATCTATAAAATGAGACCCCAATAATCCGACCCACTCTATTTAATCCATACAAATCATATAGTACACTACATGATACTTATTTTTGTATAATTTCAATGTATTATATATACAAATATTTATGATTTACCCTCTTTTATATGAAAAATATTCTGGTATCTCCTGTTCGGACTAGCGAGGGTATACTGAATTTCCAAATGGATTACGTAAGTTTATATATTTACAATTTAATCTCTTGCTACTTTTGAAAATCAGTAATTAGCTTCATGTCCATAGATGAGATTTTGAACTTCCTTGCACGTTTTGAAGAAGTTTTTGGAGTGGATATATAGCCTATTACATCATTTTGAGGGACATAACAAAAGTCTTCTTTGAGTGCCAATAGAAACTATTTTCAGAACGCCCTGGTCCTTTTGGATGCATAAAGCGGACTTCTATATCACCTTCCTTAGACTTCTTTAATCACACAAATATACCAATCTTTGTCATACATACATGCGACATAATTACCTATAGTTAAGTATGGCAGCTGTGTAGAATATTTAGAGTTTGTCACACAATTTCATTTAAATTCATATGTTATTGTGTAATCTAATTGGTCACTAATTCGCTTTCCTCCTATAAATTTTGCACTTATTGGAGTGTATTTATGGTAAGTACGTGTCACTGGTATAGTTTTGATGTTATCATATCTAAAACATAATTAAGTGTACTACAACATAATCTAAGAGCTCTATATTAAACATTTGAATAAGTGATAATATATTACCTTCTTTTGGTCGCTGTAAACTTGCTCGGGCGGTAACTCTTTTTACTGTACCTCCAATGTCATCACAAGTTAATTTTCAGTGGGAGGTAACAAAAAAAATTGATTTCAAAATTCAGATTCGAAGTGATGCAAATAAATAGAATCAATAGATAATAATCAAGTTTCACAACTTTTATGCTGTAATATTAACTTCACAACTCAAGTTTAATAAATTGCATTCTTATTAAACATAGCAACAATACTAATGCATTTTAATTTACATGGTAGTGTATCGGAGGTCAAACATACCACAAACCACAAATTTCTGATACATACGTATATCAATTGTATAATGCTGTTGGAATGAGTGATAAATTGATAATAATTATTTAAAAATGAAATATTTATCAATATGATAGAAATAGAGTAAGTTTCTAGCCAGTATTCTATTTTTATAAAGAACATTAATAAGTTGTAGTATCACATAAATAGCGTTTAGAGGACAAAAATGTGAATAACTCAATGGGAAGATATGGAAACCATAATGAAATTTTCTACACAATGACTTAAGACTACATACAATAAATTACCAAAAAATAAAAGAGATCCGAAAATATACATTTTTGCTACGTCATGGTTCCGGTTCTACTTCCGGTATTGGTTTCAGTTCTAATTTTCACTAATAAAAACAACTGATAACTTAATATATCCATCTGATTTGAATTCTCCATATATAAAAACATAAGTATAGCAATTTTTTAAAGCATTGGATAATTATATCAAAAGTTATACGAGTTTGAAGTGAGATGGTGCTTCAACATTTTGAAAAATGTTTGGATAATCAACAAAAAAATGAAAATCTGTGACGTCATAAATCAAAAACCACTCAACCGATTAGTCTAAAATTTTTAGGAAAGTATAGACTTGCTTGTAGCTTGTTACACAGCAATTTACAGACAAATCGATTGATAGTGGTGAAATGACTGGTTGACTTGACATGGAATTCCCCGATATCCATTTCAAATTTAACTTCGAAAATATTTCAAACCAGGGTTCTAAAAAATGAGTGTGAAAATTGAGTAGCCTTAGTTTTTTTTGTCCTACCCCCAATTGGTTTACACACCTAATTAATTTCATCTAATAAATTTATTTAATAGCTATATTATTCCAAAAGAAGGTGATTTTTACCTTTAGTGACGTCAAAAAGTTCAAAATAGTAACCGAATCGAATTTTTCTTTCACATTTGGAAACCTTGCATATCAAAGTATATTTGGGAATGCTACAAGAAATGTGGACTTTGTTATAATTCCTGAGATTGACCTGTCTATCTCCTGAATTTTTTCACGTCACTCCTGAATGTTTACTTTGGCATTTCGTTTATCCTACTTGCTATACTTTTAGCTCATTAATTAGCCATAAAAGAGACAATGAAATTCCAAAAAATTAGTCGCGATGGGCTCTCAAAAAGCTAGGATTTGTTATCGAACCCAATAATCTAGCAGAAGCCATCAATAATGACCCAGAAAGAGATGTTTTGAGGCTGATAGCGATATTGGCGAACTTTGATTATATAGTACAACATTCAGTTGATAAATAATAAATATTTAATAAATTATAGGACCTAAATCTTCTGGTTATTTTGTTGATATATGGTGTTATAAATATATCAATATTCAATGGATATCCATGGATATCCACAAAAAATGGTCTGAATATGGATATGGATATGGATCGATTTTTCATCTCCACGGCAAGCCTGGGATCAACAAAACTTAATTTTGCAGTGAAGAAATACACACAAACTGACCCACGTCAGATGGCTGCGACAAATGCTTTGATAGATCTATTATCAGGAGATTTGTTCCCTTTATCACTCATAGAAAGTTGTTTTTTCAAACGTTTTGCTAGCATTTTAAATTCACGCTACGTTGTACCATCACGAAAACACCTATCAACGAAACTTCTGACAGAAAAGCAACATATTATTGAAAACAGAATGAAGGAACTGCTAGAATAGGTTGATAGTGTACCCATTACAGTAGATCTTTGGTCTAATCGTCTAATGAAGTGGTTTCTAGGTATAACCTGCCATTTTATTTTCGATTGGTCATTACGTTCACTAATTTTGGGATGTAATCGTTTTCGAGGGGAACATAATGCGGTAAATATAGCACAGAATTATGAAGAATTAATATCGTTTTACAAATTCAAAGGGAATGTAACACATATAGTAACAGATAATGCTTCAAATATGCTGAAACATAGCCTATTACCAGGTTTTGATGTGTTAATAGCTGATGAATTGGATTCCGAACCTTCAGATGAAGAAGATGAGGGATATATTCAGTCAGTGGATCTAACTAATTCTCTCATCTATTTCCCAGAAAATGATTATTGTTTTATTCATACTCTTCAAGTCAACGCAAAAGATGGATTTAAACAAGCAGGAATGATCAATAAAGTACTTGCGAAGACTGCGAATATTGTGTCCTATGTTCGGAGATCGATACATGCTAATGATATATTAGAAGGGGAAAATAGGCTGCAAGCAAAGGTGGTGACTAGGTGGAACAAAGAATTGAAAAGTATTCGTTCCCTTCTGAATATTCCAGAAGAGAAATTAGGGCTTTTGGCTTGTCCACAACTTAGTGTATATGAGCGTAGTCTTCTTAAAGATCTTGTAGAAATATTTACTCCCTTTGAAGAAACAACAGACTTCACACAGAAACAAAATTCTGTTTTGAACAAAAGTTTTATTATTCCTGACATTAGAGGACTTCGAAAAGCAATTGAAATGATTAATGTAAAGTATACTCAGAGATGAAGAGTACTCTACAGAACTCACTTAATCGTAGAATGGAAATTTACGAACAGCGTGAACATTATATTTATGCAGCAATTCTGGATCCAAAGTTTAAGTTTGATTGGTGTACTGGAAGTGAGTTATCAAGGATTGAAGCCAGATTTAGAACTTTGATTTCTGACCCACTTATCAGTGATTCTTCCCATTCTCCGACCCCAAAGAGGAGAAGACTTTTAAGCTATATGTCCAGTTCTACTTCTACAACAGCTAATACACTGGCAGAAATCGGAGAACTATACAAATATCTATCTCACCCCCGTCTCTCGGAAGATGATGATCCTCTGGCATATTGGAATTTACACCAAACCGCATTACCAACATTAGCTAAATTGGCTCAGCATTATTTATCTGTCCCAGCCTCCTCCACACCTGTAGAGAGATTACTTAGTATCGCAGGGAAATTATTCAGGCCAGATAGATGTTCATTGTCTGATGAAGTTTTCAAAAGTTAATCATGATCAAATGCAATACGCACCTATGATAAATTTATTAACATTAGTTGTTTGCTTAGGTTAGATAATATGTTTTGTTTGTGTGGGATAACCAATTAAATAATAAACTTCAGACATTCTGAATCATAGCAAAGTCTTAGTACGTAATTGTCTAGTAATTTGTAATAGTAATAGTAAAAGTAATAATAATAGTAATATATTACATATAATAATAATGTAATTGTAATACAAATAGTAATAGAACGAAATATTAGTAATAGTAATAGTAATATATTACATTTCAGAGTAATTGACCCATCGTTATTCGCGGCACTAATGAAAAGAGAGGGTTCTACCCAGGGTGTTATCCAGGCGTGCTGGGCCGCCTAAAGGAGCGTAATTTGGCAGGATATTTATCTAGGCGTACAAAAATCGATTATAGGCCTACAATATCGAGAGTTGCTCACACATAGACTTAATACAAGATGACTAATCTAGGCGTACAAAATGAAAACTGACGAGCTCTAACAAATCTAGGAGCGGGGTAATTTTTTCCTGGATGAAAGCTTGATTGTACCTCCATTAACACATTAAGCAAACTGTACTACGAATTAGTACTGTACGTGATGAGGTGAGAACTAATAAGAATGGGCCTAAAAGAATACTCTCGACAACCTCCACACAGACATACTAGCCTGTCTGTATAGAATAGGATTCATAAAACGTATAATCCGTTATTATGTATAATACCTGAAATTTTCAGGTGTTATGTATAGTAACTGATTCAATCAAGGCATTATACATAATGCCTGAAAATTTCAGAGATTATGCATAATAACTAATAGTTTGCCTCGGCTTTTAGAAATATTATCTGAAATGGAACAGCATAAGGAATGGTGAGAAAGTGTATATTTGCAACTACAATGAATGGATAACAAAGATAGTTGGCTTCCCACTTTTAGACATACTTATAAGGATTTAATGAAAAAAGAAGCAAAATTGTACTATTAGAGGTAAAGGTTGTTGACAATGTGACTATCCCTATCCCTTCTGAAGACAGAGGTCGCACAGAACCCCGAAACCTGATAAGTATCGTGACAGATATAAGTGACAATGACATGTACACTATAGCCGTAAAGTCGGTTATTTCGAAGTATTCACGCAATGAGTTTGACTTGTGTGCCACATCCCTCTCACCATGGGTGACTTATCTACTGAAACAGTGATTTATATCCGGAAAGCTGTTCAGTAGAAATCCAACTGTGGTGGACAGGGATTCGTGAATGCACCTGTACTGGGCAAAGAGGTGTAAAACCAATAGATGTCGGTGTTTCAAAGCACGTTTGATGTGTAATTCCAGATGTCATTCTAGACTTTCTTGCTTCAACAAAAACTCTTGTTGTTTTTGATAAACCTTTGAAGATGAGACTAGTAATATGTCCATCAAAGATATATATATATATACAATATTTATCGGTTTATTTATCATATTTACCATAAATTAATTAACGATACCAGTTGAATAGTTAATATGTCTAAAAGCCGAGGCAAACTTTCAGTTATTTTGTATAATTCCTGAGATTTTCAGCCATTATTCCCTGTGTGTCTCTGTACACATATTCTCACCAATTTATCCGAGAGATTATTCCTAGAGGTGAAGGGATTTGAGTTTTGCTACCTTCTTGTCTCACTCTGGAAAGTTCCTCAAATATTTTCATTACAGATACTGATGCTCATTGTCAGTGGCGGCGCGAGACCAAAATGAGAGATGGGGCTGGCCGGGGCAAGGGACATTTGAGATGGGGCAAATTTTTAACTATAAAACAACTATCAAAAAATATAGGTAGACACACAATAGTGCTAGTACTATATGAGCCCCATGAAAACCATGAAAACCAATACAAACGTAATCCATGCTACAAAATTGGGTTAAAAAAGCGTTCTATTAAGAAGACGAGCGAAAAAACTTCAAAAGCGCCCAAATAAATTATAAGCTATTGATAAGGTTTGCCCCACCAGTGGTGGGGCAAGCCGAAGGCCAGGTGGGGCATTTGCCCCACCTTGCCCCAGCGTGGCGCCGCCTCTGCTCATTGTGTCTGTGTCTATTCTTTTGGAGGTGAGTTGATACACAGATTCGGGAAAGAAGGGGAAAAGAGAGGTGATTTCGTAAAGCCACGTGGAATAACATTTGATGTTGAAGGGAGAATTATAGTTGTTTCTTCTAATCCCGAATATTGTATTCATTATTCAGTATTTTGAATTCTGACGCTTACTATTTAGAATTGTTAAATTTTAACTTCTATTTATTCGCATTCCCTACTTTTGTTCTTTTTCATATTATTTCTCCTACAAATCATCTGAAGTGACTACTTTTTCCTTTTAATTGTTTCTTGATTCTCTAATTATTGTACGTATATTCTCAAATTAATGTGAGTAATTGTAGGGTGTCATAATTTGCAACATTTCATGATATATGAAATGCCAGCTCAGTGGAATATGCCTTCTCAAATAATATTTCTCGTTTTTTTTCCTTTCTGACACGTCAATAGTTAGCAATTTAATCACACATTACACATATCTTTCTTTGTTTATACATTAACTACAGTTATTCAAAGTTGGGATAGTCAACTACAGTAGAACTTCGTTAATACAAACACGACCTGTTCGTATTACCGAGATTCTACTGTATCATATACAGAATGTTGTTTGCTGAGTGAGACTAGATTCATTCAAAAACAATATTTTTAACTTGTTTATTACTTTGAATTATGATCAGTTAATTAGTTCCACACATTCTGATAATTGGATGTAAGGTACATACGAGACTTAACAATTGTTCACGTAATGAATGGCTGATACCTACAAAAACTCGATAGGAGCAATACAAATTATATTATTGAATATTTAATTAGAAAAATATGGATTTATCTCTGAATATTCATGATATAAACCAAATTCGATGTAACATTAAATCAAACTCGCCATAACATTAGATCAGATTGCTTACTTTATTATATGATAATTATTTGTCTATTGTACTACAAACTGTATACAACTAATAACGTACATTGGTAAAATATTGGAATAATAGTGATTTATGATACATACAAACAATTTATCTCATAAATAATGATTAAAATGAATTCTTTTATCTATATGTTTTTTTTGCTATAAAGTCTTGTTCTTTACAGTATTGAATAAATATAGTTAGACCTAGCATGATTACTAAAATATACACTGCCACTTGTTATTTAATCTATAAATTTTTATTCCTAGAGAAGTCTCAAATTAGAATGTTGAACAGGACAATATACGTAGAACAATATATTAGAGTCTACTGATGTGGATCACAAATTTTAGGGAAGACGAATAATTTTCAAAGATCAAGTAAGAAACAATTGATATAGAACCGCACAATATATCGATAATAAACCCCGCATAATATCTTGACTTATGAGTTAATATATTCAGACGATTACAATCCGATATTGTGCAATTTAGCTGGTTATACGTGGGCTTAATTTGAATACGTTATTGCTAGCAAATTTTCCGCATTCAATCTATCATATAAGAATTTTTCCCAATTATGGTCATTATTGTAGAATACTTATTTTCTAAGTTCATCATGCGATAGTCCGCAAATTAATAATTGAGTAAGATTTCTGAGATTTTATTACATCAGGAGATGTAATCATAGTTCTGTAAAATTATATATAACTTTACTTTTTGCATGGAACCAACACTCACATCATTTCTTCTATCTCGAGTATCTTCTTTACTTTAGAAATAAAATGAGGTCAAATTCATTGGTCATTATTTCTATTGCTTTGAGTCTTGCATTCCTCTGTAATTTCACCATTGCTAGGGATTCTGGTATTGAGTCGATTTTATCTCAGAAAGCAGCCGATTACTTCAATGAAAAACTTGTTTCGATCCTGAGAAATGGATTTACTAGTTTATCTATTCCCGGGTTTAGTAGGGGTGGTGGTACAATATACAGCATTAACCTAGGTGCTCTGAACATCGATTCTTCTTCCATACGGATGACTCCTTCTGGGATTAGTTTCACGTTGTCTTCTATATCGCTATCTGGTAGGGCTAGTTGGAAATATAAAAAGTGGTTCTTTAGAACTTCTGGAGGTGTGAGTATTCGTGTTTCTGGGAGCATAAGTATAACTCTCACTGCGGTAGAGAACAACCGACGTCCAGATTTTCACATAAATCAATGTACACTAAGTACGGATACCAGTGTAAGGTTTCATGGTCGTCTTATTTCCTGGTTATTGAATCTATTCAGGGGGTATATTGGAAGAAAAGTTAATACACATCTGGAAGATAATGCGTGTCGAATTATAAGAAGTGCATTAAATAAACAGGAATCTCAATTAGTTAATAGTTATCCCATTACCCTACCAATAGGAAATGTTCTTAAGTTAGATATGGGCCTAAGTACAGATCCGAGATTCGGCCAAGATTTCTTGCAGATACCTATTGCAGGACTGACTTCTGACCTTCTTAACAGTGATGATTTAGATCTGCTTGCCCAACAATATCCCTCTGGCCCTTTGACTAGTGGTGTCCAGGCTAACCGTATGTTATTCTTTCGATTCAAGCCTTATACCCTGAACGCTGCTTTGCTAGCCTACCACCGAGCTAACTCATTTGGTACAGAATGGGATATCTCGGATTTCTCTGATGCCATACTTAGTGTTATAGACACTGGAGCTATTAAGAGCGCCGACTCTGGATTATGTGGCAATGAAAATAGGTGTAGCATTAAAATCCGAGTGTATGCGCCTGATGCTCCCACTATTGATCTAGCTACCGATGAAATAACCGTTATGGGCACTGCCATTGTGGACATTAATTTGGTAACTCCGGAACCACAGAGAACAATCACAGTTTTGAAGATTTCTGTGGAAGGTTGGCTTTGTGGAAGTTTAAGCGCTGAGCAGAGAGGAAGCGAGTTGTTTGCGCAAGTTCAAGTTACGTGTGCGTCAGTGGGAAATACTCGTGTCGACATATCTCTAATCAGTGGGTTTAATACTAGTCTAGTTACTGAGATGATTAATGAATTAATCAATCAGATGCTGCCTGTTGCAAATGCTTATCTAGATGAGGGAGTTCTCATTCAGCAGCCGGGTTCCTATACAATCAAGCAACTTGTCATCAATATTATGAGTGATTACCTGGAGGTTGGAGCGAATCTCATTTACAATAATTGGGGGTAATGCTATGAGAGTATTTCAAGATAGTATGTGTGTGCGTGTGTGTGCTTCTTTCCTCATTTATTCATTCATTTTCTAATTATTAACTCATTATGATTACCAATTGTTCTTTTGTCATTATATTGTACTTTAGGTACGTATGTAATGATCGTGTGTATCATATTAAATGCTCCTTTGAACTTTTGACTAATTATAAAATATTTCATTTCTTACGTATATAATTCCCAAATAAATTAATCCCCAACTAGGTCAAATGAGTTGCCATTTGAAGCAAAGTTGCTCAAAAAACTACCGTATTGCTTCGAATAAGCGCCCGGCGCATACTTTTTCATTTCTACCAGATTTATCCTGAAATATCTTTGAAAATCCGGAATATAGTACTTTGATGGATAGGAATAATTTTCAGCGACAGTATATGTACCGCAGGTGTCAGTGTTTCACTTGATGGCAAGTGAATTTAGAGCAAATCTTATAGTATTAGGAAAAACTTCATTGAGTATATACAGTAGTTTGTTTGAAATAATTAGTTAATTGATCTTATTTAATCTTATGCAGCCCGCTTAAAATATTTGGAAAGTCAACATTTTAAACCGAATGACTGAATAAATGAACAAAATCTTATCAATTAGACCGGAATGAGCGCTTACACTGTATTGTTGTATGATTCCAGTGAATGAATTGTTTGCTAACAAAAATTCTGATGTAATACGAATACCACAGTAGGATATAATTTACATCTAACTAATTCTCATACTCTCATTTGCCCAAGGGATAATTAACTATAATTGAAATTGTCAAATAGATTATTGCATTGTTTTTCATAAAATGGATATGATTATAAATTTTTCTTCGTTATAAATACCAGAAATTTGAGATTAAAACATCAAAACATGAGAAAATTCCTACTTCAATTAACTGTTTTTTGAAGATTTTCTATATACGATACTATGTTTTCTGACATTTATTTTAGAAATCTACTTTATTGTAGAAATTCCCAAAATCTTTCTCATAATGTAGGTGATTATACAAAATCTAAAATTACATCTGTGCCAAAAGCATGTTCCTTTCGAGGCACTATACTTGGTGTTGGTTGATTGATAGTACCTCCAAAAGAAAATGCTGTCGGCACAGAGTATTCATTGTAAATTTAATTCAAAAATTCCAAATAGTTTGGGAAATATTACACGGGAAGTAGTCTTCTCCTTATAAATGTTCCAATTTTATAAATCACTTTGAATTAAAATGTCATGCCAACATGCGCCAGCGGGGAAAAATTACAAATAAGTATTTGATGTTTTATGTATTTACGATTATTAAGAATACGAGCCCTTCGGTCTTAGACACTACGCTACATAATTAAGGGCCTCTTCGTGGCCTTACCCTCCTCAAAATATCACTCATAATAAATAAGTTAAAGGTATCCCTATAAACCTGCGACTTGTAAATTACACGTACTTAATTCAGTTCAGATGTTGCTATTTACGAGCCAACTAATTAATAAATCTCAACTAATTAATTAAATAGTGCTAATTACTAACCTAAGATTCAGCTTCAAAACATGGCACTGGTTAGAGGAAAAAATCTGTGGATTCTAAGAAAAACCAAGTGTACTTCTAACGTGAGTTTATTGTATAAAAACGGGGGTCATAATGAATTAGAATTGTGTCTGCGTAATTACAGTAGACTATCGTTAATACGATAACGGAGAAGGCGAAACATCGCTTAAGGAGTACAAGGTTTGATTTCCCTAGCTTTAACAAATGCATGCAATTGATTCCGGTTATTCAAAACTAATATCTACAGGAATCACAATTCATAACATAATTAATATCTACAGGAATCACAGTTCATAACAAAACTATATTAAAACCTCTTTAGTACCAACTGGTTAATATGAACAGTATTTCAGTCCCCTTCAAAGCCTTTTGAAAGCAAATAATGATGGTTAATACGAATTCCGGATTAAGGCGAATGCATTTTGTCGCCCCTGATGTTCGTACTAACGAGGTTCTTCTCAGAATCTACTGTAATATCTGTTTTTGAGATGTAATACCTGGGATTGAAAAATTTGGCCCACAGCAGAGCAGGATGTGTACCACCAAACGCAAACAAATCTGAAATAATAATTTGTCATTAGAAAGCTATGAATAATTAATAATAAAATTCTGAGAATTCATATACCGAGGTGGGACAAAATGGCTAGTGATTTCTCAAATACCTTAATGGTTAAATGGTTGTTAAGGATGAGCAATCATGAGAACACAATTACAGATTTTATAGTTAGTAATAGAAGCAAATAAACACATTAGATAGCAGCAATTAAGCAGAAAATATTTGGAGGCCAAATTTGTTGTTGTCAGATACACAAACGAGTTCGTTGTTGTTGATTACTATGCCAGCAGGACAGTAAAACAATCCAGCTTCATGTCCTTGTCTCCCTATGGTGTGTAGTAGGCGTCCTGCAGGAGAGAATACCTTGATATTGTGTCCGTAGTAGTCGCTAATGACGATGTTATTGTGTTTGTCCAAACAGAAGAAGAATGGGCGTTCCACTTGCATTCCAATCCCTTTGGTAACTAGGGAGCGGGACTTCTCTCCTGATAGTGTAAACACGTGGATACAGGGCTTGTCTAAACAGCTTAACACAAACATTTCATTGCTTGTGAATTTAACATCAACAGGTCTTGTCATTGATTGATGTCGTAGCGAGCCTTGGTAAGCTAAATCTGTAGACAGGATTTGGATTCTGTTGTTGTTTTGATCTGGTACGTAGAGGTGTTGATTGGGAGAGATGGCGAGTTGTCCCGGATGATTGAACTTTTCATTTCCAGATCCTTCCTTCCCTACTCGGTTTACCATTGTGAGATCTGACAGCTTAATAAGGAAGATAGCATGTTGGTCTATGTCCGTGACATAAATGTTATCCTGATGGATTAATATGCCCCATGGCCTAATCAGGTGTTGATGTCCGAATTGGTTGAGACAGACTCCTATCTCTGAGAATATTTGGATTCTTCTGTTGCGCGTATCCGCCACATAAATGTGTCCAGATTCCGTTTCGATTGAGACACTTCTTGGGATGTCAAACTTTCCAAGAGTTGATCCTAATTTCCCAACAGCAACAATGGGCTGTTTGAATGTGGCATAGTTTGGTATCACTGGCACAGGAAGGATGGGAGGAGTCTCTAGTTGTACAATCTCTCCAATACGGGAAATACAATCTTCTAGGTCCCGTGTGTCACAGAGGTAGCTCACTTCTTGAGGTGGTGGTACCACTTTCATTTCTGCCATTTTATCTTCCAATTTTATGAGCATTTTCCCCTGAAAGGAATGTAGCAAATTGTGCGTCATTTGACCTTGCAAAAATTCGCCGGTTTCTGCGATTTGATGTTCTATTTGTTGACGCGCCACCCGATTTGCTCTGGTTTCCTCTCGTCTGTCCCTTAAGTCGGTCAACAGCTGGTGCCTTCTCTGCTCGAGAGAGAGTATCAACCTGTCTATCGATTGGTTGATTTGTATCGACACGGGATCTACGATTGGCACTGGGATTAGTTCCGGTATTTGAGTCGCCATTTGTGTATCTTTGAAATTGTTATTTGTGTTTGTCTGTTTGTTTGTTTCAGTTTAATCTTAACAAGCTGCTCGTCCGCGCTACGCGCGTTCTTACAACTTGCACTCGGGCCTGTGGCCCTCGCTTGTATTCATGGCAAATATATTTTCAAAATGTTATGCCAGTTGTATTTAAATACTGTGGAATGTAACGGAAATTTAACGAAAATTATACATCCCTTTCCTTACGTCAATTTTTTGCCATTTTGGAATAAAAACAACGGTCTGTGACATTCGTTATCCTTCTCCTCCCTCGAAAGCGTTACTTAAATTTCGAAAGCCTCATACGCAGGTTAATTATATTATCGGAAATCTTTTAGGAATATAATAGCTGGCCGCTAGCCTATGTACAAATGACAGTTGTATAGAGTAACCTTTAGCAGATTCTACTATACAGTATGTAGGTAGCAGATCCCAACTTTATTGAGCTGTGACCCCTAAGCAGTATATTTAAGCTGATCGACCGCACTACGCGCGTTCTCACTCGAGTCTTCGGTCCTCGCGTGTATTTACAACAATTTTGATTCCTTAATTAGATTATACAAATTTGTTACTTCAGAAAGAAAGTAAACAGCTCAAACTTTTAGACTAAATCATAAAAATATATGCTCATGATTCTCGGTAAATTAATACGTTAATTCTTGCTAAAAAAGTCATTGATACGAAAATTATTCTTAACTGACAAATATATCTTTTTTCGGGTTTATGAGTAGCAAATCTGAAATCAAATTGATTAAATAATCAAAAGTTTGGAAATGAAGATTTTATAAGGTGGAATGAAAGGTGTAGTTTAACTTTTACTAAATAAACTATTTATGCGATTAATGGGACTATTAAAGTACTAACTTATAGGGTAAAATTTATTGGTCAAATTTATTGACTCAGAATTATTTGTATTTATTTTTTCAGCCAATTAAATTGCAGTCTCAGTTAGGCTTTCTATAATGCATAATTAACAGCTGATAGTTTTGTCACCTTTTGAAAGGGAAGATACGAATATTTTTCTTAGATATTAGAACTTGTTCCTAAAACAATATTTTCTACCCCTCTGCCAAATTTCAAGTCTGTAGCTCTTACCAGTTCCTCAATCAATTCCGAACAAACAAAAAAAACAAATCATTGTGATTTAATATATAAGATTTATAGTTACATTCAATGAATACTCTCATTTTGAGTAACACAGTTAATATTCGTTGTGTTTGTGTAACAATGCTTAACTCTGAACTTATTGCATATTTAGATTTGTAGCTATGTCTATTGTGGTTGTTGTTTCAATGGAATAACTAATTTCTGCAATTCCATCAAATTCCTTTGAACCACTAAATTAAATTCATCTACTCCTTAAAGAATATTAGCTTTTCAATAAAGAGACACTTTAGTTGGTTGAACATATTTAACTTCCGGTTTTAATACATACACAGTTCCGGAAGGGGATCACATTTGGTGTTCCTTCTAACGAGTGTGCTTATAGTTCTATTTATTGTTCCAATGTGATACTTATAGTTACAGTTGACTCTCGTTAACAAGAATACACAGTTTAATCTCCTATATACACAGTGGCGTAGCAATAGGCGTTTAATTGAAATTTAACCAGGACTTCAGATGTCCAGCGGCCCCCAAGGCTTCCAAAATCCTTATGCAGATATACTTCAATCATACTTAATGATCAAGGGTGGCGGGAGGACCCCGATAGGGGGTTAAATTATCGGGATTTTCAAATTTTTCTAATTCATCCCCCGATAGACTGTTAACTTTTACCCGTGATCGGTGATATCCTTAAGATACGGGACACAGAGATTTCGCCCAGGCTTCAAGGCTCATCAGTAACGCTACTACAGTTATGTTATTTGGTAATTATTTGTATTCCATACATATAACTATTTGTTTGTCAGTAATCATGTAATGAAATTATATTTTTGCTTCAGAGCCTCATTTCTTTTGAGACAACTTGTGTTAAACATGAAGAGAGGTTATGTTTCTGGGTTATGCAAACGAGTAGAAACAATTAAATTTATTAACCACTAGGCGAAACGCCGCCCTCCGGGCGGCGTTTTTCTGCTAGATTACTACGCCTTTCTACGCTTTGTCTTTGGTGTTTTTTTTTCACGTTTTAATCGCTTTCTCGCTGTATTGGGCGTTTGTTTACAATCATTACCAACACGCGAACGTTTTTTAAGTGGCATACGTAATAGTTGAATAACAGGTTTGGATTTAGTATGTCAATTATGACTGAAGTTGGCAAAAATATGTCAACCCGATCTATTATAGCAATAGGTATGACTATTAAATTGTCAAACAACATAAATGTAAAGTTGAATTTTATTGGTCTATATGTATATTCAATTGTTGTTTATATTATGGGAAATCATATAGGGATACAACAGCTATACAAACGGAATACAAATAACTGATTGGCTATACAAACGGAACACAAATAACTGATTGGATGAATTAATTTACTCTTACCCAATAAAATTACAGTCTCAGTTAGGCAATCTATACTGCACACTAACAATTGATAGAGACATAAAAATCATTTTATACTAATTGAATGTTAGATGCTAATCCATACTGGGACAACCCTCGAATTTAATTGGTTAAGGTTTTGTCACCTTGGGGATGGAAGATGTGAATATTTTTCTTAAAAATTCCTTATCTGAAGTGGTCAGGTAATTCCTAGATTATGTGTAAAATTTGGTACAGATCGGTTCAGGCATCTCAGAGGAGATGTGAGGACAGACATACAGACAGACATAGTCTTTTATATATATAGATAATACATTTTGTCTAACAGTGATGTCAAAATGCGGGAACTGTCATTTCAAACCCAAATTTATCCAGATGCTTGCACTCCTTAAAATTTACTACTCCCATTTTAACTAGTGGGGCCAAGGGCTCGGCACATACTTTGAACCGGGGCCGCGAATCCTTAGCTCCGCCACTGCCTATACAAATGCATGTAGGTGACTCTAGTTTATAAGAATTTCGGATAATACGAAAAAATTTCGACGCTCCCCTGGTGATTCAATACTAACTTTACTAGACTCAATGAAAGTACCATAGATACGGTATATACGGACGATCTCTACCATATACAGTAGAACAGTGGTTTTCAACCTTTTTGTACTACAGAACCCCTAAATTGTTTGTGGCAGCACGCGGAACCCTACACTTCTAATTCCTCTACGAATATATTTATAACAAATTTAATTACATTTATTTAATAACTAGTATTGTCAGGTACAGTTTCAATGTGAGATCTGTGATTGTTTACTTTTTGCATATTTCTTTTATTCGTGGTCTGATAGTCAATAAGCTGCTAAAGATTGTATTTCCGATTGACTATTATTAGTCTCTGATGTATTTACATCGATTTGCCAATTATCCCGCGGAACCCTTGAGGTTTAGTCGCGGAACCCCGGTTGAAACCACTGCAGTAGAACCTCGTTACTACGAACACCAAGGGACCGTAAATGAGTTGGCCTTATCATGAATTAGTATAAGTTACTATTGACGAATATTCTTTGAAGGGGACTGAAATAGTATCCGTCTCGCAGTTGTAGCCGCTGCCAGCTGCAAAAAAGTAAAAGCTGTTAGTTCCTGAATTACACTGCATTTTGTAAATAAGTACTAACCATGGGTTAAATCATCGCTGTCCACCATACTGACAATTCCGAGAATCCCGATAAAATCAATGATCCACTAATACCATGGCTGCTTAAGGGTATAGACAACATCAAGCCCAGCCAAGATACTCAAGCACCTGGGACCTGATAGTACTCCTAGATTATCTGAAATCCCCACAAGGGGATTCTACTGAGCTCAAATACCTCACAAAGAACACAGCAACATTGATTGCTATCACCACCATGGGCGCCGAAACTCTCAAACGCTAGGGGGGGTGTGACGTAATATTCAAATGTGAAAGTTCAAAAAACAATGCGTATGGGGATAAAATCAATGTTGGATGGGCATAGTAAATGTATAGATCTATACATCATCAACTGAAATTTATACTAACTCATTATGGAATCAATAATTTTCCATTTTTCTTCCCTGACTTCTCCTCGGCCAGGGGGGGGGGGGGGTGACACACTCCCTGAGCCCCCACTTTCGGCGCCTATGATCACCACGGCTACCCGCTGCTCTGAAATAGCGCAATACATGTTCGGTACATCTCCACCCAGGGCAAAACATAGTCTGCCAGATTGGTAACTCAAAGAACTTGAAGAAAAGACATATGATCCCATTGTCACATCTCGCTCTAGTGAATGCAGTCTCATCTGCCCGCATCCACCGTAGACATGTACCTAAACATAGCAAAGGAGCTGAGTCTGACACCTCATCGCTTATCGGCCTACTAAACCTCATAAGGGAGTCACTTCCTCTACCGTTGGAATCAGGGAATTATACAGGACTCAAATTGAACGCTCCTAATTTCCCTAAGGTCACTAGAGTATGTATTTTGTACGCCTAAAAGGTTAGTTTTGTATTACTCTACGGGGAGTTTCGGCAGTTTTCGCGCTCCTAAACGCAAACATAGCCAAATTTATACGCCTCTAGGCGTATGGCGCGCTCCTGGATAAACCCCTGGTTGGAATACCGATTAAGCGGCTTCCACAGTTCCACTGTACTTGGTGATAGCTTTGTTGTAATGGCATGGTTCGTATTATTAAAACACATCTGTACTAATGTATTCAATTGTGGCTGTAATATAAGATAGCTCAGTTGAATATAGACATACGAGTATGTGGTTATATGGTTACAGAGGAATATGCATAAGTAGACTTTCATATAATTAGTCACAGATTGTATCTAGCTACAATTATACTCAAATTATCTATTTTCTCGATAGCACTATTTCACAGAACAATTGTGTATTTTCATAATTCAAACGAATTCCTACACTTTCTATTCTCCGATTTATCAGGTTAGTGTATGCATAGCATTCTATACATAAGGCAATGCCTCGCACTAAATTTCTGGACCAGGGATTGGTTAGTATAGTCAACTAAATAAATGCAATTCAATTATTCTTCGAAATAAGTAAACCAAGGGTGCTTCTACTTATGCAATTGTTTTTTATAAATGTGGTCATGTACAAGACGCTTATTTTGGAGATACCACTTGGTAGAAATGACGTCACTGTATTGTCTAATAGGCAAAATATTCCAAAACTTTGAACGCATGTAAAATGTTTAATTTCGCATTATAAAACAATTGCTGTGAACGAGAAGTCATTTTACATAAAATATCTCAGAATCAAATATGGAATGTTACCACATTCCTCTGTTGCTAAGGAAACGTGATTTCAATGCTTCAGGGCATATCTCGAGTAGGAAAATAGTTACAGCAGGACGGGCTATCAATTGGATTCATTGACTACAGCTGCTGTAGTCAATGAATCCAATTGATAGCCCGTCCTCAACTTCCAAATTCAATTATAATACAATTCGATGCTCTAGCTCCAACCAATTTTCTGAGAATTGTGATTATTGTAATATATATGTTATGTCGATTTTGTCAAATAGTCGATTTTACAAAACCAACATCCAAAATGTCGATTTTGTAAAATCAACATACAAACTTAAGTTTAATTTCTAAAGTAGTTGATTTTAGAAAATCGACATTTTTATTTAGTTGATATTGTAAAATCAACATTTCAGAATGTCGATTTTAGAAAATCAACATTTTTAATTTGTTCATTTTGTAAAATCGACATTTCAAAATGTCGATTTTAGAAAATCAACATTTTTATTTGTTGATTTTGTAAAATCGACATTCTGAAATGTCGATTTTACAAAATCAACATTTCAGAATGTCGATTTTACAAAATCAACTAATTAGAAATGTAGATTTTACAAAATCAACTGATTAGAAATGTAGATTTTACAAAATCAACCGATTAGAAATGTCGATTTTACAAAATCAACTAATAAAAAATGTTGATTTTATAAAATCGACATAATGAAAATTTTTATTTTGGTAAAAAAATTTCTTCATAAAAGTCGGTATATACTTGGATGAAGCGAATTCTGAACAAAATGCAATAAAACTATGGCCTATCCGAGTAATATAGCTAAAGTCGAACACTTGTTTAGTTCCGTTGATTCATGTTGATTTTGTAAAATCAACATTTGACAAAATCGACATAACACATATTCAAATGGTTATACACATTTTTCGGAAAATTGGTTCGAGATAGAGCATCAAAATGTATTACCATTGAATAGGAAGTTGAGGACGGGCTATAAATTGGATCCAATGAGTAAGCTGTATAAACAATGTGACTATTCATTTAATGAAATTATTTAACCTAATATTTCTTGCTAGAATACAAACGCATAATTGAATTCTATCAAAACAAATCAATTCTTTCAGAGATTATAAAGTACCAGCATTTTAAATGTGAGAAGTTATAATTGTTTTGTGTGTCGCATATGGCATAGTCCGTGGATCCCTTGGGCAGAGGCGTAGCCAGGGTGCGGCACTTGGGGCATAGACCGCACCCAAAAAATATGAACCACAAATGTCCACTAGTATAAAACTATAGTGCGGAAATGCCGCACCCATAATCTTTCAGTGGCGCACCTTCATGCAGGGCTAGCTACGCCTCTGCCCTTGGGGGCCACAATATCTCAAAATTTGTATTACGGTCAATGGGAGGGGGGTCAACAGAATGTATAATAATTGGTTTAGGGGGTTCCCGGTTTCATAAGGTTGGGAATCGCTGACCTTACTTATACAAATGCATGCAAGAGACTCTTTATTAAAAGCTGTTTAAGCACAATGTTGTGCAGAATTAATAGGAAATACCACAAGCTCTAAATATCTGAAAATTTGCATACAGGGGTAATTTTAGACGCTGACAGCGATATATTGGTTTTCTGAACTAAATAATGGGATTATGACGTCATAAAGGCACATATTTTTGAATAACTATTTCAGTTTTTGTCTGAAAACATGAAATGATACGCGCATATGGCGATTTATGATTCTATGACGTCACCTAGACAGGCACGCTGGGACAAATTATGGGGCCCGGGGAAGACCTAATATGGGGCTCCTGTATTATATTCTTTATGCTCCTTGATGGGGCCGGCCCCGAGAATTTAACTAATTTTAAACTAATTTTGATTCAGTCGTTACACAATTTCTGCCAATCAAATGGCCAATTAGTTGAAATTAATTATTCGGATTAGTGATTCAAATCAACTTGTGAAAAATAGAAATAGATTTTGCTAATAAGAGCTTAGTTATCATCATTAGTTTAAGTTGAATTTTCGAATATAATGCACTAGGCATTGCTGTTATTCGAAAATGACTTGAAATGATCTGATTTAATTAAGACCTGAACTGACTTGACAGAGCGGGACCTTTTGACAAGCTTGATACACCCAATGTAATAGGTTATGCAACATGCACTAATAGCAATGAGGAGATTGCTCGATTGTATATCTTACTAAAGTTAAAAATATAACCTATATCAGAATTAGCCCCCCCCCCCCCCCCCCATTATATTTATATGTGTCCCCAGTGTGGCTCTTTTATTTAACTGCATGGTGCCGTAAATGTCCCGTACAAATACGATTGGTAATATGTAGCGAAAATTAGTAGGTAAACTATCCTATGAGAATGGACAACTGTAATTATTAATTTATTAGGCCACTGTTTGTTGGAATCTTGTTTCAGCTCCACCTCCCGCGTCAGATTTCACTCCCGCACGAATATTGTCATTATTGTCATTATTCCCATTATTACACCTACATTTCAAGTAAGGCCACTGTTCGTTGCCAATTTTATTGTAGGACACACTCTAAAATAGCCATAATTATCTAGTAACAAAATCAGAACATATGACAAGCATTATTACCCAACGATTGCATATTATCAATAAGCACTCACAAATTAGAATATTTCCTCATATAATTATTAACTATGTCGTCATCAAATAATGAGATAATGATAATGAGATACCGCCCGCCCGCATCCTCTGATAGACTTCGTGTGGAGCTGAAACAATATTGTCATTAACAGTGGACTTAAATACATCTAATACTGAGTGATATATAGATTAACTACATTGTCCAATAAACAGGTTGAGTGATTGTATAAGGAGTTGTATTAGTATCCATTAGCAGTGCACTATCAATGGCTAGTGCTGGTAGCGAGGGAGATAGCTTCCTCTCCCGCGTGGAGATAGTGCGTAGCGATATACGAGCTAAGTTCCTGAGAGCTCACCTGGCACTGCAGGCCCGAGAGGCCGATCTGCTGGCAGAGCTGCAGAGACTAGCGGATGAGCACACGGGAGAGGGAATAATGCTACAGATCAAACGACTGTCGAGTTCGAAGGATGCTCTCAGGGATTCTCTTACGGAGAATGAGAACCAAGATGTTCTCGATAAATCGTTAGCGCCTATTAATGCACGCATTGCGGCATTAGAAATAAAGCTCCAGAGAGCAAAGTATAGCTATAAGAGTGTGTCGTTGGAATGGGACGTAGAGCTAGATGAGAAACTGAGTGTAGCAGGTGAGATACGACTTAATGCTGCGAAGGAAGGAGTACGAGACTACAAGCAGATAGGAGACCCTGTTGCGGTATTTGGGAAACACAGCGAAGAGCGATCTTCTTCACCTGGTGTGTTCTGGTGTCCAAATGGTATGGCTGTTAATCCAGTGAATAATTATATTTACATTTGTGATTTAGGCAATAATCGTATACAAGTTTATAACAAATCGTTTGATTTTGTTTTCCAATTCAGCGATAAGATGAACACACCACTTGGTATTCGTATCAAACAGCACAAGATATATGTCTCACAGTTTAACTCTCATTGTCTGAATGTATATTCTACTGAAGGGAAATTATTAAACTCAGTTGGGCTTAAAGGAAAGGAGGAATTACAGTTTGACTTACCAACAGGACTTGATGTTTCCAATGACAAGAATAGAATATATATAGCTGAATTAAATAATTCTCGAGTACAATGTTTGAACTTAAATCTCAAATTTGATTCTTTTATTGAAGATATTCCTAATACTTTAGATGTCAAACTGACTTCTGATGAGATCATAATATTGTCTCTTCGTAATCCCTGTGTGTCTCTGTACACATATTCTCACCAATTGATCCGTGAGATTATTCCTAGCGGTGAAGGGAATTCAGTTTTGCTCCCTTCTTGTCTCACTCTCGAAAGTTCCTCAAATATTCTCATTACAGATGTTGATGCTCATTGTGTCTGTGTCTATACTTTTGGAGGAGAGTTGATACACAGATTCGGGAAAGAAGGGGAAAAGAGAGGAGATTTCATAGACCCACGTGGAATAACAATTGATGTTGAAGGGAGGATTATCATTACTTCTTCTAACCCCGAATATTGTATTCAAGTGTTTTAACCTCTGACAGATACTCACTGTTTAACATTCCAAATATTTCGCATTTCCTACTTTTATTCTTCTCATATTATTTCTCCTACAAACTATATATAGTATGTACTGACTTTACTCAATTATTATCATTGTTTTGTAAATCTCGAATTGGTGTAAATATATGTTCACATAGTGGGGTATCTTAATTTATAACATTTCATTACATATTAAATGCCACTCAAGTTGATTCAACTAATATATCTTTTGTTTCCTTTCTGATGAGTCACTTAAATGGTTAGCAATTGAATTACACTTACAAACATTCTTTGTTTCATTATACATTAAGATTACTATTTCGTAATCATGAACAAATTAATTGAACTAGTAATATATACAAACAAATTTTGAACCAATCACCAAGATGCAATTAAACTGTGAACAATTGCAGAATATACCAATTGCTACTTCCCTGTGGCTAACTAACCGCTCCTGAGACAGCAATACCTTGCCTCATAAATCCAAAATGCGGCATTCCGAAAATTTAGCTAAAATTTAAGAAAATTTAATTTATACAAAATGGTAAGTAAGTTCCCATAAATCACTTCTCTATTAATATTACAGGTATTGTGATTAAAACTAAGTTAATCTCTTTATACGTCCATGAAGGACCTTCTAAATGTGTTCTCCTTGTCCGAAATTCGTATTAACCGTTGTCATTAATTGAAAACTCCTTAAAAAGGACTTTCTAAAGCCCCGAAATTTTGCCTTTGGTGGCTTAACTATTAAATTGTGGATTATTTGTCTTTGTGTATATTATTTGTTAATAATATTAGTAATGTTTTACGGCATCAGAAGTTTGTTAAGCCATCCGTGGTTTGTTAAACTGGTTGTTGTTTATTCTTTAGCCACCAGAAAAAGTGAGGTGGTAGCTTAATTAGCCACCATCAAAATCTAAGTTTGTCGTGCACTGGTATACAGTCGACTCCGCTTAATAGAGCCACCGGTTAATTAATGGGAACAAAATTTCACAGAATTCATAGGACGAATTACAGCTTGACTGAAAATATTTTCGGTTAAATGATCTCTCCGCTTAATCCGGTCAAAATAACCTGGTCCCGAGGTGACTATATTAAGCGGTGTCGAATGTATATCAAAGTTGTGCTAGCAGAAATCTTATCTCAAAAAGATCCAAAAAGGCTTAATTTAAAGCACTTTTAGGTGTTTTTAGAGAAAAAAGGTGATTTTGTCGTTGTTTGTATAATATAGATTATCGCTAACTTCCGTTACATTGTTAGCGAATTAACGGATTAACGATTAACGAAGTTAACTTTTTGATTAACTGTGCCCACCTTTGCGTAAAACCTATTAACCGTGTTCGACTATTCATACTAACGAGGTTCTACTGTGTTATGGATTTGGGAATGCATTTATAGAATTTCTAATCCAACCCATAATCCAGATATGTATCCTCCGGCAATGTAGTATGAATGTTCCCACATTGATCACTGCTCAGTAGTGTAGGAATAAACCATTTAGTGTATATAAATTCCTACATTTCATTCCTATATGTAGAATAACAGAGATCAGCTATTCTGATTTACATAAGTAATAATGATTAATTCAAAATTACTGTTCCCTAACATTCAGATAGCATCTATTCAACAATATCAACTTTGATTTAA
Source organism: Hexactinellida sp. DTS-2022 (assembly GCA_028753945.1). NCBI lineage: Eukaryota > Metazoa > Porifera > Hexactinellida > Hexactinellida sp. DTS-2022. The sequence goes on from JAPNXP010000001.1 coordinate 12,068,985, forward strand.
TGAAATATTTTATTCAAATTATATTATTTTAAACTCTCATTTTAAACATTTCTCAAAAGTTATATTAGTCATTTTGTACAAAATAGGATTGGTTATTCAATTGCACATTAGTTTGATACAAACCATAGGGTAAGGGGAAATATTCAAACAATAATATTTAAACTCTAAAATTTATCTTGAATATATTCAAGTAATTTGTTCTTAGTTGATAGGAAATTTGTGCCAAGCAATGCATAATCTAGAAATGCAAAAATTTGAATTCCATATCGTATGTACTATGTACCACTAAAATGTATCTATCAAATTGCATACAGATTCATTTAAAGTATATAATACATTCATTAATGAATATTTCCGCATTGAGATACATTTACTATGAAATTCCTCATTAGAGACACAAATAGTTTGGGATGGTTTGTGTTACCATCCGATTTACTGTTTGTGAATGAAGTGGCTGTGTGTGATGATATTATTACAAAAGTAAATGGGAACTAAAGACAACTAACTAGGATTTAATCCAGCAACATCTTGGAGAATGTTTAATGGAACTTTTGATACATTAATAATCGATATTGGTGTTAACTTAGCTGGTGTTACAATTCAGCTCAGTCCAACAACACACAACATTAAGGAGCTAGAAATAATTAATTCAGCAAATAAATATTGCTAAATAGAAGCGACAATTGTCAATTTTAACTTGGAAATTTTAAGCTTAATGGCAACGAATTTATCTCAAACAAAACAATTTACGTTTTATCCCAATTTAGATAGAATTCAATTGAAATCTATTGTCTCAAAGTTATATTCCTATTTTCACAGCAAACACTAAACTTACATTTATTTCAGTTCAAAAGTCTAAAATTTATGAAGAAAATAGTAGAATCATAAACCAAACTATATTTGGAGGTTTGCATTAAGTATATTGTTTGGGTGAATGGTGATATCACTGAAATAACTAGAAATGTGTAAGTGGATTAACAGAGTTGTTGGGATTGAGTTTTAATGGCAATAATATTTTGGAATTGCACGATTGTATCTTTGAAGGTCTGAGGAAATTAGCTACAATTGTATTAGACGGAAATAATATCAATATAGTTGGACCAAATACCTTCAAAGGCCTAACTAATGTCTTGCAACTATTTTAAACGATTTCCACTGACTTCCTTCACTCACATGAGTAATCTTTTAATATTATTTCTCAACGGTTATAACACATAATATTTAGAACCTCAAGTCATTGAGCATTTCCCAAAGTTGATGTACCTCTATTTGCTTCGGACTAGCATTATTAACTGTGCATGCGAGAATTATTGAATTACACAATTGCAACAATTTGGAATTACGTATTCCTGAATAACCAGGCTTGTATTTGGGATTTTCGTCGAACATATAACGATCCAACTCTCTACACCAACTGTGAAGCCCGTAGCTACCAATGTTTCAATAAATCCATTGAGTGTGCGGGAGAGAACTGGAATAGAGTCGATATATAGATGGTTGTGAGTGCGTTTTTCCGGAAGAATCATACTCCATCTGTGAAATATGTAATGAAACTAACGAGTATGAGGACAGTGCCAATTGTCAGGGGAACTGCACTAACACGCCAGGTTCCTATAAGTGCTCCTGTCTAGAATATAGAAGGATTCTATAATGCAAATGACACTCTTCTATTGACATTAATGAGTGTCTTCTGGCCAATTGAAGCAGTTCCCACAACTGTAGCAACCAGACATTGGGTCAAGCCCTTTCAAAAGGGCTTAAGTCCAAGCTTAAGCCCTTAATAATGGGCTTAAGTCCGGACTTAAGCCCATTATTAAGGGCTTGAGCTTGGACTTAAGCCTTTTTGAAAGGGCTTGACCCATGTCTGGCAGCAACACAATTGGTTCATACGAATGTTCCTGTTAATCTGGTACTAACTTCAAGGATTCTCTGACTGTGTGGACATCAATGAATGCCTTCTGGCCAATTGAAGCTGTTCTCACAACTGTAGCAACACAATTGGCTCATCCGAATGTTCTTGTCTCCCTGGATACGTAAAGAATGCATCCACAAAGTGCTCTCCCAGATCTTAGTAGCATTATAATTAATTAATTAATAACGGAGGTTGTCATAACAGCACAGGTGATTCATTTATATTGCAGTTCGTTTTTTTTCTTCTGATAATTGTTGTATTTATTTTAATCGTTGTTGTCCTACTCTTCTGCCAAATTACTGTAACCTTGTGTATTAAGCGGAAACTGAAATCTGTAAAGTCACCTTTTTCTCCTTATTTCCTATCACAATTCTGGACGAAGAAATGGTTATCGCTGAATCGCCATTTCCATAAGCAAAGTACTTATTCAGAAATTAAAGGCAGTTCTTTAATATTTCTCTTTGACTTCATTTACTATTTCAATACTTTCTTGTGTGACTATATTTCTTCATTTGCATGAATCTTATTTTTTATTCTTCTGCATCGTGTTGCGGAATATTTTGTTTTTGCTGTCTTCATTCTGTAGCTATTCCATATTTATTATTGCATTAATGTTTACATTTCAATTTATAATGTTATTAATTTAATACTAGTTGATAATCCTGGGAAACCTCTAATATAATTTGTTTAGGCTTAAAGCATTTCACTTTTGGGATGGAATAATGTGAATATTTCCTTAGATATAACATTCTGAATTGCGTCATACTTTTCGATATCTTCATTCGTTTTGACTTTAAATAGTGTGTCTTTCTCCAAATATTCAGATTGTAGCTTTCCAGATAAAGGAGTCGTAGTGTTCTCCTACCAAGGAAATATAAAATCGCCTACATTCAGAGAATGAATTGGGACTCTGTTTCAATTTTTATAGTATTTCAGATGGAAGTACTTGTAGTAGACATTCTAATTTTTAACCCGAAAACGTTCCAAAGTAGTTTGCTTATTGTCCATTATTACAGATTCCATTTTGAAGATTGTTTACAGTTTGCTAAACATATTCATTACGTTCTTCCTCCTCTTAACTGTAACACATTCTGCACAAATCCATTAAAAGCTTTTACTTTTTCTGTGTCGTTTAGTTTTAAACAACTATCAACGTTATCATTCATTGCCTTTTGAAACTTTTTTCCTTGTTGTTAGCAAGTTTAATTTCTTTAGAAACAGTTTTACGTGAGGATTAAGTGTAGATCTTTTTGGGAGTTTTAATGCATTATTAAATTGGAAAAGTTATGGATATTTCTAAATTATGAACATTTCAAATATCTTCTAGATAGTCAGTCTTCCAGTGTAATATGAGAAATCAAACATATACAATCGCGAGCTTTAAGTCACTATCGCTTCGAAAAGGAACCTTCTGCCATTCCACTCATTTAATGTTTATTCTTCGTAATGCAATTCCTACTTTATATTCCATGTATTTATGACTAGTAGTTAAATAACACTATGACTAGGAGTTAATTAACCCTATGATTAGTTGTTAATTAACCCCTGCTATTCCACTCATTTAATGTTTATTCTTCGTTATGCAATTCCTACTTTATATTCCATGTATTTATGACTAGTATTTAATTAACACTATGACTAGGAGTTAATTAACCCTATGATTAGTAGTTAATTAACCCTCGGCTATTCCACTCATTTAATGTTTATTCTTAGTCATGTAATTCCTACTTTATAGTCCATGTATTGATGACTAGTAGTTAATTTATTAATTAACTGATTGACAAATTAATTAATTAATTATTTATTACGATTAATCATTTATTACAGTTTATTACAGTTTGCTTCAATGTAATACAATACTACTTCGGCCGAATATACCGAGAGATAAGTTCGCACTTACGTTAGATCTTAAGGATGATTACCAACAAGCCTCAGTGTAAATTAATTTTTAAACTAATTAAATCAGAATTTATATTGGATAAAGAACTGTATTATAGAAGGGTATATTTTGTGAATATCAAGAAAATATAAGAAATTCTTGTTTTTGACTCTCCAGACAGACCACTACGTAGTGGGTACGCATTGAAATCACTGCCTTTATTACTATGCCGACTACTATGTAGTGGCCTAGTGGACCGGTATTGAAAATGAGTGCCTTGGTATATTTTTGGTCTGTATCCTCTCCACAGAAGAGTTTTATTAACTGAGAGCCCATATTTTCTGGATAGGTGTCTCATGGGTGCCGGATTAATAGTAATGGGTATGGGTGGTAATGGGAAATTAATTAAGGAATTACATATTCTCACACAATTCAGATAATTTTAACGAATTACGCAATTACACTGCTAATATTTAACAGATTCAGAGGCGTAGCAATAGGCGGTTCATTGAACCAGGGCCCTCGATGTCCAGGGCCCCGACACACACTTTTGAACCGGGGCCCCGAAACCTTAGCTACGCCACTGGTCCCGTTAACCAATATTAGCAACGATTAACCGGATCCACCCTTGGATTCAAAGATGCACCACAGACCCCTAAAATAGATATGCACTTTGTTGAAGGAAATTTGGTAAACACTGGATGCGAGCTTAGCTATCATCCCCACTTAATTTTGAATTTTGGTCTATTTCAACCCTGTTTGGATGCATTTGGGCTATACGTATAAGAACTAGACTCAATCGATGTTCACTGAAGGTTTATATTATGTTACATTTTCATAACTTTATTGGATTCCAAAGAATATATACCATATATCGGTACAAATAACACAATGCACTAACAGTTCAAATTGATCAGTTGTAACAGTTATAGCACTATACTAATTATTAGCATGATTGTGCTGCATTATAGTGAAGTCTTAATTATTGTTTGAGAGCAGTGCAATTCGCTGATGTCCAGATGCATCAAATGAATATATAAGTAGCCCTCTCAACATCATCGGGATATCTCGATGCACGTGCATTAGTGCAAGACCCGTGAGTCGCTCGTCGCCCATCATGTTTCTCAGGTAGGTTTTCAACCTGAGTAATGTGCTGAAAGCAACACCCATTGTGAATGTTGGGGTAGAACGCAGATGATGCATTACATGCTGTGTTAGGTCCATGGTATTTATCGAGACATTATCACAAATCAAAGTCCTCCATGTTCTAAGCTCAGTATCAGCAGTGTCTGGCGACGGAAGATACTCAGAGTACTCGACTTTAATTTCACTCCGTATTTCTGGCGTTAGTTCCTCGATGTATTTCGGCAGAAGGTATTATGCCTTCAGGCTTGGGAGTGGATCACACAAACGCTTCTACAGTTCACCAACCAGATGGTTGATGAATGAGATGAATGCATTTAACCTCCAGTATTCCTTCAGACTTTCAGCAGGAACATCAACGGGTTTGTTGTCTTTTTTCTGTGCGTGGTTTCTCAACTGTGACATCATTGGTCGCAGCGATTTCTGTTGCTGATTCCCACACTGCATCGGATTCGCTATCATCACGTTTGGCTCTTATTACAGCAACCAGGTGAGTCGAACTTTTCGGATTACAGGGACTCACATAGTGGACGAGTATACTGTAACAGGCGTTCAGCGATCAAAAGCACGATAACAAAGTCAAACTTTGTGATTCACGCCAAATATGACACTGCGTTAGATCGTACAGACGCATCACAATCAGATTGGATTACTTCAAGAGTATCAATAATGATAGGGAAGTTTTGGACAATGCATGTAACGCTGTCGGAGCGTTCCATCCATCTTGTTGCTGTTGGGAAGAAAGGCTTCAAACGTTTTGGAGCCATACCTTCCGATACCTGATCTAGATAATATATTTTGACACGCTTTGGCGATGCTGATATGAAACTGAGTAGCTTGCTGGCAATATCGTACATATTTCTAATCGGCAACACCATACACGAGTTCCCAACTTCCAAGTTCAAATTGTGACTGCGGCAATGTACGCCGAGCTTGAACCTCACGTGTGTTGCCACTCATGTTTGCGGTTCCGTCAAATCCCTGTCCTACCATATTATGAAACTCTAGTCCCATTTGTTGTAAGTGGGTGATAACCAATTTAGTGAGGGTATCGCCAGTGGTTCTGCAGTACCAACAAAGCAAATTAATTCTTCCCGTATTTCGAAGTTTCGAGCAGTCAAATATCTTAAACCATGATTTTTTCATCATTAATATCGATGTTGCAGCGTGTACGCAATATTAGTGCGCATGCATGCACGCTAGTGCGCATGCATGCACACGAAGTTTCTAGCCTGCATGCATGCACACTAGCGTATATGCACGAAAATCACTATTTTCATATTCGTGCATATACACTAGCGTATACACACGATAAAGTGTTCTCTTTTGCTAATGGTTGTATGTTAATAGAAATAATTTGCATTTATTAATTCTACAAGCCCTTCGATCTCGGTTGCCAATTAACGGCCGCTTCGCGGCCTTTCCCTCCTTAAAAAAACCCAGTAATATAAATTATAAATAAGTTAACCTTATTCTTGTAAATTACTCACTACTACTTCGTTCATTTCAATGTGTTGTTATTTGAGAGAGGATATTTACTAACTCATATTATATTTTCTGCATCGTTGGTACAGGGCGCCTAAAATTATGGACCATTTCGCGGCGTACTTTCCTCAAGTTACCATTTATAACTAGTACTTCATTTTGGGTTGTGATTCGTTAATAATGCAATAATGTAATTTGTTTTGGAAAGTATGTTAATTTTATTTAATTAAGTTATTCTCATTACTTTATTAGTTATCAATTATTAGTTAATTATTAGCTCAATAATTCTTAAGGGTAGCTGGTTTCAGCTACATTAAAAGGTTATCTCGTTGGCTCAAATAAACTCATATTATAAAAGTAATTGAAACCTGTTGGCTAGTAAAGTATACGTAATTAATTAATTAAATTGTATACTATATATCTCAACTATATATAGCAATATGCAGCAATTCGATTTCAAAAATTGTTGAGTAATACGTGTTGTATTGTATAACTGAGGAGCGAACGAGAAAAAATGTGAAAATTCAAACTAGACATTGGTGAAAGATCTAAGATGGAACTAGAACAAATGTTAATTAGACAACCATTAGCAAAAGAGAACACTTTATCGTGTGTATACGCTAGTGTATATGCACGAATATGAAAATAGTGATTTTCGTGCATATACGCTAGTGTGCATGCATGCAGGCTAGAAAATAAGTGTGCATGCATGCACACTAGCGTGCATGCATGCGCACTAATCTTGCGTACACGCTGCAACATCGACATGGAAGATAGTGAAATATGCGAAATATACACCTCTGATACTAGATTTGATAAATACAGAGCGGAATAGACCGCTATAGACGTTTGATATTCGCCAAATATCAGTAGCGTAGATAATAAAACAAAGTACGTAATTCAATTTAAAGCTCGACCAGGCCTGTAACAAGAAAGTGATAGTGGGTGGGGCTATGGGAATTGCAGGGGGGGCTGAGTCTCATATATTATTAAAAGAGAATTGATACTAACTTATTCTTCAGTAATCTGTGAGTGTTATTGCTATAACATCTCTTGCTAAATATAGCAGAGTTGTGGTTCAACATGCAAATTTCAACCTACAGTAACATGATATGAATATATAGGTAAATCTTCTGAATATGCATTGACAATCTTAATATATCTGAATGATAACTGTTGATGTTCAATGTAAATTTTAAATACTTTGGTAAATTGTTCGGTAATTGGCTTTTTTACAGTAGAACTTTGTTTATACCCACTCTAGAAACAGTAATACAGTAGACTCCGCTTCTGTGGACTAATATATCTGTGAATTAACGCGGACCACCCGTATCTGTGCCCCTAAGACAGAAGTTTCTTCGGATTCGATGTTCCCTCGGACTCTCTCGGACTTGTTGCACTAGGTCTAGCTGTCTCTCGGACTTGTTACACTAGGTCTAGCTGTCTCTCCGACTTGTTACACTAGGACTAGCTGTCTCTCGGACTTATTGCACAAGGACTAGCTGTCTCCCGGACTTGTTGCACTAGGATTAGCTGTTTCTCGGACTTGTAGCACTAGCGCTAGCTGTCTCTCGGACTTATTGTTCTAGCGCTAGCTGTCTCTCGGACTTGTTGCACTAGCGCTAGCTGTCTCTCGGACTTGTTGCACTAGGACTAGCTGTCTCTCGGACTTGTTGCACTAGCGCTAGCTGTCTCTCGGACTTGTTGCACTAGCGCTAGCTGTCTCTCGGACTTGTTGCACTAGCGCTAGCTGTCTCTCGGACTTGTTGCACTAGGACTAGCTGTCTCTCGGACTTGTTGCACTAGGATTAGCTGTCTCTCGGACTTGTAGCACTAGGACTAGCTGTCTCTCGGACTTGTTGCACTAGGACTAGCTGTCTCTCGGACTTGTTGCACTAGGGCTAGCTGTCTCTCGGACTTGTTGCACTAGCGCTAGCTGTTTCTCGGACTTGTAGCACTAGGACTAGCTGTCTCTCGGCTTGTTGCACTAGCGCTAGCTGTCTCCCGGACTTGTTGCACTAGCGCTAGCTGTCTCTCGGCTTGTTGCACTAGCGCTAGCTGTCTCTCGGACTTGTTGCACTAGGATTAGCTGTCTCTTGGCTTGTTGCACTAGGGCTAGCTGTCTCTCGGCTTGTTGCACTAGCGCTAGCTGTCTCTCGGACTTGTTGCACTAGGATTAGCTGTCTCTTGGCTTGTTGCACTAGGGCTAGCTGTCTCTCGGACTTGTTGCACTAGCGCTAGCTATCTCTTGGCTTGTTGCACTAGGACTAGCTGTCTCTCGGACTTGTTGCACTAGCGCTAGCTGTTTCTCGGCTTGTTGCACTAGCGCTAGCTGTCTCTTGGCTTGTTGCACTAGGACTAGCTGTCTCTCGGACTTGTTGCACTAGCGCTAGCTGTCTCTCGGCTTGTTGCACTAGCGCTAGCTGTCTCTTGGCTTCTAGCACTAGGACTAGCTGTCTCTCGGACTTGTTGCACTAGCGCTAGCTGTCTCTCGGCTTGTTGCACTAGGACTAGCTGTCTCTCGGCTTGTTGCACTAGCGCTAGCTGTCTCTCGGCTTGTTGCACTAGGACTAGCTGTCTCTCGGCTTGTTGCACTAGCGCTAGCTGTCTCTCGGCTTGTTGCACTAGCGCTAGCTGTCTCTCGGCTTGTTGCACTAGGACTAGCTGTCTCTCGGCTTGTTGCACTAGCGCTAGCTGTCTCTCGGCTTGTTGCACTAGGACTAGCTGTCTCTCGGCTTGTTGCACTAGCGCTAGCTGTCTCTCGGCTTGTTGCACTAGGACTAGCTGTCTCTCGGCTTGTTGCACTAGCGCTAGCTGTCTCTCGGCTTGTTGCACTAGGACTAGCTGTCTCTCGGCTTGTTGCACTAGCGCTAGCTGTCTCTCGGCTTGTAGCACTAGGACTAGCTGTCTCTCGGCTTGTTGCACTAGCGCTAGCTGTCTCTCGGCTTGTTGCACTAGCGCTAGCTGTCTCTTGGCTTGTTGCACTAGCGCTAGCTGTCTCTCGGCTTGTTGCACTAGGACTAGCTGTCTCTCGGCTTGTTGCACTAGCGCTAGCTGTCTCTCGGCTTGTTGCACTAGCGCTAGCTGTCTCTTGGCTTGTTGCACTAGCGCTAGCTGTCTCTCGGACTTGTTGCACTAGCGCTAGCTGTCTCCCGGACTTGTTGCACTAGCGCTAGCTGTCTCTCGGCTTGTTGCACTAGGACTAGCTGTCTCTTGGCTTGTTGCACTAGGACTAGCTGTCTCTCGGACTTGTTGCACTAGCGCTAGCTGTCTCTTGGCTTGTTGCACTAGCGCTAGCTGTCTCTCGGCTTGTTGCACTAGGACTAGCTGTCTCCAGGACTTGTTGCACTAGCGCTAGCTGTCTCTCGGCTTGTTGCACTAGGACTAGCTGTCTCTCGGCTTGTTGCACTAGCGCTAGCTGTCTCTCGGCTTGTTGCACTAGGACTAGCTGTCTCTCGGCTTGTTGCACTAGGACTAGCTGTCTCTCGGCTTGTTGCACTAGCGCTAGCTGTCTCTCGGCTTGTTGCACTAGGACTAGCTGTCTCTCGGCTTGTTGCACTAGCGCTAGCTGTCTCTCGGCTTGTTGCACTAGCGCTAGCTGTCTCTTGGCTTGTTGCACTAGCGCTAGCTGTCTCTCGGCTTGTTGCACTAGGACTAGCTGTCTCTCGGCTTGTTGCACTAGCGCTAGCTGTCTCTTGGCTTGTTGCACTAGCGCTAGCTGTCTCTTGGCTTGTTGCACTAGCGCTAGCTGTCTCTCGGACTTGTTGCACTAGCGCTAGCTGTCTCTCGGACTTGTAGCACTAGGACTAGCTGTCTCTCGGACTTGTTGCACTAGGACTAGCTGTCTCTCGGACTTGTTGCACTAGGGCTAGCTGTCTCTCGGACTTGTTGCACTAGCGCTAGCTGTTTCTCGGACTTGTAGCACTAGGACTAGCTGTCTCTCGGCTTGTTGCACTAGCGCTAGCTGTCTCCCTTGTTGCACTAGCGCTAGCTGTCTCTCGGCTTGTTGCACTAGCGCTAGCTGTCTCTCGGACTTGTTGCACTAGGATTAGCTGTCTCTTGGCTTGTTGCACTAGGGCTAGCTGTCTCTCGGCTTGTTGCACTAGCGCTAGCTGTCTCTCGGACTTGTTGCACTAGGATTAGCTGTCTCTTGGCTTGTTGCACTAGGGCTAGCTGTCTCTCGGACTTGTTGCACTAGCGCTAGCTATCTCTTGGCTTGTTGCACTAGCGCTAGCTGTCTCTCGGACTTGTTGCACTAGCGCTAGCTGTCTCTTGGCTTGTTGCACTAGCGCTAGCTGTCTCTCGGCTTGTTGCACTAGGACTAGCTGTCTCCAGGACTTGTTGCACTAGCGCTAGCTGTCTCTCGGCTTGTTGCACTAGGACTAGCTGTCTCTCGGCTTGTTGCACTAGCGCTAGCTGTCTCTCGGCTTGTTGCACTAGGACTAGCTGTCTCTCGGCTTGTTGCACTAGCGCTAGCTGTCTCTCGGCTTGTTGCACTAGCGCTAGCTGTCTCTCGGCTTGTTGCACTAGGACTAGCTGTCTCTCGGCTTGTTGCACTAGCGCTAGCTGTCTCTCGGCTTGTTGCACTAGCGCTAGCTGTCTCTTGGCTTGTTGCACTAGCGCTAGCTGTCTCTCGGCTTGTTGCACTAGGACTAGCTGTCTCTCGGCTTGTTGCACTAGCGCTAGCTGTCTCTCGGCTTGTTGCACTAGCGCTAGCTGTCTCTTGGCTTGTTGCACTAGCGCTAGCTGTCTCTCGGACTTGTTGCACTAGCGCTAGCTGTCTCCCGGACTTGTTGCACTAGCGCTAGCTGTCTCTCGGCTTGTTGCACTAGGACTAGCTGTCTCTTGGCTTGTTGCACTAGGACTAGCTGTCTCTCGGACTTGTTGCACTAGCGCTAGCTGTCTCTTGGCTTGTTGCACTAGCGCTAGCTGTCTCTCGGCTTGTTGCACTAGGACTAGCTGTCTCCAGGACTTGTTGCACTAGCGCTAGCTGTCTCTCGGCTTGTTGCACTAGGACTAGCTGTCTCTCGGCTTGTTGCACTAGCGCTAGCTGTCTCTCGGCTTGTTGCACTAGGACTAGCTGTCTCTCGGCTTGTTGCACTAGCGCTAGCTGTCTCTCGGCTTGTTGCACTAGCGCTAGCTGTCTCTTGGCTTGTTGCACTAGCGCTAGCTGTCTCTCGGACTTGTTGCACTAGCGCTAGCTGTCTCCCGGACTTGTTGCACTAGCGCTAGCTGTCTCTCGGCTTGTTGCACTAGGACTAGCTGTCTCTTGGCTTGTTGCACTAGGACTAGCTGTCTCTCGGACTTGTTGCACTAGCGCTAGCTGTCTCTTGGCTTGTTGCACTAGCGCTAGCTGTCTCTCGGCTTGTTGCACTAGCGCTAGCTGTCTCTCGGCTTGTTGCACTAGCGCTAGCTGTCTCCAGGACTTGTTGCACTAGCGCTAGCTGTCTCTCGGACTCGTGACATTTAGCTCTTGAGCAGTTACTTAATGTTCAGACGTCTTATTCACTGGATGATTATATTCCACGGGACCGTGTTGGAATTATTTTAACTGACCGTTAGTGACCCAGGTAACTTAAATACTATTGTTTCAGAGTAGAAGTTTGTCCCCTAATTTGTCTATTTATTTCTACTGTCTCCAACAATAGGCATAGCATGGTATGGACAGAACAAATAATGGGGAATTCTAATCAGAGGCGGTTTTGTTTAATATATACGTATATGCTAATTTGAGTTTACAATTTTCTATATTTTAATTGATAGAGACACTAAAATCTATCTAGACTAATTTAATGCTAACTGTAATCCATACTGAGACAACCCTCTAGTTTAATTCTCTATAAAAGTTTTACAAACCTTTTCAGATGGAAAGTGTGAATATTGTTCTTGGATATTCGAACTTGTTCTAGATACAATCTAGATACAAATTTCAAGTCTTAGAATACCATTTCCTCAGTCAAAATTCTAAAAAAACGGACAATCAACAACCTTTGTGATTTTATATATGTGATAATAATTATCTGGTATGTGATTACGTACCTGACTTTGTGTAAACTTAGATTTTGCTCATGGCTTTATTGAACGCTAATGAGCAACATGCTAATTTGAAAGAAGACGAATTTGACTATAAGTTGCTTGCTTTAAGCATTGAAAACAAACATTTTGAGTTTATACGTACGAAGGGAACAAAATTTATTGATGATCCAGAGCTATTGTCACTGAAGCTGGGGATTTCAATCGAACAGGCGAGTGGTGCTCTTGAAGCGCTTGGGTCCTCGTGCGAGAAGTGCTTAAGCAATGAAGAGAAAAAATCAATAGAAACTTTTTTGATAAATCAACCTGAAATTCAAAGTGTGAAAAAAATTGCTGTATTTTGTGACATTGATGAAGAATTGGTCTCAAATTATTTGGAATCTAAACCACTCAGTGACTCCCAAAAAGATGCCATCAGTGAACTGTTTACCACGGGATATTCCATCTATGATATAGCGTATAAACTGAAACTATCTTCTATTCGGAAGGTTCAGGAATGTGTTGAAGACAAATTCTTAACATTCTTTGATGAAGAGGGCCAGAGGATATTGCAAATAATACAGAAACAGGGACACCTGGGAACATTCACTGGTTCTAAATTACGGGAAATGATAAAATCTAGAAACTTAAAACTCCAAAACGAAATTTGTTGTATTTTGCCAAGAAAAAGTAAACAGGAATGTGAACGTGTCAGAAAATACTTGGAAAGGTTCGATGAGTCAAGACACTTCTTTGCACTCGACACAAATCTCAGCATTGAGGATATTCTATTCATCAGAGACAGCAGTCTAAACATAGAACAGCTGAGCATCAAACTGAATAAAGTAGAGTCCGTGATAAGAGAGTATTTGGTACAGTACTGTCCAAACCAGCAAGAGAGCGACTATTTTGCTTATTGCCAAAAGAAGAAGATTGAATACATTATACTCACTTTTGGGAAAGATACAAAAACATTTCAAACCTATTGGACCATAGTAACAGATTCATGCGATGAATTGATAAAGAAAACAGAGCGAGTAGGGATTTATCCCATGGAGGCTTTCAAGCAACTCTTGCCTTTGGTATTCTATTACTTGAAGTGCAGTCTCTCCTTTGAGGATATGACAATGATAATCGCGAAAGCATGCAAAATTACACTCACTAGCTACGACATATTTCATTTGATATTCCAGCTGTCCGACCCTGTAGTTAGGGGTCTATGCATTGAACACTATTCATTCAGCAATCCAGTCCCGCTCTACTACCCGAGAATCAGAACTGAGCAGTCTGAGCTTCTAACCGGAGGAAAGATCGAACTCAGCCTCTGTACAGAGCTGTGGTACTGTTTGCAAGAGTACCATGGACTGGTGTCATTCGGATTAGGACAAGCTAGTTGGAATGCGATAGGAAAGTCCTACTTGTTAGACCTGGTATTCGAGACAGATTTCGTAAAAGGAAATCCTCAAAACAGTGCTTTTCATTTACATTCTATAGACATTCAGTTGAGTAGGAATCTGTTCGGAGAATTGAATACTAGATCCACAGAAGCAGAAGAGACTATGAAATGGGCGTACATAGACTGCCACAGATACTCTGATCCAAATGTCATTAGTGTTATCTGTCAGCGTTTAGATATTGCTCTAGTTCATGTCAGTCATTCTGATTACTTGGAAAATCATTCACGAATGACAGAAGAAATTAACCAATTGGCAACATACATGCTACATTTGTACGTGTTTATCAGAGATTGTAATGGGACTGAGGCTATAATACAAAGAAAAAATGAAACAAAGACTTATATTTTCCTTCCCAACCTAACGAAGAGGGATAAAAATGTTTATTCAACTCTGAAGACGATTGGTCATGAGATACTGCACTTGAGGAATAAGAATCCTAAACTGATCGGAACAGAGTTCATAGAGTCTGTAATGACTGAACTGAGAAGTCCTAACTGTAAAGAGATACAAACTGATAAGAAAATAATACAAACAATTATTGACTACATCAAAAAACATCCTATGTCAATTCATAAAATAGATTTCTCGTTCTTAAGCTACTATCCTAGTTTCGTGGAATACATGCAATTCTATTACCAAGCGTCTTTAGAAAAGGACTGCAAGGTCATTCATGATTTGAACGTGCGCTGTGTCGATCTCAAAGAATCCCTAGAGGAGACTAATATGGGATATTTATCATTGTATTTCAATGATATTCTAGAGAGAAATTATTCGGGGCTCTTATTGTGGAAGCTATCACAAGAGCTCTCTGCATTGACAGACCAGGTATTACTCCGGAACAAGGGAGTTACAGGGAGATACAGCATAGAAATACTGTGGAGAGAAGCCCTGTTAACTAGCAAATTCGGAACTAAATTGAAATACCAAAGGGACAGAGAGAATTATAAAGAGAGATTTGCTTGTAACTTTAGCAGTCACGTGGAGAGAGGAGAGGCGTTCGAGCTAATTGACGGAGACAATCTGAGATTCTTCAACAAAGACATTAACGCACTGCTAACACAGTTATACAAAAAGCAATCCGATGAGTTGAGTATCATTAATTCCTACATGAAACAACTTGAGGAGTTGAGTATCATTAAGAAAGGAAAGAAAGTATGCATGAGGCAGGCTCCAATTGTAGTTAGCATATTCGGGCCTCAGAGCTCTGGAAAATCCACACTCCTCAACTACTGCTTTGGCTGCAAGTTCCTAACCAGTGCTGGTCGGTGCACCAGAGGCATATACGGATCTCTTGCCAGACTGAGTCAGCCTATTAACCTCACAAACCAATTCCTAATTCTAGACACAGAGGGTCTCGACGGGGGCAGTAAAAGTGGTCCTTCTTCAATCCACTTTGACAGAACAATGGTACTATTCTGTCTAGCTGTGTCTCAAGTGGTTATCATTAATATCAAGGGAGAGTTAGGTGAAGAGATGCAGAACTTATTACAGATATGCGCTTACTCTCTAAACAAACTAAGGGTAAGCAAGGTAGTAGCTCCGAAGATATTCTTTGTACTCAATCAACAGGCAGATCCAGATCCCAACAAGCATGTAGACTCAATGAATAATCTGCTAAGGAAACTAGAAGAAGAGTCCGACTTAATGGAGCTAGAAGGCACTATAATTTCGAATTTAATTCAAGTCTCGAGAAATAATTTATTTATACTTCCTTCAGCATTTAATTTTAAACAAATGAATAAACCAGCAGCGAAGCTATTCGATTCAGAGGTAATTAAACTCTCTCCAACCATTGCTTTCGCCAACAGATGTGCTGAATTAAGACAGTCAATTATCAATGAGCTGATTGAAACGCCACCTGACGAGAGAGCTACTTTCAACTCAATGAGCGAGTGGTTGGAAATGTCAGGAGTTATTTGGGAGACAATAATAAGATACCAAGACATAGTCAAGTATAGAAATGTGGAAGAACTGAAGAGTTATAATAAACTCACAAAGATGGTCAGCGATTTAATGGATAAACATATTTTCCAATATGAGAAAGAACTTGACAATATTTCAGAACAGTTGATTTGTGAAATTAAAATGATAACTAAAGTAAAATCCCCTACTACATTACTAGAAGAAAATATGCAAAAGTTCGATGAATCATTTAATAATCATAATGAAGAATGTTTAGTAGAATTTAACAGCAAATGTCAAAGTGACAATTTACTAAAGAAAATGAATCATGTTTGTGAAGAAATGAGATCAAATCTAGCGAGACTAATTTACATAGAGAGGAAAAACTACAAAGACAGGCTCAAGTACCAAATTAGAGCTGTTTTGACTGAAATAAAGCTGACAGAAAAAATGAAAAAATTTCAAGAAAAAATCTCGAAGAACATAGATAAATATCTAGATAAGAGCGAGGAAGAACAGACAGAAGCATTTGAAGAAATCTGGGGGAAATGTTTCGGAGATAACGAGAGAGATGGCGAAGAGGGTGATAGAGAAGAGGACTTCGATAATCTGTATACTATTTTCAAAATGGAAACAAAGACAATGGAAAACAAAGGTGCTATTCACGAACTTCTTCATGATTCGAATTTCGATATGGATAAAACAATAGAACTACTTCAATCAGAGATGCAAAATACTTTTGAAAGAAACCCTACTTCCTTTACAACTGAGAATTTCATCTACCCATGCATGCAAAACAACATACCAATAAAAGAGATGACCCCATTCACAGGAGAGGACAAGTTTGAATACTTGGGTAAGGATACGCTTTATACAGTGGACACTAGCTCATTTAATCCTCTTTATGCGTCTGCTGTTGTCCCACTGATTAACGAATGGGTGCCTGAGAGCTGTCACTCTCTTGTCAACTACAGCTCTGGCTATTACAACCACGCAGATATTACATGGGAAATGGAGGAGATAAAACAGATTCAGTTGCTAGCGTCTCTCTTAAGGGATCCAAACAATCCTAAAGAGAGCACATGGGGGAAATTAATAAATAACATTTCTTCAAAAGTTCAGGAAATAATCAAATTAGATCCTGAAATCTCTCAAGGCACCGTCAAACAACTTGTCAATTCCTTGTGTTCCACCATCAAGCATATTAATCATGAAATTAATTGTATTCAAGCGACCTTGACAATCACAGCTGAGATGACGCTATCTATTCTTGTATTCGTTTTTGCATTCAAATCCAAATGCGATTTTAAAACTCAAATACAAAATAAAAGCATACTAAGTAATGAAAAAGAGAAACTCAGAAAGATGGAGTATTTCTTAAGTACAATCGAAAAATGTAAGATGGCACGAGGAAACTGGGATCGGAAGGAAATGAGACTGAATGATCAAAGAACTTCTAACTTCTTTGCTCTCGAGTTCTTAGAGGCTGTGAAGAGAAGCGTCATAACGGATGAACAAACTCGGATTGTGAAGAAATTCAAACAAAGGAAAGACTCAATATCCTATAAGAGTATTCTCTTACAAGTGGAAGAGCTAGTAAAGGAAGAACTTGAATCACAAGATGGAGAAATTATCGACCAAAATAATCTCGTAGTTCAATCTATTTGCAAGAGAAATGAAATAATCAAGAGAGAATTTAATAGAAAATGGGAAGAACTGGTTGAAGTTCTTTATGACGGAATTTTCAAAAGCTTAAAGGATCTTGTTACAAATCGCTTAAATAAAATTAAAGGTGTGTTAGCAACAATGTTGCGATGTCTCGAAAAGAAGAACTCGGATGTAAATAATGTAGGAGAGATAGGATTCGATTCGGACAGCAATTTTTGCCTAGAGGGTAAACCCAGAGGACACGTATCTGAGGAACAAATACACGAAATCATTTTTAAGTCAGCTGTGATATATCTTCGAATATATTTAGACCCAAATGTAACTCAAAAACAATTCAAAGCGTTCTTTAACGATTTTAAAGTATATGGTATCAGAATTAAAAAGAAAAAAGGTAACTGTTTGTGTGACAAGCCAAATGAACCGACTCTTAACGTAAATAATGAGACATTCAAGAAGTTAGCAAACACAAGTATGTTCGATTCTGTGCAAATATTCAATATCCACGAGTATGTAAGAGAATTTAAATCTACTCTAGATGGCTATGAATTTGAACTGAGTAGAGCTAATCTAGACGAAATAATAAAACCTCTTAGAGATACATACTCCTCTTCAGTTATTAACTGTCCATCTCAATGTCCCAGCTGCGGGAAATTCTGTGAGAGAGAGCTCCATCCTCACGGTGGGAGATGCCAGATAAGAACAGGTCATCAAATTTGCTCAATGGGAGGAAAGGTATGGGAGAATGACGCAGATAGAACAGCTGTTTTATTGACTTGTGATAATTACGAAGATGATACAATTGTCCAAGTACCTGGTGGTCAGAAAATGAACTGGCGTAAGTTCAAGCAGATAAGTGGGAACGAATGGGATTGGACTTCACCCGATGATTTTGAATACATATCCTTACAGGAACATAACAGAGAAAAGATGGAAAAGATATGGGACAAATTCGGTAGAGGAATACTGAAATACCATGCAACTCGAGGTGTTAAAATAAAATACATTCCTTTCTCATCTATAAAAAATACTTTCCAGATATCAGAATCAAATGAGTATTACATTTGTTTCGTAATTACTAGCACTGGTTCTGAAAGAAACCTTAGTTACTCCTGCCGGCTTATGGACTCTTATCAAAAATATGGAAAATCTGCATCCTATAAAATAGTAGTCTATGACAATCACTGTACAAGCAAGAAAGTAATAGAACAGTTCCCAGCTGATGGAAGTTTCACAGAAAACCAAGCCAGCATAATAAGGTATCTAAGCACAATAGAAGTACAATATGAAACAGATGACCCAAGAGCTGTGCTAGATGGACTAGCGACAGCAACTACAGGGGGTACTTGGCGAACCTCCCAAGGTGTTAGAAATATAATTTGTCACATCTACGATGCCCCTCCTCATGGCAACTTTCCTAAATACAGATCTCACAGCTCTAACAGCAATAGAAGGAAATGCTGCTGCTGTAACCACGGGACTCTGTGTCACTTTGACTGGGACAGAGATGTCTGGGAGATAATGCATAGATTTAACATTGAGTATAACGGGATAAGTGACCTACGTAAATTTACTTTATTTGAAGATGAAATGGAAAAAAATCTTGGAGAACTTTGCACAAATTACCATTGGGCGGAAAAGAAGGAGGATACAGAGTCTGACCCTACTCCCCTGAGTATCTTCATTGACTACAAGACGGACTGACTTGTATTGTAGATATCAGATACTGATTAGTTACTATTTAGTAGTTAGTACTTAGTATAGTTAGTACTAGTTAGTGTACCAAGTACTTTTATTCTCAGTTAGTTAGTGTGTGCTCCCTTCTAGAGTATTGAGCTGTGAAACTCACCTTAGAGGTCATTCTATTAGATATGTATTTGTTGTATCGTTGTTGTTTGTTACGGAAGGTGTCAGAATGTACAATACCTTCTTTAACATATTACTATTCTATATTAACAGAACAGCTGATTAGGATAATTAGGTGTCTCCTTAGAACCAGTGCATGATAACAGGGTATAGTAAACAATTAATATCTGAAGTGATGATACATATATGCTAAAAACTAAATTATACAAGTCATCCCTATTTGGTGCCAATATACAATACTATAGTAACCAGTGGTTCTAAGGATACAACAAATAAATGACATGTAGTTAGTACAGTAAACCCTCGCTAATCCGAACGGGAGATCTAAAATATTTTTCTAATAAAAGTGTGGAAAAATCTTAAATATATGTAGCTATATTTTTATAACTAAGAATTCCCAGACAAGTATGTTAGTAGTACACTAGATGCTTTTTCCGATTAAAGAGGCTTGGATTTCTTTGGTTCGGATTATATTATCGAGGTTTTTAGATGCCAAATGTGTACTCCACTAATCAGAACAGAAAATTTTGAATCAGAACACCGCTGTTCGGATTAGTGAGAGTCTACTGTATTGGTATAATTCAACATGAGTGAAATCTCATATCCGAGACATCTTTATAGAAAACAATTTGCTCCCATTGACTGTTCCAAATGGAGAGGTTCCGTTTAAAGTGATACATATCCAAAAATAATTGTTGGTAGTAAATTGAAGGATGGATTTAAGGATTTCCAAATGCTTTTCCAAGAGTTATCCTATTCTTAAAATGCTTGTTTGCAAGGTATTTTTGATTCTTGCTAACAACCAGAAGTCGCGAGGAGCAAGATCATGGGAGTAAGCAGGATGATCTTTTAAAAACCGAATTCACCTTTTTAATTTGTGAGCCTTACATTATCATGCGATAGCATGTGTTCTAATGCTCTTGACATTGGGCTGCCTTGCCAGTGGTGTTCTGATAGGTAGTTGTTGGTATAATATTTTCCATTTATAGTTTTTCCTTTGGTAACAGTTAACTGGGAAAATGGACCATGTGCGTGTAAGAAGATGAACGCCTGTTACAGTATACTCTTCCACTATGTGAGTCCCTGTAATCCGAAAAGTTCGACTCACCTGGTTGCTGTAATAAGAGCCAAACGTGATGATAGCGAATCCGATGCAGTGTGGGAATCAGCAACAGAAATCGCTGCGACCAATGATGTCACAGTTGAGAAACCACGCACAGAAAAAAGACAACAAACCCGTTGATGTTCCTGCTGAAAGTCTGAAGGAATACTGGAGGTTAAATGCATTCATCTCATTCATCAACCATCTGGTTGGTGAACTGTAGAAGCGTTTGTGTGATCCACTCCCAAGCCTGAAGGCATAATACCTTCTGCCGAAATACATCGAGGAACTAACGCCAGAAATACGGAGTGAAATTAAAGTCGAGTACTCTGAGTATCTTCCGTCGCCAGACACTGCTGATACTGAGCTTAGAACATGGAGGACTTTGATTTGTGATAATGTCTCGATAAATACCATGGACCTAACACAGCATGTAATGCATCATCTGCGTTCTACCCCAACATTCACAATGGGTGTTGCTTTCAGCACATTACTCAGGTTGAAAACCTACCTGAGAAACATGATGGGCGACGAGCGACTCACGGGTCTTGCACTAATGCACGTGCATCGAGATATCCCGATGATGTTGAGAGGGCTACTTATATATTCATTTGATGCATCTGGACATCAGCGAATTGCACTGCTCTCAAACAATAATTAAGACTTCACTATAATGCAGCACAATCATGCTAATAATTAGTATAGTGCTATAACTGTTACAACTGATCAATTTGAACTGTTAGTGCATTGTGTTATTTGTACCGATATATGGTATATATTCTTTGGAATCCAATAAAGTTATGAAAATGTAACATAATATAAACCTTCAGTGAACATCGATTGAGTCTAGTTCTTATACGTATAGCCCAAATGCATCCAAACAGGGTTGAAATAGACCAAAATTCAAAATTAAGTGGGGATGATAGCTAAGCTCGCATCCAGTGTTTACCAAATTTCCTTCAACAAAGTGCATATCTATTTTAGGGGTCTGTGGTGCATCTTTGAATCCAAGGGTGGATCCGGTTAATCGTTGCTAATATTGGTTAACGGGACCAGTGGCGTAGCTAAGGTTTCGGGGCCCCGGTTCAAAAGTGTGTGTCGGGGCCCTGGACATCGAGGGCCCTGGTTCAATGAACCGCCTATTGCTACGCCTCTGAATCTGTTAAATATTAGCAGTGTAATTGCGTAATTCGTTAAAATTATCTGAATTGTGTGAGAATATGTAATTCCTTAATTAATTTCCCATTACCACCCATACCCATTACTATTAATCCGGCACCCATGAGACACCTATCCAGAAAATATGGGCTCTCAGTTAATAAAACTCTTCTGTGGAGAGGATACAGACCAAAAATATACCAAGGCACTCATTTTCAATACTGGTCCACTAGGCCACTACATAGTAGTCGGCATAGTAATAAAGGCAGTGATTTCAATACTTACCCACTACGTAGTGGTCTGTCTGCAGAGTCAAAAACAAGAATTTCTTATATTTTCTTGATATTCACAAAATATACCCTTCTATAATACAGTTCTTTATCCAATATAAATTCTGATTTAATTGTTTAAAAATTAATTTACACTGAGGCTTGTTGGTAATCATCCTTAAGATCTAACGTAAGTGCGAACTTATCTCTCGGTATATTCGGCCGAAGTAGTATTGTATTACATTGAAGCAAACTGTAATAAACTGTAATAAATGATTAATCGTAATAAATAACTAATTAATTAATTTGTCAATCAGTTAATTAATAAATTAACTACTAGTCATCAATACATGGACTATAAAGTAGGAATTACATGACTAAGAATATACATTAAATGAGTGGAATAGCCGAGGGCATAGCTATGCCGAGGGTTAACTACTAATCATAGGGTTAATTAACTCCTAGTCATAGTGTTAATTAACTACTAGTCATAAATACATGGAATATAAAGTAGGAATTGCATTACGAAGAAGAAACATTAAATGAGTGGAATGGCAGAAGGTTCCTTTTCGAAGCGATAGTGACTTAAAGCTCGCGATTGTATATGTTTGATTTCTTATATTACACTAGAAGACTGACTATCTAGAAGATATTTCAAATGTTCATAAATTAGAAATATCTATAACTTTTCCAATTTAATAATGCATTAAAACTCCCAGAAAGATTTACACTTAATCCTCACGTAAAACTGTTTCTAAAGAAATTAAACTTGCTAACAACAAGGAAAAAAGTTTCAAAAGGCAATGAATGATAACGTTGATAGTTGTTTAAAACTAAACGACACAGAAAAAGTAAAAGCTTTTAATGGATTTGTGCAGAATGTGTTACAGTTAAGAGGAGGAAGAACATAATGAATATGTTTAGCAAACTGTAAACAATCTTCAAAATGGAATCTGAAATAATGGACAATAAGCAAACTACTTTGGAAGTTTTCAGGTTAAAAATTATAATGTCTCAACAAGTACATACTTCCATCTGAAATACTATTTAAATTGAAACAAATTCCCAATTAATTTTCTGATGTAGGCGATTTTATATTTCCTTGGAAGGAGAATACTATAACTCCTTTATCTGGAAAGCTACAATCTGAATATTTTGGGAAAGACACACTATTTAAAGTAAAAATGAATGAAGATATCGAAAAGTATGACGCAATTTCGTCATCTAAGGAAATATTCACATTTTTCCATCCCAAAGGTGAAATCCTTTGAGCCTAAACAAATTAAATTAGAGGTTTCCCAGGATTAGCAGCTAGTATTAAATTAATAACATTATAAATTGAAATGTAAACTTTAATGCAATCATAAATAATAATGGAATAGCTTCAGAATAAAGACAGCAAAAACAAAATATTCCGCAACACGATGCAGAAGAGTAAAAAAATAAGATTAATAGAAATGAAGAAATATAGTCAGACAAAAAATTATTGAAATAGTAAATGAATTCAAAAATAATTCCTGAATAAGTACTTTGCTTATCGAAATGGCGATTAGCTAAAACCAATTCTTCGTGTCCCTCCAATTGTGATAGGAAGTAAGGAGAAAAAGGTGACTTTACAGATTTAAGTTTCCTCTTAATACACAAGGTTACAGTAATCTGGCAGAAGAGTAGCCCGACAACGATTAAAATAATTACAACAATATTATCAGTAGAAAAAAATTAACGCAATATAGATGAATCACCTGTGCTGTTATGACAACCTCCGTTATTTTAATGCTACTAGGATCTGGGATAGAGCACTCTGGGGATGCATTCTTTACGTATCCAGGGAGACAGGAACATTAGTATGAGCCTATTGTGTTGCTACAGTTGTGGGAACAGCTTCAATTGGCCAGAAGGCACTCATTGAAGTCAATAGAAAAGAGTGTCATTCGCATTATAGAATCCTTCGGAACAGTGGTGGAATAAGGGGAGGGGCGGATGGGGCGGTCACCCGGGTCCCGAGCCTAAAGGGGGCCCAATAGGCCAATACATAGCTGTAATATTTGTATTGAGAAATGTGTTGCATTATATGTTTGAGTAGTGAAGCAATAACATGATAATGATAGTTTAATTGAGTTTGAATAGTGAAAAATAACAATGATACAATTAATAGACAGCACACCTTAAAAGTAACAAGCCTAGTCCTGATCTACTTTACATTGAATTTTTCGAGTCCAAATATATTCTCCACTTCACAGTAATGCATCCTATTCACAAGTCGGGGGCAACTAAAAGAAAAGAAAGTCACCTTCGCGAAGAGCATGAAACGTTTAAACTTCCTAAACGAGACAAATTCTCCAACTTACAATCACAATTCCAAGAATTGTCAGCCGAAGACTATGAGCTTTCTACTTCAACATGTTCCTTTGTACTTCTTGGCGATTCATTTGTATCTAGTTAAAACAAATTACTTGCAGTATGGGACTCCAGTTTTATCGAGTCAGAGTATCAAGTTCAGAGGTTGTAGAAGAGCAACACGCTTTTCACTCAGAAAGAAATACAACTTGTGAATAACATTTGGTTGTGGGACGATATATCAGAAGACTTACGAATTCATTGGATAGCAAAAGGTAGTGAAGATTGTAGAAACAATTGTAACGACCCTATACGATAATATTCAGGGGTGTCCTCAAAGAAACTCCTAAAGGCCCGTGGTTGATGTCCGTCCGGGGCCCAATATACCCTTAATCCGTCTCTGGACAGGAGCACTTATAGGAACCTTGCGTGTTAGTGCAGTTTCCTGACAAATGGCACTGTCCTCACACTCGTTAATTTCATTACATATTTCACTGACGGAGTATGATTCTTCCGGAAAAACGCACTCACAACCATCTACATATCGACTCTATTCCAGTTCTCTCCCGCACACTCAATGGATTTATTGAAACATTGGTAGCTACGGGCTTCACAGTTGGTGTAGAGAGTTGGATCGTTATATACTCGAACAAAATCCCAAATACAAGCCTGGTTATTTAGGAATACGTAATTCCAAATTGTTGCAATTGTGTAATCCAATAATTCTCGCATGTACAGTTTTAATGCTAGTCCGTAGCAAATAGAGATAGATCAACTTTGGGAAATGTTCAATGCTTTTAAGTTCTAGATATTAAGTGTCATAACCGCTGAGAAATAATATGTATCAAAAGTTCCATTAAACATTCTCCAAGATGTTCCTGGATAAATCCTAGTTAGTTGTCTTTAGCTCGAATTTCCTTTTGTAATAATATCATTACACACAGCCACTTCATTCACAAACAGTAAATCGGATGGTAACACAAACCATCCCAAACTATTAGGATATGAAAATATATGTCTCTAATGAGGAATTTAATAGCAAATGTATCTCAATGCGGAAATATTCATTAATGAAAGTATTTTATACTTTAAATGAATCTGTATGCAATTGATAGATACATTTTAGTGGTACATACAGTGCCGACTTTAGCTCTTTCGGCGCCCCACGCAAAAATATCTTGGCCCCCGCGTTCTCCATCAAGTACGAATTGAATATGTAATTTTCGCACCTAAATCATGGCACCCCACGCGGTTGCGTGTGTTTCGTGTGCCTAAAGCCGGCCCTTGGTACATACATACATAACTTAAAGTTTATTATTATTATTATTATTATTTTGTTTCTATAGCATTGCTTGGCACAAATTTCCTATCAACTAAGAACAAATTACTTGAATATATTCAAGATAAATTTTAGAGTTTAAATATTATTGTTTGAATATTTCCCCTTACCCTATAATTTGTATCAAACTGATGTGCAATTGAATAACCAATCCTATTTTCTACAAAATGACTAATATAACTTTTTTGAAATGTTTAAAATGAGAGTTCAAGATCATATAATTTGAATAAAATATTTTCATTAAATCAAAGTGTAGATTTTTTAAGGGGCTGACTGAATAGTGGAATCTAGTGGAATCTAGTGGAATCCAGTGGAATCTAGTGGAATCTAGGGTGACTGAATGGTGGAATCTAGTGGAATCCAGTGGAATCTAGTGGAATCTAGTGGAATTACTAAATTTTAGTGGAATTGACTGAACGGTGGAATCGAGTGGATTTTCTAAAAACCGACTGAACAGTGGAATCGAGTGGAATCTTTGACTGAATAGTGGAATCGAGTGGAATCTAGTGGAATCCAGTGGAATCTAGTGGAATCTAGGGTGACTGAATGGTGGAATCTAGTGGAATCCAGTGGAATCTAGTGGAATCTAGTGGAATTACTAAATTTTAGTGGAATTGACTGAACGGTGGAATCGAGTGGATTTTCTAAAAACCGACTGAACAGTGGAATCGAGTGGAATCTTTGACTGAATAGTGGAATCGAGTGGAATCGAGTGGAATTTGACTGAATAGTGGAATCGAGTGGAATCGAGTGGAATTTGACTGAATAGTGGAATCGAGTGGAATTTGATTAAATTGTTAAACACTACGTATATGCTATAAGCTACGTGTGTATCATATTACGTTAATTTTCGCCCATGTAAAATTGTTTGCAATGATTAAACTAGTGTTGTGCATGAAGTGGCACAATATGATACTATATTAGTATTCTTACTAATCATCTCTATTGAACTGCCCAATGAATACCAACTGGATTTGATAAGGAATTGTTGATAAATAATGTTAATAAGATGTGTCTAAATAACATGGTAACAAAGTCTAACTAATAAATCCTATTGTGTCACTTCATGCACAACACTCGAGTCGTTCAATCATTGCAAACAATTTTACATGGGCGAAAATTAACGTAATATGATACACACGTAGCTTATAGCATATACGTAGTGTTTAACAATTTAATCAAATTCCACTCGATTCCACTATTCAGTCAAATTCCACTCGATTCCACTCGATTCCACTATTCAGTCAAAGATTCCACTCGATTCCACTGTTCAGTCGGTTTTTAGAAAATCCACTCGATTCCACCGTTCAGTCAATTCCACTAAAATATAGTAATTCCACTAGATTCCACTGGATTCCACTAGATTCCACCATTCAGTCACCCTAGATTCCACTAGATTCCACTGGATTCCACTAGGTTCCACTAGATTCCACTAGATTCCACTGGATTCCACTAGATTCCACTAGATTCCACTATTCAGTCAGCCCCATTTTTTAATAGATGCTCTTATTAGTTTGGGAACAGTAACTTTTGAATAAATTTTGATTACTTATAGAAATCTGAATAGCTGATCTCGGTTGATAGATCGAGGAGGGAAGGAACTTAAATCAATTTATCAATTCAGCTGTTGAAAGTGTAGGGGCTGTAAAAATGTTTAAGTCGACAACAATCAGGTTAGAAGGGAGAGTTTAGAGAGATTAAAACTGGTGCTATAAAAGGATCTTATTACATTAATTGTAGTCTCGAATAGATAGCCATACATCTCAGAGGGATCAAATTTTCACAAAGATTTGATCCCCCCAAAGTTAAGTGAAATTAATTAGGCGGACTGTGTTTCGTGACTGACGCCTAATTAATTTCACTTAAATACCTGGAGCTAGAGAAAGGATAATTCCGGTAATATTTCTACATCGCGGAATGAAATGTAGGAATTTCCACAAAAAAGGGTTTACCATATATACTCTAATAGTACCCCCTATTCGAATAATCGCCTACCTCCAATAATAGCCCCCCCCCCAAATTAGCAAATACAAATTTACTACCGGCACCCTGAGTAAATTTCTTTATCTAATATTAGTCGCAATACGATTATCAACCGACTCTACTAAATAAATTAGGGCTGAAACGAATATACCGAATATTCGAATATTCGTTCGAAATGATTGAACGAATATTCGTTCGTTTGCAAACGAATATTCGTTAACAAATTTTGGGCAACAACAAGACTTTTGTATAGCTGAGAAATATTGTAAATATATATTCCCACTTAAACTAGCTGATTATTAGTCAACTTGTGTATAATACACTTTGTGACTATTATTATACCATTCTAACATTATCAAAAACCTATTTTCAAATGTATTTTGTCTCTTGAAATTGATTTAATGCTTAGTCATCCAAACGAACGAATATTCGAATATTCGTTCGTTTAGAAAAAGGTTCGTTCGTTACATTTCGAATATTCGTTTCAGCCCTAAAATAAATTGTATCAACATGTGATATTCTCGAAAAGTAACAAAAATTATTGGTAAAGAATGGCCTAAAAACAATAATCGCCTAGGCTACTATTCGAATAAATACGGTATTCCTACACTACTTAGAAGTGAGCAATGTGGGAACATTCATACTACATTGCCGGAACATACATATTTGAATTATGGGTTGGATTATACACTCTACAAATGCATTCCCAAATCCATAATACAGTAAATGCTCGTTAGTACGAACACTAGAACACGGTTAATAGGTTTTCCGATTAATCCAAAACTATTCAGTCCCCTTTTTAAGGAGTTATCAATATAATGACAACGGTTAATACGAATTTCGGACAAGGAGAACATATTTAGAAGGTCCTTCGTGTACGTATTAAGAGATTAACTTAGTTTTAATCACAATACCTGTATTATTAATAAAGAAGTGATTTAAGAGAAGTAATTACTTGTATCTTGCATTAATTTAAATTTCTTAAATTTTAGCTCAATTTTCGGAATGCCGCATTTTGAATTTCTGAGGCAGCTATTGCTGTCTCAGTAGCGGTTAGTTAGACACAGGGAAGTAGCAATTGATAATTTCTGAAATTATGCACAGCTCAATAGCATCCTGCATTATTGGATCAAAACTTGTTTGCATATCTATATATTAAAAGAGGAATTGTTGTGTGTTTGTTTGTTTGGATGTTTGTCCGTAATTAATTGGAAAGACTACGAGTCCCAGAAAGCTGAAAATTTGTATACAGGGGTAATTTTGTACTGCGACAACGATCTATTGGTTTTTGAATCAAAATAACGGGATTATGACGTCACAGTTGCGAAAAACAGATATTTTGTACTAGCTTCCCAATTTTGCTCCGATCTGTAGAAAATTCAAATCATTAGACGTACACTAAATTTCTACACCTGATAGCAGTTCACGAATTCCCATTTTACTTCTGATTGTGACACAGTTAATTAATTAGTCCCTGCACTAATCAACCATAAATAGTGTATCGTACCAACAAAGGTATAGCAAAGTGCAAAATCGATTTTCGATTGTGTTCTATTGCAAACAATTCAAGTAAGAGTGATTAACGAAAGTTATTAGTTCAAAATGTATCATATTATTCTTAGCACTATGTGGGTGATCTGATTTGTTTGGTTAACAAGACTATCAATAAATCAAATATTTTACAACCCTGGATTTAACCTCTGCATAATAATGGTTTAATGGTGAGAATAAGACCGCAAAGCGGTCTTATTCTCATCTTTAAACCATTATTATGCAGAGATTAAATCCAGGCTAAGTAAATTACTTTGCAATATAATATACTGAATTAAATAATTGCGTATAATTTATCAGCCACGGGTTTCAATTTATTTGAGCTAACAAGCTAACCTTTTAATGGAGCTGAAATGAGCTACCTTAATTAAGAATTATTGAGCCAAAATATCATATATTATTAACTAATAATTAATAACTACTGTGATAAGTAATGAGAATAGCATACATAACACATCATTTCCCAAACAGATTACATTAACGAATCACAACCCAGAATGAATTTAAGCGCGCGTTAAGTAGTGTGTGTAATATACTAGCCACAGGTTAACTTATTTATTAGAATAACTTCAATAAAAGAGTTAAAACTGAGATTTAAGTTCAAACATTGAACTCTATGATTATGTAATTCAGCTATATATATTCTATTCTTGTCGGTGGAAACATCAAGTCCTGTTGGTGAGTCAAACTGTAATTCATTCTTTCCTTTAAGCCCAACTGAGTTTAAGAATTTCCCTTCAGTAGAATATACATTGAGACAATGAGAGTTAAACTGTGAGACATATATCTTGTGCTGTTTGATACAAATACCAAAGTGGTGTGTTCATCTTATCGCTGAATTGGAAAACAAAATCAAACGATTTGTTATAAACTTGTATACGATTATTGCTTAAATCACAAATATAAATATAATTATTCACAGGATTAATAGCTATAGCAGTAGGATGCCTGAACACACCAGGTGAAGAAGATCGCTCTTCGCTGTGTTTCCCAAATACCGCAACAGGGTCTCCTATCTGCTTGTAGTCTCGTACTCCTTCCTTCGCAGCATTAAGTCGTATCTCACCTGCTACACTCAGTTTCTCATCTAGCTCTACGTCCCATTCCAACGACACACTCTGGTAGCTATATTTTGCTGACTGTAGCTTTATTTCTAACGCCGCAATGCGTGCATTAATAGGCGCTAACGACTGATCGAGAACATCTTGGTTCTCATTCTCCGTAAGAGAATCCCTGAGAGCATCCTTCGAACTCGACAGTCGTTTGATCTGTAGCATTATTCCCTCTCCCGTGTGCTCATCCGCTAGTCTCTGCAGTTCTGCCAGCAGATCGGCCTCTCGGGCCTGCAGTGCCAGGTGAGCTCTCAGGAACTTAGCTCGTATATCGCTACGCACTATCTCCACGCGGGAGAGGAAGCTATCTCCCTCGCTACCAGCACTAGCCATTGATAGTGCACTGCTAATGGATACTAATACAACTCCTTATATAATCAACCAACCTGTTTATTGGACAATGTAGTTAATCTATATATCACTCAGTATTAGATGTATTTAATAAATTAATAATTACAGATGTCCATTCGCATTGAATTTTCGCTACAAATTATCAATCGTAATAGCATGAGACTTTTACGGCTGCAGTAAATACACTGACCTATTTCTGATATAGGTTATATTTCATGTTGCATAACCTATTTATATTGGGTATGTATCAGGCTTATCAAAAATCCCGCACTGTCAGGTCATTTCAAATTATTTTCGAATAGCAGCAATGCTTATTATATTATATTTGCAAATTACAACTTAACATAATGACAATCATGCTCCTAATGACAATTTCGCTAATTACATATCACAAGTTGAATTGAATCACTAATCAAAAAATTTAAATCCAACCGAGGGGGCATTTTGATAGGCAAAAAAGTTCACGTCAGATCAATCAAGGCGATTAAAGAATAGGTCAGGTCACTCGAGGTGAGGACTCAAGTCAGGACAGGTTATGAGCTGACCTTTTACAAGCCTGGTTTGTATACACACCAACCCTCCGTTCTAGTGTGTTTCTTCATTAATCACTCAACCTCTACACGGCATCGCCTAGCTTAAAAAGTGCACACTGTTCATTCTACTCTCAAAAACGTTTATATATAACACTCTTTCCTGCTAAATATTTTAGAATTCTACAAGCCCGAAGGGCGACGCCGAATTGGTTTTGCCCTGGGTGGAGATGTACCGAATCCACTGTAGTACAAGTACAATACAGATATTATGTAGTCAGGATTGTTAAAATAGATACAGATTTACATCAAAATGATAATCATTCGCCCCAAAAATATTGTAATTAGGGGAGCAAATTGCCACTTCCCTACAGAAAATTTCACAGCCCTATCAAAACTTCAAAAAATTTCGCCTTCCTCTCCATATCACGCTTTTTGACATTACAAATAGGATGGTCTGCCACGCATTGGTTTAACCCCCTTGGAACAATCTATTAGCAAGTCTTGCTAAATTGTAACCGCTCTATTAGCAAGGCCGTAATTTATTAAAAACCGACTAGCTTTTAAGACACCAAATTTGCCCTACTATACACGACATCCTGGCCCTACGAAGCCATATCTGCAGCCTAGGTACTGAATAGGAATGATAAAAGGGGCAGCCAATGACGGAGATGACTATCCGGGTGGGATTAGTTATGCTCGTTAAAACTCATGCAGGATCACAACTAGAGGACACTTAAAGCAGGGATGTCAAACATACGATTCGCAGGGCGAATCCAGTCCACAAAACGATTTTACCTGGCAATACAAATGTGCACAACTCATATTACAGTAATTATATATTAATCGATGCAATGATTTGAAATTTCCCAGCTGGAATATTTGAGGGAGCTATGTGGCCCGGTGTAACTCTATAAGTGACCAGCAAGACATAACTGATCAGGGATCAGTTAAAGTCGCCATAACTGATACCCAATTGCGATAACTGACGACTACAACTACGCATACTTAGTAATATTAGCCATAACGCCTCCGGGATAAACTTGGCGACCATAACTTAATCGGCCCTGATTGGATAATGGACCAGTCGCGAACTACCTGTCCCCTGAAGTAAATTATCCCCGAGAGGGGGGCAAATCAATATTAACTAACTTTCCTCCCAATGATGCAATTTGTGCTCCATCCTGCCCTCCATATCACAACAAACCGTGATTGGAGAGTCATGTACTGTAAAATCTCATTAACAGCAAACATAATTTACTGTAGAGCCAATCGGCAATTCTGGGCCGACGGGTTATTACAGCCTTATTAATACGGGCACCAGGGGGTTGTGAAGATTTGTGCATTTGTGTGCTGTGCCCCAAGTTCCGCACCCTGGCTACGCCTCTGCCCAAGGGGTCCACTCAGTTCTCTCTAATAGTCGACATGGCTCGATTTGCCCAATGGTGGACTATTAGAGAGAACATACTGTAGTACATTAGATGTTTTGTTCGGATCACAAAGGTTTGGCCGTGACCTTCGTTATATAAGGCCATACTACTGAGTAGATTTTGCTGGACCATGGATTACTTATTATTTGCATTTAATTCTTTATCTGGTAATACACTCATTATCTCAAAAATATAGAAGTTAGGCCTAGAAAATGTATTATCAATGAATAGGAAGTTACCAATTGCGGATAGATCAGTACTAGCATAGTTTACTTAAAATAGATAGTTTTTGAGTTATGGCTCATTTTAAGAAATATATGCATTTCCCTGGCAACCGAGGAATGTGTCAACATTCCATTTATAATTTCGATATATTTCATTCAACGAGTTATGGACTTCCTCATGTTCCAATTTTGAACATTTATAACGCGTTTAACTATGTTAAAAGCAGGCTATAAAAACACGATAATTCCCACGAAAAATAGCGATTACGTAATCAAATGGTGATATATCACCATTCTAAAGGGTGTTATGTATGCCTTGATATCATGTCCTAACTTCCTATATAATTATAATGCATTTCTCAGGTCTGTCAATACTAGCTATTGAGATAAAGATGTCAGCTAATAATCAATGGCCTTTAAGTAATCCATGGTTCGGAGTAGTAGTAAGGCCTTATATAACGAAGGTCACGGTTTGGCTAACTTTGGTTCGGATCATCGAGGTTCTCATTTTATAGATGCCTATAGACTTCACTAATCAGAACGAATTCAATAATCGGACAGAAAATTATGAATCAGAACACCCTGTCGGATTGGTACTGTGATGACGGGCTGACAGGAGTGCACTAGAGGGATCCTAGTGTAGGTGGGTTATGCTTAGTACCTGTGGTAGGAGAACGGCATGGCTCACTGGTAACTAGAACTATGATGTGGTGAGCATGAGACACCGTAAATGTATCTCACACCCACCGGGATACTACATGTGGTGGAAGTGGTTTCGTCCTATCACAAGGACTCATCAGGAGGGTAACCCTCGACCACACTACAACTGGTCTACTCCAGTTCTAGTTACCAGTGAGCCATGCCGTTCTCCTACCACAGGTACTAAGCACAACTCACCTACACTAGGATCCCTCTAGTGCACTCCTGTCAGCCCGTCATCACAAGATTTCCCGGAATGGTACCGTTCCGTAATTTAGGTAATTTGATTTTCCGGAATGGTACCGTTCCATACCGTTCCGTTCCAGAAATTAGGTATGTCCCAAAAATTTACAATTCACTATACGAATTTTTTTAATTCGAATATGTATTAGTTTTATAATCTGAAAATTATTCAGACTATTTAATAATACAGTGTTCCATATATTGAAAAGTCCAGAGCACATGTGCCCTCAGTCCAGAGCACATGTGCCCTCAGTCCAGAGCACATGTGCCTTCAGTCCAGAGCACATGTGCCTTAATTAATTAATTAAATATTCAGAGTCATGTGCTCTGGTGAAATAAGCAACACTTAGTGGGTGATCTAAAAGGCATCAGATTGTGTATAAGTAATTTTATCTCAGATAAATATTAAACTCATTTTTGTATACGATTATTAGATAGATACTTTCACTTGGGATGCCTCGCATGACCAAGTCTAACGCTAGGCAGTTATTAGCCTCAACTCTAAAACAATTTCATGAAGTTACGGGAGAGTCAGTTGGTGTAGCCTTCACGTGGAAGGGAAACCTATCGGTATTAGGTACAGAATCTTTTAGGGATCATGTCCTCCAGCACAAGCAAGATATCTGGAGAAAGTTAAGCTTCACACCCGATAAAGAAATGTCAAAACCTGCCCATGATGTAGAATATCTTTCAATGTTGGAAAGTGATGTCACT
The DNA here is from genome assembly GCA_028753945.1 of Hexactinellida sp. DTS-2022. NCBI lineage: Eukaryota > Metazoa > Porifera > Hexactinellida > Hexactinellida sp. DTS-2022. The sequence continues at coordinate 12,103,348 of JAPNXP010000001.1, forward strand.
TCCTATAATGTTCCCACTCTAAGGAGACTAATATCATGGCTGGTTCAGAGATCAATAGGTGAATTTCATATTTATTTAATTTCATTACTACATAGTGCACAGTTGTCAAGAATTGGGAATTTGGGATGGATAATAATAAAGGTTGCCAAACAAGGATGAATTTGACAATAGAACGAATCTAATAAAATTTTGTAATTTTCAGGTAAATCAAGACATTTTTGGGGACGGAAAGAACTACAACCACCTTGGTGGTTAGAAGATACACCCTTCGAAAATATATATAAGAAAAAATATCGAAAAGAATGCTTGCAGAGGATTCTACAATCTTATCAATTGTATATATCAAAGGGCGAGCGTTTACCACTGCCAACACTGGAAGCTTCCACCCCAACCCACCCTATAACATCTGCTTTCGCAGATGTAGATGAAATGGATTCACCTTCCCAGATGCATGTAGATCAAGTCATCCCTAGCCCCACTCAAGATGATCTCGATACATCCAGTGAAGCATTTTTCCCAGATATCAAGGAGCCTAACGAACGGCAACCAGATCTTACTTATGATAAATCGGAACTTACTCTAGCAGAGCTAACTGGAGTCAAACCAATTTCTCCCATTTCAATAACAATCTCGACGATCATCTCAGAAACTGTTAGGAGATGTTGTTTAGCGGAACTATCCAACCCTAACACGTTCCTCAGTGATATGACAATCAACGCATTTTGTGTAAGTTATTAATAGTACGATCTCTTCGGTCTCGGTCGCTTTGCGACGGTTCGGTACTCTGCGCTCAATTGACGGCCGCTGAGCTAAACTAAGATTATTACCACTGAATTCAGTATAGTGTGAATACCAGCAGCTTCTAATAGCACAGATCCTCACAGTCTATTTATACTGATCGGACATCACCTTTAAATATTTCTCTTCAAAAACCAATAGGTCGTTGTCGCTGTACAAAATTACCCCTGTATACAAATTTTCAGCTTTCTGGGACTCGTAGTCTTCCCAATTAATTCTGGACAAACAAACAAACAAATAAACAGACAACAATTTCGCTTTTAAGTTTTAATATATGGATATACGCCTTTTGTAGCTTTTATTTAACAGACAATTAATCCTTGTCATTTATGATAGGATATTCTAAAGAACCGTTATGCACATACCTTGGGTTTGCAAGACACCATTCTATCTCAGGTAAGCATCAATACATAAATGTTCTATCCGTGAATATAATTTAAGGTAAATATAATTAGAATCTTATGTAAATACTCTCAAATTTTTATATCTATAATATTTTAGAAACGTCAATTTATTAAAGCACCCCGCAGGAGTATACAAATACATAATGACGGCCAGCTGCATTGGGTCTGCTCACACATTGATAGTGAGGGGCAAGTGTACCTCTACGACTCATTATTCCAGGAGCCCACGAGCGACATTCTGGATACACAATTAGCCCTTTTATACCGTAAAGAGGTAGGCAATCTGAGAGTGACTATAGCACCTATTCAACAGCAGAGAGGTGGGGCAGACTGTGGTGTTTTCGCAATTGCTGTTTCTATGGCTTTAGCCATGGGAGAAGATCCAACTCTACTAAGATGGCGGCAAGATAAAATGAGACTTCACCTTAGTGAGATATTTAAATCGGAAATAATCACTCCATTTCCGATCACCACCAACGGAAGGTTAAAATCAAATATTAAGACCAATCTCAAATCCCAATTTGAAATTCAATTATTCTGCTTTTGTCGGTTACCCTCTTTTGCCTTCCCGCAGATGGTGGAATGTCCCAAGTGTAAATTATGGTTTCATAACGATTGCGTTGGGATACCAAATCTAAAGCAATCCAAAATAGTTAGATTTATGTGCTCTGTCTGTCAAGTTAAATAATTATATCTTGGCTATATTTATAGCCCAATCTTATATTTTGTTATGTAATTAGTATTCCAATTATTGTATCGAACTAAATTGATAAACACTACACATATTTATAACTTACTGTTATTACAATACATACTCTAACGAAAATAATGCTAAGTAACTATAATAGTTTTGATCTGTTATTTCGGTTTAAACAGGCTAAAAAATATCTCGTATTATGAAAGATATTTTCGATCCGCATGTAAGCGATTTGAGTAGCTATTCTTCTTAATAATGAAAAGATTTGTTCACACGTTTGGGAATTTATTCTTTCGAATTCTTTAGTTTTGATTGATTTCATAGAGTAAGAAAAGTTGCACTTATGGTTTCGATAATGAAATCTATCTACTAGGAACGCGGTGTTCTTGAACAGCTTTGGGTCCCTAAAATGGCAAATATGTAACAACAAAAATGAGGAATATTTTTTCAGGGTTTAGTAGTTCAGTTATTTATGAAGATATTTTATCTACACACTCACCTCATCATACAGGTCTTGTGTAAATTGCAAGCATTGTCGTAAATTATTACGCTCGGCTGATCTCTGAAAAGTGACAAGAGCAAATTGAATATTACAACTGTAGATTCACGTTGTCGAAGTATTTGGAATCCATAGCAAATTCGGTGTTTGCATGCAATAATTACTAACCCTGGAGAAAACTTGTTATGTTTAGGGTAAGATTTTGAGCATTTTTCAGGATTTTCTTCTGTTTGAAACTCGTATAGAGGTAGCCTAGAGAAAATGTAGGCAGTAAGAATTCATACTATATTAATCGAGAATTAAATCACTTACTTGTACTGTTTAGAAAAAGAAGGAAAATAATTATAGAACTCGTTTTGTAAAGGGGAGTATTCTATAATTTTTCGGCTTTTCCGTTTATAGAGGCTGTCGATCTGACTGAGAATAGCTTGTAGGAGCGCAGCAACAACTGGCTGTAATTTGAAATGGTCTCCAGTTAAGTCAGGTGCAATTGAATTTAGCAACATTTCCAATGAATGCATCTTTCTAAATATAGATGGTAGTAATTCGTGTGCAGAGATAGATTCTCCTTGGGATAGTAGCACAGTTGCTTTTCGTTCATTGGAGTTTAAGAGAGAAAATTGAAATAAGCCTGTTAAAGGCTCAGAGTGGCAAAAAAATTCAATCACACTTCTGGCATTTTGGTAGTTCTGACTAACTTCAACGACATTACCTTCACTTATGCTGGTGGTATACACAATATAATCAGCGAAATCTCTGGGTGTTGATTTTACTACTTTATTAAATAGTGGTTCAGCCAATCCAACTACGCAAAGTTTTTTGAGATTACGTCTTATTTCTGGGTTGGATATAAATGACCTTTCTGTGAGGGGCACCATTGAATATCGCTGCGTTTCATCGACTACAGGGTAAAATTCAGGTATAGCCTTTGTCGTACCCATGGCAATTCCATCCAAGATGATAATATCAGGGTTATTTCTACATTTCGGGCAAGAAAAATCTGAGCGATAATTAACATCAACCATTCTTAGATATGCGTTCCAAGCATGTTTTAAAATATGATAGTGAAACCGGAATTTTCTCCCCATTCTCTGTAACTTGCCGTTTTTTGCGCTAGAAAGAAATTCAAAAATCAATTGTTAATAAAGATTAAAATAATTCCTAATGCCAATCTGATTACCTCAAATATCCAAATAATGTTGTTCTTGACTTAGTCATAAGTTCACTGTATTCATACAACAATCCGTAGTGTATGAAATAGTGGTTGTTTATATTTAGTAGTAGGGAATTTTGTCCTTCGAAAACTGCTTTGCATTGGCAGGAGCCATTACATCGGTAACTAAAAACTAAATGAGTATAAAGTTCCTATTAATAATAATGTACTTTTCAAGTTTCTAACTACATTTCAAAATTATTTATACCCTTATGATCTTTGAATTCTATTACATCATTTTCGGTATATATCATTATGCCAGTCCTTTCGAGTAATAAATTATTTTCGGTGTTAAATTTGTAGCCCTGGGCACAATATTCAACTTCTGGGAAAAGGAGTACAGGTAATTGAATTCCTTGATAGAGATGTTTTGTATATACAGAAATAAGTTTACCATTCAGGGCAATGGGTAATGGCAGTGTAGATATAGTTGGATATTCAACTGGTTGGTACTGGTGAACACTTGATGTAGTGCTGCAATAATCACTCTTGAGAACAATAGTATGGAAGGTTGATCTCATTTTGCATGCATTTTGACAAGTTTCACAATTCCAATTATCTTTTTTGAGATAAAAATTGTGATGTTCTTCCTTTTCAATAACAAAAATGGATTTCACATCGAGAGTGTAGTAAATAATATTGTTCGCCTGGGAAGGTTTACACATAACTAAAGCATTATACTCTGAACATTGTTCGAATGCTTGAAAATGCAAGCAATCGTTACTCAGGCAATAAGAACATTTCTGTGAATGAACGTCAAGGACAACTTTCTTTTTCGTAAGCAATACATTTCCTATAAAAATGTAGTTTTATCAAGGTACCTCAATTCAAGTCTCAGTTTAGTATAATAACTTATATTGGAAAATTCATAAAGCAATTTACCTTGTATAGTATTGAAATCGGTGATTATAATCAAATTAGTCTCGATTAATTTCCACACTTTAGATTCTTCGGCCAAAATTCTGATATATTGGTCAAGTTTGGGGATTTGTAGTTCACACTCAGTTAGCAAGAAGTTGGCTTCCTCAAGTTTGCATTCCTCATCTAGATTAAGCAATATGGAATGGTATACCAAAAAATATAACCTAATTTTAATATCAACAATCCGAATCCTAAGTTCCTAACATTCTTAATTAATTATTACAATGATCATTACCTGATAAATTTGATATTGCGATTTCGGTTGGTTCCTTATAAAACAAATCCTCAGAAATATTGATTTTGTCTATTTTGATAGACGAAATACTTGTAGTTTCTTCCACAATTTTCCGCTTTTTGGAACTTGTAGTCATCTCCAATTCTGATAGCTTGTAAATTTCGGCCATTAATTATCAACGTCTTCGGTTTGCAATAATATCTGTATTTCTTATGTGTATTTACAGTGTTTTTTATTCAATTTTAAAAATGTTCTAATTTCACACGTGAGTAGTTTGATATTGAACTAGAATAGCAATAAATATTGGACAATAATAACAAACTTTTTAAGGCGCATGTGCTCTGGACTTTTTAAGGCACATGTGCTCTGGACTGAGGGCACATGTGCTCTGAACTGAGGGCACATGTGCTCTGGACTGAAGGCACATGTGCTCTGGACTTTTCAATATCTCAGTGTTTAGTAAACAGCCAACTTCTGCTGATTATTACGATCCTAGTTAGGAACGGTGTACAGGCTATCATATTGCATTCATAATTTGAATACAATTTAATTTAATTTCCAACTCAATTATACGATGAAGAATAGCTCCACAAGATCTCAAGGTTTGTATTACGGTAAAAGGGAGGGGCCAGGCGGTCCACATAATGTTTTGTATTTGTTATTGAAAAAGGTTGGGAATCACTGTACTACAATATTATAAGTTTTATAACTACCTCCGAACAATACTCTGTCTTATGACAAATTGACAATGACACTATAGCTTTATAAACAAAAGGAAGACATCTAATGTTGTATATACTATTTATTCCAATAATATCTACAATGCATCTGCAAGGACTATAGTTGCATATATTTACTGTTACAATTAGATTATTGACTATGAGTATATCTTGCAACTGATGACAGAAGTAGCAGCTACAGACACTGGAGTAGAAGACTCTCACTTGGTTCTCACAAAGTTACGTCAGTTCTCATTCCAAGACACCTCTCTGGTAACCAGGGTATGCATCAGTCCGGACTCCCAGATCCTGGCTGTCTCTGTCTCCTCGGAGGACCGGAGCAGCCAGGAGCTGTTCCTCCTCTACCACGCCTCTCCCGACCCTACCGCCTCTCTAGCCCCCTCCGAGCCTCCGGCCAGCATGAAGAGTCTCGCGGTTTGTAGCGCGCACTCGCACCTGTGGCTGACGCCCTCTGGTCCCGGCAGCTGGTGTCGCGACAGGAACATCCTGGTGGTGCTCACCGCCCCCGGCCCGGACGCCTCGCTCCTCTGGATAGAGGTGTCGGCCGGGTCGGACCAGGGACTCTCCCTGCTAACCCTCTCCGCCCTCTCCTTCCCGGACCTGCGGACTCTCATTTCGGAGGACAAGCGGTCTGCTCCCATCCTCTCAGCCGACTCCCTGTCGGTAGGCCAGCTGGAGATACGATTGGTAGACTGCAAGCACGACGAGGTGTTGCTAATCGCAGATCCGAGTATCATCCTGTTGGTATCAGTCTCTTCTGAGGAGACAGACCCTCCCTCCCAGACCTCTCCCCTCCTCTCCACCCTCCTCCCTCTCCGGCCCCACGCCCCCCCAGCAGCCGCGGGTACTCTCAGCGGAGTCTGCATCCGTGGTCCCATCCTGCTGCTGCTCTACTCGGCCGGTGCCATCTCTCTCTACAGACTCCCCTCGGGCCGCAGCATAGGCGCCCTCTCCCTCTCCGACTACCTGCAGTGCTGCGTCAGCGAGGAGGCAGACCCCGGAGAGGCAGACTCCCTCTCCCCGCCCTACCTCTGCTTCAGCGCCCATCCGCACCTGGAGTACATAGCCGTAGCCAACAGAGACAACTACGTCATCGTGCTATACCTCAGACGCTACCTGGCGCTCTTCCCCTCCCACCTTAACCTCGCTCTCGCCGGTCGGCAGGCCCCCCCCGGGGCGGAGGGACAGGCGGCCCCCGCGACGGGAGAGCGAGAGGAGAGTCTGCTGCGGGAGTGCCGCGGACAGACGCGGCTCTGCGAGTCGCCTCTCTGGAGGCGGAGACTCGGACGGCTGAAGGGGACACACCCCGCCCCCGCCCCCCCGCCGGAGACGCGACTCACGCCCCCTCTCGACTCCTCTCGCGAGCAGAACCCGCCGGACAATCCGTTCTCTTCCAACTTCTCTCACGAGATCCCCTCCCCTCCCTGTCTAGGCTGCACCTGGTTCTCCTCTCCCCCCGCCGCTAGCGGGCTCCGAGTGCTTTCCATCTCCTGCGACTCCAGCTCAGTAGCCCTGCACTACTCCTCTGCTGACGTCACGCTCTCCCACATATCCGTGTTCTCTCTGGCTACCGGGGCGCGGCACTCCGCGGCGCTCTCCCCGCCCGCGCTCCCCATCCACACGCACAGCCACGGCTCGGACCGACTGCTGCTGCTGCTGCAGGCCGGCTGGGAGGTGTGTCCGGTCGCGGGGCTCTCGCGACAGGCGCTGCTGGCCGGCACGCTCGCGCACTGCGACGCGGCGGCTGCGGAGCTGCTGTGCCAGCACAACGGCTGGGAGCAGAGTCTGCTGCCGCTCTCCGTGCTGAGAGAGGCCCTGGCGCACCGACAGCTGGACTCCGTCTGCTTCTATCTGCGGATGCGGCGGACCAGGGACGGGGAGCTCGAGTTGGTTGGCGGGACGGGCGAGGAGCGGAACGGACTCCCGATGTCGCTGGAGTCCATAAAGCTGACGATAGAGACGCTGTACGGGGCGCTCCGCTCCGCCAGCAAGGACGCGTACGAGGCTCAGTTCAGCAGCCAGGTGCTGCACCTGTCCCACAAGTTCCTGCTATTCCTACTGGTGAGACTCTGCGCTTCGACCGGCGGACAGCAGGAGGACTGCCTCGCGCGGGAGCTGGCCAGGTTCCGGCAGTTCATGCAGACGGACAGCGCCACGCCCGGCCTCGGAGAGGGGACCGAGTTCCCTCCGGACCGACTCGCGGCGCCGGAGCCCCCCACCCCCGTAGAGTGGCGACACATGCGCAAGAGCGACATTATCCGCGACGCGCTGGACAAGCAGAGCCTCCCCCTGGCGCAGGGGTACCTGCTCTCGCGGCTGGAGGAGCAGGAGCAGCCGCTGGACCGGACGCGACGGTCCGCGGAGATCAGCTGGGGCGGGGTCCGACAGCTGGTGCTGCACCTGGCGTACCAGTGTCTGGAGAGAGAGGACCTGTCTAAGTGCGAGCAGCGCCTCTCCGTGGTGGGGCCCTCTGTCCCGGCCATGCTGTGCCACCTGGCCACGCACACCACCAGTCGCTCCGTCCGCGCCTCTCTCTTCGGGGAGCTGCGGGCCCGCGGGGACCTGGACGCAGAGCAGCAGCGGCTGTTCGAGTTCCTGCAGGCACTAGAGCACACATACGCATCGCACAGCCACAAGCAGACACTCTCCTTCCTCAAGAAGCTCTACAAGGGCGCCCCCGGCCCAGAAGACTTCCCCGCTCTCCCCGCCTTCCGGGGCCAGCCTCCTGTCTCCGTCCTCTCGGAGCTGTGGCGCCCCGGAGAGCTGCAGGAGCTCTGTCCCGAGTTCTTCGGAGCCAGCAAGCCGCTGCTGCCCGCCATGCCGCCCGGCCGGCGCGACGGACACTACTTCGCGGCTTCCGCGAGCTGGCTGCGGGGGCTGGGGCCGCATAGACGGGACCTCCTCCTGATGGAGGGCTTCTATCTGAAGCGGGAGCAGCGTTCCGAGCAGTGCCGGCTGCTGCTGCCCCCACACGCCCTCGCGCTCCTCTACACCTCCTCACAGCTGGGCCTCCGGGCCGCCAGAGAGGCCGTCTCACTTCCCAGCTCAGACTCAGCAGAGCTGCTGCTCGAGACCGCAGCTGGCGCCACGCGGGCCACGCGGCGGCTCCTGCGACGCGCCCTCTCCTCAGCCGGTCTCTCCCCCCGCCCCCCTGTCGACAGCCCCGCCCTGCTGGCCGTCATATTCCGCGAGGCCTCGGAGGGCCCGCTGCTGCTCTCCCGGACGCCCTCCCTCCGGGGGGCGGGACCGGCGCCGGAGGGACTGCTGATAGAGCTGTGTCGCTACGCGGCGAGAGAGGGCTGCGCGAGCTTCCTCTCTCTGAGTCTGGCGGACCTCTCCGCCGGCTGCGAGCTGCCCGTACAGCGGTTCCTGTGTAGAGTCTCGCAGGAGGGAGAGGAGCAGATCAGAGTGCCCGTCTGGATTCAGATGCTGGTTCTGTCCAAACAGCTGACAGCTCTGGACAGCAGAGACCCCGCATTCAGCGCTACTCTCTTCCAATACAGTCTCTCAAATGCCAGGTCAGTAGAGCCTCGTTACTCCTTAGTACCAACACGGTTAAAATACGAGATTCCGGTTAGTAAGCACACGGTTAATACGAGATTCCGTTAGTACGACACTATTTCAGTCCCCTTCAACGCCTATCAAACGATATTGGTTATTACGAATTCCGGATAAGGCGAACACATTTTTGACGACCTCCTTTGTTGTTGTTATTGTTGTTGTTGTTGTTGTTGTTGTTGTTGTTTGGTTATTATTATTATTATGCTATACTACGGTAGATACGTGCTAGAGCAGCCTGGCCTGAAGCTCCCTGATACCTTCCACCTCTTCAAGCCGCTAATCCCTCTGGCTACGCTCGTATACGCCCCTGTCTCTCTAGAGGATACTGTGGGCGGGTCCGCCGAGTACTCAGTTCCGAGAGAGACGCTGCTCTCCGCGCTGCAGCCGTACCCCAAGCTGCTCAGCGCTCTCTTCCCCTCCGAGCCGGGCTCTCTCTTCTCGCCGCCTCTGCAGGAGGTAACCGTGTATGAACTGCTGCACGGGAGCGTGCCTTTCAACCTCAGACAGCTGTTCTCCTGGCAGGTGAGAATGAGTGCTCTATACAGGATATATATATTGTATTACGGGCAATGGGATGGTGTCCACAGAATGTTTTGATATTTGTTACAGGCATCCACGGTTTATAGTTTGGGAATTGTTGCTCTGATATTATGTAGAATAGATTGAGAACTAATCTTAAAATCTCAAAAATTCAAGGAATAGGAATGGGAATGGGACTTGAATCACAAATTTATAGTAAGAATGGGAATTAATGATTTTAATTCGAATTAAACCAATCTCTGAGTTTATATTGCTAGTGCAATAAGTCAGTTGATATTGCATATCTGACTGGAAGCTATAAATATATACATAGTGTAGCACGGAATCTCCTCAAACCTTGCATAAAGTCATGTTATTCATTAATATTAGAATCTTGTTATTATAAGTGTATGTATTCTACTACTCTATCTACAGTCTACGAACTGCCTGGGAGAGAAGGGCGACATGGAACATTCTAGAAGCAGCTTCCCGTCTGCCCATCACACGGAGTTCCCTCACTTCTCCAACGCGGGCTTCTCGCACGCCCACGGCTACTCCCAGAAGCTGGACTACATACACTACCTCAACAAGGGGAACCCAGCATTCGCCTACGCCAACCTCCTCGCCTCGGATCCCCAGATAGAGAGCAAGTACTGCTCCCGACGCATGAAGGCCGTCTGCCAGCGCGTCTACAGACTGGGGCTCAGTCAGTACGGGGCCCCCAAGGTCTCCAGCTCCTGCGCGGCGCTAATGGAGATGCTGGGGTGGGACTCTGCGCCCTTCCGCACTGATGTAGTGCTGCTAAACCTGCTGCTGCAGTACGAGGGACATGCAGGTACTGTAACGTGCTATTATATACTGTAGATAGATAGTATAGGAAATACAGTAGAACCTCGTTAGTACGAACACCGGAACACGGTTAATACGAATTTCTGGATAAGACGAACCATAGGCTATGGACGAACAAACAGTTCCACAAAATCAGGTCCCTACAATAGCTATTCAATGGGTATTACTCCGGTTAGTATACTACTGATATTTTCTGACATCGTTATAACTGTATCAGTATTACCCATAAGTTAACTGGTTACTATTGCTTCCCTTACCTATCTCTCCTCAGTCCAGATAAAGCAGCACGCCGCGGCCCTGACAGACAGCCTCTCCCCCGCGGGCTCCCAGGAGGGGGCCTCCGCCCTCTCCCGCTACGCCGAGGAGCTCTTCGGAGGCTTCATGCTCTCGGGAGAGCTCATGCTCGACAACTTCGCCGCCGCGGAGATCTGGGCTGTGTTGGAGAGCTTCTGCCAGTACCACCAGCTGCCCCCCACTCGCAGCTACCTGCAGCGGTGCGCGGCCGCCAGTCTCTGGCCGCAGCTGCTCTCATACGCGCAGATGTGGAGCACGCCCCCCAAGCTCCTGTTGGAGATCCTACGGGAGCACTTCTGCGACTCGGATGTTAAGGAGCACCTGGAGACAGCCATCCTCGTCATGATGGAGGGGAAACCTTCCTTCCCAGAGCAGGGCAAGAGGCGGCCCTACCAGAAGCTGAGCTCCCGGGGCTCCTCTGCCCCAGCCGAGGGAAGAGCGGTGAAGCGGTCTCTCTCCAGAGAGCCGCAGAAACCGGAGCCCGCCCCCCCGCCCGAGGTGTTCGAGCTGCTCCCGCTGGACAGGAGCTCGCGACTCAACAGGAGCGACAACCTCTTCGAACTGGTGTGTGCCTCCCAGAGCTGCAGCCACCCCACGGCCCGCACCCTCCTCGCATTCGCCGTCTCCCTCAGACGGGACCTCCTCCCGCTGGTCGCCACCTGCTTCATCCCGGCGGCAGCGGGCGAGGAGCCCTCTGTCGGAGAGACCGCTACGCTGCTGGACTGTCTGTGTGTGTGGCTGTTCTGCCGCCTGCACGGGTCCCCCGAGCTGAGGAAGGCGGTGCTCTCGCTGGGGCTGGTCCCCAGACAGGAGGAGCTGTCGCTGGCGCCGCTGCACCAGAGCAGCTCCCTGCAGTGGCACCAGTGGGGGCTGCGGGACCTGGAGCAGGTATGCGTCTGTCTCTCCTCCAATATGCCAGCTCACGGGATCGTCATGAAGCAAGCGTTCCGGTTCTTCGACTTCGAGAATCCGTACGTGCACTTCCTGCGGTTTGTGGAGACCTACGCGCTGCACTCATTCGACCAGAGCCAGAAGCAGCTGGAGAGCTTCCTCACCTGTCTCAAGAAGCTCTGCTCGGGCGAGCAGCAGTATCCCAAGACCAGCCTCGGCTCTCCCAAGTGGGTCAGCGACCTGTCCACCCTCTGTCTCCTGCAGATGCTGGCGCACCCCATCACGCCCTGGCACCACCTCTCCCTCCTCACGGCCGTTATCAGGGCTCTGGACAGAGTGCAGCAGCCGTACAAACTCCCCAAGGACGGCTCCTACGACCCCTCTCTCCACTCTGGTTTCACAGCGTACCCCGTGCCGCTGGGGGACCTGCTTAACACCCAGCGGCTCTCTCGCCTGCTCTCCCTCCTGCAGCCCATGGAGAAGGTCCCGATAGAGATAACCTGTCGCTGCACCCTCCCCCTCCTGCCGGACACGCCCACCTCCTCCTGGCTCAACTCCCTCACCTGCTCCCTGTCCAGCTCTCTGTCTCCGGGCCAGCTGCTCTCTCAGCTGGTGCAGCTAGGCCTCACGGAGGTGGTGCAGCCGCTCTGCGAAATACTACACCTGTACCCCACCAAGGCGGTGCTCAGCTCCTTCGAGCTGCGACACCAGCGCCTCACCAAGTCCTCCTGGTGGCGCGTGCTGCAGAATAGAACGGAGTTCTGGCTGGACTGCAACGCCACTCTCCAGTCGATAGAGGGAGACATCGGGCTGGTGGCAGAGTTCTTCGAGCGGACAGCTGCCGACTGCCAGACGGAGGGGGAGGAGAGGTCTCTCTACAGCGACGCCATCCTCCTGAGACAGCTGGCGCTGGACTGGCATCTGAGGTGCCCAGAGCTGGACACAGACAAGATTCTGAGTCTCAAGAAGATGCTCTGGCTATCCAGACTCGAGTGGATAATCTCAGGCACAGATCCCTCTGTATGTATAGACGACATTCTTAAGACCACATCTCGTAACCATGATGCTATCGGGTTCCACGACCTCTCTCAGCTGACTCTAGCTCCTCCGCACCTGCTGACGCCCTCTGAGTCCCCGGAGCTCAGCCAGGAGCTACGGGACGCTCTCAGTCTCATCCTGGGTCTGTTGTTGGACGCTAACCTGGTTGCTTCTGCTCTGCAGCTGGCAGATCTGTTCTCCCACCGCCCGCACAACATTGTCATTGTCTGCTCCTGTATCGCGCTAGCACAGAAGCTTATAGAGCCCGAACAGATCGACGCCTCCCTTCTGGCTCTGCTCTCTCCCGGAGACTCAGAGATAGGGGCTGTCCCGCCCGCCGAGTGCGTCCAGCTGTTCCGGGTCCTCCTGGAGCAGAGCGCCGCCCCGGGCCTGAGAGGCGGCGCCAGGTGTCTGGAGAGGGTACTCTCCCTCCTGCAGGTCAGTCAGGGTCTCGTTATGAGCTACGCCACGGCTGCCAGCGAGGCCACTCGCACCTCTCTCCTGACGATCCTCACGAGCGATCAGCTGACTCAGAAGCTGCAGCTGGCCCTGCCCTTCGTGCGCTGCTGCTGCGCGGACCCCGCCCGCCTGGCGCGCTTCCTGGAGCGCTGTGTGTACATAACTCTCTGTCGGCACTTCAGACACGGCTACGACCAGGAGCCGGACGACCCCGTGTTCGTGCGTCCGGTGTTCGACGTGGACGCCAAGTGCGAGGCCTTCTCGGAGCTGACGCGCATCTGCGACGAGTCGGAGCTGGGTCGCCTGCTGCTGCAGCGCGCCAGCAAGGACGTGCAGATCGCGCAGGCCGGCAAGGCGGAGCCCAGGCTCTCCCTCCTCCAGGTCAGCATAGAGCTGTTGGTGCGCGCCGAGACCTGTCTCTCCAACGCCTGTCAGCTGGACCTCATCTCCAGCCTCATTAACTCCACCCTGGCACTCGCGAAACTGCTCACTCTGCGGCAGTGCTGGTCGCTGCTGGCGCGACTGCTGACTGGGATCGGGCGGTTCCACGAGCTGTCGGCTATCCTGGAGATATTCGTTAACCACGAACAGCTGGAGTACCTCCTCAAGAAGGGACTGGAGAAGGAGGAGCTGCTGAAAACCGCGCTCCTGAAGTTCCTGGTTAAGCACCACGAGAACGACATAGACAAGCTGACTATCGTGGCCATGAGATTCAATCTGTATCGGGGGCTAGGCGAGACGTGTGTTAAGCAGGCTAAGCTGCTACTGCGGAAGCTGACACACGACTATCCCAAGCTGGAAGACTTCCCGGACGTGAAGGAGCGGGTTCGCGAGATCTGCAAGCTGTTCTGTAACGCGGCCACCTACTACAGCCGGGAGGACTGCTACATGCAGGCGTCCGAGTGCAAGCAGCAGGCCCGACTCATGTCCGCGCAGTACAGACTCCTGCCGTATAACATTATAGTCATAGGCCTGTCTAAAGTCGGGATACGGGCCATCCTATCCGGCCCGAGCAAACACCTGCTGTTCCAGGAGGTGTTAATAGTCGCAGACGCTTACGGGTTGAATAACCCGAGATCCTGGGGAGATATACTGTATGGACGCTGTGTTAGGAATAAAAATGTTACGTTTTTTTCTTCCTACTCGTCCAGGTTTCCTTTCAATAGTATTGTATACAAACACCTTGTGAACCGTTTGACAACCGAGAACCCAAGGAATGCGGATTATCGAGACAACCTTACTTCCATTCTAACTACGATCCCTGACATGACTATTGAGAATCGCCTGTGTAAGGATTTGCTAGGTAGTATTCCTTGTCCGGCTAAATTCCACACTTCTCTGTCGCAAGAAGTTATATATGAGCTGCAGAGCTTGTGATAGCTATCCTATTCTAGTAATCTCTCTCGCGAGTTAGTTAATGTATCTTTTCAAGAAATAATCGATTGTTTATACTTATTCTATTGTTGTTAATATTAGTAAATTTTATACGCAGTTAATAGCTTAATTAATATTATTAAAGTTAGTTTATCTACCCGAGTCTCATCTTATTGCATTTCTCTGCCATCCATTAGTAATTTAATATCTAATTAATTATTAAGGGAACAAATATTAAACTGAATATGTTTCAGCATACAACCTAAGTTGTATAATACTTATTTTACTTATTATACGTATAACGTGGAATTGCTTCACATATTACAGGAAACGTGTACTTAGTACGAGTGTTATCTTAGCGGCGGATTCATCGGCGGATTCGCAGACCTCACGTTTATGCTAATAACTCAAAAAGTTTACGCTGTACGTGAAAAATTTTCACATCAGCGGGAAGATGAAAGTTGTGACAACCCATATATAATCCCAAAATGTCAAAATTCCTCAAGATGACTCAGCAATTTTCGCTCAAATTTAGACCTCGGTTTTTCCATAATAACTCAAAAATTATCCATCAAATCAAATTTTCCTTTTAATCACATGTCTATCTCACCTATGACAACCTGTCATGCAAATTTCAAAACAAAATATTCATTTTTGAAAAAAAATTTTGAACATAAATTTCATTAAATTAATTTCACGATCTTATCGGCGGATTCGCAGACCTCACGTTTATGCTAATAACTCAAAAAGTTTACGCTGTACGTGAATTTTTTTTACATCAGCGGAAAGATGAAAGTTGTGACAACCCATATATAATCCCAAAATGTCAAAATTCCTTAAGATGACTCAGCAATTTTCGCTCAAATTTAGACCTCGGGTTTTCCATAATAACTCAAAAATTATTCATCAAATCAAATTTTCCTTTTAATCACATGTCTATCTCACCTATGACAACCTGTCATGCAAATTTCAAAACAAAATATTCATTTTTGAAAAAATATTATTGACATAAAATTTCACTAAAATCGGCTTACAATGATGATTTCCAATATCCATAATGTTGATATGTTGTCATTTAATAATACTATTGATAAGAATGTATTTGATTTGCGTCAGTGTTCACAGGAATTAAAGTTTTAGGTACCTCTGAAGAATAATTAATGACCGCATTCCTAATTATATCAGGCTTAGTGATTACTTTCTGTAAACAAGCTTACATAATACAAACAACTTCATATATACAAATATATTTGGAATGCAATATTCATTAAGAGAATAGAATCAGACATATAAACAATATTATGGTTACTACAACAATGTTAGGTATTTTAAGCATCTCCAGGTTTTTCCATTTCCATAATCTGCGTAACTTCTATCTGAATGATCTTACTTGTGGCCATGTTCCTTCTCTCCAAATATACGTACTATTTGCCTTTAAAGAGGGTGAATCTCATATAAATGTAAAGCAACATATTATCTCAGAATATGACTTACCAACGAGTGCATGTTATTAAAATGGTGACAAATATTAGTAATGCTTTATATAGAAAGATCGAGATAACCAAAGTTATTCTAAATAAAATCCAAAATTGCAGCCTGTGCCGACGCATGTTCCTTTGGTGGCACTATATTTTGGTGGTGGCTTATTGATAGTGCCTCCAATGAAACATGCTGTCGGCACAGCTGCAATTTTGGATTTTTTTTCACCATGTCATCATCACTATGAAGGTGTTAAATTATTTCAAAAAGGTGTTACAGAAGGCATCGATCCTTAGAGTGGTGGAAGTTTCCATTTAGTTCACTTAATTTTAGAGATATTCAAGTTTGAATAGAATATAATAGCTGATGACTCAGCATTTTTTATGTGAGTGTTGGGTCATCACCCAACATCAACTAACCCATTTTAAATGTCGAATTAAAAAAATTGTAAAAATACATTTTTTTAACGATGTCATCATCACCTCAAGGTGTCAAGACCCACTTGTATAGGTGGTACCTGGCATAAGGACCAATTGATAAATTGAAAGTTTGTTTCTATCTTGTATCATCTCTGAGATTAATGAAATTTATCTAATTAGTATAAATATTTAATTTATTTATTTATTATTTAACACCATTATTATATACAGCAAAATAAATTAAGTTCAATTATTTGCAATTATTATTAATTTAAATTGAATTTCACTATAATATTTGAATTCCACGCACTCGATAACCCAATAATCTATTTGGAACCGTCTATAAGTTAAATACAAAATGAATTAATTATAATTAATTAAGTCAGTCATTAATTGTGCAAGAATATTCTCGCCGAAATAAATATAATCACTTTATCTGTCGTTGTTGTGGAATGTAAAATCTTAACGGTTCTATCATAAACCATCTTTAGTTTAATGCCATTCATTCATTATGTATCGATAATAAATTATATTATTAGTTATTTATTTTAGCAATGTTATCCATGGTTGGTTGAGTTGAGTCAACAAATTCCTTATATTATATTATTTAATTTAATCAATTGTATAGTAATACTAGAATTAAATAGAAGCCAGCTGTAATTTATTAGTTAAATCAATATAATTATCGCAAGTTGAATCACTAGAGTAGGATTTAACAAGTTAAATCAATATAATTATTACAAGTTGAAACAATAGAATTAGATTTAACACTTTACTGAAATTGAAGTGTCAGTAAACAAAGAAATTTCAACCCCCATTTATGGCAGAAATTGACCCCTTTATTGAAAAATTTCTTCTCCCATCAGACGCAGAATTTTATGGCGAATCCAAATGTGAAATAAAATTTTGGGGTTTAGTAAAACATTTTTTGAGTTATGGACCAGACAAAATTTGAAAGGTGTTAAAGATGTGTCAAAAATTTGTTAATACAAAATCGTAACCCCAGGTGCAAATTAGACGTCGACTCCGAATCTACATGCCAAGTTTCAGCCCTCTATGTTTACAGGTGTGGCCAGGGCACCTGCTACGGAGAAATAATAATAATAATAAAAATAATAATAAAATCCAAAATTGCAGCCTGTGCCGACGCATGTTCCTTTGGTGGCACTATATTTTTGTGTTTTTATTGATAGTGCCTCCAAAGGAACATGCTGTCGGCGCAGGCTGCAATTTTGGATTTTTTTTCGCAAAGTCATCAACGCCCAAGGTGTGAAGAAGCATTTGTTATTTGGTCCGAGTCACAAGGAACGGTAGATAAATTTGAGTTTGTTTCTATCATAAACCATCTAGTGTTTAATGCCATTCATTCATTATGTATTGATAATAAATTATATTATTAGTTAGTTATTTTAGCAATGTTATCCACGGTGATTTGAGTTTAGTCAACAAATTACTTATACTATTATTATATTTTATTTAATCCATTGTAAAGTAAAACTACAATTAAAAAGAAGCCAGCTGGAATTTAGAAGTTAAATCAATATAATTATCGCAAGTTGAAACAATAGAGCGAGATTTAACAAGTTAAATCAATATAATTATTACAAGTTGAAACAATAGAATTAGATTTATCACTTTCAATGGAACTGAAGTGTTAGTAAACAAAGAAAATTTGCAACTCTATTGTGGCACTAACGAAACCCAATTTAAAAATTCGTGCACTGTGGAAAGGTGTAGAATTTAATTCTCTATCCGTACATGTAAAATTTATCAAGCTCAATATTAATTATTTCATGTTATGAGCCATAATTAGTTTAAATAGGTGTTAAAATTATTTGATCAAAAATCGTAACCCCAGGTGCAAATTAGACGGTCACTCCGCACCTGCAAGCCAAGTTTCAGAACTCAATGTATACAGGTGTGGCCAGGGCACCTGCTACGGAGAAATAATAAAAATAATAATAAAGGCAGTGATTCCAATACTGGGCCACTATACTATAGTATAGTCGGCACAGTAATAAAGGCAGTGATTCCAATACTGGGCCACTATACTATAGTATAGTCGGCACAGTAAAAAGTAAGAGAACTACTTAGTAGAACATGGAAATAAAGAGAGAACTAGTTTATTGGTTTAGGATTTAACACATTAATGATAATATGCATTAATTCTTTTCACTGATACGATATTAAAAGGGCGCCATTAAATATAACAGGAAAGTACATCTACAAATTGTGGTAAAACTATTGCAACTCTTCTAAAACTCTGCCTTGTTCAATTTAAAAAATAATTAACTATTATTTTCGAATTTAACAGAAATAATAGGTTCATAATGATTCCCAATATTTCGTATATATATCCCATTTGGGGTTGGCGCCTTCATTAACTCTTCAAAAGTTGATCCATTCCCTGAAAATCCAATCCAACGTGTTCCCAACGGACCCAAGAATACCCAGATATCTATATTAAATAACAAAGCAGTTGCAAAGAGTTCAAGATCAGTAGCCCATTTCCCACTCTTCCTCATTCCTGTTTTGTTGACCCAGTCTTGTACATTTCGATAATTACCCTGCGTATAAACATATTTTGTGCGTAAATATTTATTGCAACTCATACTTAGGTCACCTAGCATATTATCAATTATTAGCTCCCTAAACTCTGCATGGAAATCTTGACTACCAGTGATGAGATAAGAAATTGTCGAGAAATAGCAATTTCCATCGCCAATTATATATTGAGTCAAGTTTGGCGAATAACTAAATAAACTTTCTTCATTATCTACAATATCATTATAGGAGTACGGTAACTCCTCGCGAAAGTGAAACTTCCACTTTTTACATGTAGAAATCTGCCAGTCTGTATGTGGCGGACGAAAGCTTGGTAGTACATATCGTATTAGCCCCGTCTCAACTATTTCCTCATCTGTAATTATAGAGGCCACTCGCATTACCTTTGATGCAGTTTGCGTACGTAAACTAGATAACTTTTCGCATTTTCGTGGGACAAATTTACGCTTAATTTTACATATTTTATTTTTCTTCTCAACTTTTTTCTTCTTAAATGTTTGAAATTCATATGATTTAGGTTGTAAATAACCGCAATACACTTTCTTTTTTCGTGACCATTCTTCAACACTTTCCTCTTCCAAACTATTTCTTACTCTTTTATGACCTTTAAATACCTTATTCGCTCGCGGGTGAAAGGCAAATTGAAACGCTGATAACCTACTTACTATACCAGGATACAACAATTGTATCAAATCTCCAGGCCTCAAATTAGTTTTGGATTCCAAAATATTTAACTTCACAATACGCATCCAATTCTCCACAATAGCGTTGCTAAAGATGCTAGTCTTGTTCTTATCCGCTACACTAATAGGTCCTAAGATTATTCCACTCCATAAAGGTAATATAGGTAGGTAGAATGTTAACAAGTATTCTATAAGCTCCGGATTATAACAAGGATTTGGATCTGCATTTTTTCCTGGATTATTGTTGATCCAAGATTTGCAATTTTTTGCAATATTTACAAAATGTTTGCCGAAAGGGGATTTTTCTCTGTATGTTTTACTATCCTTGTTATCAATAGCAATATTATTATCGTCCATATGTTCTTCAACCAAATATTCATTAGTCTCTGAGGAGTTTACGGAATCATTACTAATGAATGTTTCTAGCAAATGAGTATGTGTCTTTACTATTGCACTTAAAGAACTACTCATAAATACAATGCATAAAGATTGGAATAAATTATTGATACTTGTCATTTCAACAGCGCGTACAATAAATCCGATACTATGTAAAAACAGTTTTCTCACTTCTTTTTGTAGTTTAAATTTTTTATTTATATGAAATCCTATGCTGTGCATTAAATGAGCCGAACATAAGTGAAGAATTACTTTAAAGTCCGTCTCATTAACTGCAGAATTTACATCTACCATATTCCAACACTTATAGAGATAAGTATCTATATCACACTTGAGAAAAATACTACAAGAACTGTGAATCAAAACCCAGCTGAAATCTATTTCAACTTGTGAAATGTTTAGATCGCCCAGTATTTTCTTTGCATCAAGGGACCATTTGTGCAAAAAATAACTTATTTCAGCACTGGTGTGTCCTGAACTAATCATTTCTGCTAGTGGAATTGGACTAGTGGAGTAAGTAGGATGTCTTACAGTTAGAGCGTAATAGAATACTTTCTTTAGTGAGGGTTCTATTTTCCTAACAATTGATCCTGTGGCATCTAAGTGAAGAACAATTCTTGTATCTTTAAACAATTTCAATATTTTGATTTGATCTTCAGTGTACATATGTACAATAAAAGGATTATGACTTAGTGACTGTATGTAACCTCTAACATGAAGGCCAATAACACTATTTCTATAATACTGTTGTAAGCTAATTAACTCAGTCCAGTTATCATTAGAATACCTCTGTAAACTAGACAAATCAAATTTAGCTTTTCGCAGGACTGCAGAACTTCTAACCTTATTTAGGTTACCATAATTAAGCGCTAAGTTTGTGTTCTCTACAGAATCAAATTGATCATAGAAATATGCATTTACAGATGTATCTGCTACCCCTCTAGCTACTTCTAACCTATGCGAATGTGATAAATTTCGTGAGTGCACAGTTGTATTATCGAAATGCTGTTCAGATAAGGTTCCATAAGCTACATACTCCACAATAATATTTTCATCAATTTTACACTCCAACAGCTCTTTCTTTATTACAAATGTAAATTCAAAACAATCTTTAAACTTACACACTGCTTTAGCTCTAAAAAAACAGCTATTTTGTTTTCTACTACTAAGTTTATTAACCTTTTTGTATTGAAAAGAAAGAACACATACAAAATTTCCCTCGATTTTTGAACTAAATAAATTGGTCCAATCTTTAGAAAATACTACAGAGTCTCCATGAATTAGTGTAATACTTTTCCATTCCATTCCACTTAGCAAAAATTCACCACAGATTTCCTCACTAAACATGGATTGTTCAACTATGATTTCATTACCCAGAGTACTGTCGTCATCTTCTGATGGCACTAGCAATTTGGACTCAGGGATATTAGAGGTAATAACAATTTCAGGTTGCGGGTCATCGGTAGATGACAATACCGGGACTTGTTGATTTGAAGAAGAAGAAGAGGTATGATGCAATTTTAGGCACAGAGATTCATGAAATGAGCTTAAAGTATCTGAACTTTCTCGACAGGCTAGAATAAAGCTAGTGAATAAATCTAGTTGTTGCACTGTGATAGCTATATATGAATTCCCGAATAGCTCTAATATCCTACAACTAATGTTTTCAACTAAAATCCACGCTTCCACTAAGTTACAATTTCGCCTGATTAGTCGAATCCATTGCATTGACTCCATTAGACAGCAACTAAACTTTTTCGACTGGTCGTGGAGTTTGTCATCCACTAGCATGAACTCACCACTAACAAGCGGACACTCTAAGCTGAAAAATTTCATTGCATCTAACCATAGACTATTATTACAGTTTATGAATGACCAAAAATGGCTATCAGTCCTCCCTGTTTGGGGAGGAGGAGAAGCTATCTTAGACATGAGACCGTAAAGCTGGCAGTCATCGCAACCAGATGCCAATAAACCTAGCAAACTGTTATTCGTTACGTCTCGCTGTAAACTAGGAAAACTGAAATCGATTTCATCCAAACTCCTCTTACTGAGTTCTATAGTGTCAGGATATGAGCTAGCAGATACTAACTGAGTACTGATATGCTCTACTGCCAATCGGGATACATCATTGGTGATAGACTTACGCGTACTGATCATTTGCTTTACGAGATGCTGAAAGTTTCCTCTATTCAATCTCCATTTGGAGCTGAGAGAATCGCGCTTAGTAGCCTTGTTTTTTCCAAAAAGAATAATTGATAATTTTCCCCAGACAGATTTTGGCTTATGTTTGTCTCCTTTGTTCAAAGCATCTCTTACGCTATCGAAGCTTTCATAGCCGAGTTTCTGGAGAGCTTCCACGAATTGCTCTATTGAAGTCATTACTAGATGAAATAATAATAATAATTTTAATTAATCAATACATATATATATACTACTACAGTAGAACCTCGTTAGTACGAACACGGTTAATTAAGTCATTACTAGATGAAATAATAATAATTATTATAATTAATCAATACATATATATATACTACTACAGTAGAACCTCGTTAGTACGAACACGGTTAATTAATACGAATTTCCGGATAAGAACAGTTCCACAAAATCAGGTCCTTACAATGGCGATTGAATGGGTATTACTCCGGTTAATACGAACTCCGGATAAAGCGAACAAATTTTTATTGTCCGTTGGTATCGACTGCATATAGTAATTATATTAGTATTCGAGGCCGGCGGTATTTCCTTCCGCCGGACTTGGGCATCCAAAGCTTGAAGGCCACGTTATTGTAAATTAAATTTTAGATCTGATCATTCAAAATGTAGTGGTAAAAATATCGGTCTGGCCATGGCCTGCCCTGGTATTATTAAAATAAATAACAAAGTAGCTAAAAGGCAAATAAAATAAAAAAACTCACTTGAATTGGAAGAATCGACTTGGAGGAATAAAGAAGAGAGCAGAAAATAAATGAGAAGAAAATGGAGATGAGAAATATGCTGTAAAGTCAAAAAGATCTTTGAAAAAAAAGTGAAAAGTGTGTTTGAAAAAAATGAAATAAATTCGAAGAAAATCAAGTACACGTAGAAGAAAGGCAGTGTACCATTTATAGTGAGAAATCATTGAATTATAAACAAAGGATATAATAAATTCTGATCAATAGTTATTAGACAACATATTCTACATTGTGGATATTGGATAGGTATTCAAATCATCATTGTAAGCCGATTTTAGAAAAATTTATGTTAATAATATTTTTTCAAAAATGAATATTTTGTTTTGAAATTTGCATGACAGGTTGTCATAGGTGAGATAGACATGTGATTAAAAGGAAAATTTGATTTGATGGATAATTTTTGAGTTATTATGGAAAAACCGAGGTCTAAATTTGAGCGAAAATTGCTGAGTCATCTTAAGGAATTTTGACATTTTGGGATTATATATGGGTTGTCACAACTTTCATCTTCCCGCTGATGTGAAAATTTTTCACGTACAGCGTAAACTTTTTGAGTTATTAGCATAAACGTGAGGTCTGCGAATCCGCCGATGAATCCGCCGCTAAGATAACACTCGTGTACTTAGTAACAGAAGATATGCCGAATATTTAATTATTTATAAATCTGTGGATATTAATGTACAATAATTTGTTTATTGTGAAAGCGAACTTATTTGTAAATACATTTTCTCACGATCTAAATAACTTTATTTTGATTTCTACGTTTAATCCCAACGAATAATACGTTACGTAATACGAAAGGGAAAATTCACGTATTAGTATGCAACTTCGAATATACAAGCTTCGATAATATAATTATATAATTCTGTCTCTCTTGACTCCTCCGTTTATTGTAATTACACTAACATATCGGACACATTGGTTTATAAATATTGAGCAAAGTTGACTGAATTAAATTAAATTAGGCAGATTACGGAAAATTCGATACATGGATGGGTTTTATTCGAGTATCGAAATTAGCACACGACCTCTGTACTATTAGTAACATCAAGTTTGAAATAAAATTGCAGCATTTTGCAACCTGTGCCTAAATCCGCCATTGAGCTTGTAGATATAACAGCAGAATCATAAAATACTATCTAACTCTGTTTATGCTTGCTACAATACTATTTGAGATACTGAATCGTACTAGTTAGCATACAGCACAAAAATGTCCAAAGGATTCTGATTTGAGGTGCATTTATTTAAAGCAAACGAAATAAGAAATCCACAACGTATTCGCAAGTTTTATAATACACGTATCACGTATTACATGAAATTGCTACACGTATTACAAAACTTCTGTTATTAGTTACTATCGAATTTAGGTATATGCGGGTGGAAAATAATCAATAAAAATAATTTATTTATTATGACAGCTAGCATATTTTGCATTAAATTTAGAAAATTATTAACCTTCGCATCCAATAATATAGCTTAAATGTACAGCTGTTCTACGTTTGATAATACGTTTTATAATTTATACACAATGGAGAATTCACGAATTATATTACAACTTAGGAATATTTTATTGGCATAAAAGTTATAAAATTACAGCTACAGTGATTAGCAGACATGGCGACACGTGTAATAACAGGAGAAGAGCTGCTGTGTATTGACAAGTTGGAGAGAGAGCTAGCGGCTCTGGTTAGCCACGTGCAGGAAGAGAAAGAGAGAGTGAGTAGTGACTTCCTACAGCTACACTCTCTGCTAGCAGCGAAAGAACTCAGTCTGCTGCAAGAGATGGATGGAATAATTGTACGATCGAGACACGAGTTAGAGGAGAAGATACAGATCCTCAAGGAACTGGACACAGCCAGAGAATCAACAGAGAGAGATTTGAGAGATAACAAACTGAGAGATGTGCTCGAGAAGAATCTCCGTACGCTGGAAGATAGGATCGGAGAGGAGGTATCAAGGGGTGTGAGTGTGGGGTGGGTAGAGTTGAATTGGAAGAAGGAACAGCTGGAAATCTCAGTAATTGAGGTGTGTAAGGTTGTTACTCTGAAGTAGAGACCTTCCAGGACAGAGAAATATTCTCTGAAATTGAATCTTGTCTGGTCCCGTGAAGGGACAGGGCGTAGTGAGATTCAGCATCCAATGCAAATAGCAATTGACAACATAACACAGAATATTTTCGTTGTTGATAACGTTGCAAGTATGATTTGTGTCTTCAATGAGAAAGGTATTCCTCTCTACGAGATACTGACTGCTGCATCTCCTATTGGAATAGCTCTAGCAAAAAATCACATTTTTGTATCAGCTGGTAATCAACTCTTGAAGATAAGAAAATCTAACAATTCGACAATTAAGTCTGCTGAAACAAAGAAAATTGTATGGGGAATTGACATAGACAAATACAGTGATATTTACGGATGTGAATTTTACAATAATTCTGTTGTTGTATACAATAAAGATCTTATGTTCCTTAGCAGAATCAATCTAAAAACTTCTCAAATTGAACCAAACACATGCGCTCCAAGCATCAAACTTTACGATGACAATATGTACATCGTGTTTGGTGAATACCCTCCTTACCATCTACAAATATTCTCCCTAGAAGGAAAGCTGCTGAAGTGTTTGATACAAAAAAGTGAGATTAATTTGTGTTATTTCTTCTCAATAGATCAATTGGGGAATATTATAATAGCCGACTGGGTTGGAAATCAAATAAAGATATTTACCAATGAAGGAGAAGTAATTAATACCATAAATAATGATATGCTATCTGAAGATCAGAAGTTTGATCGTCCAAGAGGAGTAGCAATCGACAAGAACAATAGGATTATTGTAATACATGAAAACAAAAAGTCTATTAGCTTTCTGAGTTCAGGAGCGGATCCAAAAGATGTTTGTAGCCACATTGCGCGTAATTTCTCCTGAAGGGATAGGTTCGCTGGAAACCGGTCTCTCTCCCGTGTCTCGAATCTTTTGGAAAAGTAACATTATCAACAATTTTTTTTTAGGCGTACTAGGATTCTAGCCCAATTGATTATCCGAATTGATTATCCCACTTGATTATGACGCTGTTTACGACAATTTCCTTAGTCATCATTACAGTATATTCTCTCTAATGGGTAAAAGGACCCAGGTGGACTATTAGAGAACATTGACTACTACTAAATAATTTAGCCTTAAGTAACATCAAATATACATAATATACTAACATACGGTATAGTTAAAGTACAGTAGAACTCGGTTAAGACGTACCACCCTGCTGGGAAACAAGAAAAAGTACTAACTAACCGAGGTACGTCTTATCCGTATACATAATCCACAAGTCGAAATACTGACTTGTTCAATGGTATGAATACGATGTAAGGTATTCAAGTCTTTAACATATGTACATAACGATAAGATTAAAGTATTTAGTTGTCAGCTACTCACTTAAACCAAATACTAACTGAGTTCTACTGATAGAGTACTTATTAACCGATTTAAAATACATATATTTTATTTACTTGGGAATAGAAATTGATACGTATTATCTGAGTACGTATTAACCGAATCATTTATAATGGATCAGATAGGAGGAAAAATCGGTATGTAGTATCCGAAAGTACATCTTAACCCTACTTCATGTAGTTGCAGGAACAGAGCACTGTCATGTTCATTTAGTAGAAACTGCTAATCCGACCCTCTAATTATATACTGTAAATAGCAATAGAGAATACAGTGAACTCCCGTTAATGCCGTTATAACCAATACACTCGAATATAATAATAACTTATAAGTTATCACATAGCCCATATCATGAATTTTATTTGATATTGGAACTACAGTATAACCTGCATAATCCGACCATATATATACCGGAATTCAGCCATAGGCGCAAACTTTTGACCTGTAGGCAAAAGTGCCGTGGTGACTTCAATACAAAGTACAGGTGGACCTTGCACCACCAGCACTTCTATCGCTGAGCACCTGCACAACCGTACTTTGCGCCTATGAATTCAGCAGAACCGAGACTTTTCTTTATCCCAATGAGCGTCGGACTATGCATTAGAACCTGCATAATCCGACAATTTGGCAAGTACGAACACCAGGGGACCGTCGAAATATGTTCGCCTTATCCGGAATTGGCATTAATTTACCAATATCAGTTGTATTGAAAAGGCCTTGAAGGGGACTGAAATAGTGTTCGTACTAACGAGGTTATACTGTACAAGTATTTCTACAATATATGATAATTAGTAGGGACACCAGGGGACAGTAGAAAAAGTTATTATTTGAATTTATTTCCCAAATACATACAGTCAACTCCCGTTATAACGAAGTGCTCGGGACTGTAGTTTCATTTTGTTATAAGAGGAGTTTGTTATAAGAGTTAGTTATAAGCGGTGTTCGTTATAAGCGGAGTTCGATCTTAAAAGAATACTGTATTACAGAACTAAGTATACGAATAGTCACAGTGGAACATCGATTTAGTATTGTCGACTGGAAATCCCAATTCATTACTAACTCGATGGTTTAATATATTATGCTAAATACATGTCAAAATAACTAGAATAGGAAACTATTAGTTGAACTGTTCAGTAGAGAACTATTTTTCTGCAAATTTTCCCTAATAATTTTTGAATCCCACACTGCTGGAGGTTCGTCTGTTGTATACAATTGATTACAATTTGTGTTTGACCAATTTTTAACAAGTCATTTTTAACAAGTCACGCTGCTTATTAGCGTCAGGAGACTCTGCCATTATATAATATACAATATATAATCTAGACATTACAAAATCGATGTAAAAATATATGGTAAAGTTTTCTGGGATTGGAAAAACATTACTAAATCGGTGTATCACTAAATCGAAAGCCACAAAATCGATGTTCTTTACACTATATTTGGTAGACGGGACACGGGACACGGGATAGGAAAATAATTTACTATATCGATGTCATTACTAAATCGAACGTTACAAATCGATGTTACACTGTACTGTATGTACCTTAGTATGTACTCCATATCCTGTCAACTGTAATGCTGTATACATAGGAAGTTCAGATATTTATTTCTTCTGCCTTTTAGGAAACTGCTCTTTCAGCTTTCAGAATCTCTTCGTAAATTAAATAGTTCTCCATTCAAGAACTGCTAGGGAAATACATACAGGAAATTCTCGTTATAACGAAGTGCTTGGGACCTGTAAATGCCTTCGTTATTGATATCCGGATATTCGTTATAAGCGGATAATAATTAATGAATTAAGTGCTATGCCTATGGGGGGAAATATCCATTTCGTTATAAGCGGTTATTTTGTAAAATCCGACTTGGTTATAACGGGAGTTTACTGTAGTTATTCAATACTAAAACATTTGGTAGACAAAGTTGAATTATAGGTGTCAATATGTTTCAGAATTAAAGTACGTTAATAGTTCATTAGAGCCCATATGGCAAAATTGTGAAAATAATAATTTTTAAATACGGAGTAAGGTTGCTTAGCAACGCTTTGATTTATGATATTCTGAGGCTCCACAAAGTGGAATCCTATGGGTCAGTTTTATTCTGTACTATTCTGTAAGAATACTTAGTTAGATTAGTGGAACTTAAACTTGAAAAACAAATCGAATACATAACTAGTACAACAGCAATAAAATAGAAACCGCGCTTAAAATTTGGGTACAAGATACTCAAATAACATTAAACCCAAGAGCTTGACAATTAATATATTAACAAATTGAATCAATTAATTATTTAATAGAAAATATGCAAGCAAACATAGTATAAGAAGAAGCACAAACAATCTTGTTGTTGTCTGTCACTGTTATTCCTTCTGGCTTTATATTCCTATCTTCTTTCTTCGTTTTTCCCAGTATGTGTAGCAGTCTAGCAGAGCTCCTTCTCGAGAGAATACTTTAATGGACCTAGCTACTGAGTCGCTAATGAGGATATCTGCTGTTTGTCGAAACAGAAGAAGTATCCTCTTTGAATGGAAAGTTTTGATTATTAAGAATTGCAACTGGGAGCCGCACATTGCGTACATCACATTTGCGTACAATGTTTGTCATTTACAGTTGCGTACATGATACTTGCGTACAAAAGAAATATACAATACAGTGGAGCCTCCCATAACGGACACTCCAAATAGCGGACAACCTCTAAATAACGGACAACGGTTCCGGTCCCAAAGTGTCCGTTGTTCAGAGGCTCTACTGTATACGTATACTAACTAGTTCATTAAGTTGTGAAAAGTATACAAACTAATATATAAAAGGAATTAGCTAAGCACCAATTTCGAACAATAAAAAAATGGCTACTAATGTTGATACAACCTTCAGCATTGTCAAATCCTCCAAGGGTACTGACAAATTATCCCACGACGGGTACTTATATATTTTCCATCGGGGGACTTCGAAAAAGGAATGGAGGTGTGACGTAAGAGGTAAAGCAAGAATACACTCCGTTAATGAGACAATCATCAAGAAGTCTGGGGAACATTCTCATCCACAGGAATACGGTAAAGATGAGGTAACAGTCATGAAAGATTTAATGAGGAAGCGAGCGAGAGAAACAAACGACAATCCTCACGTTGCGATAGGAGAGTTGACCAGTGTATTGTCTAAACCTGCGAAGTCTTTGCTTCCAAATCAACACGCCCTGAAGACGATGTATAAGAGGCAACGTATTGCTCCGCCTAATCCAGCATCTCTTAGACGCTGAAAACATCAAGACATTTTCTAACAGGAACTTTCTATTCTACATGTCAAGCATCTGGCTAGCCGATGGGACATTCAAAACAGTCCCTACTCTCTTTTGCCAACTATACACAATCCATTGTCTCGTTGGAGGACCCAATCCTTTTGAAAATGGTCATTTGTTACCATGTGTATACGCGCTACTGCCAAACAAATCGATCTCAACATATACTAAAATGTGGACAATAATCCGTGAATCATGCCCTAATTCTCAACCGCACTATCTTTTTGTCGAGGCCTTCTAAGCTTGAATGGGGAAAGGAATCCTCCTCTCTTTCCTATATCCCTTTGGAACAATTTTCATCTTGTTCCACAAGGATTGCCGAGAAGTACAAACTTATTAGAAGCATGGCATCGTGGATTTCTAAGCACATGTGGTTATCACCACCCTACTGTTTGGAAATTTATACGTTGCCTTAAAACAGAACAGGGTAATGTCTTGTTAAAACAATTGAAATTTACCCATGCTGAAGACCCCAAAAAAACGAAAAAATCGATTGATAATGAAAAGGCAATTATAACCTTAGTAAATTCATTTTATCACAGGCCTGTATTAATGTTCTTAAGAGGGCTTGCTTTTAGAACCATATTTTAATAAATTATTTCCTATAATTATTATGCTTGTTTTTTCTGTTATACTCATTAAATTTTCATTCCTGTTTTTAAATTAATTAGATAAATCAATGTGAATAGTCTACAAATAATAATGTATTGTACGCAAGTGAGATGTACGCAAATGTGTATGACAAACTTTGTACTCAAATGTAATGTACGCAAGTGTGATGTACGCAAATGTGCTAGACCCATTGCAACTATACACATTCCATCAAACTGCAACTATACACTTTCTATAAACTGGAACAAACAACATAGTTGTGTCTCGAGTATGGGAACTTTCTGTTCCGTGAGAGAACTTTGTTCCATAAAACAGATATTCTTTCACGATTCTGCTTATTAGCCGCAAATGTTGTCAGAGTATATTCTGTTACACACGGGACTATAAGTAATGCTACTGTCTCTGCTCATACAATTATACACATAGCAACCTAACAGTCTACGTAACTAACCTAACTACAGAGCACAAATGGCAGAACGGTACCCAGAAGTTCCCCTCCCCACGGACCCGATCGAGGAGACCATCTCTGCACTGGGACAACTGGCAGAGATGGAGATCGAGATAGCTACAGTTCCGAACTACCCCGCACTCCTACAACCGCGGATTTCAGTCGGGCCCGGGGAAATTTGACTTCCCTCTAGGAATAGCTTTTGATGAGCGAACTCAGTTCATCTACGTAGCGACCGGACATCCAATATATTCATTCAAGAGTAGTAGTATTATTGTATTCTCTGTTACCGGAGAATACATTAATACATTCTGTGAGGGACAAGTTAAACAACCAGAAGGCATAGCCATTAGTGGGGATGAGGTGTATGTGAGCACGGACTACTAGATACCCGGACGCGACAAAGCCAAACCACAGTCAAAATGCGTAGGCTGAACATTGTATGACTGAAAATGTGGTCAATTCTGTATGTTTAGTCACTAAATTTGGTATCTAACACAATCTTTTGGCGCTGAATTCAAAAATTACAATTTCAAGGTTCAAAAACTCACTCCCCGCCCTAATTTTGGCAAAAAGGCGTGGTCACACCCAAATATGGTCAATTCCATATTTTTGTTTCTATTACTTCATCACAACACTAAATTCGCAATATCCTCTTAACTAGGAACGATATTGATGAACATATGATTGAT
Organism: Hexactinellida sp. DTS-2022; assembly: GCA_028753945.1. Taxonomy (NCBI): domain Eukaryota; kingdom Metazoa; phylum Porifera; class Hexactinellida; species Hexactinellida sp. DTS-2022. The sequence continues at coordinate 12,134,820 of JAPNXP010000001.1, forward strand.
AAATTGTTCAGCTAAATATATATTACTACGTGACCTTCGATATACAAGGCCTGACTTGCTAAGCGAAAATTTGTGTACCATGGATTACTTAAAGTGCATTGAAAAATTGAGAATTGATCTTTATTCCAATAATTAGCAATGATAGAGCTGAAAAGTGTATTATAACTATATAGGAATATGGTATCCAGGTATACATAGCACCCTCCAGAATTGTGATATGTCATCATTTGATGACGTTATGGTAATTTTGGTTGCGAATTATCTTGTTTTTCTAGCATACTTTAACATAGTTAAACGCGTTATAAATGTTCAAAATTGGAACATGGTTATACCCAGAAGTAGTTGAATAAAATATATCGAAATTATAAATGGAATGTTGACACATTCCTCGGTTGCCATGGAAAATGTATTTTTTCTAAAATGTGCCATAACTCAAAAACTATGAATGTTATGTAAACTAGGCTAGCACTGATCTATCCGCAATAGGTAACTTCCTATTCATTGATAATACATTTTCTATGCCTAACTTCAATAATCTTTGAGATAATGAGATAATTAACACTTAATTCATTATTAGGTAATACACTCATTATCTCAAATACTATTGAAGTTAGGCATATAAAATGTATTATCGATGAATAGGAAGTTACCTATTCCAGATAGATCAGTGCTAGCCTAGTTTACATAACATTCATAGTTTTTGAGTTATGGCACATTTTAGGAAAATACATTTTCCATGGCAACCGAGGAATGTGTCAACATTCCATTTATAATTTCGATATATTTTATTCGATTACTTCTGTGTATAACCATGTCCCAATTTTGAACAATTATAACGCGTTTAACTATGTTAAAGTATGCTAGAAAAACAAGATAATTCGCAACCAAAATTACCATAACGTCATCAAATGATGACATATCACAATTCTGGAGGGTGCTATGTATACCTGGATACCATATTCCTATATAGTTATAATACACTTTTCAGCTCTATCATTGCTAATTATTGGAATAAAGATCAATTCTCAATTTTTCAATGCACTTTAAGTAATCCATGGTACACAAATTTTCGCTTAGCAAGTCAGGCCTTGTATATCGAAGGTCACGTAGTAATATATATTTAGCTGAACAATTTATCAATCATATGTTCATCAATATCGTTCCTAGTTAAGAGGATATTGCGAATTTAGTGTTGTGATGAAGTAATAGAAACAAAAATATGGAATTGACCATATTTGGGTGTGACCACGCCTTTTTGCCAAAATTAGGGCGGGGAGTGAGTTTTTGAACCTTGAAATTGTCATTTTTGAATTCAGCGCCCAAAGATTGTGTTAGATACCAAATTTAGTGACTAAACATACAGAATTGACCACATTTTCAGTCATACAATGTTCAGCCTACGCATTTTGACTGTGGTTTGGCTTTGTCGCGTCCGGGTATCTAGTAGTCCGTGATGTGAGCGACCCATTATTGCATTCCATTCTCCACTTTAAGTTGCCAGGTTTCCAGTTAATAGCTAAGGTAGGCAAGAAAGGAAATGGTAACGGAGAGTTCAAATACCCTCGACGACTCACAGTAGCGCCTAACGGGTCTGTGTTTGTAGCAGATACATTTAATAATAGAGTAGTAGTAATGACCCATAACCTCAAATTCCAACTGTCCATCTCGCATGCCAGCATGAAACGGCCAAATGATGTCAAACTACTGGGTAATGAGGTGTTTGTTATCAGCGATAGAAACAACCCGTGTCTCCATGTGTTCTCACAATCTGGTGAGAAACTCCGCTCCCTCATAACACGTGGCTTATTTGGAATAAACAAGTTAAAGTAGGATACTTCTTCTGTTTCGACAAACAGCAGAATATCCTCATTAGCGACTCAGTAGCTAGATCCATTAAAGTATTCTCTCGAGAAGGAGCTCTGCTACTCACACTGGGAAAAACGCGTCAAGAAGATTGGAAAGTATTGCCCAAGGGAATAACAGTGACAGACAACAACAAGATTATTTGTGCTTCTTATATGACTAAGTTTCATTTGCATATTTTCTATTAAATATTAATTGAATTAACATTTTCAATTTCTTGGGTTAGTATTAGTGCCTGATCAGTTATCACATTTGAATAGTATAACAACTTACATTGTTTGGGTTTAATTCCAGTTCCATTAACAGAGCATTAGGAGTAAGTGCAGCAACAAAAATAATTGTTTGATTTATACGGGCATCGTTAAACTTAACCCACCAAATCACCAATTTCCGGAAATTTACCATATATTGGTTTTATATCAATTTAGGATATAATCCCTTATGCCGCATCTCCATGCCAAATTTTAACGAAAGATAATGAAAACTTTCGAAGGTACACCCTTTTTTGTGACCTCCACTTAAGCAATCCCATCGGAAGTCACTTTTAATATTTTGCAGAGTTAATGAAAAGTTTTTCTCAGCGAGCAAGCTGGATATTTCCGGAACTTTTCCAAAAATCTTCCAAAGATTGTAGAAAAAGCAATTTAAAGGAAACGGGAACCTTAACCAATTGAACTGTTTAACCCAGTGGTTCCAACCTGGGATCCATAGACCCCTTGGGGGTCTACGGATGGCATTAGGGGGTCCTTAAATAAATACAGGTACCATGGCGCCAATAATTTGATTCCGAAGAAGGTAATATATATTACGTCACGGGTCGCTTTTATAAATAACTCTTATGGGGCATTTGAAATACAATAGATAGACCACCTTTAAATACAGTATTCTGTTAATAGGAACACCAGGGGACTGTCTTAATATGTTCGTGTTATCCTGAATTCGTATTGACCGGAGTCACTTGCATGCATTTGTATAGGCTAGGGCAGTATTTCCCCAACTTGGGTCCACCGAATGTATAGTATTTGCGATAGGGTGTCCACGGTTGAAAAAGTCCGGAATCGCTGGTTTAACCAAGAGTAGGAGGGGATTATTTTTGCATAAAAATAGTTGAACAGGAGTGTACTGTATAGTTTGTGGTTATATATAACTGGAACTATAATTGGAACTAAGATTAGTTAAGTACTTAATATATTAATAACCGATATACTTATTCCCATTGAGCTCATAAACAAACAAAACTAAACAAACAGGTAAACATTTTAATCAGTCTACAATATTTAAAAAATTGACAAAAATGAATAACCAAGGCACTGAGTACCGAACGTTTAATGTATCTAGCTTCAGACAGTGAGTACAAATCTTGTATATTAAATCGCGAGGGTTTGTTTTTTTTGTTTGTTCGTTTGTTCGGTATTGATTGAGGAACTGGTAGAGCTACAGACTTGAAATTTGGCAGGGGGGTAGGGAATAGTGTACGTATATAGAAACAAGTTCTAATATCTAAGAAAAATATTCACATTTTACATCTCAAAAGGTGACAAAACTTTAATTGTTAATTGTTAATTATAGAATGCCTAACTGAGACTGCAATTTTATTGGCTGAAAAAATAAACACAAATAATGCTGGCAAATTCATTTGACCAATAATTTTTACCCTATGAGTTAGTACTTCAATAGTCCCATTAATCGCATAAATAGTCTATTTAGTAAAGTTAAACTCAAACCTTTCATTCCACCTTATACACTCTTCATTTCCAAACTTTTGATTAATTAATCAATTAGATTTCAGATTTGCTACTCGTAAACCAGAAAAAGATATATTTGTTAGTTAGGAATAAATTTCGTATCAATGACTTTTTTAGCATGAATTAATGTATTAATTTACCGAGGCTCATGAGCATATATTATTATGATTTAGTCTAAAAGTCTTTCTTTCTGAAATAACAAATTTGTCTATTCTAATCAAGGATTCAAAATTGTTGTAAATTCCCGCGAGGGCCGAAGGCTCGAGAATTAGTTGTGAGAACGCGCGTAGCGCGGTCGGTCAGCCATAGACTACTTAATACACAGACTGGCAACTCACCGAAATCGAAAAAAAAAAGAGAGGCCAGTTTCTAATTTTCATTTTAGGATAAACTATGCCTCCTATTGTTGTTATTTGGGTTGTATATGGGGTAATCAACCATTGCGAGTCCATTAGAACCACTTTTGAGAATCTCAGATTTGTGGTTAAGCTGTTTAGGCGCCATTTAATGATGACGGTAACAATTTATGGTAAAATGAATTTTTTTTCAAATATCATAAATTTCAGTTTCTTCCTACTTTCTAATAATTTTATAATAGGAATACTAATATAGGGATATATTTCATACCCCAAAGGCTACTAAATCACAAAATGGCGACATTCTAAAAAAAATTAAAAATTATTAAGCAACCACATGCTAAAATACAAGTAGCATCCGAATTAAAACTTACTACATTCGTCCATAAAACGTATATAATTGCTGGTTTATATATATTCATTCTCATTATATATTCGGAAAATGTATTCTAAGTATGTTAGCAAATTATTTTCATTTTCTTGTAGTTCCTTAGACTCGAATTTTATATTTTTGTATATTTGTGGTGTCATCATTAAATGGCGCCTAAACAGCTTAACCACAAATCTGAGATTCTCAAAAGTGGTTCTAATGGACTCGCAATGGTTGATTACCCCATATACAACCCAAATAACAACAATGGAGGCATAGTTTATCCTAAAATGAAAATTAGAAACTGGCCTCTCTTTTTTTTTTCGATTTCGGTGAGTTGCCAGTCTGTGTATTAAGTAGTCTATGGGTCAGCTTAAATATACTGCTTAGGGGGCCACACATACTGTAAAGTAGAATCTGCTAAAGGTCACTCTACGGTCATTTGTACATAGGCTAGCGGACAGCTATTATAATTCCTAAATGATTTCCCGTAATATAATTAACTTGCGTATGAGGCCTTCGAACGTTACGTAACGCTTTCGAGGGGGAGAAGGATTACGAATGTCACAGATCGTACTTTTTATTCCAAAATGGCAAAAAACGTGACTTAAGGAAAGAGATGTATAATTTTCGTTAAATTTCCGTTACACTCCACAGTATCTAAATACATAAGCATAACATTTGAAAAGGTATTTGCCATGAATACAAGCGAGGGCTGCAGGCCCGAGTGCAAGTTGTAAGAACGCGTAGCGCGGACGAGCAGCTTGTAAAAATAATACAGCTAAGAGAATCTTCTCTTTTTACACAAATTAAATAGAGTTATGTTCAGACTCACCTATTCTTATTTAAAAATATTATTTATTTAACTCTTTGTAACGCTGTTCGGACTCCACATAAAAATCTTCTAACTGGTATCTCAATTTCTCAAAAGTTGGTCTTGCGTCTGCATTACGTTCCAGCAGTCGAGCATTATCTGGTATAGGTAGTCCGGACAATTTGGGGTTTTCGTCATACGGTAGCTTCTCTGCGCGGGTATTTCTGATACAAACGTGAAATAGAGAGGAGTATCTAATTTTCCTGAATTTTCTATGTGCAACGTTTAAACTAATCAATCCCTTGTTAGTTCCAGTTATATAATTCCCACTACAGTAGAAGCTGCGTAATCCGGACCCCTATAATACGGAACTCGCCACAAATTCCCAGAGCACTAAATGCATTAATTATTATCCGCTTAAAACGAATATTCGGATATAACGAAGGAATTTACAGGTCCCAAGCACTTTGTTATAACAAGAGTATACTGTATACTTATTTATAACCCTAGGTACCGTGTTAAGTTAAGTTGAATAAGACCTACCTGTGCTCCGACATCGATTAGCACTGGCTCTTTATACTTAATACCCTCCACAGGCTCCACTTTCTGTAGAAACTTGACATATACTCAGTTACGATATATATAGGCTCTTCCAAATCCAATGTACAAACTGCTACAGTTGTATTACAAATCCCATCATACTCGATGCAACATTGGAATACTCAAGGTGCAACAATTTTGCATGAATATCGAACACTCAACAATTTTCATGAAATATCGCAAAAACAAATTTGTGCAACATTCCAAATATACGATGCAACATTGTTATACTATCTATTTTTCTTTTTTGTAGTATATAAACAAAGAAACGTATTTCCCATCTCTAAGTTGAATAATTCTAGAATATAACGAATTATTCATGGATTATTTATTAACTTTTTGGCAAATTTTGGGTATTCGTGATATTTATTAGCAAGGTTTACCAGCTGAGAAGTTGAATTTTAACAAATATTTATATTTGTTCTCTTGGTAGTTTTAGTAATCAATAATGAATTATTCGTCAAAAAGAATAATTTATAATCTATTCACAATTATTTGATATTTTTTTCAATGAATTGGTACGTATTTTAGTTATAAAAATTAAAACTACATAATATAAACTTGTGGTGGGTTGTTTGTTCAATCGACATTCGAAATACTACATATTTGGTAACCTACTACTACTGTCCCGTCCTGAAAATTGGGTATCTGGATTTTCTGGGACTTTCCCGAAAATTAGGAAATCCAATAAGAGAGGGATCATGGCCTACTTAATATACGGCCGTGTATGTCACCGAGAAGGCCAAAAAAATAGAAGGCCCGTTTACAAATTTAATTCTATGATAAACTATGCTTCTTATTGTTATTATTTGGGTTGTATATGGGGTAATCAACCATTGCGAGTCCATTGGAACCACTTTTGAGAATCTCAAATTTGTGGTTAAGCTGTTTAGGCGCCATTTAATGATGACGGTAACAATTTATGGCAAAATAAATCATCATTAAATGGCGCCTAAACAGCTTAACCACAAATCTGAGATTCTCAAAAGTGGTTCCATTGGACTCGCAATAGTTGATTACCCCATATACAATCCAAATAATAACAATAAGGTGCATAGTTTATCCTATAATTAAATTTATAAACTGGCCTTCTATTTTTTTGGCCTTCTCGGTGACATACACGGCCGTATATTAAGTAGGCCATGGAGTGATACATCATACATTCTGTCCTACACAGATTATATCCCCAAGGGATATTATCTGGGCTAGAGGGGTATATTTTGGGCTAGCCCACTTCATACCCGGGTATGTTTTAGGCTAGGACAGAATATACCTGGTGGTATATTCTGTCCTAAGCCAGATTATATCCGGGGGTATACTGGTGGGGGGTTAATCTGGGCTGCTACACCGGTATGCTGCAAAAGTTTGCGAACCCCTGATCTAGTGGCTATTTAGAATTTATTTGAATAATTTGTTTGTTCTTCCGTTCGTTTCTTTTTAGCAATTGATTTGTCCTGACAAGAATATACCTTAGAATTTTCCCGAAAAAACGACTTGTTACAGACTTCCAGTCATGATCATAAAAAAATTGGAGCGTTTGAATAACTTTGTAGAGGCATACAATATAAACCTGCCTAATATATACTAGAGCCTCTTTACTTTCGGTCAGCTCAGCAGACCGAAGGTTCTACTTGCAAATTATCGCCTTGATACTCCAACCTCTGTTGTGCTGTGCTTATTGGAATTTTGGGTTTTATTTTTCATCAATTAATCTTTCGAGATTTTAAAAAAAATTATTTCAGCTGGCAGTTGCTGATAGAATACATTGAGCAATTATGGTTGGGGTTCATTTCTTTGTATTCCTTAATCACATTAGTTAAAATAATATTTGTCTAATGTCTGATTTGTACTTGATACAATTATCTACAAAGATTTACAATTTTCTACATACGTGTACCTATGGAACATATACAAACACTATTAGCACACTTAAAGAGTTATTGCAATAATGTAAAGTTATTATTTGCATGAGGTTGTTCTCTTTAATGAGAACGCGTTGGGATCTTTGACTCTTGTGACGATTGAAGTAACATAATGTGGCTGCTGTTAAATGGCAGCTAGCTCTGCTAAAACGCTTGTTAATCTATTATCGCGAATGTACTCGTATGTAGATGTTCTGTCACTGGAGTTAGCCAGAATGTTCGCCGGGACTATGTCATCTGCCTCCGAGTACTCGTGTGCTAGAGGGGAGTGTCTTTATCGATATCTTCGTATTCGTGGATCTCTTCTCTGTTGCTCACTTGTGGAGCTATTGACCAAACGTGTTCCTTCTTAGAATTCTTATCTAAGTCCATGTACTGTGAATCATCCGGGATGATTGTACTAGGAGACCTTGTTACTCGATATTCGCTATTTTGTAGTATCAGTTGCTTTTTCTGCGGGGAACTTCTTTTCGAATCAATTCGTTCTTGATTAACATATTCGGTATTCGTGTTCTCCATTGTTTTTGGGTCTAAACTTTCATATAGCGTATCCACATGGCTAGTTGCATTTTTATTTTCAGTTCCTGGGATCGTATTAAGATACTCAGGGGGTGGAGCTCTGCCCAAACTAGGATTGGTATTGAGGTATCCAGAGGGCACTTTTGGTGCAGCTGTTGTAAGATTATTTGTATTTTGTTGATTCATAGCTTTTTTTGAATATGATACTTCCTTTTGGCTTGTATGAAGATTCGTATGGATCTCTGCTTCAGTAGCTTTGTTGCTTATTCTCGCAGTTATGCTTTCCTCCACCATTGCTCCGGCTCATAAATATCGTTACCATTCATAACTAGTATATTTTCTTGTGTTCGTTTGATATTTTCTCTTAGATTCTCGTAATTCAATGTTCCTCTCTTGCCATTTATCGAAACCCTATCTAATATCTGCACTCCAGTTGTGACCAAATAGGTCATCACCTCTTCGTCGATTTCTTCATAGTCCGCTAAAACACTACTGTCGCGAGAGTCGCTTCTTACTTCCTGGTCTGAGTCTCCATACACGTACAGCCCAGGCTCTTTAAGCAGTTCTTGCAGCTTGCTACTGAGCTCCTCGAAGGAAATTCTGTCATCTGGTTTATCTATCCAACACCGGCTCAAGAGTTGGTAGAGTATTGAACTGCAGTTGATTGGTTGTTCTAGCCGACTTCCAGATACTAGAAACTCTATCAGCTGTTGACCTTGACATTACCATAAGGACGTTTAGCTGATGTTAAAATTTCCCAAACAGTTATCCCATAGCTCCAGACGTCTGACTTGTGAGAATATTGTTTGTAGAAAATGGATTCGAGGGACATCCACCTGACTGGAACTTTCCCTCCACTTGAAATGTACTGATCTTCTCCCACGCCAAGAATCCGACTCATTCCGAAATCTGATATTTTAACAAGCTCGTTAGATTCAACAAGACAATTCCTCGATGCTAGATCCCTATGAACTAACCGTCTAGACTCCAAATAATTCATCCCACTCGCTATCTGTTGCATAAAGGTTAGTTTAATACTGGGTGTCAGACAATCCCCTTGATTCTTGAGGTAGTCCAGCAGAGAGCCGCCTTGCACCAACTCGTTGACGACCATGAGTTGTCTGGCCATACAGAGACAGTAGAATCGGACCAGATACCTATGCCGCATTTTAGCCAGCAATACAGCCTCCTTTATTAATTCCTGCATGTCTTCTATATGCGCGTCTTGGTTGAGCTCTTTTATCGCTACCATCACAGGCTCTCCTTCAACAGGCTGCCAAACTCCGCTGTACACTATCCCAAACGCTCCCTTGCCCAACACGGTCCTCTTCTCGATTCGAGTCAGATCTGCTATGACTAGCTGTGTCATGTCTGCCTCCTCCTGGCTGCCTGCCAGACTTCGCGAGTGCTGTGTAAGCTGGGAACCTATGGTGTTCATCTCAATTCCAACAAACGACTTTCCGATCTTTAGTTTATTTCTTGAGTGTCTGAGGTAGATACAAACTGAGGTAAATAAAATTCCAATAATGCTGATGACTGTGACGAAAACACCGACAATTTGATACTTGAACTCATGAAGTGTCTTCACAAATGAAATCGTGTTGTTGGGAGTGCACGTTATTCCGCTTTCGTCAAGTTCGAATTTAATAGGACACTCTCTAACGCAGGTCCCGTTCTGTAGTCGAGCGAAGAGGCAAGAATTGCAGTCTTCTAGGCTCCTGCACGTGCGACACAGTGGGGGACAAGGAATGCACTCAGGGTTCATGTCTTCCCTTTCGTAGAACCCTTCATAGCACGCCTCTGTGCATGTAGCGTTATTGGTATCCCATCTTGTTAAAAAGTTTGGATCATTGCACGTTGTGCACCTATACATTCCTTGCGCGCGTCACAAGTCCCACACGAAACGTGGCATGGATCGCAGTTAGATTTGGAGTCTCCATACTTCCCGTCGCTGCACTCTGCCACACAAATACAACTGTCATTTAGGTTCTTACAACTGACACAGTCAGAAGGGCTCGACCCGCTACACCCATTGCACTCTTGGTTGCATTCCTTGCATTCCATTAGCGCCTCATACTCACTATCTGCATTGCAAGTCTCCACACAAACTCCGTTACTTGAGAAGTATTTGCAAGAGAGACAGTTCGCCGATCCAGTCCCGTTACATGTTGCACATAGGGAGTGGCAAGGCCGACACACTTCAATAGAACCAGTTGAAGTGTTCAGAGCCGGTATGACTTCTGTGACTGGCTGTGTCCGCTCGAAGTAATTAATGCCAGGACACAGGTCCCCAGGGAGGCAACCAGTTATTTTCTCTTCACTATCAAGTATGAGTCCGTTGCATAAGTTACACCCACCAATGTTGGGGCCAGTACACCCCATTACACATAACGGGTCACACGGTATGCAGGTGTTCTCTTCATTAACATAGTGGTTGGAAGGGCATAATTGAACACATTCAGTATTAACCTTTAAGTTGACACATGCGTCACTAGTGGAGTCCGTTGCATCTGTGCAAGAACTGACGCACTGTGGGCTGCAAGGAGAGCAGGTTCTAGTCGCACGGTTTGAAAATACTCGCGGGATCCCTGAACAGTTCCTAACACATGTGCTCTCATGAATAAAATTCCTACACCTGACACAGCGGGTCGGGTCTGGGCCCCAGCATTCCCTGGGACAGGCACTGCCACAGTGTTCGCAATTCTGAATGTTGTTCTCGTCAATGACAAGTATGTGTCCCTTGGGACACCTCAGGAGACACTGCTCCTCGAATTGTATGTAGTTTCCGATGCATTCTTCCACGCAAAACTTGTCCAAGGTGAACTTCCCATCCGGGGTTATCTCCGATTTGAAAGTTATAGTATTCACTACGAACCTCGGGGGGAAGCTTTCGACGCATATATTGCTGTTATCTTTTCCAATGCATCCATAGCATTGATCTGGACCCGGGCCATACACCCTCCCAGACACTGCTCGTCACAGCATAGCCCCTGCGTTACGTCATAGCAGCCTGATTCTACAGGGCAGGCTGTGCAGCCTAGCCCTGAGAAGATAGAGGTCAGCACTTGGCAACTGCTCTCATTCCAACATACCCCTCCCAGGCACTGGTCGCACAGCGACTCTACTAACGAGACATTGCAGCCACTCGCTAAGTCCAATCATAGCATTCTATACTCTAAGGCAATGCCGCGGTTGAATGGACTTGGACCATGGATGAACTAGTATAGTCAACTTAATATATGCAATGCAATTATTCTCTGAAATAAGTATTCCAGGATGCTTCTACTTATGTAATTGTTTTTTATAAAGGTAGTCATGTACAAGACGCACATTTTTGAGATAGCACTATGTCGAAATGACGTCACCGTTTTGTCTAATAAGCCAAATATTCCAAAACTTTGAACGCATGAAAAATGTTCAATTTCGCTTTTTCAAACAAATCGCTGTGACTAACCCATCTAGGAGTCATTTTACATAAAATATCTCAGAATCAATTATGGAATGTTGCCACATTCCTATGTTGCTATGGAAACGTGATTTCAATGCTTGAGGTCATATCTCGAGTAGGAATATAGTTACAGCTTAGTCAATGGATCCAATTGATAGCCCGTCCTTAACTTCCTATTCAATGATAATACATTTTGATGCGCTATCTCCAACCAATTTTATGCAAAATGTGTATAATAATTTGAATGTAATTTATAATAATCACAATTCTCAGAAAATTGGTTGGAGATAGAGCATCAAAATGTATTATCATTGAATAGGAAGTTAAGGACGGGCTATCAATTGGATCCATTGACTAAGCTGTAACTATATTCCTACTCGAGATATGACCTCAAGCATTGAAATCACGTTTCCATAGCAACATAGGAATGTGGCAACATTCCATAATTTATTCTGAGATATTTTATGTAAAATGACTCCTAGATGGGTTAGTCACAGCGATTTGTTTGAAAAAGCGAAATTGAACATTTTTCATGCGTTCAAAGTTTTGGAATATTTGGCTTATTAGACAAAACGGTGACGTCATTTCGACATAGTGCTATCTCAAAAATGTGCGTCTTGTACATGACTACCTTTATAAAAAACAATTACATAAGTAGAAGCATCCTGGAATACTTATTTCGGAGAATAATTGCATTGCATATATTAAGTTGACTATACTAGTTCATCCATGGTCCAAGTCCATTCAACCGCGGCATTGCCTTAGAGTATAGAATGCTATGGTCCAATATTACTGAGTCGTAATAGTTGCCTCCTATCTCGACTTCAGTCCTAAATACTATATCGGTATTTCTGAATACCTGCTTCCAGTTCACTCCGTACAAGTTGCAACCTGAAGTTGGGTCGAGGAGCTCCTTTGTAATATCCTGTCCAAACGCGTTAGGTTTCTCTACTAATAATCCCACTGTATGCGCTCCGATGTATGTGAGCTGTGGGAATAGGATTTGACTTATTGTACAGTTTAAGAAGAAAATTTAATACTTTTCAGTTCCGAAAATTGGGCTGAATGACGATTTACAGCCTACAATCCTTAACCGTGGGAGTATTAGTTCGGGAGTCTTTACGTTAAAGAAGAGTATGTAGTCTGTCACTTCTTCCAACTGGTCAAGAAATGAAAAGCTTGCACCTGAAATTCTGGAGATGAACTCTCCAATCGGATTGTTAGAGAGCCCAGAATGTGCTGACAACCGCAAAATACTTGTTCAAACTCTGCAAGCGGTTTCAGATTCTCGATTGGTTCTACGATACACACCTCTTTAACCGGGCACAACAGTACTGAATTCAGTAAGATTATAATAAGTAACGGTTTCAAATATATCTTTTTTACAACCATTCTGAATATTATTTACCATAAACTATTATCCTCTTTATACTATCTGTTCATTTCGCCACAAAGCATAATTATTATCTTTGCTTACAGTCTTCTTGTTATTAAACTATAATTATTATCTTTGCTTACAATCTTCTTGTTATTAAACTATAAGTATTATCTTTGCTTACAATATTTTTGTTAATACAGTGGATGCCGGTTATAAGTACATCGTCGGGAACTGCACTTAAGGTGCTTATAACAGGCATGTTCTTATAACCGACATAAATATATAGGGTATATGGCAACCGTTTTCCAAATAGTGTGCTTATATCCGACATCTACTGTATTAGACTATAATTATTATCTTTGCTTACAGTCTTTTGTAATTAATGCATACGGTACTTCTTGAAACACAATACACTCAATCAGGCTTTCATCCAGGCAAAATTACCCGTGCGCCTAGATTAATTTTGAGCTCGCTCACACGCGCCTAAAATACTCAATTAGTATTACGTCTATGGGAGCATCTCTCGATTTTCGCGCGCCTAGAAAAGTTTCCTTTTGAAATTACGCGCCTGGAGGCGCGTCGCATACGCCTGGATGAAACCCTGCACTCAATCGACTAGTTTCCACGAATGCATTAGCTTGTCCTTCTAATATTTTTGAAAGTAATGCAATATACGGAATTGATTGGCACAGTTATTTTCCTTGTGTATCCATTTTCAAGCTCCTCATTATTCGCGTTCGTCACAATCTGTTATTGGATCAAACATAATCACAATTGGATTCATGGCAACGAAAACATAATGTATAGTGCTTTTAATTCTAGCCTGAAATAATAATTTGTTAATAAATAATTAATTAATTAATGTATTCCATAATATCCATAAATAATTTTATAAGAAATATTACAATGATATTTAAACAATTTGAAGGCTATTAAAATTATAGTGGACAATGTAGCGGCCTCGAATTGAAAATATATACAGTCGTGACCTTCGATATATAAGGCCTGAGTGCTGGTTTGAACCATGGATTACTTAAAGTGCATTGAAAAATGGAGAATTGTTCTTTATCCCAATAATTAGCAATGATAGAGCTGAAAAGTGTATTATAACTATATAGGAATATGGTACCCAGGTATACATAGCACTCTCCAGAATTGTAATATGTCATCATCTGATGACTTAATGGTAATTTTGGTTGCGAATTATCTTGTTTTTCTAGCATACTTTTAACATAGTTAAACGCGTTATAAATGTTCAAAATTGGAACATGGTTATACCCATAACTAGTTGAAAAAAATATATCGAAATTATAAATGGAATGTTGACACATTCCTCGGTTGCCATGGAAATGTATATTTCCTAAAATGTGTCATAACTCAAAAACTATGAATGTTATGTAAACTGGTACTGATCTGTCCGGAATAGGTAACTTCCTATTCATTGATAATACATTTTATATGCCTAACTTCAATCATCTTTGAGATAGTGAGTCATTACCTAATAATGAATTAAGTGTTAATTAGTTTCATTTGTATGGAAATTACGAATATGGACCATAAATTACCGCTTATAGAGGTTCCCCGAGTTATTAGAGACCCCACTTAGAGTTTGCAATTTACTATAATTTAAATGAAAATCTAAATTATTAAACATTTGAGGACCCAAAAATGAAGGTTAAGCACGCTAGTATCTATATAGATTGATGCTACAGTATATCTATATAGACAAGGGCGTCTCGCTTGCTAGGTCGCTTTGCGGCAGAACCCAACCACACACCAACCGCTTCGCGGTTGGTGTATGGTTTATACACTTCTAACATTGATTATAAAGCGTAAATAGGCCTAAATAGTCAAATTTAAAAATGTGAAATTTTAGTGATTACGTCATCATGTGATAATGAGTAAGCATATTGGCAATCTGGTGTGACCAAAGTGTCCGCATCATTAATGTGCATGTTCTATTAAATTTTCAGATTTGTATCTCTTAGAGTGCGCGAATTATGTGCGATTAATTAAATGGACTTAACTCCATAGCGAGATCTGCTCAGTTATTTGTGCTTGCCCTCAGTGCATGTTTGATGAATTATCTAATTATTCGTATGAAGAAAATCAAACAACCAACAACACATTGAATTCTCGCCTGTTCTTAATTATAACCACTTTGTTAAGTACAGTCATTATCCTAACTGGGTTTATACAATATACCACAGTTATTAGTACTGTATTGTTCTGCGTCATTGTACTCACATATTTCTGTATATTTGTTCGCACTTCCAAACGATTCAAAAGTGCCTTGCTCCAGAGAGCCTTGGAGCGTCTCACACAACACGGTTCCAACAAGGAAGAGATGAAACAGTACAGATACTGCAAGCACACTATCGATATTCTAACATGGGGATATCTGTTATTTATATTAGCAGAGATATTATTAGGTCTTACAGAATTATTGATTAGTGCATTATTTACGGGGACTGTTATTTCCCGTTTAATTTGTTTGGTTCGTTAACCTATGTTATCCAAACTGAAGAAGCTATTGAAACATTTTGGAAAGTAATGCAATATACTGATTTATTTAGCAGAGTTATTAGCTTAATGTCACTGTCAATAATCCTGTCGCTATTCGTGTTCGTCACAATCTGTGTATGGGGCAAACATATTCAAAAGTTTATTTATGGCACAAAGAAAATACAGTATACTACTGCAAATAAGGACTTGTAAGTGCTATTAAATAATAACTAGCGCGCTTCGCTTGCTAGGTCGCTTCGCGGCAGAACACAGCCACACACCAACCGCTTCGCGGTTGGTGTGTGGTTTACATACTCCTAATATTGAATATAAAGCGTAAATGGCCTAAAATTGTAGAATTTAACAATGTGAAATTTGAATAGCGGAAAATTCGTCGCAGGAAAATTGGTCGCCGGAAAGTTGGTCGCGGAAAATTGGTCGCCGGAAAATTCGTCGCATTGAAAATTTGTCGCCGGAAAATTCGTCGCATGGAAAATTTGTCGCCGGAAAATTCGTCGCATGGAAAATTCGTCGCCGGAAAATTCGTCGCATAGAAAATTTGTGTGCACAGAGCCACAGACAAAAGTCAACCCGAAATTTACAACATAAGCACAAAAATCCAGTTTTAATAATACGAGCCCTTCGGTCTCGGTCGCTTCGCGACGGATCACTCTCTCACAAAAGTCGCTTCGCGACTTTTGTTCGTTCGTGTTAGGCACTACGCAATGCAATTAACGGCCGCTTCGCGGCCTTTCCCTCCCCAAAAGCAATAATATTAATAATGAGTTCACCTGTGTCCGTGCCTAAAATTCATTATTGGTTTTGATTAGTTACTGTAATTTGTTTTGGGAAATTATGTTTGTAAGTTATTCTCATTGCTCATTAGTTAATAATTATTAGTTAATTAATAGCTCAATAATTCTTAAGGGTAGCTCGTTCAGGTATATTAAAACGTTAGCTTGTTAGCTCAAATAAATTGAGACCTGTGTTGGTAAATTATACGCAATTAATTAATTTCTGTAAATTGCAAAGTAATTTACCAACTCTGGATTTAATCTCTGCATAATAATGGTTTAAAGATGAGAATAAGACCGCTACGCGGTCTTATTCTCACCATTAAACCATTATTATGCAGAGGTAAATTCAGGGTTGCAAAATATTTGATTTAATAGTAATAAACATTTATACATCCCTCCATAAACTATTTATTTTGCAGGAGCTGGGTTAGTTAATTATTTAATTTAGTTGATAGGAATAACTAACATAATAAATCTCATCGTAAAGCAGAACCAAAATCTTAGATTACTTAACTTAATTCATTTCTAGTAGAAATCCTATGTTCTATTGATAGTCTTATTATAGAAGCCAATATAGGTGTAATAAATAAACAATGCATTTTAGACTCTAAGCGCATTCTTGTTGACCAAACAAATCAGATTGCTAGTAATATAACTTATGTGATTGACGTAAGCTAAATACATCACGAATAGAATAAACTGATGGAAGCCAAACTGGATTAATCAAGTATGCAATTTCGGAAATATTGTAGGTGAAGATTAAATCATCAAACCTCAATATGTGCAATGATGCAGCAATTGGAGGTTACATTTTTGTTATTGCCTGGCTCAGATTAAATGCGAAAATTATAAAAATTTCTAGGGACATGCAATACATTCTGTTTTATAATGTGACAAAATTATTTGTCGATTGAACCAAAAGTGTAAGAGCTGAATCCAAATTAGTTCCTACGTGACGTCACATTCCCATAAATCGGTATACGTGTGTCTCATTGTATGTTGTGTTATCATCTAAAATTGTGGGCGAATCGAATAAAAACTGAATGAGTTATCCCCAAATATGTTCGTTTATGACATCATAATCCCGTTATTTCGCTTATAAAACCAATAGATCGTTGTCAGCGTGTAAAATTACCCCTGCATGCCAATTTTAAGCTTTCTGGGACTCGTAGTCTTTCCAATCAATTACGGACAAACATCCAAACAAACAAACAAACAAACAAACAAACAAACACACAACAATTCCGCTTTTAATATATAGATTGATTCCCGAATCTAAAGTTATACGATTTGTCCTATGCTACCTTGTATATTCTTCGTATAAGAAGTGTGAATATAGTTTAATGGAAGGACAAAGCTGTTATCATTTTTCACTTTTAATTTTCATTGACATGTTTCAGAGCACTACTAAGATGTGTTTGTTTGTTAACAAACTCCTGGATAATGCATTCATGAGAACATATAAATATGGGCTATTTTGGTTTAAGTTTCATCAATAATGGCGACCTCCTTACCCGACTTAACTATTGAGAGGATCAAAAGCGAAAGAAATAAAGACAAGGCAACTACACACGGATATATTTACACTTTGAACAGGGTTGCGAATGGCATCGAATACTGGGTCTGTGAAAAACGAGGAAGTTGCAAAGCTAGAATACATACATCTAACAATGATATCATTAAACCACACAATTCGTCTGAGATATATTGTCAACATTCACATAGCCCTGACATGTCTAGGGTAGAAATGTTAAGAGGTTATAACAATCTCAATGAAGTTGCAAAGAATTCAGAAACAAGTACTAGGAACCTTCTTGCCAACTCAGTTCAAAACATGTCTGCAGAGAGCATAGTTAAACTTCCGAAACTTGCATCTGTTAAACGAACAATACGAAATTGTACAGCGGAAGAATATTTTGGCAATCCTTCTTGTTGTGCTGAAGTGATCATTCCTAATTCTCTAAAGTTTTCTCACAAGGGAGATAGTTTCTTGCTTTTTGATTCTGGGGAAGGCGATGTACACAGACTCATTCTTTTTGGAACTCCCAACTTTCTATCTATTCTAAAAGAAAGTTCAAACTGGTTTTGTGATGGAACTTTCAAAGTAGTACCCGAACATTTCTTTCAGATATATACAATCCATGGCGACGCCGGAATTTGACCTACATCGAAGTAGGAATTTGACCTACTCTAAGATTATAGGAATTTGACCTACGCATTTTTTGAATCAGGAATATGACCTACATAAGGAGTAGGAATATGACCTACATATATTCCGGTGTAGGAATATGACCTACATATATTCCGGTGTAGGAATATTACCTACATAAGGGAGTAGGAATATGACCTACATATATTCCGGTTTAGGAATTTGACCTACATAAGGAGTAGGAATATGACCTACATATATACCGGTGTAGGAATATGACCTACATAAGGAGTAGGAATATGACCTACATATATACCGGTGTAGGAATATGACCTACATATATACCGGTGTAGGAATATGACCTACATAAGGAGTAGGAATATGACCTACATATATTCCGATGTTGGAATTTGACCAACGTGGGAATTTGATCTAAGTATTGAGAAACCTTTGCACTTTTGAGGTACGAATTTATTCTCACACAATTGTTAAAAGTAGATAGCGAACAACAATGCATTAAACAAATCGAGAAGAGTGATAAAAAATACTTCAATTGTTCAAGTGAAGTGGGAAATAATAACATTTAACCACTTCTTTGAATGGCTGCATGTCATATTTATATATATATATGCGATATATATCTATACGTATATAGTATACTCATATTCAACGGAAAAAATATTGGATATTTATTGTTTACTATTGTTTGCCAAATGGAATATTCTATGGTTGAAGGGAAAAAGGTTAATTCTCTTAATTACAAATCAGGAGGTTATTTATACGTGAAAGTTCGCTCCTCCCAAAGTTGCTCCTACGTTAAATGCACACTCAATAGAGCCTCAGGATGTCCAGGATATGCTCATATTGATCATGTTGCTAATACTTTAAGGTTAACACGGGAACACCACCATGATGAGAATGCATACAAACGTCCCGAAATCGCTTTACGGAATCAGTTGAAAAGAGCCGCTGAATGTGACTCAGAAAAATTACGCGAAGTTTTCAATAATACATGTCGGGGAGATCCTGCTAGCACATTGGTATCATTTCAAGAAATAGAAAGTAGCATGTGCAAAAGAAGAAGAAAATTACTCCCACCTCTCCCAAAGGATATTCAAGATTTCTGCCAACTAATTATTGAAACTCCATATTCCCATTTGTATAAGGAAACTGTTAATATTAATGGAGGGTCAGCAGTTATTCTAGCATCAGACTTCATGCTCGAGAAGCTAAAGGTAGCTCAACAAATTCAATTTGATGACACATTCTACACAGTACCGCGTTTATTTTACCAGCTATTCACAATTTTTCATATCATTTAATCGACACAGTGTTCCTGCTGTTCACATTTTGATGCAAAATAAGACCGAAGAGCTATACTTTACAGTTCTCGTGAAATTACTCGAAATAATTCCTGAATTTTCTCCAAAAATGGCCATCAGCGATTTCGAAAAGGCACCTAGGAATGTTTTCAAACGATTATTCCCAGGAATACAGATCACTGGCTGCTGGTTTCATTTCACCCAGGCAATCTGGAAGAAAGCGCAAGTTTTTGGACTTTCAACTGTTTACAAAAGGGATTCTGAATTTTCCAGCTGGCTCAGAAAGTTGATGGCATTACCCTGGTTACCTGAGAGTGAGATCATAGAAATATTTTCTCAATTGGAAGCACAAAATTTTGAAATGGGTGAAATTGTAAACAATTTTAAAAGATATTACAAAAAGACTTGGATTCTTGGAGAAAAGAATTTATCTATATTTTCTTCTGAACATGCAACAAACAATGGTGCAGAATCTTTCCATAAAACATTGAAATCCGTTGTTAAAGTTCATCACCCAAACTCATGGAAATTCGTATCAGATATGAAGAAGATAATAATTGATTTTGAAAGTGAGTACCAGAGGTTAGAACAAGGGCTCAATATTACCCGAAACCCAAAGAGAAAGCATATTGTAAATGCTCAATTTAGGAAGGAATGTAAAGATAAATTGATGAATGGAATATATTCGAATCAGCAATACCTCAATTCTATATCACTCACAGTCGGCTACATAGGGAAACAGAATTCGGCACAGTACATCACCATAAATAATACAGAGACTGAGAATGAGGACTCGAGATATGATGAAAATGATGCAAATGAAGGAATTATTAATCTTTGCTTAATATGTTGCAAAACTAAACAAGTAACGTTCGCGCTAGTTCCATGTGGTCACGCGAATTTATGCAAAAACTGTGGGCAACACTTTATAGATGAACAGAAACCATGTCCAATATGTCGCAGTGAAATAGTTACTATTATGCAAATCTTTCAATAATTAGCAGTTATCTTGTTATAATTAATTCATTCGTAATTACTTCGTTATCTACAATATAATAAAATACATTATAATCACTGAAAATGTGTATCTTTGTTATAACTTGTAGAATGTCTGCGTTAAGAATAGTACTCAATGTAATCACTTTTGTTGATCTAAGTCTTAAATGTGGATACCGTAGGTCAAATTCCTACTTCGCAATCTACGTAGGTCAGATTCCTACATCATACGTA
This sequence comes from Hexactinellida sp. DTS-2022, assembly GCA_028753945.1. Lineage (NCBI taxonomy): Eukaryota > Metazoa > Porifera > Hexactinellida > Hexactinellida sp. DTS-2022. Next base: position 12,155,838 of record JAPNXP010000001.1, read on the forward strand.
GGTCAAATTCCTACTTCGCAATCTACGTAGGTCAGATTCCTACATCATACGTAGGTCAAATTCCTACTTCGCAATCTACGTAGGTCAGATTCCTACATCATACGTAGGTCATATTCCTACATCGGAATCTACGTAGGTCAGATTCCTACATCATACGTAGGTCATATTCCTACTTTGTTTGTATGTCAAATTCCTAGTATGCCGTAGGTCAAATTCCGCGTTCCCCAATCCATGCCGAAAAAGATGGTTACATATTCCCTTGTGTATATGGTTTGCTTGAGGCTAAGAATGAACGAACTTATGATCAAATGAATCTCAAACTACTCGAACTAGAGCCCGAATTAAATCCGAAATCCATTATGATAGATTTTGAGAAAGCCGCAATGAATTCTTTCGAAAATCACTTCAATGCTTCAGTATCTGGCTGCTTCTTCCACTTAGCTCAGAGTGTTTACAGAAAAGTTCAAGCCGAGGGCTTAACTACAAGGTACCAACAAGATAAAGAATATGCTCTGAAACTCAAGATGTTACCTTGTTTGGCCTTTGTGCCTGAGAATGATGTTATTAAATATGATAATGGAAGAATATCCACAATCAGCTATGGGAGTAGCTAAATACTTTGAGAATACGTATATAGGAAAGAAGCTACCTAATAATTCCAGAAGAATGCCTCCATTTCCTATCAGGGTATGGAATATGTATATGCGAATTATCAGCAAGCAAGCGCGTACCAACAACTCTGTGGAAGGCTGGCACAACGCCTTTGGATCTGGAATTTCTCATTCACACCCAAGCCTACCAAAATTACTAAAACATTTGAAGCGGGAACAATCACTTCAGGAGGCAGTTTACTCGAAATGGGAAGGGGGAGAACACAAAGAAATTTCCAAGCTGTCCCTAAAGAGAGAAGAGAGGATCTTCACATTAGTTGCTGCCTACTCAAATCGCAATCTTCTAGATTACTTAAGGGGGATAGCATATAATATTAACATATAATAATTCATAGAAACTTCATTTTTTAGCATTGTCCTTTCATTAAACTATACACTTCTTATACGGGCATGCCTAATTTCAGGGAGGGGACGTGACGGGACGGAACCGTCCCGGAAAATCTAGGTACCTAAAGTACGGGACGGGACAGTGCGAAACCTTCCATATAGATCACCTAATGTGTATATTTCTAAAATTCTTAATGAAATAGTTGCACTAGTTTACTGGGCAAGCTTGGCTATGTGATGACCAGTGAAAGTGTTTTCCTCTAATTTGTTTCGAACTTAGCTTTGATCATAATCGTGAGGAGGCTCGACAATAATACTATAGCACGTAGAATTTATATAAAATATTTCTCAGAAATTATATTTTATACAAAGGATCCATTCCCCACTAGTTAAGAACTACTGTTTTAGCCCATGTAATCGTAATTAATAATTTACTACTACCTGTCCCGTCCCGTACTTTAGGTACCTGGATTTTCTGGGACGGTTCCGTCCCGGAAATTAGGTATGCCCTTAATACGAAGAATATACAAGGTATCATACGACAAATCGTATAACTTTAGATTCGGGAATCAATACTGTTAAAACTGGATTTTTGTGCTTATGTTGTAAATTTTGGGTTGACTTTTGTCTGTGCAACAAATTTTCTATGCGACTAATTTTCCGGCGACGAATTTTCCATGCGACGAATTTTCCGGCGAACAATTTTCCATGCGACCAATTTTCCGGCGACCAATTTTCTAGCGACGAATTTTCCGTTAACGAGATTAACTCACTCATTATTTTATACTTCTTGAAAGTATTGCCTACTAATTTCTATATAATACGAGCCCTTCGGTCTCGGTCGCTTTGCGACGGATCGGTGCTACGCACCTCAAGTTAACGGCCGCTATGCGGCCTTACTCCTCACCCTTTCTACAATGGAAAATTGCAGAAAGGGAGTTATATACATCCCTTTAGCGTCATCATGCAATAGGAACTACAAGTTGAGGAAGTCATATAGAGAAGTTGTAGAATTGTCATTGGTAGGTAACTTAAACTGTCATGGATGGAATATCCATGGTTATAATAATACAAGGTAGTTAAACTGTCATGGTAGTTAAACTGTCATACAACAGGCCTTATATAACGTAGGTCACGAGTCAGGTTAAATAGATATAATATTTTGAAAATATTAGAAACGAGTGCAATATTTATTCCAAATATAACTCCCTTAATCGGGACCGTGTTTGACAAGATTAATCAGTAAATCTTAATGTAAATAGCAAAAGGGGGATATTAGCTGGTATCGAATTAACACACTTTACCTAGTGGGTATGTAAAGTTGTATTTAGAATATAGATTTCATTGAATAGCAGTCGTGATAAATGATTTGTGAAAGGAAGTGATTATCTAGTGGCTCTCATTTTCCAATATTCCAAACAATAAACATTAATCGACCTTTTAATAATATAGATTTATTAATTTATGCCATCCATTGATTAGTCAGTGATATTCTGTGAATATTCAATATGGTAGTATTAAACGAATTTCTAACGGGAGTATAACTATTTATCCGTATTGCACCATACCGGGCATGGCTGTCACGCTGTAGATGGTCCGCCGCCATAACTGGTCCGGCCGGACCATCCACAGCAGCCGTGGATGGTCCCCCCTTGCCATGGATGGTCCCCCCTACTAATATTAGATAAAATATGCTCGTCACATTATCTATGCATTTAATGTTTTCTCAATCAACCAGGCCTTTAATATATATTTGACAAGAGAAATAATAATATAACACTTCACTCAAATGCAGAATGCCGGACACATCAACTGGCGAAATGGTGGCATGCAGTGGGTGCAAAAAATGGTATCATGTTTACTGCATTTCAATTTCGAAAGAAGCTCTTGAAAACAAGAAAATAAAATGGTGGTGTGCAGAATGTTAGTTAAAAATCATATGAAAAATAAATACACTTATTTAGCTTTATATCAATTTTATGGTCTTGGGGTGATAGTATATGGCGAAAGGGGACCAATAATCTCGCCACGGATGGTCCGGGGGCATATATGACGAAGGGGGACTAATTATGGCGCCTCGGATGGTCCGGCCGGACCAACTTTAAGGGGGACCATATATGGCATGACATACCCCTAACACGTAAACAAAATATATACAAAGCTAAGAGCTTGTTATTAACTTATTATAATACTGTGCCATTTAATTTCTCCCCGGCAGTGATGGATCTAGACTTTTACCTCAGGGGGGGGGAGGGGAGTAATTTACATTACGCTATAGTTAATTAAACCCCCCCCCCTCAGAGGGGGGTCAGAAATAAATCTCAGGGGGTCCTTTTTCTCAAAAAAATAATTTCAGGGGGGGGGGGGGTATAGATGAAACCCTGCTCCCCGGTCCAGGCGCCTCTTCTGCCGTGTGTAGGCTATGCCACTATATATTTTGGAATTTCCATCTAATGCAAAATTCAAATGAACTAATAACCCAGCAACCAACAACATATTATCTTACAAAATACTGTTACAAGTTCCATATGGAGCCAAAATTATTTACAGTCTGGGAATATCGGTAGCAACCACTAAGATACACTAGTATGCAAAAGTTTAATATAAATAAAATCTAAAAGTAGTTGAAATAAAATTACTACAATTCAAAATCGATTTCAAACGCGAGGAGGGACGCTCTCCTACTCGAACTGTCCCAGCTCCGAGAGGAGTACACTACCAAGGAGACCACAAGTAAGGCTGCCATCCATGAACTGGAGGTAGCTCGACAACAGTTGCACTTAATGAGTCTCAAAGTAAACACGAACATTCCTATCCATCAACAGGCCAGTGAAGTGTACGAAAAGGGCATAGAAGATCTGTCGACACCCAACAGATTCCCATGCCCTCTTTCAAATGTCCGACACTCCAAACGCTGCAGAATTTAATGTCAAATTTCGGGAAGGTGTTAGTTTGGGAGGTACCCGACTACAGTATACTAAGAAAGTGGAACCAGTACTACTAACAGCTGGGAAGAGAGGGAAAGGTGTCAATGAACTTAATGCAGCTGGTTTGTTTATTGATGAAGCGAACGAACTAATCTTCATAGCTGATTTTAACAACTCTCGAATACAAGTGGTGTCATTTGAAGGGAAGTTCATAACAAGCTTCGGACAAGGAATACTCGAGGAACCATGGGGCATAGCTGTGACAGAAAAAGATATATTAGTTACGGACCGAGGATACCGCTCTCTGTTCCAGTTCGGTAAGAACGATTTGAAACTAAAGAACATAACTGGAATTGAAGGGAAAGAACAGCTATTTGATCCTCGCGGCCTCGCAATCGACACTAATGGAGATGTATTTGTTGCAGATAGCAGCAAAGACAGAATATCGAAATACACCAAAAATCTAGAATACAAAACGAGTTTCGGTACTGGAAAACTAACTGCCCAAAGAAATGTGGAACTAACTAAGAAATATGTCGTGGTGCTGGACTGGAGTATCAAATGTGTCCATTTCTTTTCAAGGGATGGGACCTTCCTCAGTTCATGTGATTCTAAGGGTATGGGGCAGGACTGTTTGGTGTATCATCCTTACTTTTTCTGTTTGGACCCAGCTGGGAATATCATCATAAGCGACACTTTTCACAATGCCATAAAAATATTCTCCCAAAGCGGACAGCACATCCATACTATTGGGAAGGAAGGCAACAAAAGGGGATAATTTATTAAACCACTTGGTTTATCCATATCTCAATTAGGAACTATGTTTGTTGTGTCTAATAATCCCAACTATTCAATACAATGTTTCTAATTCATTTGTTAGTTTGTCTTTGTTTACTTTTATATCTATACTACGATTAATTAATTAATTTATACCCATTAGTTGATAACTGTATTATAATTGTATGTCTTCAGTCGCTGAGAATCCACCTAATTTTATTTCCTTAGATACTTTAGAGCAGCGTTTCCCAACCTTTTTCAACCGTGGTAGTTATTCTGTGGACCCCCTCCCATAGACCGTTATACATCTCGTGGACCCCTAAGGGGTCCATGGACCCCAGGTTGGAAACCACTGCTTTAGAGTAATGAAATCTTGAGACCATATATCCATTGAGGAAGTCTTATCTGGAAAAATGATCAAGTTTAATGACCACCGTCAATATTTCGACACAAAACGTATGTGTACGTGCTAATTTTTATTGTAAATCACTATTATTATTTGTGTGAGTAATGTAATTGCTGTTCGTCTATAAGTAACTATGAGTTGCTTAAAAAGTAAACTTTTTTGTCTGCCTATTTGTAACTATGAGTTGCTTATAGGCGAACAGATCTACACTTGGGACCAGAAAATCGATTGCTAATAAACGAATATTGCTATTAAGCGAGTTGCTAATACTTGACTGTATCTAATTCCCCAATACTTTTGATCTGGACTTATAAATTACTTGCTAATAGAGCAATGTTGCTAATAGGGGAGTTGCTAATAAAGCAACTCCACTGTATTAATAAAAAAATAAGGCGTTCGAAAACTTTAATGCACTCAAATTTCAAATTCACAAAATGAAAGTAGATTTGCGAACTATAAAGAGAATCTACAATATGAATGTTAGCACTACTAGCCAGGGAAAAACTTTATTTTACTCCCGTCTCTATTGGTGCATCGTTCATAATATCTCTCATCAAATAATAAATCGTTCAAGCAGTTTGAAGGAAGGTTGCAATTCATAGGCTCATTTCCATTAGGCAAGAAATATAGGCAGAGTTTGCCTTTATCCAGGCGCCCTTCGACGCGGGCTAAGAAATTCCTATTGGTAACTAGCGTCTCTAGGCGCTCTCTCGCTTCATCCAACTTGTCAATAATAGGAACTATTCCAGAAAGTACGCAAGGAATGGCTTGGAAAGGCGCGAATAGGAATTTTTTCTCAATCTGTCGGATTTCAATGTGACTGACTGTTTCTGAATATCCATAGTCTACATAGAAAACCTTGATACCTTCAGGTTCGATAATTCTACTTCGACACCAACTGTGTGCTGATGAATGCGCGATTACAATTTCGCCATATGAGTAATAGTCTATTGGGACAGGATAAACAACTGTATCGTAATATTCTTGAATATTCTTGTTAAGCAGGTAAAATTCTGTTTCTTCAATGGAGTACTTTTCTTCAAATAATTTTCTGATATTATCAGAGTGAGAGAGAATGTCCTTGCCTAGGTCTATGCAACCATAAGGACACGTAATGTAAAAGTTATATGGCGATTGAATCCCTGTTATTTTACAGAAGATAAATGAGTTTAATGATGGTAACTCCTGTATTGAATAGCTAAACGGTATATCTTTCATCCTATGTTTATTCCTATGTTTATTCCTCCTCTGATAAAGTGTGTGCAGATACTTACACGAGCTCCCTCTCCTACAGCCTAAAGTTGAGTTATAGTAGCGACAGATTTGAGAATACTCGGAATCCTTATAGCCCTGTACAGCGATGTCAAAGTTATCATCCTCGTATTGATAGTTATTGTTGGGGGAAAGGAAATCGGTCGCCATTGGATTCCAATCGTCTAGGTTGTCGAGGTCGGGAGAGTTTGAGAAAGAGGGGGAGGATGCTGATGCTGATACATCCGTCGTCTCGCGTGTTGAATCGATTGTCTCTGCATAGCCAAACTCTACAAGGCACTCGTTCACACTTTTTGGGTTGTTACATTCGTACAGGCGAATGTTAATCACGAATTCCTTCATGACACTTATGTTGTTATGGATACGCTCGTGAGGTTCGCACGATATCATGAATGCTTTAAGAATTAATGTTGGGCCAGTCAGCTTCGTAAATTCCTCGACAGCCTCGAGTGGCCAGAGGAATTTATTCTTGGGTTTAATCCCGTACATACGGCAGGGGATGGCTTGAACAGGGTAACAAAGGAGTTTACTGCTAATCGGTTGAATTTGCTGCTCTGTCACCCAAGATGTACTACCGAATTCTACAAAGAAAACAAAGTATTTATCTTTACTGGGTTCGATTTCAAGCACAATACCACGATACCAAAGTTGATCCTGTACATAGAACGCTAAACAAGGTTGCTTCACTTGCATTATAGTTCTACCGGAAATACTTGCCTGCAAATAAGTGAATATCTCACTCGCTATTTTGTCTATGATAGTAGCCTCTTTGTGGACGATGTGAACATAGAACAGATCAGGCGAGTCAGTGGCTGCCAGCATACACGAGAACGAACCGTCCTCTTGGAATATATTCGGAAATAAGTACTCATACTCGCTGTAACTCCGGAGTGAACCGAATATCTCACTGAACTCAGGGCTATTGCACGGAGCACGCTCAACACTCGAAGAATTGTAAGGTAAGACGGACGAATCGATTTGATTCACATCAGTCCCAACCCCCATGGATCCACTGATGAGCAACGCACGTAGACTCACGTGGTCTCTGTCGAGGAGATTCAGCTGTGAAGCAGTGAATGTAATCAGGTTGCTGTCCAGGATCTCACGCAGTGTACCCGTAGACAGTATAAGATCCAATTCGAGGTGGTTGGACTGACCACATTGGCTAATCAAACCGTATACCGAACGGTGGGCATCTAAAATAACATCCACCCACTGTATTACCTGCTGTTCCCATTTGTACTTCATTGAAGGTAGAGTCCATTCGTCGTCATTTGTAGGCGTTATGATTGTAACATCACTGCCAGTCGGCTTGATGTTGTAGAGAGAAGCAACGAAAGCTTGTTGGGGGAAAGTAGCGTATTTTTCTGGAATGGGACGGAGGTTGTCCATTGAAACTAATCCTGGGTTTCCATAGTCTATGAAGTATACATTTACCTTCCGTGGATGTTCTGACTCCGTTTGCAGAATCACAGCTCGGTACCAGCAGCCGTCGATGTCGTATTTTGCGAAGAAATAGCTTCCTGGCGTAACTGAGTCGGGATCCACAGGATTCGCTTCTTCTGGGTTCTCGTCAATGTTCGTGTGGTACTCCGTTATCCCTGGTATCATTTGGTTAAACTCCTTAGTGACCAGTTGTAGGTATAGGTACGATGGAGATTCTACGTGTGTCACTACGAATTTGTATTTCTGTTTGGCTAATAAACACTCAAAAGGAACTACAGGGTGTAATTCAGGTGTTTGTTCAGTCCCTACTTTAGGGATTAGCTCAGGGTTGTCACTCTTTTCAGGTAAAAGTTCGTTAGATACAATATCAATCGTGTTGATCTCGTGTTTTACCAAGCCATTATTCTCAGCTGAAAGTTCGTTAGATACAGTATGAATTGAGTTGATCTCGTGTATTACCAAGTCATTATCCTCAGCTATAAGTTCGTTAGATGCAATATCAATTGAGTTGATCTCGTGTATTACCAAGTCATTATCCTCAGCTATAAGTTCGTTAGATACAATATCAATTGAGTTGATCTCGTGTGTTACCAAGTCATTATTCTCAGCTGAAAGTTCGTTAGATGCAGTATGAATTGAGTTGATCTCGTGTATTACCAAGTCATTATCCTCAGCTATAAGTTCGTTAGATGCAATATCAATTGAGTTGATCTCGTGTATTACCAAGTCATTATCCTCAGCTATAAGTTCGTTAGATACAATATCAATTGAGTTGATCTCGTGTGTTACCAAGTCATTATTCTCAGTTGAAAGTTCGTTAGATGCAGTATGAATTGAGTTGATCTCGTGTATTACCAAGTCATTATCCTCAGCTATAAGTTCGTTAGATACAATATCAATCGTGTTGATCTCGTGTGTTACCAAGTCATTATCCTCAGCTGAAAACAGTTCGTTTGATGCAATATCAATCGTGTTGCTCTCGTGTGTTACCAAGTCATTATTCTCAGCTGAAAGTTCGTATGATGCAATATTAACCTCATGCTCTATTGCTAGGTCACTCTCAGTAAGTTCTGTATCGTTAGTAGGAACGTCTCCAGAGTCCACGGTTGATAGCACTTGGGAATTCGGATCGGTTTCTTGTGTCAGAATAGGTGAGTAGAGTAGTATAAGTGTATCTGTAGTCGCTTCTGTTTGCCTGGCGGGAGATTGGGAATTAGATTCTAGCTCTATTGCCTCAGGGGCAACATAAGGATTCGATTCGATTAATGTGATGTCTTGGATTACACTGATGGCCTTGTCCGTTTCGAGTTCGAAAGTTGGGAATTTTTTTGTGTCAGTGGACTCCTCGAAATATTCTAACTGGTACTCCATAATGGCGTTTAGGTACTGCTGTATCTGCTGGCAAATAACTGCACTCTCCTTGAAAAAGGTCCTCTTGGGGGTATCGGCACTCAGCAGAGACTCAGCCTTCTGTTTAGAGGAGAGGAGGTCAGAGATAACTTGGTCAAACTTGCTGTTTCCAGGATTCTGAATTTCTCTATCGATTATAATCTGGAAGGAGTTATTCATCTGGTGGATAACAGTTTGTTGTTTGTCCTGCAGAAGGGTGAATAATTTCTGGAATTCAGCTGCGATATTGTCAGTCTGCATCTGCCTGGTTTGTTCGCAAATCTCGAGTCTCTCCTGCCTGTAGGCCGCATCCCTCTCTCGGTACATAGTTATCGCCATGTCGATAAATGTAACTTTTGAGTGGATTTCTTTTTTCCTGAACTCTTCCAGTGTGTCAGCCATTTCTCTTACGAAGGATTAGAAAATCTAATTGGGGAAATCAGGGAACTAGTTCTAATCATCGATCTATATATGGTTTGATAATAATACCCGATTGTTCTGTTTACAGAGCACTGCCCAGCAAATGCTGGGTTTTAACTTTTAAGACACGAGTATGGTTGTATGGTTCACCTCAAAGGTATTCAAACTGGTGTTCACTGCTCGTATGGTATTTATATTTACACAGTGGTCTATTTATCTCGAGACCTCGTTTATTTGAACCCTCATGACTTGCCCCTATGAGCATGGGCGCGTAGGGAGGGGGGGTCAGGGGGGGGGGGCAGTTGCCCCCCCCCCCCTAGCTCAGCCATTTTCACTCCCAGACCCCCTTTAAGTCGCACGCTACGCTCGCTGGTTGTATATTTGCCCCCCCCCTAGATTTTGGCCTGGCTACGCCCTTGCCTATGAGTCCGGTTAATCGGGGTTGTACCTATTTTAAATACAAAAAACTTTATAATACGACCAATGGGAGGGGTCCAGTCCACAGAATGTCTAATATTTGCTATTGTATAGGGGGTCCACGGTTTAAAAAGGTTGCAAATCGCTACACTAGGCTATGAATTGTGTACGCCTAAAAGTTTTTTTGTATTATTACTATGGCGACTTTCGGCAGTTTTCGCACTCATAAACGCAAATATATCCCAATTTATACGCCTCTAAGGCGTTATACGCGCTCTTGAATAAAACCCAGCCTGGAAATACTTATTGATAATTCTCCTAAAAGAACTATAAACATTTTCGTTATCTTAAATTTCAAGGGACATCTAAGGGGTTTGACGTATACGGAATTAAAAGGTGTATGAGTTATTTATAACTTTATGAAGACAATATTTACGTACATATAACATAACGTTTGATACCACTCCTTCTCGAGACACGTAGTAATCTCGTAGCCTATTCATGGAATGCTAATAAATCTTCCCCTTTATCTCTAAAAGTTAAAGTTCTAAACCTAATATTCTCACGATTCTTGAATACATACTTCTTGAATTAATATTTTCCTAATACTGAATATAAAGCGATATTGATTCTTCGGTCACTTGCTGTAATAGTAGATATAGTGCTTTGTCCTTAAGAGAGCAATCAACAAGTACAATTTATTATATTATTGTGAGGTGTCGATTTATTATTGCCTACAAAAACTTTTTATCGCCTACAAAGTCCTTATTTGGTGGGTCAAAAAAGTATAGTTTACCGTCACCCATTGGATCCAGTTGACTATTAAGCATAGATGCATTATACGATCATACGTTATACGTTCGGGGAGCGTATAATGGATCATATATACGTATAATGGATCATATATACGTTCGAGCGTATAATCAACGTATAACAAATTGCCAACGTATGATACCATCATACGATGAAACTGAATTTAGTCAATTTAGTAAAAACTAAAACGTGACTATTAGTGATGCTAAGGAAGACAGGTTTCTTCGATACATAACGTATGGTAACGTATAATGAACGTATAATGAACGTATGATGAACGTATGATAACGTATGGTAACGTATAATGAACGTATAATGAACGTATGATAACGTATGGTAACGTATAATGAACGTATAATGAACGTATAATGAACGTATGATGAACGTATAATGAAAATCGTATAAAATCATTATACGTTATACGTCGTATGATGATTATACGTTTTGACCATATGATCCTCTAACGTATGATGGCATTATACGTTCACCTAACGTATAATGGCACCATATATACGTTATACGTTACGTATAATGCATCTATGCTATTAAGTTTGCCTCCCAGACTCAGTGTATTATACAAGGCATTAGTAAAGTCATACTCCAAAGGAGCGTCTCGCGCTCCTGGATAATTCCTTGCTCCTGTCACGCTGTAGATGGTCCGCCGCCATAACTGGTCCGGCCGGACCATCCACAGCAGCCGTGGATGGTCCCCCCTTGCCATGGATGGTCCCCCCTACTAATATTAGATAAAATATGCTCGTCACATTATCTATGCATTTAATGTTTTCTCAATCAACCAGGCCTTTAATATATATTTGACAAGAGAAATAATAATATAACACTTCACTCAGACATCACTAAATATAGATCTCTGATTTATTAATTAGGCCTAGTATGTATGTATATAAATTCCTAATTTGATTCAGTATGTTTGTTTGCTAAATTTTGTGTTTATTATGTCAAACAGTGATCATCAAGTGGAATCAGTGGATGTAGAACTATACTCGCTGAGAAGGCGTTTATTTATTTATCGGAGAATAGCTATCCCATAAACTGCACAAAAAATGAAAAAAGAAGCATAAGGAGAAGATCTGAAAGACTACGATTATGCAACGGGGAAATTCTCTTCAAAAGGAAGGATGGAATTGAGGTATATTGATTATGGTGTTTTTTTTTTGGCATATATGACATTGTTAATTTATGTACCGTGGAATCTCGTTAATACAAACACCAAAGGATCGCCAAAATCTGTTCCCCTTATCCGAAATTCGTATTAACCGGTGTCATTTGTATGGAAAATCATTTAAAGGGTCCAAAAATCGTATTCGTATTACCCGGACATTTGTATTACCGTGTTCATACTAACGAGGTTCTACTGTAATTGATCCTTCTAAATATTAGGTGAGATTTATCACAGATATCAAAGAGCAATCAAGAATTCTTGATTCGTGCCATAAAGATCCAACATCAGGACACCTGGGTACAAAGAGAACCCTGGCTCGTATTTCAGAACGATTTATATGGCCTGGTATAACAAAGGATGTAAATACTTTAGTAAGTGACTATTTTATTTTTCCATTTTTGCATTTATTATTACTATTTGCAGATTGAAACATGTGACATCTGTCAAAGAACTGGTAGAAAAGTGACTTTAGCTGCTCCAGAGCTGAATCCAGTGCCTGTAGTGTCACCTTGGTATCATATAGGTATTGATTTTGTGGGTCCCATATATCCAGCTTCGACTCAAGGAAATCGTTACATCCTCACTGTAAGTGACTATTTCACAAAATTTGTTTATGCCACTGCTACAGACACTAAACTTGCATACCGTGTTGCTGATGCACTTTTCAAGGTAAATAATTAATTATCTACAAATCTAATATATCCACCTTCATAGATCCATTGTAATATATACCACTTCTCTCTTACAGTTATTTATGAAGTTTGGATTACCAAGAGTAATAACATCTGACCAAGGAGGCGAATTCAACAACAAATTGGATAGCGTATTGATGGCAATGCTCAATATTGACCACCGTTTGACAACACCTTACCATCCCCAAGTATGTTTTTTCCTCTTTGATTGTATATATAACCAATGTTTTTGATAAGCTATGTATATATAATACTTTTTATCACCCTTCCCGTTCCAAATATATCCTCTTTCCGTTCATATTTTATGCCAATTTTATTGACTCGCAGTTTGATCTAATTATGGTACCCGAATATTGATGCTGCTACCTAAAATATTAGTGCGGCCAAGGCCGCACCTGTCGCACTTACGGCCCTGCCAAAGTCAAGGGTTAGGTCCAAATTTGTCTTTGTATATGATCAAATGTATATGACCCAACCCTGCACCAAAAGTTATATCAGTTTGTCCAATTTATACGCATTTAGTAGTTTATATCGAGATAATTTATTGTAATGAAATTACCTCCCTTACTATTTGAATACTTTATCGATAATGTTGGAAAACGTAAAATACACTCCTTCGCCCCCATTTTCAGAAAATTGTAGCAAGATAAACGATTAATTTTATATAGCCTTAATTATGTAGTATTATACACATACGTACTCATTGTGTAGGCAAATGGACTGGTCGAGAGGTACAATCAGACTTTACAAAAGACACTCAGCAAATTTGTTTCAGAAAAAAACGAGTCCTGGGAAGATTACTTGGATACATCTATATTTGCTTATAATACTTCAAAGCATGAATCTTCGAAATACACTCCATTTGAGGTGATGTTCGGACGAGTAGCTGTAATTCCAATTGACATAAACAAGGATGGTCAAACTCAAGTACTTTAGATGCAAGAGGTTGATGACGATCAAGTTAACAAATTCTTAGACGCGAAAAATAATATGCTAGAAGCTGTCAAAGCCAACATTCTGATTGCTCAGGAGAGGCAAAAAGCGTGTTATGATAGAAAACATTCCAATCCCAATATCTTTGAAGTCGGTTTGACTGTCCTGAAGAAGGACTTCAGACGTAAGAAACGTGCAGGAGGAAAGCTAGATCCAAGTTGGCTGGGACCATATACTATTGTCAAAGTTCTAGGTAGAGGTCTCTACAGTCTTCAAGGAATTGTTGATCCCAGCAAAATCATCAGTAGGGTAAATGGTACACATTTGAAGCGATACTATCAGCCAATTCTAGAGGTAAATTTTAATTCATTTATTATGTACGATTCTGGAAAATGTATACTACTAGTATAGGGTATTATTTTCAAGTATTTTCTGATTGATTTGAATTTAGCCTCCAGTTTCATCCTCACAAGAAATTAATACACTTTTACAATCTGAAGACCTTCCTAACAAAAGTGGAGATGAAGAAGACTTTATTAATCCTCCAATTTCCTTTTCCCAGGATAATCAATCCCCATGGTCATCCACTTCAGACATTTCGTGTATTGATGAATGTGATCCTGCTCTAAACCCACAGCTGGATTCTCCAACATGTATGGAGACTATAACTCCAGATAAATTTTCAAATATACCAAATGTAATTAGTCGAAAGCGGTCTCTGATAGAACAGAATACCCCTAACAAAAAGAAAAAGGTAACAAACCAATATAATATTTGCATAGATTTAAGAAATGATTTATTTTTATGCTGCTTCAGTCTTCTAGTCAGAATGTTGCAGCAAAGAACCTGGTAATAAATAGGCAACGTGCAAACAACCCTAAACCTGAAATAACACTTGACTTGACGAAATATACAGAGGAAATTTGTGAAGTGACGGATAAACATAAACCTGGAATTTGGCTGGAAGGGGATATATACAAATTGTATAAGTCTGATAGAAATATATTACTTTGTCCTACTGCGTGGCTCAATGACAACATTATATGTGCAGTTCAAAATATTCTGAAGCAACAAATGCCGCTTTTACAAGGCCTCCAAGCACCTTCATTAGGACAAACATGTTCTTTTGACATTGTAAAGCAGCCATTTCTGCAGATCTTACATAATGGGCACGGCCATTGGCTACTGATCAGCACTATAGGAACAAAAAACGCCGAGGTACATGTTTATGACAGCATCTACCAATCTGTTAACATTAAGGTGAAAGAACAAATTGCATCCCTACTCTACACACAGGAAAAGGAGATCAAGCTGAAATTTATGAACATTCAAAAACAATCTGGTAGCAACGATTGCGGAATATTTGCTGTAGCAAATGCAACTCTTTTGTCTCTTGGGAAGAACCCGGGAAAATACTTGATGGATCAGGGATTAATGAGAAGTCACTTGTACGAATGTTTTATGAAAGGTAAAATGACAATATTCCCTTGGATTAAAGAGAGGAGGAACAAATTAAAGAGAGGAGGGACAAAAGAAGATACTATTAAAGTTTACTGCAAATGCAGAATGCCGGACACATCAACTGGCGAAATGGTGGCATGCAGTGGGTGCAAAAAATGGTATCATGTTTACTGCATTTCAATTTCGAAAGAAGCTCTTGAAAACAAGAAAATAAAATGGTGGTGTGCAGAATGTTAGTTAAAAATCATATGAAAAATAAATACACTTATTTGGCTTTATATCAATTTTATGGTCTTGGGGTGATAGTATATGGCGAAAGGGGACCAATTATGGTGCCGTGGTCCGGGGGGGGGGGGGGCGATATATGACGAAGGGGGACTAATTATGGCGCTGTGGATGGTCCGGCCGGACCAGTTATGGCGCCACGGATGGTCCGACCGGACCAGTTATGGCGCCACGGATGGTCCGACCGGACCAGTTATGGCGCCACGGATGGTCCGGGGGGGGACGATATATGGCGAAGGGGGACCAATTATGGCGCTGTGGATGGTCCGGCCGGACCAGTTATGGCGCTGTGGATGGTCCGGCCGGACCAGTTATGGCGCTGTGGATGGTCCGGCCGGACCAGTTATGGCGCTGTGGATGGTCCGGCCGGACCAGTTATGGCGCTGTGGATGGTCCGACCGGACCAGTTATGGCGCTGTGGATGGTCCGGCCGGACCAACTTTAAAAGGGGGACCATATATGGCATGACACTCCCACTACCCAATTTCCCAGCCTAATATTTACAATAAATTATCGGCTTTCGACATAAATATAAACGAATATATTTTGTTTACTATAATTTAGATTTACTATTAGAATTAGAATGGATTCTAGTAACGAATTCTCCCAACTCATGAAAGATAAACTATTTATAAATCACTTATGTCACGATGAGTATCTCAGCTCAACAGCCAACTTCATAATCAACAAATACTTTGACAATGAGGTGGACCCCTTTATGGAGGCATTCCATGAAGCCATGACTGACGCCAGCCTGGGGGCGCACGCTATGCTCCCCTCCACCCCCGCTGCCTCCCGTCTCAGAGGCCGGGCCGTCGCGGAGGTGCCGCCCCTCCCGGGGAAGCTCCGGAAACGGAAGGCCCCGGCCGGACACGACTCCAAGAAGAAGAGAGCCAGCTGTGCGTCCGACAGCACTGTCTGCTGCGACTCTGACGTCACTACGCTCCTCTCCGACGCTTCTATCCAGGAGAGAGAGTCGCCTCGGCTCACCAGACAGCTCCCGCGGCGCGGCAAGCGGAAGCGACTGCCGGTCAGCAGAGCAGCCAGCAGCGTCTCTCAAGTCACCAAGAGCAGCTCTCGGCCCAGGACAGACGACTCCATTTCCGAAGCAAAGCTGAGTATAAAGTCTCCCTCCACCTCCGCCGCCCTCTCCCAGCCCCCGGACAGACCGGCCCCTCCCTCCTTCATGGAGTCCTCTGTCCCCAGCACCCCTCCCGACAGGCCCTCTCCCCCCTCAGCTGTTATTCTCAGACCAACCACCCCTCATCCGTCCGTCCTCAGACCCTCCCCCTCAGGCTCATCCCTCCAGTCTCCCTCTCCACCCTCTTTATCCCTCATTCTCAGACACACTCCACTTTCTTCATCTGTTCTCAAACCTACTACCCCCTCTCCATCTGTTATTCTAAGACCTACTACTCCTAACCCATCTCTCCAGAGACCCACTACTCCTGACTTGGAACCTACTCCCTCTGATCCTATTCCCTCTCCCTCTCTCCCTGCTGTTACCCCTGATGAGCAGACTCTATGCAGAGACTCCGCAGAGCTCTACATGTCGCCGCTGGCTGAGAGCACTCCCCCTCTCTCCCCCATGCAGCCGGACTCTCTCGACAAGTCCAGCTGCATGCAGTCCCTCTCTCCTGTCCCCGATCCCGCTCCCACGCCGCTATCACAGACACACATTCCACACACTCAGCCTAGCAACCCGCTCACTGCACCAGCTCAGTACGACTCTCCCCTGTCTTACAGCGCAGTGGAAGACTCCTCTATCACTCAGATAGGGACCCCCTCCTTCATGGACCGGATGCCAGTCCCCACCCCCTCCAAGACCTTCTCTCTCCTCCGCTGTGTGGACTCTGACCTGTGTATCTCTCCCCCTAGCGACCAGAGGCTGCCCGTTAGCAAGACCCCTCGCCCCCTCATCCAGTCCCCGCTCCTGGAGCAGCACTCGGGTCCCTCCCGCTACGCCTCCAAGTACGACCACGCCCCTGAGGAGGCCACCCCAGTCTCCCACAAGCCAGCCAACTTCCCAATCGGCGTCACGCACTCCATACACAAGCCCTCGCGGTTCCCTCACAACAGTCCCTCTAAGTTCCACCAGAAGTGCTCCCCTTCCCCCGGTCCTGCCCGCCCCCTGCCGGCCCCACACACGCGCCTATACCTCTCCACCAAGCCCACAGCTAATACCACAGCTAATACCACAGCTAATACCACATCCCTGCTATCTCCCGTGTGCAACTCGTCTCTGCAGCAGATCCCGCGGGGGCTGGTGTCCAGTCTGGCGGACAGGTTCCAGGGGCTGCCGGGACTGCCGCAGTGCGGTAAGCTGGCCACCGGCGTGAGCACATTCTTCCAGAAGAAGGCGGCCCTCCCCACCGCTAAGAACCCCGAGGAGAGCAAGGCCCGGGCGCAGCAGAAACATGTGCAGGACGAGAAGCGGGTGGTGGGACTCATCAGCCTGAAGCAGGACGTGGTGGACAAGAAGAGACAGGATAATCTGAACAGACAGAAGATAGCGGCCCAGAGACGGGCTGAGCTAACGAGAGTGCACACGGAGAAGTTTAACCGGAAGCTGGAGAGCAAGGAGGAGAAGCGGCGCGTCTGGGAGAGACAGTCCATCCGCAAGAAGAAAGCCGAGGATGAGAGACGCAAGAGAGAAGAGCTGGAGAGGAAGAGAGCTGATCTCTCTCAGCTCAAGACCACCCTGCCCATCCCCCCCTCCAGCGCAAGCACTACATTCAACACCAGCAGCTTCCTCAGTACCGTACCTTACAATGACGTCACTAGCTACCAGATAGACGATCTGGATTCGGAGAACACGGATGACGACGAGCAGCCTCGCCACCAGATCCCCTCCTGGGCCACAGAGCCCTATCTCTCCCACAGCCTGCGTATACAGTGCACAGCCCAGATCAACACAGACATTATATTCCCCCCGCATCACCTCCTGCAGCCCATGGAGCTGACACTGCTATTCGAGTACAACCGGTACAGAAGAACGCGCCGACCGTACAACTACAGGACCAGCTCCGCCCTGTGGACATCCCCTATGTTTAAAACCTCTTGAGAAGATACACTATACACTTAGTACTGATAGATTATCTAACTATTAAGTAGAATCACTTTTGTTGCAAATGATACAGTAATCTAATATTATATCACTCGTTTATATTGTGTTATAATTTAATCGAATATAAAAGAACACTTTTACTAGTAATTTGTTTGTTTGATAATCATTGAATTAATTAAGTAGAGCCTCGTTAGTACGAACACAAGAGAGCAGTGTATTATACAGCCATTTGTAAATCCGCTCTTATTCCTGGTCTGATCCAATTTCCATGCGCCTAAATCACAAATTAATGTTACGGTATAGGATATTCAGAATAATCCAATTTTTCATCTGATTAATATTTTCCAAAAATCATGCTCCAAAAGGGACGTCTCCCGCTCCTGGATAATTCCTTGCCAGGGACCGTCAAAAAATCCGTTTGCCTTATCCGGAATTCGTGTTAACCAATATCATTTGTTTTGAAACAGGGTTTTATCCAATAGCGCACCATACGCCTAGAGGCGTATAAATTAGATTATGTTTGCGTTTAGGAGCGAGAAAACTGCCGAAAATCTCCATAGAGTAATACAAAACTAACATTTAGGCTTAGAAAATTCCTACTCTAGTGACCTTAGGAGTGCTCAATTCTAGTCCTGTATAATATCCTGATTGAAAAGGCATTGAAGGAGACTGAAATAGTGTCGTTCACAACGTTATTATTAATATTGATTATCGACCAGTCACATTTATTGCAGTACCTTTTGAATGTTGATCTCCATCACAGCTTGTATTCTAATTTGCCACAAACAACACAATAATTATTGCCATTTATTAATCTGCATCCTTATTCCTAATACATACTTCCGTTAGAACAGTGTTTCTAATAACTTTCTATACTTCCATATTGCATCCCTCCGAATGATCCCATCCTTATACGTATGATTTGCCAATACATTCTCCCAAATCCACTACAGTAGTACAATGCACGCAGAGTCGGAATCTTTTTAACAACTTATTCGTTTAAACCCCGCGGATGACTTGGCCGAAGGTATAAATTTAAAATAATTTCACATTCCTGGGCAACCACAGGTTTTAATTAATTAATTAATAACTTAGTTGCCACTTGAAAGTGAAAGTGAAATTTCATTTATTTTCAATTCAAAGTGGACTTTTTTCTATTTATACCTTGGACCCCAGGCATCTATGTCTTTTAATTAAAAGTTAAGTTTAATTAATTAATTAAGTGAATATTATGGTATGGTGTCACTTAACCACCTGATAGATGGTGGTTCAATGGGGTGTTCAGTCTGTTCATCATGTATGAACATTTTAGTTGTAATACGAATACAAGTAACAATAGTTCGGAGAAACTTTGAAGGTAGAAATTAGTATCTGAAAATATAATATTTCTACTATCGGTGTCGTTGATTAGTTAAATTATTAGTTGCAAAGTTAGAAATGACTTGAAATGTGTTTCTCATATTTGGGCCCCCTCCAGTAATATTCACTTAAGCACAGTACTTTTTTATATAATTAATTACAGTTCCTTAGTTGCTTCCATACTGAATACAATGTCAAAATTTTGCTCAGACATTAACTGTGAATTCTACGAAGACTATCCTAATGGAACTAAACCGAAATTTAAGTTATGTCCTTTTTGTGGAGCTCTTCTTATCTATGAAAAGCCTCTTCCTCCAGAGGAGCAGCCTAGTGCGATAGGTCCCTCAATAAAATCTGATACAGATCTACTAATAGTGAATAAGCATGCCATAGACTTACCAATGTCTCCTGCTATTAAGCCATCCGGTATACAAACAGATAAAGTCATAGTTACATTCTATACCGCTATACAACTGAGTCATTTCACGAAAACATGCTCTGCTATCTCACTACGGTTTAATTCCCCACTCGTGGAACTAAACCTGGATTTGTTAGAATTCAAACACTATATTGTGAGGCAGTACGAAGCTATTACTTATGCATTGTTAAGCAACTCCGTTAGTATTCCTTCTCAACTCTTACAGAATACTGGTGGAGCTAAAACCTTAATTATTCCTTACAGATATTACCTAGACGGTCAGAAAGAAAAGTATTACTCAAATAAAGGCTTTTCTTACAGATGCTTAATCCTGAGTCAATTAAACTTCTTTAGTCCAAATGTAGTCAGCCAGTACGATATGTTAATATTACCACCCGACTTGACACCTGGGGAATTAAATTATTACAAAGATTATAAGAAACTGTTGGAGATCCTATTCTGCCTATATAGTCCGAAACTGGATCTTTCGAAGGAGGGCAGATTGCTGCCATTTAACACAATTAAAGTGGAGTTGAGTACTGTTCTACACTCCCTATGCTATTCCCACGTTATGTGTAAAACCAGAAAACATCTGTTATCCAAAAAGGAATATATTTGCTCTCATTTATATAACAAAGATGAGATTATAGATATTATGCGGGAATTGTTGCTAGGCTGGATAATCGCATTAGTACAGACAGACCTCCCATTTCATCTGAAGTTCTACCTCACATTCCTGTCTCTAGATGATAAACTAATGCAGCAGTGTGCTGGCGAAATATACGATATATTATTTCGGGATATAAGTAGTGACTTTATACTGTCTATTATTCGAGAAGAAACGAAAATAAATTTGTTCTTAGAATATCAAACAGAGATAGTAGCATCTCCTAATTTGCTGCATTACGCAATGCAAATAGTCAGTGGGTTGGATACCGTTAGTTTGATACTATTCCTCCCTCTCTACCATATTCTATTCGACTCAAAACAAGCGTTCGAACAGGCTCATATCAATCACAGTTTCTTGGATAACGCCTACTGGGGGTTACCAGCTGGAGTTCAGTTTAAACATAATCCAAATATTGAGTTGTCTAAGATACTTAATGTTATGTCCGAGTTCAATACGAGTCCCATGCTCCCATACTGCATAACTCTATTGTACTTGAGACTCGACATACTCTCAGAGCTCCTGGCGATACTAGCTATCCCGTTCCTGCCTTTCTTCAGTGTGCTACTGTACAGGATTGATAACTGGTCATTAATTAGAGAAGATACCGAATTACGAGAATCTGTGTACAATAAATTCTTAACACAGTCGGTTGAAACTCCTAACTTGATGAATCAAGAACACATTTGTCAGGTGAGTGACGTTGTATTTCAAATGGTACTCCTTATAATGGGCAGACAAGATATCCCTAATATTTCTTTCAAGGAGGCATGTCTCCTGCTACAAGTGTTGGCTAGATTGTTATTAATATATGATGGAAATAATGACTTATTTTCAGAATTGAAATTTAATTCAACTCAAACTCACATTTTCAATTTGATGCCCTCATCCACTCTTATCAAATCAATACAACAATGTGTTGATGAACATAGGTTGAACAGAGCGCCTCGCTGTAATAATGTATGTATTGACGAAGTTATTGTTTGGGATACACTCTACTGTATTAATTTCCCACCTTCCTATACATGGGTTGATTCTGTTAGTAGGGAATTCTCCAAGCGATTGGATTCCCATTCTCTGCAGTGTCTTTTGAACTCAACTGTCAATCTCTGTACAACTAAAACAGGGATATCACAATATGTATTCCGTGACATTAGTTTGAGATTGATACATTTGGCCGATAAATCACAGACTCCTTTGGAAGATCATAAATTAATAGTACAGTCCCTTCTCGAGGTTCCAGAGAATAAGTATTCTGTTATTATTGACGTGTTAGCTAAGATAGTAGTGCTGCATAAACCGGATATAATGGGAACTAATCCGGTAGAGCATATTCTATCTGTTCCTTGGTACCCCTTGTTAGTCAGACATTGTAGCAGTCAGCTGTTGACACGCTCAGGTTATCCGGAAGCTGATGTGCTGCTTACTCTGTGTATGGAAACAATTCGTAAACTCGACTCAGATTTTCACAAAACCATATCAGTATCTCACTTAGAATTTGTCATAAAATATAAATCTACTTATCTGTTACTTTTGAAATCTCTTCCATTAGTCTCTAAAACTTCAACTAAAGTTATTAATGAGACTACATTTAATTCAGATTTAATTTTTCTTGAAAGTATTTTGAATTATTTTCTACAGCAACATAAACTTATAGGAGATTTGAAGAAATTATTGGATTCAACAAATTCTGGAATATATTCAACAGAAATATCTAATTTTCTAGAAATAGAGTATAAAACCGCACCTATTTCTACTATCTGCTTATACTCTAATGAAAAGGGATATGTGCTCATACCAGGCAATAACAAATTCAGTTCCTTCAACATGCTACAGATTAAAGATATGCTAGGTACACTGCCTAATTTCCTAAAATCTCAGTTTTATAAATCTCAATTTAAACTTGAAGTAGCATCATATTTGAAATCAACAAATTCTAGATTAACTATTACTGTGGATACAATTTATATAGATCTTTGGATTCCAGCATTACAAATTGTTTCTTTGGAGATCTCAAGTTTATTTAATATGACAATTCTACTCAGTTCAGTTGAACAACATTTTAGAATCTATCGTAATAGTCCTGAAAATGTTAAGGATGAAATCTATAACTTACTTCCTGTACTTAAACAATTCGGTGAAATATATAATGAAGCTAAACTTGAAGAATCGCTTGAAAAAGTTATTTGCTTCTTTCGATTAAAAACGGTAGAAAAGTTGGTTAAGCATATTTTACAAGTTAAGGACAAGTATAACTTCACAGGACAGTTCTCTGCAATAGAATCTATATCTAATTTACAGCTGAATATTGGAGACAACCAGTTGAGTATCATAACTACAGAGCTGCTTAGCACAGCAGCTATTCTCTCAGGCCTGACAGAACTGCATCTAGAGATTCTACAAACTCTAGTTGCTTGTGTAGAACTGTTCACCTGGACATCTGGTGTATTGGATAATACAGCTGATCTAGATAACTTCACAGACTTGGCTCTCAACTCAGTTGATAGCACCTGCAAACATGTGAATCGTATTACCTCCTTCAAGCACGTTTGCACTATTTTCATGCCTTTTATTCTACAAATAGAGGCTGTAGACGAATATTGCTTTATATCGAAATTAAAGTTGGTTCACGACAATCTAGATAATTCTACCAAATTCCATCCATTGTTGACAATGAGCAGAGACTGTGCGAAGGAGAGTGAATTAGAATTCTGGAAGGAATTGAAACAAGCCCATACTTCTGTAGGAGGGAAAACTATTTCCCAGTTGAACCAAATAATGCAAAGCGGTAAGTTTGTCCTATCTACAGGTCCAAACACACGGAGTATTAATGACATTCTGAAGCTACATGTATGTTATAACTCCTCTACACAAACAGACCTGGTGCATAGCTTGGAATTTCTGAAAGAGATGGGTAGTAATATTATTCTGATTACTCCCCTGATGCATGAGGATAAGCATAGCGCTAAGTTTGTAAGCATTCTTGACGAAGTTATTGTCTTAGCCGATTTATTCCTTAATATGCAACACAGTGGTAACATGTTTTTCCGGGAGTTGACTCATGAATATACATGTCAATCGATCGATCGAGTTAAACAGGATATTATATTCCTCCGCGATGAATGCAAGAAGTGCACTGCTCAGTTAGTACAGGCTCGAGACACTTTATATCTGTTGAATTACTTCACTGCATCACAAATACTGGCCATACAGATAGGATTAGAGGGCATGGACAACGGAAATGATTTGGATAGAGACACTTTCCATTTGTTAACCTTAATTCGAGAAGAGCTGTCTCAGCAGGATATAGAACATGCTTACAGTCGGTTTAAGCACGGCTCTTCCTCCTACCAGAGTCCGACTAGCAGCGTTGCTTCATCTGCCGACTCCACAGCTTCCTACTCTAGCAGGAGCCGCTCGGGCACTGTATTCTCTGACAGTGAGGACTCCCTCTTGATTAAGTCCCCTCTGCTACAAGTTAGTATCTCGGATATTCGATGTGAAGTGGTAGATAACTTGCTTGAAAATGTTTATAAAAATAACAAAAATACTCTGTATTCTCTCGAACGCATATCAAAGTTTCTAGACTGCCTGCATTCTCCATTATCGGACAAACCCATTCAGTTCCCATCTTCCTTCATTGAGAAGGAACCGAACCTTGTCTCTGTTGCAAGATCTGCTATTCTCACATCCGTACTATCCCTATACCTCGAATCAGGTTGCAGATTTTCCTTTCCTTCGCACCACGAAGTGCTCATCTGCTCTGAGCATACTACTGCAGAAGACGTAGATATATTCTGGAGAAGAGCCTTAAGTTCCCCTTCTAACTCTGAGATATTCTGTCTTGCTTTTATAGAGAACTTGCGGTATGAGATAGCAGTGCAGAGTGTCACATCTCTCAAGAAATATCGTCAGTTGAAGTTAAAGGACGAAGGAATTAGTTTCCAATTAGTGCTTCTCTGCTCGTTAGAATCTGAACAATCCAGTTATATGGCTACTGCACTAGCTCAATACAAGAGAATATACACTCCAATAACTGATACTGGGAGAATAAAGGAATTCGTTTTCCAGATAATCAGTAACATAAATAAATCTCCCAAGGATTCTCCCTATCTCCCTTTAGAGCCTGCTTCAGCTGTAGACCCAGACAGATGCTGTGTTAGAGTTGTCAGCTCTCAGGTTGCAGGCTCTGGCAAGTCTCTAACTGTGTTACGACTTGCTGAAAAGCTTAGTAGAATAGCTAGATTACCTCTCTCAGCTAATACTATGTGCACTACAATCAGTCTATTTGAGAGTCAAGGCTGTGAGAGCAAAACAGCTACAAAATTGATTGGTTCTCCTTCATATGATAGTCCCTATGGTCGCATTTGCCATCTAGATATAACAACAACATGCAACGAAGAGTTGATCCCATTCTTATTCAAACTTCTCATGACTGGAGTTATTTGTGACGAATATGGAAGAATATTTCGCTGTAGCAAAAGAAATTATTATATTATAGAGGTCACCCTCTCCTCCCAATCTCCCGAGCACGAGCTGCTCAAATTCCTGTCTTTATTTCCAGACTGGCAATGCTTAGATCCGAACTCAACATTGGAATATTTAAAGTTGCATAGTGAGCCACCGATACGCACTCAAATTACTCTATTTGATCAGAAAGAAATGGAATCTCACGACTACCAAAGAGTATATGCTTACGTTAATAAACTGAAATCCAAACAAAAACACCAGATTATTGACAACTACTCTTACAAACCAGTTGATCAATGTGATAAACCAATTGAAATATTGAGTGAGTTGTTGAAATCCTGTTCAATCAATAACCCGTCTTGGAACGTTTTGAAACATTTCATTTCCTTCCTAAACACCCAACTTGTAGCCTGTGAAAACAACATATACTGTAACTTTATTTCAGTTGATAAGAACTGGAAAGGATTCAAGACATTCCTAGTAGATTGTATGATTCTAATGTCGAGAGATTTCACAACACCCTCCCTCATAAACTGTTTAGAAGGGCCCTCAGTTGATATAGTGCAAGGGCATTGTGTTGCTCAAAAGAGGAAATGGGAAGAGAAAAACCATCCTTATATTTTCTTGAATGAAGATAGACAGACCATGTCGTTTTTCGGAATTTATGTAACAGAACAGTTGAGTCATTTGGACTCTTTCGATCAAATGCGAGTAATTGAGAAGAAGGTATTCCCAAGGGAATTGTACAGAACTCTAAAACTCAACAAAGCTGACATGGAACAAGACTGCTCAACCTGGGACCGAAATAAAATGATTTCTATTCTATCAAATGTTATGGACAACAGTTTAACTCCATTGACTGATGTGGATCCCAATTATGTGCTGACTATTGACAATCTAAAGAAGATGCTAGCTATCCACATGAGATTTCGCTGTAACATTCCTGTAATAATGATGGGAGAAACTGGATGTGGGAAGACTCGGCTAATCAACTTTATGTGCAAACTGCAAGCGAAGACACGAGATATTGAAAACTTGGTGGTGCTTAAAGTTCACGGTGACACCACGAAACACGATATTCTCACGAGCTATGGAAAGGCATTGGAGTTGGCGTATAGCAACACTAAGCATGAAGTCGATACTATTCTATTCTTTGACGAAGCTAATACCAGCCCTATGATTGGGTTAATAAAGGAGATATTGTGTGACAGAAGAGTTGACGGCACTCGCATTCCAACTGATATCCGGCTACAGTTCATCGCTGCTTGCAATCCCTATAGGAAACATACACCGGAGATGATAGCTAAACTAGCCTCGGCCGGGCTGGGCATAGTGACGGGAGATAGAATAGTGAGAGAGCAGTTCGGAGATATCCCTCTGAGAGATCTGGTGTACAGAGTCATTCCTCTCCCGCAGAGTCTGCTGTCATTAGTGTGGGACTTCGGGAAGTTGAGCTATGAGACGGAGAACTCATATATAGTTGAGATCATTACCATTCACTTGAAGGAGTATTTACGTGCTGCCGCTGCCCGTGTCCTATCTGCAGTGCAGGAATACATGCGGGGGCGGAGAGACGAGTGTAGCTTTGTTAGTTTGAGAGACGTAGAGCGCACTATGAGAGTAATGCTGTGGTTTTATGAGCTGATTCCTAGGTTACAGATTGAGCCAGCTGGTATGTCGTCGGTGACATATAGTTTTATCCTAGCGTTGTCAGTCTGCTACAGAGCTAAACTGAGAGACAGAACTGCATTTGATAAGTGTCTCATTGCCAACCTAGCGTCCCCTCTCAGTGAGATAACTGAAGTATCTATAATTAGTAAGGAAATAGACAGGTGCCAAACTCGTGTTGTTGAGCTCATGAAGATTCCAGACCATATCGCCAGGAATGCTGCACTTAACGCTGGTTCCGCCTTGGTCAAATTAGTGAGTTTATACAACACAGTACTCGTTGATCCTAGTAAGTCAATACTTCCAAGTACATAGGGGCTCATATGTATAGGCTATTTTAAGACTTCTAGTACTCTAATATAGGGCTTATAAGCACTGATTTTTTTTGAAATTCTGGATTTAAGCTCCCATATAGAATAATAAAGTACTAAAAGCTTAGTCTTGAAAATTTGAAAAAGGGCACAGATCTAATTTTTGATCTAAACCATTATTGCATGTCCCCTTGAGACTTCCTAGGAGCTTCTTAAGAGAAAAAATTCAAATTTCTCTTGGAATGGCTCGATTAAAAAAAAACCGGACGGTTTTCCCACATTTGAGCCACATTTTTGCTCCCAAAGGGCCCCAGTTTGTATTTTAAGGACGAATTCGGACAATCGGAACTGAAACAGGTCTTAGTTTACTTATTAGAGTGCTATGTTCCAAATCTCAGCGATATAACTTCATAAAGTTCCCCAGAACTAAGCTTTAAAGATTGTGGCAGTCTATATTTAGATTTGGTGGTTTTCAGGTGGCAGAGACGATTTTCGACACGTCTACAGCGAAGAATATTGTTCCGGGAAGGAATTGAAATCGGCCATCAAGCTGGAATTCATTTACTGATAGTGTCTGAAAGTTAGAACTAAGCTCCAGTTCACTTTCGAATTTGGATTTCTCTCTTTCGATGGTCACATGACACCTCCATATATGGGCATTCGGGATTATTAGGAAGGTAACCATTTGGTTTTGAGTGATTTTAGACATTGCAATGATTTCGAGATGATATATCAATGTGATTAGTAATTTAGAGCTAAGCTCTAGAGTCTCTCGTTTAGAAGTTTCAAATTTGCATGTGTCATCAAAATTGGTCACATTCACACTACCATATAGGGCATTTTTGAAAACGGGGCGTCCTAGGCTCACAAAATGTATTATTTGCATATGGGAAACCATGTATGCTGATCATTTTTCACTAGTGCTATTTTAATTTATCTCCTTTCCTCTCCGAGTTACTATTTAGTTACGAATCCGTACCCTGAAGATCGCCGAAGGGCTATAACTTTTGCAATTTCCACTTTTTCCTAAAAAATTTTGTTGAGATGTGCAAAAATTTCCTCAAACTATCATATGTCTGAATATTGAAACGTTGTAAATACAATAAATAGTTATTTTAACGTGGGCAACACCTTCGGAGTTATAAAACCGAGTTTTAATATTAAATGCCGATCTTCTAAAACGGTCATAACTCTGGAAATAATGATCGGATCGATGAAAACCCAAGTCCCATCGAAAGATACCCTCCCTCCGCAGTATCTATGAAAATATTGTAAAAATTTGGACATTTCTAATAATGGGTGATTACAATGCGGAACCAGCGTTAAAGAGAACCTGTTTATGATGTATGTCTGCATCCAACTGAAGATCCCATTGTTCATTATCGGTAAGCCGGGGAGCTCAAAGTCCCTAGCCAGGTCCATCATAAACCATTCCATCAATGATGGTATCATGGTGGGAGGGAATAAGATCGCGGAGTACACTCATGTCTTCATGCAGTGCTACCAATGCAGTCAATACACCACTTCAAAGGAGATAGCAGATCTGTTTGACAAATGCCAGACCATTCAGAAGGCGGCAGCTGCTGACTCAGTTGCTTGTGTTGTGTTGGATGAGGTAGGCCTAGCTGAGGATTCACACAACCTACCATTGAAAGTACTGCACTCTCTGCTTGAAGACTCTGCTACCTCTGAGTTCGCACAGAGGGGACCCAACGTGGCTTTCATCGGTCTCTCCAACTGGGCTCTGGACCCCGCTAAAATGAACCGCGGCATTATGGTTCAGTTAGAAGACCCGTCTATCGAGGAGCTGGTTAACACTGCGCATGCCATCATAAAGCCATCTGGTCAGGTTGATGATGTCATCTCCGAGAGACTCAATGTATATGTCAGGAGCCTAGCTGAGGCGTATCTTACACTGTTACGAAAGCAGAATAAGTTTCTAGCACAAGATTATTTCGGTTTGAGAGACTTCTACAGTCTCATGAAGATGCTGTATAGTTTATGCAGGCAATACGATACTGCACTCAGCAGGCGTATTGTGATACACGCAGTGAAGAGGAACTTTGGAGGGATAACTAAATTTGAGGTACGTACGGTGTTCGACAAGTTTCTCAACGACCTAGACGATAGTGAGACAGGCCCTTTATCCGACCCTCTGTCTCTTATCAGCACTTCTCTAGCTCCTCCTATCCATGCAGAGACTACTGGAGGAGACTCTGCTTTTGATAGATCCCGTTATCTCCTATTGCTAACTGAGAATTATGTTGCTCTGGACATCCTATTTCAATCTGACATTCTGAATAAAGATACAAAGGTAATATTTGGGAGCAGTTTCCCTCTGGATAAGGAGAGCTTCAATATCTGTCATAATATCAATAGGATCAAGATCCATATGGAGTTAGGTGAAGTAGTTGTCCTAACTAACCTGTCTAATCTCTATGAGAGTCTCTATGAGCTGCTAAATCAGTTCTATGTCAGACTACTCGGGAAGTACTGGGTCACGATTGGCATCGGTTCCCAAAGGGTTGAGTGTCCGGTGGATCCTAACTTCAGACTTATCGTGATAGCGGATAAAACTACTGTTTATAAGCAATTCCCTCCTCCTCTTATTAATAGACTGGAGAAACACATTCTTACAAATTCTACAATCCTATCTGGTGATCCTATTGTCGAGGTAATTGTTTTTAAATTATCTTTGTGGATCGATAGTTATGTCTCTGTAATCGAAAGTACTCACAAGTACGAACGAAGTGAATGTTTCATTGGTTTTCAAGAAGATACGCCCTCTTTTGTTATATATTCATCAATAAGCAAACTGGGTTTCAGAGGAATAGAAGGGGAGAATGAAAATGTTATACTTGAAGCGTCTAAGCTAGAATTATTAAAATTAGCATCTCCTGACTCCATTCTGAGACTTCCCAGATCTAAGTTGAGTTCTGAAGCAGATTCTATTTCAGATCTATATTTTAGTTTTAAACTTTTCTGTTTATCTGATTATTTGCAGCATTTGTTCTACAAACAAACTCACAGTGGTGATTCTCCGAATATACAAATTTCTCCATTTTTTCCCTTCGTGACCACTCTTTCTCAGTTGCTAACTGAAACTGATATTTCTGAAATAATTAGAGTTCTGGAAGCGAACTGTAAAGTTCATTACAATATTTCAAACTTATATTTAAGTCAGTTTAAGACCGAGAAAGAATTTGTTTCTTGTATTCTTGAAGAAATCAGTTCCATCCCTCCTCATAAAGAAAATAGAAAAATTATATTAATTCAATGTGCAGACGGCAATGCCAACTCTGATCTTATTTCTTGTGCGAAGTACAAAGTTATGGAAATTGTCAGTGAACACAAAGCCAAGTTGAATTCTAACTTTTATTTCCTATTTATTGTGAGATTGTTGTTGGTAGTAGAACAGAACTGTAATTTCGCTGGATTCTGCGGTAATCCTTGGGACAGTGTTCACATCGATGAGCTGAGACCTCCCTGTCACAACTTGCTGCCTCCTCTTAACTCTCTTAAGCAAACCTCTGTAGCAGATATATTCAACTACAAATTCCAAATACAGGTATGTTGCATAGACGAGCCCTTCGGTCTCGGTCGCTTTGCGACGGATCGGTGCTATCACCTCAAGTTATCGGCTGATATGCGGCCTTACTTCTCACCCTTTCTGCCATGGAGGATGGTATACACATCTCTTTCTACCATTTTCCATAGTTTTAACTTGTTTACCTATAATACCCGTTGAAAGCTAACTTCTAGGTTCATTTTGAATGTTTATTAATTTGTTTACCTATTTTTGTAAATAACACCAACAAATATTCGTATTGTACATTTGTAAATGCGAAATTCGAAATCAGCATACTTGTTTATCTATATTAACATTTGAAAGTTTGTTTTCTTCTCAATGTTAAATGCGGTTTCTATTTCCCCATCACTTTATTATAATCTGGACAAACAAATAAACACACAAACACACAACAATCGAGTTTTAATTATTAGATTTAACCAAAATTATTTAATGTTAATACTGCCCCTATAATAACAAATTTGCCTATTAGCAAGCAGATTTCTTGCAAAATGCGACTTGTACGTATTATGCAAACACCAGTGTAGTTAATTATCAATCCTTTCACTAGGAGACGCCTTCTATTACCCAAGTTGAGGATTTGAACCTATTCAAGAGACAGAGACTGCTAGGCTGTGTGCAGGCCGCAGCCTCCAGACTAACCGATCCCTCTCAGCCCAACAACCAAAGGAATGCTAGGAGAATCCAGCTACTGGTCCAGCTCTTGTCTGATAAAACAAACATAGGTACAGTGAACCCTGTCATATTAGTAGACAATATAGGTGCAATACATAGGCGTAAAGTTTTGGAACTTATAATCAAAGATGGGGGGGCCCACTTGGGGGGTCTGGGGGGTGCCACTGGGAGGTTTGCTAAATATTTCCAGATTTGTTTCTTCAGAAACAAAATATGGATATATTGAGTAAACAAACGTGATTCTCACCCTCTATCATCCCTTGGTCGATCAAAAGGACCACTTTCATACAAAAATTTAATCCACCGAAAGGTCCGGGAGGTCGCTCCCAGTGACCCCCAGCACCCCAAACAGCAATATGGGGGGGGGGGGGGCCGCCCCCCCCCCCCAAAACCCCAAACTTGGCGCCTATGAGGTGTATGGGTATAATGCAATTGCATCAGCAGGTGGGAAAATCCCAGACAATTTGTATCAGATTTACACATAAAACAATGTTTACACTGTGTCAGCGACAAAAAAATCCGACAACTGACAAACCCCGATTTCCACTCAGTGATGTAGATTTGAAAATATTGAAAAAAAAACTAGGACTATTAGCTATTGGATACAAATACTAAATATTCAGATTTTTGTTTTCTTCAGAACTTATTTTGCAGAATGGCATGCACATACAGCGCTACCTCGATAATCCGAACTGGTCGGGACCAGTTAACCATGTTCTGATTAATTTAATGCTGAACTAATTTATGGAATAACATTGGGACCTGCCAGGCGTGTTGGTTAATCGAACTTGCTAAGTGTGCTATACTATAAATGCTTTCTCTAGATGTAGCTGATATCCTGTGCGATAAGATCTCACAGCTGCTCAGTCAGATATCTCTACCTGAGTACAGCAATGCCTGGTCTCTCCTCTCTTCTCTCAGAGCTGATAACCAGCCTGTATTCCCTACTGTCATGAAGACGCTCTCTCGCTACATTGACTCTGCTATAGAACCGATACTAGCCGGGCTATTGGGTGTTATTGATATTCATAACAACCTGGAGCTAGCCACCTCTCCTTGCACTGAAATACGACAACTCTGGAAGATTCTCTTTAAAGAGGACAGTTTGTTTGATTTCAGATCTCTCATTTCTCCTGAAATACTTTTATATTCAAAATCTTTTAACATGGAATATTCAAATAATATTCCAATATTCACTTCTAGCTTTCCATTCTTTCTGCATGTCTATCAACAGGTATCTCGTCTCTACAAGGAGCTCAACCAGTATATCGGTAAGTCAATGCATTCATTGATAATTAATGTATTCATTTGTCTGATTAATTAGTTACCTTTTACAAACTGCCTTACTGTCCCCTGTACGTATATACCAGCCTGAATTCCTCGCTTATATTTGTATATTGGCTTTAATATAAGTAAATAAGTACAGTACAACTTGTTAGTACGATTCCGTTAGTACGAACTCTATTTAAGTCCCCTTCAAAGCTTTTTCAATACAAATGATACTGGATAATACGAATTACTGATAAGCCGAACACATTTTGACAGTCCCCTGGTGTTTGTAAAATGTTAATATATCATTCTATATGTTGTTTACAGTAGAACCTGCATAAAAATGTCGGGTTGCCAATTGTCGGATTATACAGGCTCTAATGCATAGTCCGACCCTCATTGAGATAAGCAAAAAGTATCGGTTCTGCTGAATTCCGGATTATACGTAGAGGGTCGGATTATGCAGGTTCTACAGTATTTCTCAAAGTATGTGAATACTCTTTATCAGTGCTATATCCTAATAGAAGGGAAGTTTAAAATATTTTGAGAATATTACTAGTTGACCCTCTTTATATTTATTTAGGTAAGTATGATAATTGGAATCGATTTGAAGAGATTTTTGACGAGACATCTGTTGGAAAAGCGGTTAAATCGATTGATGTAAAGAACAAGTCAAATCCTTTCTGTCTCCACTATACATACTTAGAAAACTTTGTTAGACTACTAATTTCTCAAAATGAGGACCAGCTATACAAGGTAGTATTATTTACACTAGAGCAGTGGTTCCCAAACTTTTATAGTGCGTACCACTTCAACAAATATTAGAGTATCCGCTTATCATCATTGTATTGACCGTTATTTAAAAACACCTCCGAAATATGAACTATAGCAAAACACTCGTAAAATATACAGTATTATAATTACAATAATTAGAATATGACTGACAATTGGGTTAAAGTACAAATACGTAATGTTAAAAGATAATGTTTGTTCTTGACCATCGACATGGATACTTACAGTTCCAGGTAAGAAGGTATTGTATTTTCATAATATTTAAATTTGATATATTTGTGAAGTAAAATGAGATCCCTCCGAATACCACTAGATGGAGCACAGTTTGAGAACCACTGCACTAGCTGTATTATGAAGTCAGTTTGAATTGACTCTCTATGTTCCTAGGTGTCCTATGTATTGCTAGTGGTGGCTACATCTAATTACCGGAGAGACCTGAAGGAGATACGCTCTGCGTTAGACCCAGAGGCCGTGCCAGAGGTAACCATTCCTCTCATCCACATAGCTAATGAGGTGATACGTGAGAGAATAGCGTTTGTAAAGGAAGCCTTCTCTCTGGGATTCTCTCTCTCTCTCGAGCGTTCTACTTTACTAGATAAAGCTATGAGATATCCTATAGTGTGCTATAGGTTGAGAAATATAGACTTTGAGTTATTTAAGTCTATAATACAAAAGTGTTCGGAAAAAGTTTCAATTTTCCTAGAAAATACAAGTATTAATGCGATGGAAGCAATTGATTTTGTGTATAAATGTCAGTATTTGGTTGAAGAGAATCTGTCTCTGTTCTACAAGGATTTCAGTAAAGAACTCAATCCTTTAAGGTTGTTGTTTCTTAAATTTTAATTAATTTTACGGGAAAAGAAACGGATAAGAAAGTTTTTATTTGAACAACTACGTATTTGAAATTATCAATCGTAATATTTGTCAATAAACCAACATTATAATTGCGTTATACTTTTACAGTTCCTCTAAATTGAGCTCATTATTTGTGTGTTCGAAGGTAAATTGATAATCCCACTCTGTATCCTCATAGACGCAGTTGGTATGCAACACAGACAGTTATGTTATTTGCTACAAATATTATTGAATCAACTCAGTTGAGAGGCTCGTCGAATGTTCAAGATATGAAAAGGAGGATTCTCAATAAACTCCAAAAGGTAAGTACATCTGTGAGAATTGATTATTGTAATACTGAACAAACCTACACATCAATAGTTCAATAGTTATTATCGACGAGATTTTTTTTCTCTATTCAGAATTAGGTTGTGTTTGTACTTTATTTACGTTTAACTATTATTAATTATATAACTTATATGTAGACCGTCTATACCCATAGACGGCATGGGCTTTTGGTCTACAAAATTTATAGATGGTCTACAAATTTTTAGCTTAGTTTGTATGGTCTTTTTATAGGCCGTCTAGAAATAGACCGTCTACATATTAGGATGCTCATTATTAATTAGGTTGTCTCACACGAGGCTAACTTACAGTCTCTACAGACATTTGAAGGAATCTTAGACATACTGGTAGACATGGATAGACAGCTTAGGTAATTGTATATTTCTAATAACGTGTACTAATGGAGGTTTGGAGATTAAATTGCATTGTTTTATATATATTCTTAATTCTTACATACTTACAACATCATACTACAGTCGACTCCGCTTAATAGAGCCACCGGTTAATAGATTTCTCCACTTAATCGGGTCAAAGTAACCTGGTCCCGAGGTGACTCTATTAAGCGGAGTCGACTATCTTTTTAAGTTACAATACATACTAGACGAAACTTATTTTTTGTTCAATTTATACATATTTTTTAAAGTTTAAAGTTAAATAAACTAACATTTTATTAAATGAGCCAATGAGGGCATTCACTATCTCTTGATATCCCCTGAGGGGTTGAAACTAAATTTCGGAAGTCAACTGTATATACGTATTTACATATGTCGATAATAATAAACGGTTTACTGTGAAAGCTAACATTTTTGACAGGTACTATATCAATTGCTTTATCTATCATACAATATAATATTTTACCTTCGAAATAGATTAGTTAATAGGAACACGCCTATATAAATGCATGCAAGTCCGGATAATTGAAACAAATTTGACTGTCCCCCTTGTTCGTATTAACGAGAGTATACTGTTGCTTTATCCTTCAGGTGTATAAGACTAATAAGCTATACGGGTTATGCGTTATACTGGAGGGATAATTCACTTATTTTACAAATTGCTAATTTATACTTATGCCGTCAACTCTCGTTATACGAAGTGCTTGGGACTAAAGTTATACGCAAGTTATGTCTTATCTAAGTTATATCCTAAGTTATATGCGTTATAAGCGGATAATAATTAATGCATTTTGTGCTCTGGGGGAAATTTCCAGATCGTTATATCTGACTTGGTTCTAACGGGAGTATACTGTACTGTGTTAATTTTGTTACTAAATTTCCATAAATCAATATATTTAAACCCTCGCCTGGCTAGGAATGTGATTTTGAACTCGAAAACTCGAAAAACTCGAAAACTTTGCAATATACCCCTATATAATTTATGCCGGTTATAAGAACATCATATGCAGTTCCCGACGATGTTCTTATAACCGGCATCCACTGTACATATTTTATAGGAAGCGCAATGAAGATAATATTGAACTGACTTCAGTAGTTGTAAAAATGGAAGTAGACAGGTAATATCAATACTTAGTGATACGTGATACTTAACAAACACTGATAAATAATAATCACTGGATTTTGTAGAAAACGAACTATAGACTTATTTCAGACTCAAATGACACTATTCTTCCAGCAGTTCTTTACAAGAATTGTATTTGCAGAATTTACTGGTATTCCTGAAGATCTGCTTAGCACTCTAATAGCGTTCTCTCTCAACACACAAGTTAAACAAGATGCCTCTACACCCAGTAGTAGCAGATTATTCCAAAAATCTGACTTGTACACGCCTGAACTTCGTTCTATCATACTTGAACTCCTGTTTAGAGAAGGGTTAGTTTCAATAAATTTCGCGGCCTTAATTTGTTAATTCAACTTAATTGTACGAACCCTTCGGTCGGTCGATTTTTTGGTTCGTTCATTCCTAATATTTCGCTTAGAAAACTAATAAACTCTTGACAAATTACACCTATAGTACGTATACTTATTCTAACTGCTTCTCTATGTCGTATGGTATTTTCAATTAATTTCGGACAAACACACACACAAGAACAATTGTGTTTTTAATACAGTAGTAAACTTCTTTAGTATGAACACCAAGGGGACCGTAAAAATGCGTTCGCCTTATCCGGAATTCATATTAACCAATATCATTTATATTGAAAAAATCCAAAATTGCAGCCTGTGCCGACGCATGTTCCTTTGGTGGCACTATATTTTTGTGGTTGTTTATTGATAGTGCCTCCAAAGGAACAGGCTGCAATTTTGGATTTTTTTGCGACATGTCATCATCACTATGAAGGTGTTAAATTATTTCAGAAAGGTGTTTCAGAAGGTATCGACCCTTAGAGTGGTGGAATTTTCCTATTTAGTTCACTTCATTTTAGAGATATTCAAGTTCAGTAGAATATAATAAGTGATGACTCAGGATTTTTTATGTCTGTGTTGGGTGATCAGCCAAAACCAACGAACCCATTTAAATTATATAATTCACAAAATTGTGAAAACACATTTTTTCACGATGTCATCAATACCTCAAGGTGTCAAGACACATTTGTAGAGGTGCTACGTGGCATAAGGATCAATTGATAAATTGGAAGAATGTCTCTATCACCTATAATCTCTAAGATTAATTCTATTTATCAAATCAGTATAAATAATTATTAATTTATTAATAATTAAACACCATTATTATGTACAGCAAAATAAATGAAGTTCAATTATTTGCAATTATTATTAATTTAATTTCACTATCATATTTGTATTCTGCGCACTCGATAATCCCAATAATCTAATTGGAACCGTCTCTATAATTTAAACAAAGAGCGAATTAATTAGAATTAGATATGTCAGTGTATCCATTGTGCAAGAATATTCTCGCAGGAGTAAATATAACCACATAATCTGTCGTTGTTATGGAATGTAAAATCTCGGTTTTCAATTGGAAAATAGAAGCCTACTCGATCTCACAAGTTGAATCAATTTAATAATCACAAGTTGAAACAATAGAATTAGATTTAACACTTTCAATTGAACTGAAGTGTTAGTAAACAAAGGAAATTTGCAACTCTATTGTGCCACTAACGAAACACAATTTAAAAATTCGTGCACTGTGAAAAGGTGTAGAATTTAATTCTCTATCGAATGCATTTAAATTAAATATTCGCGCACTATTTATTGTTCTTTTTCTAACAATTTAAACAGTTGCAAAAATGTGCCCAAAAATTTGTAATTAAAAATCGTGACCCCAGGTGCACATCTGTAACCCATGAGACACCTGTCCTGAATATTTCAGTTCTTAGTTAATAATTATTACTATAACTAACTCTGTTCTGTGGAGAGGATACGGATAAATATTAATAATAAAAAATCCAAAATTGCAGCTGTGCCGACGCATGTCCCTTTGGTGGCACTATATTTTGGTGGTTGGTTTATTGATAGTGCCTCCAAAGGAACATGCTGTCGGCACAGCTGCAATTTTGGATTTTTTTTTGCGACATGTCATCATCACTATGAAGGTGTTAAATTATTTCAGAAAGGTGTTTCAGAAGGCATCGACCCTTAGAGTGGTGGAATTTTCCCATTTAGTTCACTTCATTTTAGAGATATTCAAGTTCAGTAGAATATAATAAGTGATGACTCAGGATTTTTTATGTCTGTGTTGGGTGATCAGCCAAAACCAACCAACCCATTTAAATTATATAATTCACAAAATTGTGAAACCACATTTTTTCACGATGTCATCAACACCTCAAGGTGTCAAGACACATTTGTAGAGGTGCTACGTGGCATAAGGATCAATTGATAAATTGGAAGAATGTCTCTATCTTCTATAATCTCTGAGATTTATGATATTTAATTAATTAGTATAAATAACTATTAATATTATTTATAATATAACACCAATTTCAATGTCAACTTACAATTATTAAGTTAAATTATTTTGTCATAAATAATAAATTAATTAATTTGGCTATCAAATTTCAATTCCGCACCCTCGATAACCCCTAGTAAACAAATTGGAAGCATCTATATAAGTCATATACTGACTGAATTAATTAGAATTAATTACGTCAGTATATTTATAGGGCAACAGTATTCCTGCAGTAAATATATTCACTTACTCTGTCGTTGTTAAGGAATGTAAAATCTTAGTTTTCAATTAGAAAATAGAAGCCTACTCGATCTCACAAGTTGAATCAATATAATTATTGCAAGTTGAAACAATAGAATTATAATTAACACTTTCATTTTTGAACTGAAGTGTTAGTAAACAAAGGGAATTTGCAACTCGATTGTGGCACAAACGAAACCCAATTTAAAAATTCGTGCACTGTGAAAAGGTGTAGAATTTAATTCTCTATCGAATGCATATAAAGTGAATTTTCCCGCACTATTTATTGTTCCTTTTCTAACATTGAATAGGTGTAAAAATGTGTCCAAAAAAATGTAATAATAAATCGTGACCCCAGGTGCACATCTGTAACCCATGAGATGAGACACCTATCCTGAAAATTTGGGCTCTTAGTTGATAAAACTCGGTTCTGTGGAGTGGATACGGAAGAATAACTAACCAAAGCACTAAGACCAATACTGGGCCAATATACGTACTATAGTATAGTCGGCACAGTAAAAAGCTTTGAAGGGGACTGTTCATATTTACCCAAATTTCGTATTAACCGTGTGTACTAACGAGGTTATACTACTGTAAATAATAATCTTATTGGTTTGTTATTAATTGCTTTAGATTAGGAAGAATCTGGAAGCAACTAGAACCACAAATGAGTGATATTTACCCGAGAGTGGCTCTCACTAAATCAACAGAATATGATCTGACAGTAATTATTGTGCTACATAGTTTAGAGGTTAGTATTACATTTTATTATTATTGTAGTAGAACGTGTCTTGTCGTTGAGATTAACAAATCATCTAACGGGACTTATTTATTAGAAACATTAGTATACTATTGATGAGTAAAGCGAGACTATTTAGTGTTGTGTTATCCGTCATGAAGAGATCTAGAAGCGCTTACAAACTTTCTGCTTACGACGGATGAATTATAAATTAATACTTACCAAATACCAACCTATATAGTATACTCAAGCAAATAAACAAACAGTACAGTAGAATCTCGTTAGTACGAACATGGTTATTAAAATTCCGGTTAGTACGAACAATATTTCAGTCCCCTTCAAAGCCTTTTCAATACAAATGAAATGATATTGGTTAATAATCATTCCGGATAAGGGGAACGCATTTTACGGTCCCCCCGTGTTCATACTAACGAGGTTCTACTGTAATTACAAATACTATCTCTCCTATAGAATACTCACCATCAGCGCTTGGCAGAGCATCTGACAGCAGATGAGAAGTTGCACTATATTTATAACCTCCTGCAAGAAGATTCCCTGTATACTCCCTTTAGGCACAAGAGCAATATTGTTTCCCATAGCTTGCTTGAGTCTGTGGCTGTTCTTAGATTCTGTGTTACCTGGTTAGTGAAGTGGTACTCTGCTGTTGAATTTAAAACAAGTTACATGCATTCAGTAACCACTGTACAAGTAAAGAAAAACCTCAGTAATACAGGGTTGTATAATTGTTTGCATCTGATTGATAAGAATATTGAGAGTTATTCTCTGGACTATACCGTGCTGCTATTCTTCTTGAAGACTCTCTACTTCCGAACTGGATTCGGAGACGTTCTTGCTCACTCTCGATACCGGAAGTATAAGTCGAAGATAATTCTTGAAAAACAGGAGAATATGGTAGGTAATTGGTAGAAATTAACTTCTCGGAAAATCCGGGAATTTATTTAGCTTAAAATCACACAAAAATTTGTTGAGAAACTTCTCATTATAGTATATGGATCAATACCAAAGATATACTGTATCTATTATCAGTAAATTCAAATTTTACAGAAAATTACAGTATAAATGCTTCAATGAGTTGGATTAATGCTGGCCACACTGATTAACTGAGTAATATTATTTTAATTGTACTGTTTATTAGAGCTCGTATTTGGATATATTCTATGGATTTGATCCTAAGTACGAAGAAATGCTGGAGTCTCTCGGTAACAATGAACGCAGTACTAACAATCTGAAGAATAAGGTATGCGCTCTATAATGTTAGATGCGTTTGTTATTCTTGATCAGCTGTTCCAACATTGTATAACATTATTATTTATTTGTCTTAGATTAAAAGGAAGACTTTCGATCAAAGTTTGTTATTCGCGATATTTAGCAAGTCGTTTACTCACTACATGACAGCAAATAAATCAAAAAAACAAGTCACGAAACGGAGTTCGAATACAAGGCCAGGATCCACATCTGCTCCTGTAAGTTAAAGGAATTATCTTAGAAAACTATACATTAGAACCTCGTTAGTACGAACACCAAGAGACCGTCAAATTGCGTTCGCCTTAACCGGAATCGTATTAACCATTATCAATTGTTGAAAAGTTTGAAGGGGACTGAAATAGTGTTGGTATTAACCTGAGTTTCGTATTAACCGTGTTCATACTAACGATGTTATACTGTACTTTAACAAGTAATGACGTTTTATCACAGGACAGCACTGTTGCATTACAAAAGAGAAATCACCTTCTCCCGTCTGAACTCCAGACGCTAGCTGATGGCATCTCTCAGAACAAATTCCTTAACATGAGTCAATTCGATATTTCTCATTATACTCACCAGAACACAGTGTTAATAGCAGGTCTGCTCTGTCATATTGCTGTGCTACTACACCATGCAAAGGACAATAAATTCCTAAAACCTTTGACACTCATTCACTACGATCCGTCAGCTCTTAGGGGCAAATACCTCCCAGCTGTTCCTCACTATATTCCATCCGTTCCGAGACAGTCTCCAGCTAAGAAATACAGCGAGACTGTTCAGCTTACAAGAGAGGTATATACAGGCTTTCATCAGGCAATTTTTTGTATAAAACTATGTCTAGTCAATAGTCATGACTAGATCTTTTCGTTTTGGAATGTTATGCCGACCATTTTGAGATTAATCAGCCAAAATTTGGCCCACTTCAGTCATATAGATACTATTGGTGTCTGGATGATATACTTCCTATACTAGTAGGATTGCTTTATTTGCTTCTCTAGGCTTTTGGGTCAACATTTAGAACTTCCTCGCTGATTAACGTACAACAAGTTGATGCAATGCATATTCTGGGAGACCCATTAGAACGTACAGGTGCTCCGACAGGAATAAGGTAACTCATAATACTGTATCGAAGTGGTTCCCAATCTGGGGTTCACTCACTGCATAAGGGTCCAGGGGATCTTTAAATTGTATTACAGGCAATGGAAGGGGTCCACATTTTGTTTGGTATTAGCTATAAGGAGTCCACGGTCGAAATAATTTGGGAATCGCTACAGTATTGTATGTCTCTTATTAATTATATTCTCTAACTATCCAGGAGACTATCTGCCCTATCAGTAGCACTACTGCGTGCTCTCATGCACAGCATATTCACATACACACTGCAGACTAGCCATATGCTGCATCCTACCAGAGTAACACCGCTAGTAGAA
Source organism: Hexactinellida sp. DTS-2022 (assembly GCA_028753945.1). NCBI lineage: Eukaryota > Metazoa > Porifera > Hexactinellida > Hexactinellida sp. DTS-2022. The sequence continues at coordinate 12,198,263 of JAPNXP010000001.1, forward strand.
CTTACAGGGAATCACACCTATTCGGAGTACTTCTTCCTGCATCTAATTCAGGACATCACGGATCTTACTACAATCTCTAATAAGACGTTTGAAGAAGCAGTGCTCATTATACACACTCTAATCGACCAGCTAATCGATAAACGTAAGTGCTAACTGTTAATTTGGCATATTAGCTTTGAGACAATAGCAATTAGCAGATGTACCATAACGGCTAGTTTCCAATATTAGATTTCATATACAAATGCATTTGAAACAACATACAAACAAAACAACATACAAACAAAACAACAAACAAACAAAACAACAAACAAACAAACAGACAAACAAACAAACAAACAAACAAACAAAGAAACACAGACAGCACAGACAACAAACAAACAGACAGACAGACAACAAACAAACGCATACAGACACCCTCGCTACCCGTACGGGAGACTCAAAATATGTTACTAAACATGTGGAAAGATCTTAAATGCTTCTATTTTACTATGGAAGTACAGTGGAGTTCGGTTAATAACAACCCGTGTTTTTCCACTTAATCTGGTTGTTAATAGGGGAAGTTACTAATAGGGGAATTAAATTAGCAGTATTATCACGCTTGGGACCCGAAAAGCGGCTGGTAATAAAGCAATATGTAGCAAATAGGGGAGTGCTAATAAGCAAACTCCACTGTATAACTAATAACTTATATCCAGACAAGTATTGTAAGTACACTAGGTATTTTGTTCTGATTAAAGGTTTGGATAACTTTGGTTCGAATTATCGAGGTTCTCATTTTATAGATGCCTATATAAATGTATTACTTCAATAATCCGAACAGAAATTTTGAAATAGAACGCCGCTGTTCGGATTAGCGAGTGTCTCCTGTATATACTAATATCAGTTAAATTTGAGACTAATTACCTGTTTACTCAATTTTAATTCTATTATTTTAGCTGAAGGAGGTCCAACAAGCTTAACAACTGAGGATGATCTTGAAGTATGGGAACATAAATTTGAAAAGAGTTATGTATTGCGCCATTCCGCATTAAATGATCAGTCGTTAAGGGTTATGATGAGAATAGTATTAACTAAATCTGAACATAGTGACATCACTCTGTTAAGGTCAGTTTTGTACTGTGAATATCTTCTCTTATAATGTGTAATGGGTTTATAATTTAATTGCATTATTCAAATGTAAAAATTGGTTCAAGTCTTACCTCAATTTTTCCAAACATTGTTCGATATATAGTGGTGTTCGCGTAATAGCGTTGCTAATAGGCGAACTTGCTACTAGAGGAACATAATTAGTATTAAATACTCGTTTGAGGACTGAAAATATCTTCCTAATAGAGCAATTCCTATTAGGCGAAAACTACTGTAAATTTAGACGATTACCGGTATTAAATATTCCGCAAACCAGTGGAAATATGAAAGGTAACCAGGGAGACCGCACTTCTACTCTATGGTTTATATACAGATCAGAGACGGAACCGGTCGAGATCTCTATATGATCTATTCGATATCATAATCTCATAATTTGTTTTGATTGAATCTGGCTCCAATACCCCTTGAGAGCTTAGTAGTCTCAAAGGAGGCTTCCTTAAATGGTCTATGGCCATAATATTTATTCCTAAATTATATGACATGACACTACAGTAGATTCTTATTCTATTATTATAAATTATTGCTAGCTATGATTGACCGGTCGACCGGCCGGCCGGGTCAGGTCGGGTCAAATTTCCAACTGCACCGGTCGGGTCGGATCATGAAAATCCCGACCGGTTCCATCTCTGATACAGATAGCATTTCTTTTGAATAAAGAACTGGATTTCTACAAGACAAACTTCCATATGGTTTATTATGGTCCCAAATTAACAACTTAAATAGGGTTTGTATTAAGTTGAGTTCGCTTATTTTGAAATCTCGCTATTATGAACACGATTTTTGGTCCCTTGGCCTAGTGGTCATATAAAATAACTTGACTGTATTTACTGTTTGTGTAGAAGTTTTTACGAAGAGGAAGAAAGAGACTTGACCTCCAGACTATGGAGACACAGAAATATAATTGGTTACGAGCATCTCCTGCAAGTATTCAGCTGTCAGATCGTTTCCACTAAATATCCGCTTTTGGATAAATTCATCAACGAACAACCTCTCCTATCAGTTACTAAGTATATCCCTGAATTTGTAAGCTTACAAGTTAAGTTAGTTCAGAAGAGTGTCTCGTATTATAAGGACAAGAAGGTAAAGGACTTATACATAGCAGATTTTCTCGAATTCATCCAGAGAGGTTTGTTATTATTAAAATTAATTAATTACGTAACTTGAATATGCGTCGGGTTTATATAAATGGCATTTGTATGATACAATATATAGCCATTAATTAATAACGGAAATGTAATTAAAGTGATTTAGGCAATTACGGTATATTTATTGCTACTACAACTATTAGAATCCATCTAAATACTATTTTCTGGAATTTTCAAAAAAAATAGTGGGTAAATTTGTCCCTTTAAAATACTTATTCGGGAAATACGACATTCTATTTTCTACAGAAGATAGCTGTGACTACCAGGAATATCTGAGAGAGTTCACAAGTTTAAGAATTGCCTGCTTCCAATTAATAAAGGAAAGACATAGATTAGAAGCTTGCTATCCCAATGTGTCTGGTATATACTATGATTTTACGAATACTAATACATTGGTTTCTCAATTGGTTTCAACCTCGCAGCAGAGTGTGGGTGTTCTGACCTCAACTATTCAATTGCTAGTGAAAATACACAACTCGTTCATAGATAAATATATAGAGACCTTTCCCAAGAAACAGTCCAGGTAGGTATATCTATATATATAAGGAGCTGTGTATCATACCTGCTAAGATTAGTTTAAATCACTCTAATCTTGCGCTACACTGCTAAATACGTACAGTATAACCTTTTTAAAACGAACATGGTTAATTAATACAAAATTCCGGTTAATACATAATACGATTACGAACACTATTTCAGGCCCTACAAAGCCTTTTCAAACAAATGATACTGGTTAATACAAATGCCAGATATTTTGAGTCCCCTTTTGTTCGAACTAAGAGTTTCTACTGTATACCTAATATACCCTTGTTGACCATTATTTGATTAATATTATCCCTTCCACCTAACTATACTTAGGTCTAAAAGCACCATTCCTCTCTCACTCGTTACTTCTCACCATCTCATCAACTACCAAGCTCATTTAGAGAATCTGATATTCTCAAATGCCAGCCATTCCTATCAGATTGGAGAAGGGACACTAATTACGTACGATTTTAAGGGAATAGAGAATGACTTTGTCAATCGCTTTATGCTCAACAAGCTCTCTATTCAAAATGATTTGAAAACTGAACACTCAGAGGGGAAACTCCTCACTCACCTTAAGAGACTGCAGTTTAACATCCCGCAAGTAAGGACCGCAACTTAAATACAGTAGAACATCGTTAGTACGAGACTCCGGTTTATACGAACACTATTTCAGCCCCTTTCAAAGCTTTTTCAATACAAACGTTCGTGTTAGACAATATGCACACAATTAACGGACGCTTCGCGGCCTTACCCTCCTCAAAATATAATCTATAATAATGAAGTTAAACTTGTGGCTTGCAAATTACACGTACTTGATCCATTTCAGTTTATTGCTATTTTGTAGCCAAATGTCAACAAATTAATTTTAATGCTATTTACTAATAAGCCCTAGATTTACCTTCCGCATTTATACGTAAGTTGTTTGATTATTAATTCGCTGCATTATTCCTAGGAAACCACCGGGATCCCGGTTTGAGTCCCGGTCCGGTAATATTCGTATTTTCACGGGAATAGGCTATTCAAATTTCTTAATTGAATGAATGAACCTCATTATCCTGAATTACTGTACTCAGTATTTATGAAATGGAAGATTATATATATTCTAAAAGCGATATTATTAAAATTTTCTAGGTTTCGACTCTCCTTAAGTCTCATCAGTAGTTCGGATTAGAACTATACCTAGAGAAGACAAGACATACGCACACACATACAAACACGAAAAACATAGTTACAGTACTAACATTTCTAATAATTGAATGAATATAAATTCTGCAATATAATGAATAATAGGAGAAGTAAAATGAATATTTTTGTAGACAAAAAAGCATGAATATAGTATAGAAGTATAAATACGTATATGGATAATAATAAACAGATAAGGGAAAGAAATGAATGAAAATAAAGAGAAGTTTATAATATTTATGAACGAAGTAGAATATAACTAATGAAGAAACAGTGAAAAATAATATCTAAGGGATAACTTATATAAAAATACTTTTTTTGTGAGTTTCAATTTTTTATCTTTTTTTTATGGGTTTTTTGTTTATATTAAGTTTTTTTCTTGTTTTTGTTTTATTATAATTTTTATGAGTTTTTTTGTTACAATACTATACTAACACATATACATAAACTGAACTAAGTTAGCACTTACCACAATTCCAATCATCTACAGGCAGATCTTCATCTTCTATCCCGAGGCACAGCAGGTGAAACCACTTAGCACACTCCGCACATTGAACCCATAGAATATCTCCGGCTGGTAAAGCTATACCGAGTCCGATACCTACAATACCTTCGTCCTCGGTATAACCGCAGATCTCACAGCTGTCTGTAACTTCTACAGCTAATGTTGTAGTTGGAGATATAGGGTTGTCTTGTTCACCGTCACTTCACATCTGCTTGAGTTGCTGCACTTGTTGTCGGGGCAGGTGTTACTTCTTCAGCGTCGGTCTCTACATCTGGTTGGGCTGATGTGTACTTTCCGGAATCATATCCTTGCCCATGTTTTCTAACCTGACTCTTTACATTCTTTCCCTGTCGCTGCTTTTTCGCAAACCTTCGCTGCTGATTACGGATGATATTAGCACTACGAATTATCCTCTCCTTATCAAGCTTGCTGAAGGTCTCCGACAAATATGCCCCAGGTGTTATTCCGACTGCTTCGAAAACTTCCTTGATTCCCTGATATCCGTAGTTGAATTGTATTACAGCTAGTGCAGATCCCAAACCAACTGCTTCTTTCTTCGGTACGATGTCAAATAGCACACTGTGTATAGCCTCATTGTTATTGGCTGTCAGAGATGTCTTGATCTTATCAATGAACCCCGGTGTGGCTAACTTGTATTCTTCATAGATCTCTAATACTATGTTTACCGCTTCCTCAGATAGATAATAAGGATGGTGGGGAAGAGGTTTCTTGTCAAACTTGGCTGATTGGTATTGGCACCAGCTGTGTTCTTCGAAGGGGCAGAATCGGTGGTATTCTTCCGCGTTGTTGTCGTTTGTCCCGAGATGGTAGGGTATAACCATGACAGCTTGTATAATGGCGTTTGTATCTCCCTTGTTTCGTTGTACTGCCAGACGGTAGTAGCTAGCTATCTGGCCGCATACAGCGTCTGAGAGGTGTTTAATCTCAACGCATGTAGAAGTACTCTTACTATCTTCCCGACTCTTAGAGACTTTCCTTACAGTTCCTGCAATCTCCTGTTCTAGCATTTTTCCAGCCTCTTTCCTACTCTGCCCCTTCTTCATCAGTTCTTTCGAGTGCACTTTTTCAGAAGCTTTCAGCCCCAATTCTTGCTTCTTGCTGAGATTAGTCTTCATCCTCTTGAGGACATGGCTGAGACACTCCAGCCTCCCGATCTCTAAGTCAATGCCCAAGCTGTTATAGATATCAGCGTCCTTTAGGGATGCATCGGTCTTGTTATCCCCGTCAGAAACTACCCCAGTGAATACTACCCCTCGGTCATACGCCTGTCGTACTACGATAGGAGCTAACAAGGATTCTAGGTGAACTGATGCATACTCGGAATATTTAGCAGGACAAGTGCTTTGATGTTCGAGAAACCAGTTGTGGTGTTCTTCTTCAGAGATCTGGTTCTCTCTCAACTTGTTGGCATACATGTTGCACTGTCTGCAGTTGTTACACGCGACATCGTAAGCTAGTACCTTCCCGGTGTCTACTGAAATGGCTGCAGCGAAGCAGTACGGGCTGTAGCCTCCTCCGCCTTTCTTAGATCTGATCTGGTAAGCACCGTCATAGGAGACCACAGCATGCACACAGTTGGTTAGAGGGTTGATGCCAAGGATAGTTTCTAAACCGATCTTCGCTTTCATCATAGAATTGTTGGCAACGTACTCACTGGCAATTAGGAGATCTTTCTGGATTCGTTGGAAGGAGGGACCTGTTGGTGGCGGTGGCAGGTTCATGCAGGCGTGGTACAAACGCAGGTTCGGTTCTCCCATTCCGACAAGTCGGCCTCCCAGCACACTGCTGTACATCATTTCATTTCGTTTTGAAATCTTCTTCTCTCCTAGCTGGATGCTTGATCTGAAGTAGCCACTCACACTCCAGAAAGTTCGGTTGGTAAGACACTGCTTACAGCGGAACATCAGCTGCGTGGCACAGGACAAGTGGTAAGGTTTTTGGTACAACTCTAGTGTACCAAGCTGGCAATTCCTGCACACGGCTACTTCACCTAGAATGGAAACAAAAGACTCTACATTTATAATAACATTACCTGTCACAGGAATAACATCTATAGCCTCCACTTTTCCTTCGGGACTCCGGACCCTGATGTTTTGCTTGGTTGGTAGAAATGAGGAATCCGGCAAGTCCAACTTTCGTGATGCGGCGGTGTCTATTGAGCTGTGCGGAACTCGTACGGACTCGGTTGTTGTTCCCACTTTCAAAAATTTCTTTGTGGCGATCTCTTTTTTGGTCTTTGTGTATTGGTTTCCTTGGAATCGAAGTCTCTTCCTCTTAGGTTTCCTTATCCGCGGCGATTTGGATGGTATTGGTGTCGCAAATGTGAAGTCTCCTAACGATTGACTAAGAGAGGGTGTTATTGGAATCCCCACACTGGACAGGCTCATCTGCGAGCAACTAGTTTCCGGTACCATATCATCACTATCACTGCTGGACGGGGGTCTATAAGTGGTATCTCTACTGGCCATGAGTTGTAATATAGTTCTAGTTTGTAGTTAGCAATTGATAAAATGAAAAAAGGTCAAGGGGTCTATTATAATTGGCGATTTTAGACAGACACAAATTATTATAACCAGCGGATCTCCGGTCAGTCCAGCAACAAGACAAATTGGTGGGCTAAGCAAGAGCACTATTTTCAATTGAAAACAGCTCATATATATAGATTCTACTTGAATAAGTTGAATATTATAATGTGGTTCTATAAGAAAAACTAAATATTTTGAATTTTGCTATGGGTTGTTATTATATTGTATAGTAATAAATCGTTTACAAATTTCTAGGGCTGAAACGAATATGCCGAATATTCGAATATTCGTTCGAAATGATTGAACGAATATTCGTTCGTTTACAAACGAATATTCGTTTCGAAACGAATATTCGTTTGGACGAATATTAGATTGAAACGGATATTTGTTGACTACTTTTGGACAACAACATGACTTTTGTTTAGCTTGGAGAGATCGTAAATATAAATTCCTACCTAAACTAGCTGATTATTAGCTAACTTGTGTATAATACACTTGGTAACTATTATTAAACCATTTTAACACTAACAAAAACCTATTTTCCAATCTGTTTTGTGTCTAGAAAATGATTTAATGCTTAGCAATCCAAACGAACGAATATTCGAATATTCGTTCGTTTAGAAAAAGGTTCGTTCGTTACATTTCGAATATTCGTTTCAGCTCTACAAATTTCATTATTACTCTATAAAATTGTCAAATTTTACATTTTGGAGTTTTGAGTTACAAACATTATCCCTTATGTCATGCGATTCCTATTCAACTTGTTATATCTGTTGTGAATTCGTAGCAGTGAATTTCATTTCCATCTTCGGAGTTAGATCACTGTTCTTCTTCCAATAATTCCTCGTTCCCAACCTGGGGTCCGTGGGCCCCTTGGGGGTCTACGGACGGCAGTAGGGGGTCCACAAGATCTCAAAATTTGTATTACTGTCAATGGGAGGGGTCCACAGAATGTCTAATATTTGCTTAGGAGTCCACGGTTGAATAAGGTTGGGAATCGCTGAGCTAACCCATGAATTAAAAATTAATTATTATTACAGGAAAAGCTCTCAGAAGACAGTTGGAGTTGCATAAAAGCAGAGCTAATCAATCCACATGACATTACAGAAGTACTTACGCTGCTGGAGTTAGTTATTAACTTCGCATCCTTTGGGAAAGAGAGGCCTCAGAGACCAATCAAGTCTTACATGCACGAGGTGCTCAAGTACCCAAGCAGCAAAGGTCTTGTCAGCAACAAGGTTACCTCTTAGTCAGAGATGCAGCAGTCCGGACAAACCGCGGTCCAGACTGAAACCGGGCCGACCGACCAGGCTTTCATACAGGAAAAATTTCTTCGCGCCTAGATTAAGTTTGAGCTCGATTGCTAGCTAGAAAATTGAAACAAAAATAATACCAATATAATTCTTTAACGTATACTCAGACCGGTCCGATATTTAAGTGTGCAGTCTGGACCGTCCAGAAAAATTCGCTGACGATCCGGTTTGTATAATTGCCGGACCGCTGCATCCATGCTGCTAATACATTATTCTTGTTCAGGAGTATATTATCCGTGTGTCTGTCTCTGTAGGCTGATGATGCGTGCTCTCTGAAGCATCTCCTGCATCTCTGGAACAGTCTGTCCGTACACAGAGCTAAACTCGGTTTCCATCAGGTAACTATGCTATTTATAGCATATTCCGATAAATTGGGATTTGTTAGTCAACATACTTTCAAACTTTGCAAAGATTCCCTGTGTATAGCTAAATCCCTGGATTTTCCTGGATTTCTGATTTTTCTGGATCAATCGGTTTAATCGGATTTCCATTGTTCATTAAATACGTGAAAATGGAAGTATTAAAGAATTTAAAGTTTACATTACACTTTTTCGAGTTATCTCATGAAGAATAAGTTATCACTAGTATACTCATAATATATTTTGATTGAAAAACCCTCAAGCAAACTACAGCCCACAGAGCATCTAATTAATTACTTATAAGTTTACTATGCTGTCTAGTATAGCATCAAATAACTTTCTAATATAGCTCACACATGTGCCTTCATGCTACACAACAGGATTGGATACAACTCAAATTGGTGCTTTAATGCATGGGATTAAGAATAGAACTATTAATGATGTACTCGCTATACTGTATGACTTTATTCTATTCTGTTTGAGTGGCCAGCAGGATCAAGCTACTCCTCTTCCTAATGAAAAGTAAGTACAGTAGAACATCCTTAGTACGAACTTATACGAAATTCCGGTTATTATGAACTCTATTTCAGTCCCCTTAAAAGCCATTTCTGTACTAATGACACCAGGGCCGCATTAAGAGTAGTCTGGGCCCTGGTGCTGTCCAAAATTTCAGGGCCCCTATTTGTCTTACACTCTCTAGAGGCACGCTATGCGGGGCCCCTAATGGGCTCCCTGGGCCCTGGTGCTGCAGCACCCATAGCCCCCCCCCCCTTAATGCGGCCTTGAATGACACCAGTGTATTATACAGCCATTTGTAAATGCGTCTTAATTCTGGTCTAATCCAATATTAATACTGTACTTCTAAATCACACATTAATCTTACGGTATAGGAGAGGATTCCAAATTTTCGCGCTCCTAAATTCAAATTTTCAAAAAATCATGTCCAAAACAGGGTTTCACCCAGAAGTATGCAACGCGCCTGGAGGCGCATAAATTTGGATGGAAATTTTTCTAGGCGCGAAAATCGAGGGATGCTCCCATAGACTTAATTCAAAATGAATAATTTAGGCGCGTGTGAGCGAGCTCAAACAAAATTTAGGCGCACGGGAAATTTAGTCTGGATGAAAGCCTGCTCCAAAAGGAGCGTCTCGCGCTCCTGAATAATTCCTTGAATGACACCGGTTAATACGCATTCTGTATAAGGCGAACGCATTTGACTGTTTACTAACGAGGTTTCACTCTACTACATAGCGTTTATATAAGTTTATACTACCTGCTCCATGAATGACTGAGTGTAACTATTTAGGTTACAAGACAGTCTACTCAATTTCTCTAACTCTAATTTGTTCCTCACTCAAGCAAACCCAATTGACTATAAACTAATTCCTGGAAATATACTAGTCGCTCACACAGTGAGTACATGGACACAATTAATTCTGCACTCCAAAGCTTTGCATGTGTAATTAACTATTTCAAGGATTTTAATGTACGTATTATTGTTGTTAACATTTGTATTTTTCAATTTTTGAGCTTATTTTCCTATTTTAATCAAGCGATTTTGATTAATAATATTACTATTTATATATTTGCTAGTCTTTATTATATTTATTAATATTGTTTATTTGAGACCTTTTCTTTCGAAATACTTTTAATTAAACATGGTTGCCTTGTTTGGATACATCATAGTCTATCAAAGCGATTCAGATTGGTATATACAGTCGACTCCGCTTAATAGAGTCACCTCGGGACCAGGTTACTTTGACCCGATTAAGCGGAGAAATCTATTAACCGAAAATATTTTAAGCCAAATTGTCATTCCGTCCTATAAATCCTGTGAAATTTTGCCCCAATTAAACTGAGAAATCTATTTACTGGTGCCTCTATAAAGCGGATTATACTGTATTAGCTAGTAGCGAGGAGTGGCTAACACAACCAAGATACTTTCAAATGTATTAATGCATGAAAGGGAGGGAGATCATACCTACTGTATTTCCCTGAATAAGCGTCGGGTCAATACATATGGCATTAGTATTCTACAAGTAATACACATTAGTTGAAAATAAATTGATTTACTCAATTTCGTTATGTTTAATTTTGCTGAAAACAATTAGAATCCACCTAAATTTTTATTTTCTGGGTTTCAAAAATAATTGATGGAATTTCTCATAAAAACTATAATCGCCGAGGGGCTTTTTCGGGAAAATATGGTATTATACACACAAGTATTTGTATATCAAATGTGGAATTAGATATACAAACGCTTTGTTTTCTGCTTGATAATCCTCGCTACTCACAGCGTATTTATTTGTAATTAAGTTGTTATCCTATTGAGGCGCACAAATTTGAAACTAAACTTCTAGGCTCGCGCGAAAATCGATATATATTTATTTATTCCGATCTCCATGATATAACGTCAGTGATTTTTGCATTGGTAAAGCCTGTTCCTAACCAATAAACTATAATTGCTTAGTAATTATCAGTCGAAAACTGTGGCACCAAATAGATTAGAACCTTTGCGAGTGCAACTTCGATTAGCTAAACCTTCAAATATCCTAATACACCTGGTTGCTCTCAATATATTCCATAAATTAGTCCATCTCCAAACGTCATGAAATTCATTAATAATATGGGAAATATATATTTATTTTGCAATGAACTGAACAGTTAATTAAATTAAATGAGTAAGTTTGCAGCTTGTAAGGTATATACAACTTTGAGTTCATAATAATAAGACCAACATCTATTAAGAATATACTGCCATTGCTGATCAGCAATAGCAATATGTCTACAATTAAGAAAAATCGAGGGAAGAAGAGATCAAGAGAAGAGACCTCTACTCAAGGATTAAATATCGAACTATTAAAGCGAACCAAACCATCTACAGAGCTAGTGGGCACACTCATAAGTAGGTATAACTCTCACAGAGTATTCATTGGCACCTCCGGCTACTCATACCCCTCCTGGCACAAACCCGGCTCTTTCTATCCAAAGGGAATGAGAGGAAAGGAGCTGGCTTATTATATGCAGAAGTTTAACTCTGTAGAGCTTAACTACCCCCACTACAGGATACCCTCCCCCAAGAGTGTTCTTAGTTGGAAAGAGAAAGCAGACGAGAACAGATCTGACTTCCTATTCGTAATTAAGGTCAATATGTGGTTCACGCATATGAAGCTTATTAATGTTGACGAAGTGTTCGTAGAGAAATGGGAGCGTTTCTGGTCCCTCTGCCTGCTCCTGGAGGGACACATGGGTCCGCTGCTCTTCCAGTTCCCAGCTAGACTCAAGTACACCGCCGATATAGGAACAGACCGACTCCGGAAGCTGCACTCGGTGCTATCCCCCGGGGGCAGGTTCGTGTTTGAGTTCCGAGACGCTTCTTGGTACTGCCCTGCGGTGTATCAGCTGTTCCGGGAGTTCGACTGGTGTCTCTGCAGACTGCATCTGAGCAATAGGGGAGGGTGGGCGGGGTCTCTCTCCTCGGGGAACTGGCCGCCAGATGAGGTGGCACAAGAGGAGTACGCGTGTTCCTGGGGGGTATACCTCCGGTATCATGGGACTAGTGGGCAGTACGAAGGGTTGTATGGCCCCGATAATCTGATTGGTTTGAGAGAGGAGCGAGAGAGATGCAGGCGGGAGGGGAAAGAGCTATTTGTGTATTTCAACAATACAGACGAGGGACTGCCTGCTAGTGCTATACGAGACGCTACGTATCTGACAGACATACTCAATTGTAAGGAATAGGAGAGTCTACCGAATACAAGCACTTAAATTTATAGGAAATAAATATTACCGTGTTTTTCCTGAATTAAGCACCCCGTGCCTATTGTTTTAGTGGGCCAAAAATTAACCCTCATTTTTTTAATCCCAGAAAATAAAATTAGGTGGATTCTCAGCGACAATACAATGACAGTGCACTACAGTTATCAACTAATGGGTATTAATATCAAACCATATAGAGTATATCGATGAATAGAACTAGTTCCCTGATTTCCCCAATTAGATTTTATAATCGTTCGAAAGAGAGATGGCTGACACATTGGAGTTCAAGGAAAAAGAACTCCACTCAAAAGTTATGTTTATCGACATGGCGCTAACTATGCTCCGAGAGAAGGCTGCGGCCTACAGGCAGGTGAGACTCGAGATATGCAAACAAACCAGGCAGATGCAGAAGGACATAAACGCAGCTAAATTTCAGAAAATATTAACCACAGTGCAGGACAAACAACAAACTGTCAACGACCTAATGGATAACTCCTTCCAGATTATAATCGATAGAGAAATTCAGAATCCTGATAACAGCAAGTTGGACCAAGTTATCTCTGACCTCCTCTCCTCTAAACAGAAGGCTGAGTCTCTGTTGAGTACCGATACCCCCAAGAGGACCTTCTTCAAGGAGAGTGCAGTTATTTCCCAGAAAATACAGCAGGGTCTGGACGCCAGTATGGAGTACCAGTTTGAATATTTCGAGGAGTCCACTGACACAATACAATTCCCAACTTTCGAACTCGAAACGGACAAGGCCATCAGTGTAATCCAAGACATCACATTAATCGAATCGAATCCTTATGTTACCCCAGAGGCAATAGAGCTAGAATCTAATTCCCAATCTCCCGACAGGAAAACAGAAGCGACTACAGATATACCTATACCACTCGACTCACCTATTCTGACACAAGAAACCGATCCGAATTCCCAAGTGCTATCAACCGTGGACTCTGGAGCCGTTCCTACTAACGATACAGAACTTACTGAGAGTGACCTAGCAATAGAGCATGAGGTTAATATTGCAGCTAACGAACTTGCACCCGAGAATAATGGCTTGGTAATACATGAGATCATCACGAATGATATTGCATCAAACGGACTGTTTTCAGCTGAGGATAATGGCTTGGTAATACATGAGATCATCACGAATGATATTGCATCAAACGAACTGTTTTCAGCTGAGGATAATGACTTGGTAATACACGAGATCAACACGATTGATATTGTATCTAACGAGCTTTCACCTGAAAAGAGTGACAATCCTGAGCTAATCCCCAAAGTAGGGACTGAACAAACACCTGAATTACACCCTGTAGTTCCTTTTGAGTGTTTATTAGCCAAACAGAAATACAAATTCGTAGTGACACACGTAGAATCTCCATCGTACCTATACCTACAACTGGTCACTAAGGAGTTTAACCAAATGATACCAGGGATAACGGAGTACCACACGAACATTGACGAGAACCCAGAAGAAGCGAATCCTGTGGATCCCGACTCAGTTACGCCAGGAAGCTATTTCTTCGCAAAATACGACATCGACGGCTGCTGGTACCGAGCTGTGATTCTGCAAACTGAGTCAGAACACCCACGGAAGGTAAATGTATACTTCATAGACTATGGAAACCCAGGATTAGTTTCAATGGACAACCTCCGTCCCATTCCAGAAAAATATGCTACTTTCCCCCAACAAGCTTTCGTTGCTTCTCTCTACAACATCAAGCCGACTGGCAGTGATGTTACGATCATAACGCCTACAAATGACGACGAATGGACTCTACCTTCAATGAAGTACAAATGGGAACAGCAGGTAATACAGTGGGTGGATGTTATTCTAGATGCCCACCGTTCGGTATACGGTTTGATTAGCCAATGTGGCCAGTCCAACCACCTCGAGTTGGATCTTATACTGTCTACGGGTACACTGCGTGAAATCCTGGACAGCAACCTGATTACATTCACTGCTTCACAGCTGAATCTCCTCGACAGAGACCACGTGAGTCTACGTGCGTTGCTCATCAGTGGATCCATGGGGGTTGGGACTGATGTGAACCAAATCGATTCGTCCGTCTTACCTTCCAATTCTTCGAGTGTTGAGCGTGCTCCGTGCAATAGCCCTGAGTTCAGTGAGATATTTGGTACACTCCGGAGGGAGAACGAGCATGAGTACTTATTCCCGAATATATACCAAGAGGACGGTTCGTTCTCGTGTATGCTGGCAGCCACTGACTCGCCAGATCTGTTCTATGTTCACATCGTCCACAAAGAGGCTACTATCATAGACAAAATTGCGAGTGAGATAGTCACTTATATGAAGGAAAGTATTTCCGGTAGAACTCTAATGCAAGTGAAGCAACCTTGTTTAGCGTTCTATGTACAGGATCAACTTTGGTATCGTGGTATTGTGCTTGAAATCGAACCCAGTAAAGATAAATACTTTGTTTTCTTTGTAGAATTCGGTAGTACATCTTGGGTGACAGAGCAGCAAATTCAGCCGATTAGCAGTAAACTCCTTTGTTACCCTGTTCAAGCCATCCCCTGCCGTATGTACGGGATTAAACCCAAGAATAAATTCCTCTGGCCACTCGAGGCTGTCGAGGAATTCACGAAGCTGACTGGCCCAACATTAATTCTTAACGCATTCATGATATCATGCGAGCCTCACGAGCGTATACATAACAACATAAGTGTCATGAAGGAATTCGTGATTACCATTCGCCTGTACGAATGTAACAACCCAAAAAGTGTGAACGAGTGTCTTGTAGAGCTCGGCTTTGCAGAGACCATCGATTCAACACGCGAGACGACGGATGTATCAGCATCCTCCCTTTCTTTCTCAAATTCTCCCGACCTCGAAAACCTAGACGACTGGAACCCAATGGCGACCGATTTCCTATCCCCCAACAATAACTACCAATATGAGGATGATAACATTGACTTAGCAATACAGGGATATAAGGATTCCGAGCATTCTCAAATCTGTCGCTACTATAACTCAACTATAGGCTGTAGGAGGGGGAGCTCGTGTAAGTATTTGCACACACTTTATCAGAGGAGGAATAAACAAAGGATGAAAGAAATACCGTTTAGCTGTTCTATACAGGAGCTACCATCATTAAACTCATTTATTCTCTGTAAAATAACAGGGATTCAATCTCCATATAACTTTTACATTACGTGTCCTTATGGTTGCGTAGACCTAGGGGAGGAAATTCTCTCTCACTCTGATAATATCAGAAAATTATTTGAAGAAAAGTACCGCATTGAAGAAACAGAATTTTACCTGCTTAACAAGAATATTCAAGAATATTACGACACAGAAGTCTATCCTGTCCCAATAGACTATTGCTCATATGGCGAAATTGTAATCGCGCATTCATCAGCACACAGTTGGTGTCGAAGTAGAATAATCGAACCGGAAGGTATCAAGGTTTTCTATGTGGACTATGGATATTCAGAAATAGTCAGTCACAATGAGATCCGACAGATTGAGAAAAAATTCCTATTCGCGCCTTTCCAAGCCATTCCTTGCGTACTTTCTGGAATAGTTCCTGTTATTGACAAGTTGGATGAGGCGAGAGAGCGCCTAGAGACGCTAGTTACCAATAGGAATTTCTTAGCCCGCGTCGAAGGGCGCCTGGATAAAGGCAAACTCTGCCTATATTTCTTGCCTAATGGAAATGAGCCTATGAATTGTAATCTTCCTTCAAACTGCTTGAACGATTTATTATTTGATGAGAGATATTATGAACGATGCCCCAACACAGACGGGAGTAAAATAAAGTTTTTCCCTGGCTAGTAGTGCTAACATTCATATTGTAGATTCTCTCTTTATAGTTCGCAAATCTACTTTGATTTTGTGAATTCGAAATTTGAGTGCATTAAAGTTTTCTGACGCTTTAATTTATTTTAGTATATAGTATATACTATTATTTGACATTTTAGGCGGAGACCGGCAGCTTCTTATACGTATTATAAACATAGCTGTCTAACTTTGATCGTTCAAATTACTTCAACAATGACAAATGACATAGGCTACCGGTATGACATTTTTAGTGGACTAACATTGATTGTTCAAGTAAAGTTATAATTCGTTACAAACAATTGTTAATTAATTTCCGCACTTTATCTTTTATCTAGGGGTATTTTTTGCCTGATTTTCATGAATTATGAAATTCTTTTGGTCCCCTATGGTTTTCAATAGAATTCGAGAAATTAGGCTGGACCATGGCCTACTTAATATGCAGCTATATATGTCGCCGAGAAGGCCATAAAACAAAGAGGCCAGTTTCTAATTTTAATTCTAGGATAAACTATGCTTCCTATTGTTGTTATTTGGGTTGTATATGGGGTAATCAACTATTATGAGTCCATTAGAACCACTTTTGAGAATCTCAGATTTATGGTTAAGCTATTTAGGCGCCATTTAATGATGACACCACAAATATACAAAATTTACAATTCGAGTCTAAAGAACTACAAGAAAATGAAAATAATTTGCTAATATACTTAGAATACATTTCCCGAATATATAATGAGAATGAATATATATAATCCAGCAATTATATACGTTTTATGGACGAAAATAGTAAGTTGCAATTCGGATAATACTTGTATTTTAGCATGTGGTTGCTTTATAATTTAAAAAAATTATAATGTCGCCATTTTGCGATTTAGTAGCCTTTGGGGTATGAAATATATCCCTATTTAGTATTCCTATTATAAAATTATTAGAAAGTAGGAAGTAACTGAAATTTTGATATTTGAAAATATTTTCATTTACCAAAAATTGTTACCGTAATCATTTAATGGCGCCTAAATAGCTTAACCACAAATCTGAGATTCTCAAAAGTGGTTCTAATGGACTCATAATAGTTGATTACCCCATATACAACCCAAATAACAACAATAGGAGGCATAGTTTATCCTAGAATGAAAATTATAAACTGGCCTCTTTGTTTTATGGCCTTCTCGGCGACATATATAGCCGTATATTATATATAAGGTTTACTTATACAGCGATCATCTGTACCACCGATCATCGGCGTTTGTATTAAAAAACCTGGCTACTTTCTACCGATTGTTTTTTTGTGTTATAAAAAACACCATCGGTAGAAAGTAGCCAGGTTATTTAAACAAACGCCGATCATCGGTGCTACCGATGATCGCTGTATGAATAAATTCTTATATCTATATTATTAAATCTCGATTGTTGTGTGTGTGTGTGTGTGTGTGTGTGTGTGTGTGTGTGTGTGTGTGTGTGTGTGTGTGTGTGTGTGTGTGTGTGTGTGTGTGTGTGTGTGTGTGTGTGTGTGTGTGTGTGTGTGTGTGTGTGTGTGTGTGTGTGTGTGTGTGTGTGTGTGTGTGTGTGTGTGTGTGTGTGTGTGTGTGTGTGTGTGTGTGTGTGTGTGTGTGTGTGTGTGTGTGTGTGTGTGTGTTTGTTTGTTTGTCCGGATTGTATTAAAGTGATGGGGCACTAGAAACCGCATTTATATATGAGATATAAACTAACTTTCAAATGTTATTATTGGTAAACAAATGTTATAATAGGTAAACAAGTATGCTGAACACGAATTTCGCATTTACAAATTTATGATATGAATATTTATTGTTGTTGTTTACACAAAATAGGTAAACAAATTTATGAAAATTCAAAATCAACCAGGAAGTTAGGTTTCAACGGGTATTATAGGTAAACAAGTGTGCTTAACACGAATTTCGCGTTTATAAATTTCTAATATGAATAATTGTTGTTGTTGTTTACAGAAAATAGGTAAACAAATTGATTAAAATTAAAGATCAACCTAGAAGTTAGCTTTCAACGGGGGATACCGACAATTCGTAACACGACAATTCGTAACACGACAATTCGTAACAGACAATTCGTAACACGACATTTCGTAACACGACAATTCGTAACGCGACAATTCGTAACACGACAATTCGTAACGCGACAATTCGTAACGTGAGAATAATAAATATTTTGATTCTATTAATTCTGCTATATGTCATCCTTTTGATTAATTTGGATATCTATATTGTATATAATGCGTAAACAAACCTGTTATATAAAACATTTTGAGGTGCCTAATATAAACCTCTGTAAAATTATATAAATAAGTTGTTGTTGTGATCAATGTAATTTATTTTCCATGGCACAATCTCATCATCAGTCTTTCAGACTAAGTATATCTCAGAGAGGCGCAGAGAAGCTCATAGAAGGGGGATACATTTATGGAAAGCATAGAAGAATTGGAGAAACAACTCACTGGCTGTGTGTTCAACGAGGATTGTGTAAAGCAATTGTACACACACAAGGATTTGAAATTGTGAAACGAACAAACCAACACTTACATCCTCCTGATGAGAAAGCTATTAGCTGCAGTGAAGTAAAAATAAATATTAAAAGAAAAGCAAAGGGATCCCAAGATAGTTCACATTATATTGTGGGTGAATGTGTCCAAACAGTAAATGAGGGTATTGCTGCCAAGCTGCCCAAATTGGATAGTCTTAAACGTACTATACAACGTCAACGTGTTCTAACAGCACCAGTTCAACCTACGACTCTGGAACAACTTATAATACCAGAAGAATTCATGCGGACATCAAAAGACGAGCTTTTTCTCTTATATGATTCAGGTCCAGAGATCCAGAGGATACTAATTTTTGCTACTCAGAAGAACCTAGATATGTTGCAATTCTCCAGGGTATGGTTAGCTGATGGTACTTTTAGGACGGCTCCTCTACTTTTCACACAAGTATATGTAATACATGCTCTTCGAGGAGGCCCTGATTTGCTGAAAGATGGCCATTTGTTGCCAAGTATTTTTATTTTACTCCCCAACAAATCGGAAGCAACATATAAAAGAATGTGGCAACAGGTGCAGCTTCTTTGTCCGCAAGCCCACCCAGAAGATATGCTGATGGACTTTGAGAAGGCTGCTATTAACAGTTTTCAGCAGACATGGCCTAACTCTACTGTTAAAGGATGCTTTTTTCATCTCACCCAGAATATATGGCGGAAAGTCCAAGCAGTAGGGTTGCAGACACTATATTCGAATGATCAAGAATTCGCTATAAGTATTAGAATGATAGCATCTCTGGCATTTGCAGATCCTTTCGAAGTCCCCAGCCTGTTTGCTGAAGTGGCATCCCAGCTCCCTACTCCTCAGGCGGATCAATTAATTGAGTACTTCGAGAGGACCTATATAGGACGAAGGTTACCTGGTGGGGCATACCAACAGCCATTGTTTCCAATTGGTATATGGAACTACCATTTTGATACAGTCCTAGGGATCCCTCGAACAACAAATGCGGTGGAAGCATGGCACCGGAGCTTTAATTGCACTGTGGGTTGCCACCATCCCACTATTTGGAAATTTATTTCTGCACTCAAGAGGGAACAAGGATTAGTAGAAGTGAGGCAAGCCAAGTACATTGCTGGGGACCAACCAGTAAAACGGAAAGCAGTCAAAGATAATGAAAGAGCCCTGAAAAATCTAATTCTTAGTTATCCGCACCGCCCCAGAATGGAATTTCTAAGAGGAGTATCGTACCACTTTAGTATTGGATCTGACTAATTTATTTTCCACTACATTATACTACTTAATAATAAAGTACTAACTATTTAAATTATAAGTAATAGAATGAGTAATCAGATATATCTTATGTTACGAATTGTCGCGTTACGAATTGTCGTGTTACGAAATGTCGTGTTACGAATTGTCTGTTACGAATTGTCGTGTTACGAATTGTCGTGTTACGAATTGTCGGTATCCCTTCAACGGGTATTATAGGTAAACAATTGTGCTTAACACGACTTGCGCGTTTATAAATTTATAATATGAATAATTGTTGTTGTTGTTTACAGAAAATAGGTAAACAAATTGATTAAAATTAAAAATCAACCTAGAAGTTAGCTTTCAACAGGTATTATAGGTAAACAAGTATGCTGAACACGAATTTCGCATTTAGAATTTAGAATATGAAAAACAAGTTAAAACTATGGAAATTTTCTAAAAGGATGTATATAAGTCCCTTTCTGCCATTTTCCATGATAGAAAGGGTGAGGAGTAAGGCCGCACAGCGGCAGTTAACTTGAGGTGCGTAGCACCGATCCGTCGCAAAGCGACCGAGACCGAAGGGCTCGTATATATGATATGTGTAGGCCATGCCATTGCTGGACCAAAAATTCAAATTTCAACGGCCACCTACTAGTCTCTACAGAGCCATCAACCCGTTTGGTCACTTCTCTCAAAATCAATATTTTTGACAAACCCATGTTTCAAAGTTGTAGTACAATATATTCTACATGGTTACAATACGTGTATTTACTGATCCCTGTGTAATAGATAAGTTGCACAATATACGCCCATGTCAATACCAATTGATATAGACCTATGTGGTTCGATGTACTTTTCCACTTCAAGTATACAGTGGAGGGCAATAGGTATTACAGATAAATACATATACTGATGACTCTGTCAACTGGGAAATTTTGATTAATAATTATTGCGTGTTGTGGTAAAGTTGAAAAATCCAAAATTGCCGCCTGTGCCGACGCATTATCCTTTGGAGGCACTACATTTGGTGGTTGGGTAAGTGGTAACTAGTAGTGCCTCCAAAGGGAAATACTTTCGGCACAGGCTGCAATTTTCGATTTTTTGAAATTGAATTTGTGACACCATAAAATCAACAAATCGTTCAAAATGAAAATTTTGAATGAATGATTAGTGAGTGAGGGTTATAGGCTTATAGCAAATCAAAATTTCAAACAGCACTGGACACTAGGAACCCCCCAGAACCGCAAACTTGGCTCCTATGGTCCCCTTTGCTCCCCCGACCATTCGCGGAACCATGGTTGTCCCTTGACTCTATCTCCGTGTAATGTATCCCCCCCGGATTTACAGAATACAGGTAAACCTCCGAAATGCGACACGTTTGGGAGCAGCGATTGTGCCGGATATTCGGAGGTTGTATTTCAGAGGTGTTGCTTTTAGAGGTTTACCTGTATACAGAACCCTTGCGTTTTGAGTGAAATTATATTTAGTATTATTAAGTTAAGGGGGACCATCCACAACTACTGTGGATGGTCCGGCCGGGCCAGTACGGCTTGACTGCAGGCCTGTAAAGTGATAGTAGGGAAAATGATAGTAGGGGGGGCCATGGCTTACTATATATACGGCTGTGTATGTTCCCGACTTGGCCTTCAAACAAGAAGGCCAGTTTTAAATTTTATTCAAAGCTAAACCATGCCTTCTATTGTGGTTTATTGGATTGTATATGGGGTAATCAACCATTGTGAAACCATTGGAACCACTTTTGAGAATCTCAGATTTGTGGTTAAGCTATTTAGGCGCCATTTAATGATGACGGTAACAATTTTTGGTAAAATGAAAAAAATTCAAATATCATAAATTTCAGTTACTTCCTACTTTCTAATAATTTTATAATAGGAATACTAAAATAGGGATATATTTCATACCCCAAAGTCTACTAAATCACAAAATGGCGACATTCTAAATTTTTAAAAAATTATAAATCAACCACATGATAAAATACAAGTATTATCCGAATTACAACTTACTATTTTCGTCCATAAAACGTATACGTATAATTGATGGTTTATACCAGTGGTTCTTAACCTTTTTTATGTCATTTCCCCCCTTGGCCTGTTCACTCTACCCGATTTCCCCCTTCATTTGTAGTATAAGGAATAAAGTAGCCTTGAAATTACAAATTATTAGCTGTCTGGCGATAACTGCTTCTTGGCCACCAGTGGATAAATGTTAGGAGGTATTATTTTATTTTGGTTTTATTATTTTATTAATTTTGTCTAAATTGATTTACCCCTTATATTCTCGGAATTTCCCCCCAGGGGGAAATTTCCCCCCGGTTAAGAACCACTGGTTTATACAAATTCATTCTCATTATATATTCGGAAAATATATTCCAAGTATATTAGTTAATTATTTTCATTTTCTTGTAGTTCTTTAGACTCGAATTGTATATTTTTGTATATTTGTGGTGTCATCATTAAATGGCGCCTAAATAGCTTAACCACAAATCTGAGATTCTCAAAAGTGGTTCCAATGGATTCACAATAGTTGATTACCCCATATACAATCCAATAAACCATAATAGAAGGCGTGGTTTAGCTTTGAATGAAATTTAAAACTGGCCTTCTTGTTTGAAGGCCAAGTCGGGAACATACACAGCCGTATATATACACGTAGTAAGCCATTGGGGGGCTCAGTCTCATGTATTATGAAAATTATAGGTATATTTATTGGGATATTAAGAATTTCAGGGGAGGGGCCCAAGATTCTCATGCTACAGGTCTCCTACACTACTATCATTATTCTCTGGGAATCGGATCATAGGCTGGGTAGAATCAGGGGCCCCTTCCCCCCTTCAACCTATATAAAATTACGACGAGCAGATTTTATGGGGTCCCCAGAACCCACTGGATCTAGGCTGCAGCCTATTGGGTGATCCGGCCCTGTCATTATAACATTACTGTTATTACACACTAGCACACAGCATGGCTCTGATCTGCTCCATCAGCAACGAGGTCCCGGAGCACCCGGTGCTCTCCCCTGTCTCCAGCCACATATTCGAGCGGAGACTCATTGAGAAGTTCCTGGAGGAGAACCACACGGACCCCATTAACGGAGAGCCCCTGGACGCATCTGACCTCATAGAAGTCAAGTCC
The DNA here is from genome assembly GCA_028753945.1 of Hexactinellida sp. DTS-2022. NCBI lineage: Eukaryota > Metazoa > Porifera > Hexactinellida > Hexactinellida sp. DTS-2022. The sequence continues at coordinate 12,221,466 of JAPNXP010000001.1, forward strand.
AGCCCGCTCCTCCGCCCGCGGCCCCCCACTGCCACCAGCATCCCGGCTATCCTCAAGCTCCTACAGGACGAGTGGGACGCCTGCATGCTGCAGACATTCTCTCTACGTCAGCATCTGCACACCACCCGCCAGGAGCTCTCGCACGTGCTGTACCAACACGACGCGGCCTGCCGAGTCATAGCCAGGATAACCCGGGAGAACAACGAGCTCAGGGAGACCCTGGCTAGCATCAAGCCTGTGCCAGTGGGTCTCCAGCAGGGGATTGGCATAGGCGTGGTACACGAGGGAGCGGTGCCAATGGGAGTACCAGGGACACCTATGGAGACAGGGGAGCAGCCAGCTGACTCAGCCACAGCTCTCCCTCCGCTCGTGAGTTTGCTATTCTCTCTGCTTAGGGCAGGGTGCTAACTGGGGTATATAGACGGCAATGGGGATACATAAGATATATACAGTAGAACCTCCCGTGACCTACGTTATAATAAGGCCTGTTCACTAGTGTTAAATTTTGGACCATGGATGTCGTTTAAGTCCATTGATTCTTTTACAATAAATGTTATAGTTTGAGATATATAACCAAGTAGTATTCCAGAACAAAAAATATTAATGCCTTGCAACCTTTGCAGTCGGTTCATGTCGAAAATTCTCGAAAAATAATGAAAGTTAAACCCAATTAGTTGTTATTGTTCTTCAAATGTTTATTTGATAAAAACTTGTATTCACTTTCATGTTTTCTTTAATATATTGTACTTTTGCAACATTCATTTACTTCAAAAGTGCTTGGTATTAATTAAGCCCAATAATATTTTACTTCTTCTGGATTACTACTTGGTTAATTATCTCTGACTATAACATTTATTCTTAAAAGAATCAATGGACTTAAACGACATCCATGGTCCAAAATTTAACACTAGTGAACAGGCCTTATTATAACGTAGGTCACGAACCTCCTTAGTACGAACACCAGGGGACCGTCAAAATGTGTTCGCCTTATCCGGAATTGGTATTAACCGATGTCATTTGTATCGAAAAGGTATTTTACGGGGACTGAAATCGTATTCGTACTAACGAGGTTCTACTGTACACTGTACTTTGTTTTACGGAAATGGGAGGGGTACACATAATGTTTTGAATTGCTATAGGGCAGCGATTCCCAACCTTTTTCGACCGTGGACACCCTATAGTTATTCTATGGCCCCTTCCCATTGACTGTAATTGACGGGAATCACTGCTGTAGGCGGTCCACGGTTGAGAGGTTGGGAATCGCTGGCTTAGTAGTATTGGACCCGTTTCAGAAATTAGACACCCCCTCCCTATGTCTTTTGACCATTTTGTTATGCTAAAAGTACGGTTTGTCACACACTGGTTAATTAACACACGCTTTGGAAACGTTGACGTTTGAACGCCCGTTCCTCTTTATTTATACTCGCACTACCAATTGACTGATACTGGTGAATTGAAGAGGCTTACATTATTTTGCTAAAATTTTCGCTATGTTTAGAATCTACATAAATATTGTTTTCTGCATTTTTCAAAAAAAATTGAGGCAAATTTTGGCCCACGAAATCAATAATTGAGAAATTACGGTAATTAAATTATAACTCTGTAAATATAATATTCTGATCTGTAATTTGATTTATCTAATGGGTAGTACTCGGGCTAATTTCTCCGTTATTCAGTTGAAGCCGCTTAATAGGGACTAGGGAGTAGATAGTCGGGAAATTCAGTTAATCGGGACTAAATTTTTGTAACAATCTCCTATCAAATGTAGTATAATTTACATCGGTTAACCGGATAAACGGGACATAATGCCTACTCCCTTGCCCTCCCAATTATTCGGCTTCCACTATTCTATCTCTACTGCTACTGCCTGTCTGTTCCCAGCTGCAACCCGAGTCTAACTTCAGCTCCATAACTGAGGAGGTTAAGCAGCGGCTGCAGGAGACCAGCAGCTTCCTGACTGCCGAGCGGAAGAAGCGGGGCAAGAAGCCGCCGGACGGACTCGCTAACCCGGAGGATATACAGGAGTACCAGCAGCTCGAGGCCCACTCAGGTAGACAGCTAATGTAGTAACGTATACAGGTTTAGCGTTAATGGAGACCCGGTAATAGGACATTCGGTTAATGAAAATCAGGTCATAAGACATTCCGGTTAATACGAAATTCCGGTTTGTACGATACTCCGGTTAATATGGATTTCAACACTTTGCCTGTCGTATACTTGAAAAAACATTCGTATACTATCAGTTTTTCAGGTTGCACATGATGCCTTATAGAAAATATTTCTTTTATTTGAGCCCTGTATTATTCACATTTTAACACCTGTATATATGCCTACATACCTATGCACCTTATCTGTTGCTACCGTAGGCCTGCACTCTGCCGGGACCCCTGGCATTCTCTGTCTGGACATGTCCGGGGACTACACCCAGGTGCTGACAGGCGGAGTGGACAAGACGGCCACTCTCTTCCACCGGCCCTCCGAGCAGATCGTGTGCTCCCTGAGAGGGCACTCCAAGCGCGTTAACCACGTGGTGCTGCAGACACACAAGTCCCGAGCCTTCACGGCGTCAGCTGACTCCACTGTCCGCACCTGGGAGCTCCCGGCTGGGGAGTGTCTCCGGATAGTCAAGGCGCACGATTCTGACGTCACAGCTCTCTCCCTGCACGCCACCGGGGACTACCTGCTCAGCTGCTCCAGCGACAGACACTGGGCCTTCTTGGACATAGAGAGCGGGGCCATCATGGCTAAGGTGGCCAGCGAGACCTCCACCTCGGGGCTCTCCTGCGGACAGTTCCATCCGGACGGTCACATATTCGGGACCGGGACCACGGACGGTATTATCCGCATTTGGGACCTGGAGGACCAGAATAACGTAGCCAACTTCGAGGGACACCAGGGGGCGATAACGAGCCTGTCATTCTCTGAGAACGGATACTACCTCGCCTCTGCGGCTGACGACTCCCTGGTTAAGATATGGGATCTGCGGAAGCTGAAGAACATAAAGACTATAACGCTAGACGAGAGGTACGAGGTGAGGGGACTCAGCTTCGATCAGAGCGGACAGTACCTGGCCATGGCGGGCTCCGACATACAGGTGTTCCTGGTGCGGCAGTGGGGCCTACTGCACAAGTTTAAGGACCACAATTCTGTCTGCACCTCCGTGCTATTCGGACCGGACGCAGGGTTCCTGGCTTCCGTCTCGATGGACAGAACTCTCAGATTCTTCGGGCCCTCTCAGCGCTCCCGCTCCGAGCCCAACTAGTCATTCATTCAATAATTCGTTAGTTAGCTAGCTGTTATCTGTCCTATAGTGTTATGCTTTGTTGTTTGTTATGAAAGTATTTTAATTCTCCGAGCCAAACTAGTCCATTCATTAATTCGTTAGTTAGCTAGCTGTTATATTAGTCCAGCAATATGGTGAAAGATTGTACATTTTCGAGATAAAAGTACCAAATTTTGCACAATTGTAGTATTATAAGTTCTGATCAACTTCGATATGGTTACTTCAAATTGGGAGATCGGAATGTTTAACACATTCTTACCGTTGCTATGGAAAACCAAAAAAAACTATCAAAATGCTGGAAATTAAGTGCTGAGCACGAATCTGACAATATAAAGTCGTTAAGAATGCATTTGAATGAGCTATCATGTATTTATACTTCCGGGGATTCGATTGGCCACCAATTTTTGACCCCCTGAAAAATTTGTTCTTCCAAAAATTCTGCTATGTGCCATAGCTGAAGTTGATCAGAACCATGGCCTACTATAGTATACGGCTAGATAAGTCAAGTATTTGCCATTTTATTTCCAGGCCAGTGTTTACTTTCTAATTGCTCGTAAAATATATTACCTATTGTCATGGAATAAACTAAACTTAGGTTTTCAAATACGCTGGAAACATCTAAAATACTTTTGAGAATGATGTCTCATCGGATTTAACCACAATGACGTAATCAAATATACATACCCATATATGGCAATTAATACTAATTATGAAGTAGAAATTTGAAGTGGAGATTGAAGTAGAGATTAAGTGAACATTAGCTAAATAAGTGCCAAGAACGGTCATTAAACTGACTGGGCAACATGTACGTCGTCAAACAACACTTTTAAGACTTAGATTAAAATCTAACTATACATTTCAAAAAAATACAAAACATATGGTTTGATAACAATAGCATAATTATTTACTTGCATTGACGTTGAAAAGAATTTGAGTGAAAGGAAAGACATAATTTGTTATTTTAGTTAGTTTTTTACAAGAAAAATGCATTAGGATAAAAACGGCAAAGTTAGATTCTCAAATTATCTAAAAAATTAACATGTATTTGCCATCATTATCATATATGGGTATGTATATTTGATTACGTCATTGTGGTTAGATCCGATGAGAAATCATTCTCAAAAGTATTTTAGATGTTTCCAGTGTATTTGAAAACCTAAGTTTAGTTTATTCCATGACGATAGGTAATTTATTTTACGAGCAATTAGAAAGTAAACACTGGCCTGGAAATAAAATGGGAAATACTTGACTTATCTAGCCGTATTATATAGTAGGCCATGTCAGAACCTATAATACTACATTTTGCAAAATTTGGTACTTTTATCTCGAAAATGCACAATTCGACCATTTCCTGCACCATATTGCCGGACTATATGTCCTATAGTGCTATGCACCCTTTTGGTGTGAAGACAAACTAAATATGTATTCATTTAATCAATAATGGAGTTTAACGACAAAATTATATGCGGTGGATGCCGGTTATAAGCACATCGCGGGAACTGCACTTAATGTGCTTATTCCCGACATTAATTATATAGGGTATATGGCAACCGTTTTCCAACATATGTTATTATATCCCATTGTTCTTATAAGTTATAACCGGTGCGGTGTGCTTCTATCCGACATCTACTGTACCAGATACACATCCCAAATCATCCAAGTCCCGTTAAAAAAGCATCAGTTTTTGATTTTTGAATGAATCTTGAAAATATGGATTAGACAGGATAGCACATGTACTAGGCTACTAGCCATTGTTTACCATTGTATTATTGTATTTCCCATTGTACAGGTAAACCTCCCAAAGCGGCACCCATCGGGAGAATGATTTTGTGCCGCTTCTCGGAGGTTGCCGCTTCTCGGAGGTTGCCGCTACTCGGAGGTACGGCTTTGGGAGGTTTACCTGTATTTCTCAGATCCGGGAAAATTCCGAGTTCGGGCACCCTCCGGATCATAGTGCCAGGATAAGGGAGGTTGGAGTGTATTTTAATTCTGAATATAAATGTAACAAATAGCAAATAGAGTTTTATTATCAAATATTAACGAGTGATAGAAAAGTAATACATAAATAAAACAATAAAAAGAGATTTAGTATAGGAAAGAGAAAAAATGTAGAAAAGTTAGAAACTAACAAATTGACAAAGATTCTAAAAAATCAAAATAAGTAAATAAGTTAGAAAATCAGTAAGTGATAAATAGAGAAGTAGTGATGCATAGGCGTAGGCTCCGGTAGGGCTATGGCCCTACCAATCCTAACATCCAGCCCATAAGGGCCCTACCAATCAGAGGCGGCGCTAAGCGGGTGCTAGCGGGTGCTCAAGCACCCGCAGAATTTTTGTGAGCACCCGCACAGCGGGTGCTCACAAAAATATGAAAACACCTGAGTGAAAACTCGGGCTGAGGTTCTGTTGTATCCCCGTTTCCCCAAAAACTCATTCACGAATTTTGTCACAAAGAAATAAATTAAACAAAACACTAAATCCAGAATATGTGAAGTGTGTGTGCGGAGACTCCTACACCAGCGCTAGCCTCCTGTTTCCCCGAGCGGCGAACTCGTCGATGACATCATCGGGCTTGACATTCTCGGTGATCTCCATGTTCACATTGATTACGGCAAGATCACTCAACCGCTCGTTTCCCATGGAAGCCCTCAGCCAACTTTTAATCCGCTTCATGGCGGAGAAACTCCTCTCCGCTGATGCACTGGATATTGGCAGAGTCACAGCAATCTTAAGGGCATTAGACAAGATGGCGAACACCAACACATGCTCGAACGCGAACTTTGTGAGATCAAGAAGTGTCTCTGGCAGATCCTCGGCGCCTTTGCGCTCGAAAATTTGCTTCATCATAGCCACTTCGATCCTTATTGTGGGACAGTCAGCAGAGTCCACAATGTGATAGTGGTGGCAGAAGGCACTAATCTTGGTTGTGTCCAAGAAGTTAGCGTTCTTTGGTGACATAGACGCTACGCCGCTGTAGATGACACTGTTCTCCTCCACCAAGAACCTCGAATGCAGTTCTGAGACCACCTTCTCGCATACTGGGACAAAAACCTGAGTCCGATAGTCGTCCTTGCTATGGCAACGCTTGTCCATCACTTCGGCGAAGTCCTGCCTTGCCCGTCGAACACGTCTCTCCCTGAGCTCTGGCAGGTCCAAGTCGCTGACCAACTCCTCCGCACGAGACCAGAGCTTATCCCAGATGTTGTCAGGCGCCGGAAGACTGGGACGTTCGAGTAGGGTCTTCATTAAAGCGACTTGATCCAGTCCTGTCTGCAGATTCTGCGACTCACTTTGAAAAGTGATAGTTGCGTCGCCACAGATGCGCAGGACCCACTCCATGATAATGAGATGGACCACGAATGAAGAGTGCAGACTGCTCTGGATGTTGCGAGCCAACACCGCGCGCTCACCCTGGTCAGCCACAGTGACGTCGTCGACTGTATCGATCACCGCTTTGAGAGTTAGGAGCACCGCCTCGCAGATTCTGTGCTGACACACCCAACGTGTGTCACTGACGGCGGGAAGCTCTCTCGTTTGGTGTCCGGGGTACAGCTCTTCCTGCTTGACCTTGAAGATGGTGTGCACTGCGGAGATCCGCATGAACCTGTGCAGTGCCTGAAGAGTGTGCAGAAGATCTCCCATCTGGCAGAGGCCTTCACGACATCAACAACAACGAGGTTGAGCCGGTGAGCAAAGCAATGGACATAGATGGCAGTGGGCATAACGTCGCGCATGATAATTTGGACGCCACTGAATCTCCCAGACATCACGCTAGCCCCATCATACCATTGACCGCTGCAGCTCTGCATGTCGATGTTGTTGACAGTGAGCATGTACATGATCTTCTCCTTGAGGGCTGTAGCGTTCTGCCCATCTGTGCACGCGATGAAGCCCAAGAACACCTCCACTGTCTCGCCAATTTTACAGTCCAAGTACCTCAGGCAGACACTCATCTGTTCCTCGTTCGCGATATCCTTGGACTCGTCGCAGATGATCGTGTACGTTCCTGCCTCAGCAACTGCCTTGGTCATATCGCCTCACTAAACACGCTATCGCGGCGATGAGATCATTCTGGATCGACCAATGAGTATACTTGGCGTTCTTCTGCCCGGATGTCAACCTCGAGGCCACTGTCGGATCGTACTTTGCCACCAAATCCAGGAGAGCAAGGAAGTTACCACGGTTTAATTTGTCCTCGGACTCCCGGTGCCCCCTGAGCGCGATTCCTTGACGGGCGCAGACCATTACAACATCCACAATGGACTTGAGGTATTGCCTATTTTGGGCGACGAATGTGACGTGAGCGTCGTTGAGCTGGGAGGCCACACTGCCTTGTTTTTTCGTCGCCAGGAATGCGGCATAGCGTTCAGCAGCGAACAAGTGTCCCGATGAGTTAACATGCAGCTTCATCCTCTCCAATGCCTTATTCCAACTGCAGTAGCCATCTTGAACGAATGCCTTCTCTCCACTTCCCGAAAAGAAGAGTCTGCAATAGAAGCAGTACACTTTGTCTTCTTTCTGCGAATACTCCAGCCAAGCCCTACTCTTGAACCAATCCGGCTGAAAGACTCTGTTGTTGCCATCTTTCGGATAGGACAACAGTATGGGCTGAACAGCTCCATTCTCCAAGCTTCGAGACAAGTCTGCTGCACCGGGCACATTGCTCGATGGTTCCTGTCTTTCCTCTTGAGACTCGGGACAAGGTCGCTTGGCTTCAGGCTGTAGGAAGGTGGAGATCGACGGCTGAGAACTCATGAGAGTGATTATTATGCTAAGAAAACATTAATGCTAAATTACGTCGGGCAAGGAATTTATTATATTGTCGCACCCGCCAAAATTCCCCGGGCACCCGCAGTGGTGGCGCGCTAGCGCCGCCACTGCTACCAATCTCTAAAACGAGTCTACGCCCCTGTGATGTACTATCCTATATACGAGGAGTGACATAAGCAAGAGGGAGATTATACCGAAAGACATTGAATGAGTAGCTAGGCTTTAATCAGATCGTTATTTCAACAATGTCACTGCTAATTGCAAGCACAACCAGTCTTGTATAAGTTCTGAAATGTAACCCTATCATCTTATATTAGTACGAGCCCTTCAGGCTCGGTTGCTTTGCGACTGTTCGGCGCTACGCACTCCAAGTTAATGGCCGCTATGCGGCCTTACTTATACTCCTCACCCTTTCTACCATTTTCCATAGTTTTAACTAGTTTACCAATATTTATAAAACCCCTTGATTTTGAATTTTCATTAATTTTTACCTATTTTTGTAAACAACAACAACAACAATAAGTAAGTGGTTTAGTATATGTGGTATCCATCAAACATACCCATAGCATTCTATACATGAGGTAATGGCACTCACTCAAATTTATGGATCAGGGATTGGTTAGTGTACTAAGTGTAGTCAACTAAATATATGCAATTCCATTATTCTTTGAAATAAGTAATCCAGGGTGCTTCTACTTATGCAATTGTTTTTTATAAAGGTGATCATGTACAAGACGCATATTCTAATGTGTAAGAAATTCCAATTTTGTTTTATTTTCAATCGATTATTTTCTAACAGCATAATAGCATTGGTAGATGCATCAACACTGCTATTTACATAAAACGATATGTAAAGTATAATAAAATAGCAAAAATTTAGAATTTACATTTATATGGAGGTGTTAAACTCATTAATTATATAATTAGCTAATTAAATATATAATTTCTGATCATCAAGATTGAATGAGAATATAGAAGTTCTGATTACAGATTTGAATTCCACATGGTCGAATTACTCTAGGTGCATAATTACAAATCAATACGTTTATTTTCTACTGAAATACAGCCACATTCCCATCTGTGCCACAAGTGGCACGTGGCAGATACACTTATACCACTTCATGGATTTTGACTAAAATGACGTTAATTCAAAATATTCTTTACTTTATATCTATAGAAAGATATTTATAGTATTTTCAGAGTTGTTCAGCCGTTATTAACAGCCGTTATTAAGTTACCAGACGACTATTGTGTCTGCATTAAAATTCGAATTGTTAAAATACTTTTGGCTGCTTAGTGTATATTTATTTTCAGTGGCGGTATGTTAATAACTTAATATTCATATATAGAACTGAACATTATAGAATGGCTAGTGCTTACGGTGTGGGAGAAGAGAGCTTCCTCTCTCACGTGGAGAGAGTGCGTAGCGAGATACGCACTAAGTTCATAAGAGCTCACGAGCTGCTACAGGCCAGAGAAGCCGATCTGTTAGCAGAGTTACAGAGATTGGTAGACGAGTACACGGGAGAGGGAATAACTCTACAAATCAAACAATTGTCGATTTCCAAAGTTGGTCTGAGGGACACTCTTACGGAGAATGAGAACAAAGAATTTCTCGAGAACCAGTTAGCTAGCATTGATGCACGCATTGCGGAATTAAACACTAAAGTCCTAATAGCAAAGTATAGCTACCAGAGTGTGTCGTTGGAATGGGACGTAGAGCTAGATGAGAAACTGAGTGTAGCAGGTGAGATACGACTTAATGCTGCGAAGGAAGGAGTACGAGACTACAAGCAGATAGGAGACCCTGTTGCGGTATTTGGGAAACACAGGGGATCTTCTTTACCTGGTGTGTTCAGGTGTCCTACTGCTATAGCTATTAATCCTGTGGATAATTATATTTACATTTGTGATGCAGGCAATAATCGTATACAAGTTTATACCAAATCGTTTGAATTTGTTTTCCAATTCAGTGATAAGATGATTTTTCCAAATGGTATTTGTATCAAACAAAACAAGATTTATGTCACTCAGTATGGCTCTCATTGTCTCAATGTATACTCTACAGAAGGGAAATACCTGAACTCAGTTGGAGTGAAAGGAAAGAATGAATTACAGTTTGACAGACCAAGAGGACTTGATGTTTCCACTGACAAGAATAGAATATATATAGCTGAAATTGGTAATGGTAGAATTCAATGTTTGAATTTAGATCTTAGATTCAACTCTTTTATCAACGATATTTACGGAGCTAATGATGTCAAGCTAACTTCTAATGAGATTGCAGTATTGTCTATTCCTAATCCCTGTGTATCTCTATACACTTATTCTCACCAATTGATCCGTGAGATGATTCCAAGTGGTGAAGGGAATCCAGTTGTTATACCTGTTTCTTTCATCCTGAATGAATCCTTGAATATTCTCATTACTGACTTTGATATGCATTGTGTTTCTATCTTCTCTTTCGGAGGAGAGTTGATACACCGATTCGGTAAGAAAGGAGAGAAGAGAGGAGATTTCATAGAACCGAGCGGAATAACAATTGATGTTGAAGGGAGGATTATAGTTGCTTCTTCTAACCCCGAACACTGCATTCAAGTTTTTGATTTCTAACATATTTTCATTATTTAACTCCATTTATTCACATTTCCCTTTATAGTTTAGTTTATACTTTTCATATTATATTCCTTACAAGTAGCAAACAGGCTTAGACCTGATTACGATTACAACATTTCCTTAATTAATCATAATTAAGCTTTTTTGAAGGATGTATTCGTATTCACAACCCATTGTAGCTGTTGGGAAAGTAGGATCAGCTCCTGGAGGACTTAACACCCCAGAGGTATCTCAATCGATGCGAAATCCGGACACATTTATGTGGGAGATATGAACAACTAAATAATTCTAATATAGCAGGGTTGTATCAACTCATTTTGAGTTGGCAGAATCAACTCATTTTCTTGAATGAGTTGAATGAGTTGGTGACAGCAAAATGAATGAGTTGAATGAGTTGGTAACAGCAAAATGAATGAGTTGAATGAGTTGAATGAGTTGGTAGACAAAAAATGAGTTGTTTTGCCAACTCAAAATGAGTTGATACAACCCTACTTCCGACCATGGCCAGACAACTTTCACTTTTTCGTAACATTAATGCGTATGGAAATCCAAAATTGCCCGGATCACTTTTGAGAGCCGACCTACGCAGATGTAAATGTATTAGTAAACTGAAGATTTGAGATATACGTTAGTTACAATTAGTTTAATAAAAATGAGTTGGCAGAATCAACTCATTTTCTTGAATGAGTTGAATGAGTTGGTAACAGCAAAATGAATGAGTTGAATGAGTTGGTGAAGGAAATTTGAATGAGTTGGTAGACAAAAAATGAGTTGTTTTGCCAACTCAAAATGAGTTGATACAACCCTGTAATATAGTGAGCGACAGGAGTCTGTCTCAACCAAATGAGAAATCAACACTGATAAAGCCGTGGGGCATATTAATCCATCAGAATAGCATTTATACCACATACTTAAAGTCTTAAACCAACACACTATCTTCCTATTCAAGCTGTCAGGTCTCACAATGGTAAAGCAAGTAGGGAATAAAGGAAAATAAAATTAAGAGTTGAATTATCCGAGTCAACTCGCCATCTCTCCCAATCAACACCTCTGCGTGGCAGATACAAACAACAACAGAGACTAGAATATAAACAACTTCTCTTCAGCAGGATCATCAGAATGTCACGGCAGCGGGATCTGAAGAGAAGTTGGGTCCAGCGAGGGCCGCTCTGATTGACAAACTAAATAAAATGACTTGCGCTGCAGCTAAGCTAGAGAATAAGTCTTCAGAAATTAAACGTTTCTCCGATATAATCGATTTCAATCCACAGAAGGATGTGGTGTATTTTCCAACTCTGTTTCGCGGTGATCCTCCAATGGCTCCGGTAAATATGCATTTAATCTCAAACTTAGAATTTACAAAATCTGAAAATTGATCCATCTTTCAAACCTAAAACTATTTCCTCACTAATTAATAATGTAACTCAATTATGGAATTCTATTTTGAATGAAAATTTCCTTTTTCATTTTCAGAACGTCCAAGAAATTAATGCATCTTGGGAACTAGATAACGCCTTAAATAAGTGAAATTTTGGAATATGTAAGAAAATTTCTTCATGCCAATTGGAAGCTACAGTCGAAATCGGGTTTTTTTGCCCCCCCAAAATGCACGACAAAAGGAGGCAAAAAAAACCAATAAACAAAAAAACCCGATGGAAAACACATTAAGATATCACATTTTTGCACGACAAAAGGAGGCGAAAAAACCAATAAGCAAAAAAACCCGTGGCAAAAAAACCCGATTTCGACTTTATCAATCAGTTATCTAACGCAAGTGATGTAAGTTTAAAGTTGAATGATATTAGTAAGGAGCTTGAGGAAATTCTGATAATTTTTGCAGGAATTAAGAAAACAAACTACTTGATGAATTCTTCTTAACTAACTCAAATGCACAATGGGAACAAAATACGAAGGAAAATTTTATATTCACAAGGGAACGCCTTAAATATGCAACCTAAGTCCTTTGAGATGTGTAAAAAAGAGAGCGAATATTTTATTGAGCATCGAAAAATGCTAAGAGGAGTTGATGTTATTGAGAGTAAGTTGATTCAATATGCTAAAGATTTTATTGAAGCAAACAAAAAATATTTTCACTAATACTATCTCCGAATATATAAATCATAACTAACTTTTCAAAAAATTGAGGTTAATTTGGGCACGAAAACAATAAGCGTAGGGGTCTTGATTCGAAGCAATACGGTATTCGAGTAAAAACGGCATGTGTTAAATATACGTATATACATGTTGTGGATCATGTATTATCTTAATTAAAAGGTGCAATTGGTGCACCCTAGTAATGATTGTTGTGGCATTGGACCCGAGTATATTGGAAAGATTTCCCAGTAGATATAGATTAAGATAGTGGCACTTATTCCTGTTCTTCTCTACTTGGCAGTTCTTTAAAATGTTCGATAGTTTTTTGATACTTCACTACGTATCTTTTGTACAGAATACTTATACATTATATGAATTTATATCTCGTATTCATTTTAGTGGTACCATCATTTTTGTTATAATATATGATAAGTACTGGATTTTACAGGGCCGGCGCCACCGGGGGTGTCCTGGGTGTCCGAACACCCACTGCCTCAAGGAAATGAAGCGGTGCTTGGACAGTGACACCCACTACACTATACAGTGACACCCACCTACTTTTATTCCCTACTCTTATACTTCTTTATTTATTCACTTCTTTATTTACTCATCTCTTTTTTTTTCTGTTTCTTATTGGTACTATATTTAGTTTTTGAAGTGCCTAAGCCTTCTCAGGCAGTACTTTCTGTAATTGTACTTTTTTTTCTTGCACAAATTATTATTATTATTATTATTATTATTATTCATTATATATTAAAATTACTAAATTAGTGTAAACACCTCCTTTTACTAAACTACCTTGTATTTGTGAATAAGTTTGTAGTATCTATGTAGTTTCTAAGTGATCGGGTTGACCGCTGAGATAACACAACTCAGATGGCAACCCGATCACTTTGAAACAGCTGTGGCATCATAATGTGTCCGTGTGACCTCTCAGCTGTTAATTAACACACTCCCGTCTCTAAGTGGTCAGGTTGACCCATGAGGATTTCACAATACTCAGACGGCAACCCGATCACTTTGAGTTGAGAGCGTGTTCGCAAATAGAATGTCCAACTTTCCAACTTGTTTCCTTTTATATCAACAGAATTATGAAACTTGAAACCTTACTGCTCTATGGCTTAATACAATTATAATTTATTAAGCCATTCAACTGAATAATGAACTTGGTTAAATAGCAGCATTCCTACGCTCCACTAGTTACTACGTATATGCAATTCCATTGATGGATTATGGTTTCTATGCAAATGTCTGAGGTTTGTGGCTTAAGTCGTAAGCAATAGTTGGAATTCACATATGTTTACCATACGTATATTTATGTAAGCAAGGTCTCATTCAGTCTTTCGTGCGACGCGCCTGAAGGCGAATGAAGTTGAAAGGAAACTTTTCAAGGTACGAAAATTGAGAGACACTCACAAAACTTGATGCATAATGAGTAATTTTTGCTTCCAAAATTATGTCTTTCAACCTATTTTATATTCTAACACGTTAATGTACAGTACAGCCTCGATTAACTTAAATTATCCAAACACCCCTGGCTGATCTCAATGTTATTCCATAAATTAGTTCAGCCTTAAATTATCCGAACGAGTTTGACTGCTCCAGACGAGTTCGGATTTCAGGTTGCACTGTATTTGCATACGTATCTAGGTAATATGCTGAGATATTTATCCTCAATATTCATTCAAATACAATTATAGTTAACTATGTCTCTTATATCAGAGGCAATACTGATAAAATTTAGTGTTTGGCAAAATTAGGAAAGTGATACGTATAAATTAATCGGTAATCGGATACTTTCGTCGCCGGACATTTCGTCGCTGAATCATACAGCCCAAACCACATTTTGTTTTTGCTTACGCTTGTTAATGACAATTTTATTCGATTGAAAATGGCAATTGAGAGTATTAAACAGGATCAAATTAAGGTTTTTTATTTTAATTTCTTCACCACAAGTTTCTGATGGTTACACCTTTAGTTATTCAATTACCAAGACAAGTAAAAATACAGAGTAAGCTTGCATTGAAGGATTTTTTAATAGTCCCAACAAATGTTCTTCCCAACTCTCACATTGGGTTTGCTAAAAACTTGCAAACAGTTGTTATGAAACAAATAAAATACTCGTGAACAACTTCAGTGTAACATTAACAAATGAAATATTACAATTTCAGTTAATTATACTTTATTGTGAAAATAGTAAAATTCTAATTTACAGCCTTTAATGATTCTATAATTATTCTACTCTTTTCTCGCTTTCAGGGACACCAAGGCAAGGACCGTCGCAATTGTTTCCAATTGTTTTAAACTCATTCATAAAATGAATACATTGAGGCAACTCAAAATGAGTTGAATTAAAAAATGAATTCAATAAAATCTAGAATTACAGCTGTACCAACAGCATTTTCTTTTGGATGCATTATATTTTGGTGATTTATTGAAAATGCATCTATGAGAAAATGTCGTCGCCACAGCTGTATTAGTTTAGGGATAATGTTTTGCTCTACTCCTAATAATAAAAATGAGCGGCGCTCCTGTTTTCGCTCCTCCGATAAAAAACAGGACGCTCTCACTTTGAGCTCCATAATTCTTGTTCACCAAATGTGCTAAATAAAAAGTTAGTTAATTAATTCTGATTCGCGCTTAAGCGGAGTCTACTATACATAATCGACACTATTACCTATCATGTATTCAACGGATATTTCCATATTACAGTAGAACCTCGTTCGTATGATCATGATTAATACGATTTTTTCGGATTTGACTAACAAACAGTTCCACAGAATCAGGTCCCTACAATGGCTATTCAATGGGTATTACTCCGATTTGATAATATGATTTCCGGATAAAGCTAACAAATTTACCGTCCGTTGGTGCTCGTATTAATGAGGCTATTGTATATAGACATGCATGTAAAGATCTTATCCATGTTTTAATAAAAATCAATACATATTGTGATTCTATTTCCTGAAAATGTGGCTCTCATACTATAAGAAATTTTTTGTAAAAGTCTACGCCGATTGAGGACTGCACCCTCCAGGTGAATGGCTCGATACGATTACGAATACATCTTTCACCTTCTAATAGTCAGCCCTCTGGGGATTTATATAATTATTTACTAAACTTCTTAAACTTAAAATTATACTAATCTCTCCTTGTACGGGACTCATACTCGGATGATGACAAATAGTTTGCGGTAACTTCGCATCACTAGACAGCGGTTTATTTCTTAATTTCTTATTACGGACTTTGTGTATTATTCTGCACATTATTGTATAGTTAGTTTATAGTTAGTTTATCCTTATCAGACCTCGTGATACTCGTTGTGCTAATTATTTGTTAGTACACAATACACATGTTTCCTTTGTTTGAACTTGTTATTCCACAATATTTGTTGCTTTGAAGCCGTCCCGATATCCTCTTGGCGAGATGAGAAATAAATTGCTTCTCGAACGAAGGATAACTGTTTCGAAATCTACGATCGCTCAGTGCTTGAAGGATGCTTAATAGAGTCACCTCGGGACCAGGTTGCTTTAAGAGGAGAATCTATTAACCGGTGGCTCTATTAAGCGGAGTCGACTGTGTTTCAACAAATCAAACACGAGTGAACAATTACTATGATCTAACAGACTGTACTTAAATGGTTCCTTGGTTTCAGCAATCAGCATATATGGGTCCGCTATGAAAAGTTCAGGAATAAAATAATATTACTAGCAATATTTTATAGATTTGCATCCTTTAAATATATCTATAGTTATAATCCGTAGTATTACAAATTATATTTAGAAAACACAGGAACCATAGATCCCTTATTAGGACACTTAATTCCCTACAACACACGTATACACACGGATGGGATTGGTTAACCGTTTTGAGGCCACGATTACAATTGCCTTCACACTACGGTTTGCCGCTTAACCGCCACTAAAAGCTATAACAAAATATATAGTAGAAATTTTCTCAGAAAATAAGGAAATTGTAGTACCGAAAAAAATCCAAAATTGCAGCTGTGCCGACGCATGTTCCTTTTGTGGCACTATATTTTGGTGGTGGTTTATTGATAGTGCCTCCAAAGGAACACGCTGTCGGCACAGCTGCAATTTTGGATTTTTTTCGCCATGTCATGAACGCCTCATAGTGTTTAGTCTCATTTAACAAGTTGTACGGGACAAAGGAACCATTGTTGATTTTAAATTATTTCTATCTTGAACCATCTTGGGTTTAATGTCATTCATTCATTATGTATAGATAATAAATGATATAAATAGTTAATTATTTTAGCAATGTGAGTTGAGTTGAGTTAAGTTAAGTAAACAAATTTCCAATTTAATTTAATTTGCTTTAATCCATTGAATATTAATATACTGTTTAAAATTGGAAATCAGCATACTTGTTTACTTAGAATGACAAAAGGGATCTAGTTTATATTCCTATTATAACCCCCTATCACTCTAATACAATTCGACCACCAAACACGCACACAGACGAATAGTCATTTAATAGATATTCCATTTCATTAATCCATTGTTTGTATATCAGTCATCGTTTTAAAATTGAAATCAGCATACTCGCTTACTTTGAATGACATATGGGATTAAGTTTATATTTCCATTATACGTAAATGCTTTATAAACCCCCCCCCCCCTTACACTCTAATACATTTCGGGCACCAAGCACACAAATAGACAAATATTTATACAAATAGATATCCCATCTCATTAATCCATTGTTTGAATATCAGAAATCGTTCTGAAATTGAATAACTGTTGAGTTAAATTGAATTTTCATATAGGAGAAAACTTTAATACAACTATTGTATTAGAAATCGATTTATATACTAATGAATCAAATTGAATTATTCATATAAATAGAATAAATTATTGTAACTATGATATCAGAAATTGATTTGTATAGTAATAGCTATTGAATGTAAATTTATTATTCATATATACTAGAATTCTTTATTGTGATTATAATATCAACAATAACTTGAATCGAAATAACACTGAATCAATTGAATTATTCATAAATAGTAGATCTTCATCGAAACCACGAAATAATTGCATAATTGAATATTAATGAATTTACGATTTTAGAAAGTTAAGGGTGAATTGTGGCAACTTTGAGCCTAATTCTCAGGAAAATGAGGACGGATTAGTAAAATCGTGAAGAGCTATCAGTTTCAAAATACTTTTCTGATACTAATGATTCGACAAATTTTTCAAGTTATTGCATTTATTTTCTTGTGGGACAAAAAAAGCTAAAAGTCCCGTTAAAAATTTTCCCAAGTCGAAATTGAAAAATCAGGCCACGAAGTGCACATTAATCAACAACCAGACACCTATCCTGAAAATCTCAGAGCTCTAGCACTTATGGTTTAGCCTGGGGAGGCGACACGGAGAAAAAAAAAAAAATCCAAAATTGCAGCTGTGCCGACGCATGTTCCTTTTGTGGCACTATATTTTGGTGGTGGTTTATTGATAGTGCCTCCAAAGGAACACGCTTGTGGCACAGCTGCAATTTTGGATTTTTTTCGCCATGTCATGAACACCTCATAGTGTTTAGTCTCATTTAACAAGTTGTACGGGACAAAGGAACCATTGTTGATTTTAAATTATTTCTATCTTGAACCATCTTGGGTTTAATGCCATTCATTCATTATGTATAGATAATAAATGATATAAATAGTTAATTATTTCAGCAATGTGAGTTGAGTTGAGTTAAGTAAACAAATTTCCAATTTAATTTAATTTGCTTTAATCCATTGAATATTAATATACTGTTTAAAATTGGAAATCAGCATACTTGTTTACTTAGAATGACAAAAGGGATCTAGTTTATATTCCTATTATAACCCCCTATCACTCTAATACAATTCGACCACCAAACACGCACACAGACGAATAGTCATTTAATAGATATTCCATTTCATTAATCCATTGTTTGTATATCAGTCATCGTTTTAAAATTGAAATCAGCATACTCGCTTACTTTGAATGACATATGGGATTAAGTTTATATTTCCATTATACGTAAATGCTTTATAAACCCCCCCCCTTACACTCTAATACATTTCGGGCACCAAGCACACAAATAGACAAATATTTATACAAATAGATATCCCATCTCATTAATCCATTGTTTGAATATCAGAAATCGTTCTGAAATTGAATAACTGTTGAGTGAAATTGAATTTTCATATAGGAGAAAACTTTAATACAACTATTGTATTAGAAATCGATTTATATACTACTGAATCAAATTGAATTATTCATATAAATAGAATAAATTATTGTAACTATGATATCAGAAATAGATTTGTATAGTAATAGCTATTGAAAGTAAATTAGTTATTCATATATACTAGAATTCTTTATTGTGATTATAATATCAACAATAACTTGAATCGAAATAACACTGAATCTAATTGAATTATTCATAAATATTAAATAGTAGTTATTCATCGAAACCACGAAATAATTGCATAATTGAATATTAATGAATTTACGATTTTAGAAAGTTAAGGGTCAATTGTGGCAACTTTGAGCCTAATTCTCAGGAAAATGAGGACGGATTAAAAAGATCGTGAAGAGCTATCAGTTGCAAAATACTTTTCTGATACTAATGATTCTAAAAATTTTCTTGTTATTGCATTTATTTTCTTGTGGGACAAAAAAAGCTAAAAGTCCCGTTAAAAAATTTCACAAGTCGAAATTGAAAAATCAGGCCACGTGCACATTAATCAACAACCAGACACCTATTCTGAAAATCTCAGAGCTCTAGCACTTATGGTTTAGCCTGGGGAGGCGACACGGAGAAAAAAAATCCAAAATTGCAGCTGTGCCGACGCATGTTCCTTTTGTGGCACTATATTTTGGTGGTGGTTTATTGATAGTGCCTCCAAAGGAACACGCTTGTGGCACAGCTGCAATTTTGGATTTTTTTCGCCATGTCATGAACACCTCATAGTGTTTAGTCTCATTTAACAAGTTGTACGGGACAAAGGAACCATTGTTGATTTTAAATTATTTCTATCTTGAACCATCTTGGGTTTAATGCCATTCATTCATTATGTATAGATAATAAATGATATAAATAGTTAATTATTTTAGCAATGTGAGTTGAGTTGAGTTAAGTAAACAAATTTCCAATTTAATTTAATTTGCTTTAATCCATTGAATATTAATATACTGTTTAAAATTGGAAATCAGCATACTTGTTTACTTAGAATGACAAAAGGGATCTAGTTTATATTCCTATTATAACCCCCTATCACTCTAATACAATTCGACCACCAAACACGCACACAGACGAATAGTCATTTAATAGATATTCCATTTCATTAATCCATTGTTTGTATATCAGTCATCGTTTTAAAATTGAAATCAGCATACTCGCTTACTTTGAATGACATATGGGATTAAGTTTATATTTCCATTATACGTAAATGCTTTATAACCCCCCCCCCCTTACACTCTAATACATTTCGGGCACCAAGCACACAAATAGACAAATATTTATACAAATAGATATCCCATCTCATTAATCCATTGTTTGAATATCAGAAATCGTTCTGAAATTGAATAACTGTTGAGTGAAATTGAATTTTCATATAGGAGAAAACTTTAATACAACTATTGTATTAGAAATCGATTTATATACTAATGAATCAAATTGAATTATTCATATAAATAGAATAAATTATTGTAACTATGATATCAGAAATAGATTTGTATAGTAATAGCTATTGAATGTAAATTAGTTATTCATATATACTAGAATTCTTTATTGTGATTATAATATCAACAATAACTTGAATCGAAATAACACTGAATCTAATTGAATTATTCATAAATATTAAATAGTAGTTATTCATCGAAACCACGAAATAATTGCATAATTGAATATTAATGAATTTACGATTTTAGAAAGTTAAGGGTCAATTGTGGCAACTTTGAGCCTAATTCTCAGGAAAATGAGGACGGATTAAAAAAATCGTGAAGAGCTATCAGTTGCAAAATACTTTTCTGATACTAATGATTCTAAAAATTTTCTTGTTATTGCATTTATTTCTCTTTGGGACAAAAAAAGCTAAAAGTCCCGTTAAAAAATTTCACAAGTCGAAATTGAAAAATCAGGCCACGAAGTGCACATTAATCAACAACCAGACACCTATTCTGAAAATCTCAGAGCTCTAGCACTTATGGTTTAGCCTGGGGAGGCGACACGGAGAAAAAAAAAAAAAAAAAAACATCCAAGGCACTAAGACCAATACTGGGCCACTATACTATAGTATAGTCGGCACAGTAAAAAAAACAAACAAACCAAAGCACTAAGACCAATACTGGGCCACTATACTATAGTATAGTCGGCACAGTAAAAAACCAAACCAAAGCACTAAGACCAATACTGGGCCACTATACTATAGTATAGTCGGCACAGTAAAAAGGCATGATTTCTGGCAAATACTCTGTAATATAAGTACAATTAACATACAAGTTTATCACTTCAGGTTAATTATACACTGTGTTGTCATCGAAATGTATCGTGTGACTATAGGTAATATGGTAAAAAATATTATATTCTGAACAAAATGCGTACAAATTCACACTTTCATAGAATAATTGTGTGTATGTTCAAATATATTATGTGTGTTTACTTAACTCCGAATTAATTAAGAACATAAATTTAGTATTACTTATGTTAGGATTGAGACAATAAAGAAGTGTATCAATGAAATTCCTAAAGAGAATTTGTGTTAAGATAACTTAGGCTTACATGTACGAGCGAGTCCTTTGCACCAGGTTTATTTGTGGAAACAAGTATAGCATTACATGGCATGTGGTTCTATGGTTACAGACGAATATGCATAAAGTACACTTTCATATTATTACTTTATTAGTCATAGACTGTATCTATCTACAATTCTACTCAAATTATACTATTTTCTCGATAAAAATATTTCACAGCAGACAATTGTTTACTTTATTAATTCAAACGAATTCCGACGGTTTCTATTCTTCGATTTATCAGGTTAGTATATATGATATAGACAAACAAACAAACACTGTGGTCAATCATTTTATTGAAATTATTTATCATAGTTTATGTTGTTTGGATACAAACGCATAATTGAATTCTATTTAAAAGAATCAATTTTATCCGAGATTATATAGTACGAAGCGTTTTCAATGTGGGACTTTCTAAGTCTGTAGTGTGTCGCATGTGGCATACTCCGTGGACTCCTTGGGCAGAGGCGTAGCCAGGGTGCGGAACTTGGGGCACAGCACACAAATGAACAAATCTTGACAGCCCCCAGGTGTCCGTATTAATAAGGCTGTAATAACCCGAAGGCTGTAATAACCCGGTCGGGCCAGAATTGTCGATTCGTTCTACAGTAAATATGTTTACTGTTAATGAGATTTTACAGTACATGACTCTCCAATCACAGTTTGTTGTGATATGGAGGGCAGGATGGAGCACAAGTTACATCATTGGCAGGCAAGTTAGTTAATATTGATTTGCCCACCCCTCTTGGTTATACTTTCGAGGATATTAATTACTTCGCGACTGGACGCTTATCCAATCAGGACCGTATGAGTTATAGTCGCCAAAGTTTACCCCGGAGGAGTATGGCTAATATGACTAAGTAGTTGTAGTCGTCAGTTATCGCAATAGGGTATCAGTTGTGGCGACTTTAACTGATCCCTGATCAGTTATGGCTTGCTGGTCACTTAAAGAGTTACACCGGGCCGCACAGCTCCCTCAAATATTCTAACTGGACGATTTCCAATCATTGCATTGATTCATATATAAATTACTGTAGTATGTTTGTGTACATTTGTATTGCCAGGTAAAACATCTTGTGAACTGGATTCGCCCCGCGAACCGTATGTTTGACATCCCTGCTTTAAGTGATCCTCTAGTTGTGATCTTTTAACGAGTTCATTGCCTTCCCCCTTTATCATTCCTATTCAGTCCTTAGGCCATAGGGCCAGGATGTCTTGATTAGTAGGGCCAATTTGGTGTCTTAAAAGCTAGTTGGTTTTTAACAAATTACGGCCTTGCTAATAGAGCAATTACCATTTAGCAAGACTTGCTAATAGATTGTTCCAAGGGGGTTAAACCAATGCGTGACAGACCATCCTATTTGTAGGGTCAAAATGCGTGATATGGAGAGGAAGGCGCAAGTTTTGAACTTTTTTGATAGGGTTGTGAATATTTGTGTGGAAAAGTGGCAAATTGATCCCCTTTTTACAATATTTTCGGGGGCGAATGATTATCATCATTTTTGTAAATATCTATTTTAACAATCCTGACTACATAATACAGTGGATGCCGGTTATAAGCACATCGTCGGGAACTGCACTTAATGTGCATATAATCGGTATGTTCTTATAACCGACATAATTTATATAGGGTATATCACCGTATATGGCAACCGTTTTTCCACATAATGTTCTTATATCCGATATGTTCTTATAACCGGCGTGCTTATGTCCGACATCTACAGTCTGTATTGATATAATTGTACTACAATGGATTCGGTACATGTCCACCCAGGGCATGACAAATTAATCGTCGCCCTTCATACTTATAAAATTCCAAAATAATTGACATGAAAAAGATTGTTATGTATAAAGTTTTTGTGAGTAGGATTTTCAGTGTGCACTTTTTAAGCTAGGCGATGCCGTGTAGAGGTTGAGTGATTAATGAAGAAGCAACTAGAATGGAGGGTTGGTCTGTGCCAGTGGCCCTGTGATGTGCTCCGTTACTCAGTAACGGTCACGGTCACGGGCGTCGATAGGTAACAGTATCGGACAACCGTTTCTTTTTACTAGTTACCGTTATCTTTAATCAGTTACTCTTACCATTACATTTCCGTAACACTATTACCGGAGCTACGTTAAACTTATTCCATTGCTCACTCCGTTACTTTTAATGAGTTACCGTTGCATTAAGGTATCGGTAACTGATTGAAGTAAACAAATTAACTAGGGCCGTAGCCACCAAAATAATAGTGGTCCGGTTAGGGGTACCTGAAATTACGTCACTGGAAATTGGTCAGTGGGACCTAATTTTCCGTGGTGTAATTTCCATTTGTTCTATGTATTTGTTTTCAGTGGCAAAGAGTTATATTTATATTCATTATAGAACACAATACAATGGCTAGTGCTTACGGTGTGGGAGAAGAGAGCTTCCTCTCTCACGCGGAGAGAGTGCGTAGCGAGATACGCACTAAGTTCATAAGAGCTCACGAGCTGCTACAGGCCAGAGAAGCCGATCTGTTAGCAGAGTTACAGAGATTGGTAGACGAGTACACGGGAGAGGGAATAACTCTACAAATCAAACAATTGTCGATTTCCAAAGTTGGTCTGAGGGACACTCTTACGGAGAATGAGAACAAAGAATTTCTCGAGAACCAGTTAGCTAGCATTGATGCACGCATTGCGGAATTAAACACTAAAGTCCTAACAGCAAAATATAGCTACCAGAGTGTGTCATTGGAATGGGACGTAGAGCTAGATGAGAAACTGAGTGTAGCAGGTGAGATACGACTTAATGCTGCGAAGGAAGGAGTAGGAGACTACAAGCAGATAGGAGACCCTGTTGCGGTATTTGGGAAACACAGCGAAGAGCGATCTTCTTCACCTGCTGTGTTCTGTTATCCTGGTGGTATGGCTGTTAATCCTGTGAATGATTGTATTTACATTTGTGATTTTGGCAATAATCGTATACAAGTTTATAATAAATCATTTGAATTCGTATTCCAATTCAGTGATAATGTGATTTTTCCAAATGGTATTTGTATCAAACAGAACAAGATATATCTCACACAGTATGGCTCTCATTGTCTCAATGTATATTCTACAGAAGGGAAATACCTGAACTCAGTTCGGGGTGAAAGGAAAGAATGAATTACAGTTTGACAGACCAAGAGGACTTGATATTTCCACTGACAAGAATAGAATATATATAGCTGAAATTGGTAATGATAGAATTCAATGTTTGAAATTAGATCTTAAATTCAACTCTTTTATTAACGATATTTACGGAGCTAATGATGTCAAGCTAACTTCTAATGAGATTGCAGTATTGTCTATTCGTAATCCCTGTGTTTCTCTGTACACATATTCTCACCAATTGATTCGTGAGATTATTCCAAGAGGTGAAGGGAGTCAAGTTGTTAGACCTTATTCTTTCACCCTTGATAAATCCTTGAATATTCTAATTACTGACTATGGCAGGCATTGTGTTTCCATCTTCTCTTTTGGAGGAGAGTTGATACACAGATTCGGTAAGAAAGGAGAGAAGAGAGGAGATTTCATAGAACCGAGCGGAATAATAATTGATGTTGAAGGGAGAATTGTAGTCGCATCTGATAACCCCGAACACTGCATTCAAGTATTTTGATTTCTAACATATTTTCATTATTTAACTCTATTTATTCACATTTCCCTTTATAGTTTAGTTTATACTTTTCATATTATATTCCTTACAAGTAGCAAACAGGCTTGGACCTGATTACGATTGCAATCGATTACAACATTTCCTTAATTAATCATAATTAAGCTTTTTTGAAGGATGTATTCGTAATCGTATTCACAACCCATTGTAGCTGTTGGGAAAGTAGGATCAGCTCCTGGAGGACTTAACACCCCAGAGGTATCTCAATCGATACGAAATCCGGACACATTTATGTGGGAGATATGAACAACTAAATAATTCTAATATAGTGAGCGACAGGAGTCTGTCTCAACCAAATCAGAAATCAACACTGATAAAGCCGTGGGGCATATTAATCCATCAGAATAGCATTTATACCACAGACTTAAACCAGTGTTTCTCAAACTTTTTTCGGACAGCGCCCCTTGTCAACAATTTTCCATCGATACCGCCCCCCTCCACAAAATCTCAATATTACATTTTGTAATTGTTTAACAAGCCCCCCGGGGGCTCTACGGCCCACTTTGAGAAACACTTACTTAAACCAACACACTATCTTCCTATTCAAGCTGTCAGGTCTCACAATGGTAAAGCGAGTAGGGAATAAAGGAAAATAAATTAAGAGTTCAATTATCCGAGTCAACTCGCCATCTCTCCCAATCAACACCTCTGAGTGGCGGATACAAACAACAACAGAGACTAGAATATAAACAACTTCTCTTCAGCAGGATCTGAAGAGAAGTTGGGTCCAGCGAGGGCCGCTCCGATTGACAAACTAAATAAAGTGACTTGCGCTGCAGCTAAGCTAGAGAATAAGTCTTCAGAAATTAAACGTTTCTCCGATATAATCGATTCAATCCACAGAAGGATGTGTTGTATTTTCCAACTCTGTTTCGCTGTGATCCTCCAATGGCTCCGGTTAATATCAGCTATAGTAACTATGCATTTAATCTCAAACTTAGAATTCTACAAATTCTAAAAATTGATCCATCTTTCATACCCAAAACTATTTGCTCACTAATTAATAATGTAACTCAATTATGGACTTCTATTTTGAATGAAAATTTAGTTTTCATTTTAAGAAATTGGAAGTTATCAATCAGTTATCTATTAGGCCACATAAAATAAATTACTTGTTTATCATCCATATTTTTCGAGAAAATTGGGACGGCGGACGGGATTTTTTATTTATTTTTTATTTCTATTAATATGTAAATAACATCATCCTATGCCAAATAATAAATATAAATAATTTAATTTATTTAGAAAATAACATGACAATGCCAAATAATTAAAGTAATGCTCTAAAATATAGAACTTATTAACAATTCATACATAGTAGGTACTTTACACAAGTTATTGCTTATATTTTGTACGATTATGTTCATAAGATAATAATAAAATAGATCCGGACGGGTAGTTAAAATTGGGGCGGACGGGGATGATAAACAAGTTATTTATTTTATACGGCCTAAACGCAAGTGATGTAAGTTTAAAGTTGAATGATATTAGTAAGGACTAAGGAGCTTGAGGAAATTTCTGATAATTTTTGCAGGAATTAAGAAAACAAACTACTTGATGAATTCTTCTTAACTAATCCAAATGTACAAATTTTTGCACAATGGGAACAAAATACGAAGGAAAATTTTAAATTCACAAGGGAACGCCTTAAATATGCAACCTTTGAGAAGTGTAAAAAGAGAGCGAATATTTTATTAAGCATCGAAAAATGCTAAGAGGAGTTGATGTTATAGAGAGTAAGTTGATTCAATATGCTAAAGATTTTATTGAAGCAAACAAAAAATATTTTCACTAATACTATCTCCGAATAAAATAAATCATAACTAACTTATCAAAAAAATTGAGGTTAATTTGGGCACGAAAACAATAAGCGTAGGGGTCTTGATTCGAAGCAATACGGTATTCGAGTAAAAACGGCATGTGTTGTATATACGTATATACATGTTGTGGATCATGTATTATCTTAATTAAAAGGTGCAATTGGTGCACCCTAGTAAAGATTGTTGTGGCATTGGACCCGAGTATATTGGAAAGATTTCCCAGTAGATATAGATTAAGATGGTGGCACTTATTCCTGTTCTTCTCTACTTGGCAGTTCTTTAAAATGTTCGATAGTTTTTTGATACTTCATTCACTACGTATCTTTTGTACAGAAGACTTATACATTATATCTCGTATTCATTTTAGTGGTACAGTACACCCTCGCTAATCCGAACAGAGGTGTTCCGATTCAAAAATCTTCTGTTCCGATTAGTGAATTCGTTCGGATTAGTGAAGTAATGCATTTTATATGGGCATCTATAAATGAGAATCTCGATAATCCGAACCAAACTTGTACAAACCTTGTTAATCCGCTGTATCCGCAATAAACATCAAGTGTACTCCTTAAAACACTTGCCTCAGACTTATTTTTTATATTTCCATGTCAATTTACGATTTTTCCCCACATTTATTAGAAGAATATTTTGGTTTCTCCTGTTCGGATTAGCGAGGGTGTACTGTACCATCATTTTTGTTATAATACCTGATAAGTACTGGATTTAACATAACCTAATTGTTCCCATATTAGCCTGTTATATGTCTAAGTGTGTTGCAGTATCCTCTGAGGAGCTGCAAACAGTTCTTCTCATTGACAAATCGAGCTATATTATAAGTACCGTAATTCGCCTAATAATAGCAATTGCACATATTTTGGCTGCGACTTGTTATTAGGAAGCACATCATTCATTATATATTAAAATTACTAAATTAGTGTAAACACCTCCTTTTACTAATCTACCTTGTATTTGTGAATAAGTTTGTAGTATCTATGTAGTTTCTAAGTGATCGGGTTGACCGCTGAGATAACACAACTCAGATGGCAACCCGATCACTTTGAAACTGCTGTGGCATCATAATGTGTCCGTGTGACCTATCAGCTGTTAATTAACACGCTCCCGCCTCTAAGTGGTCAGGTTGACCCATGAGGATTTCACAGTACTCAGACGGCAACCCGATCACTTTGAGTTGAGAGCGTGTTCGCAACTAGAATGTCCAACTTTCCAACTTGATTCCTTTTATATCAACAGAATTTTGAAACTTGAAACCTTACTGCTCTATGGCTTAATACAATTGGAATTTATTAAGCCATTCAACTGAATAATGAATTTGGTTAAATAGCAGCATTCCTACTCTCCACTAGTTACTACGTATATGCAATTCCATTGATGGATTATGGTTTCTATGCAAATGTCTGAGGTTTGTGGCTTAAGTACTTAAGCAATAGTTGGAATTAACATATGTTACCATACGTATATTTATGTAAGCAAGGTCTCATTCAGTCTTTCGTGCGACGCGCCTGAAGGCGAATGAAGTTGAAAGGAAACTTTTCAAGGTACGAAAATTGAGAGAAACTCACAAAAACTTGATGCATAATGAGTAATTTTTGCTTCGAAAATTATGTCTTTCAACTGATTTTATATATCCTAACACGTTAATGTACAGTACAGCCTCGATTAACTTAAATTATCCAAACTTCCTGGCTGATCTCAATGTTATTCCATAAATTAGTTCAGCCTTAAGCCTACATTATCCGAACGAGTTTGACTGCTCCAGACGAGTTCGGATTTCAGGTTGCACTGTACAGTGGAACCTCTATAAGTGGGGGAGCTGGGACGGGGAAAATTTCAATTGCCCCCCATTCCCCGGTTATAAAATTCAATTGGAAAAACATTATATATGCTATATTATACAAAATATTCATATAACACACACATTAATGCACGTTCTAGTTCTTATTTGTATGTTATGACAATTTAGTTAACTGCTGATCTACACTAGGTGATTTATTCTAAAAACATCAGAGTAGATCAATCGAAAATATTTTTTCTGTAGAACTTTTGAGTCGATTTATTTGAAATATTGTATAATTTTATAAAAATCATGTTAGGATTTGTCCATTCCCCCCATTTATGGAGGTTGTTTTGTATGGAGATAAAAACTCCTTGAAATTTATGGTCCCCCATTCCCCACTTCCCCGCTTATAGAGGTTCATTTGTATGGATATAAACGAATATGGTAAAAAAATTCCCCACTTATGGAGGTTCCCAATTTATAGAGACCCCACTTATAGAGGTTGCACTGTATTTGCAAACGTATCTAGGTAATATGCTAAGATATTTATCCTCAATATTCATTCAAATACAATTATAATTAACTATGTCTCTTATATCAGAGGCAATACTGATAAAATTTAGTTTTTGGCAAAATTAGGAAAGTGAGACGTATAAATTTATCGGTAATCGGATACTTTCGTCGCCGGACATTTCGTCGCTGAATCATACACACCCCAAACCACATTTTGCTTTTGCTTACGCTTGTTAATGACATTATTTAACAGGATCAAATTAAGCTTTTTTATTCTGATGGTTACACCTTTAGTTATTCAATTACCAAGACAAGTAAAAATACAGAGTAAGCTTGCATTGGAGAATTTTTTAATAGTCCCAACCAATATTCTTCCCAACTCTCACATTGGGTTAGCTAAAATTTGCAAACAGTTGTTTTAAAACAAATGAAAATACTCGTGAACAACTTCAGTGTAACATTTACAAATGAAATATTACAATTTCAGTTAATTATACTTTATTGTGAAAAATAGTAAAATACTAATTTGCAGCCTTTAATGATTCTACAATTATTCTACTCTTTTCTCGCTTTCCCGGGACACCAAGGCAAGGACCGTCGCAATTGTTTCCAATTGTTTTAAACTCATTCATAAAATGAATACATTGAGGCAACTCAAAATGAGTTGAATTAAAAAATGAATTCAATAAAATCTAGAATTACAGCTGTACCAACAGCATTTTCTTTTGGATGCACTATATTTTGGTGATTTATTGAAAATGCATCTATGAGAAAATGTCGTCGCCACAGCTGTATTAGTTTAGGGATAATGCCTCCTTGCACCCCAATGGGCAGAGCATTAAGCGCTCCTCATGTTTTGCTCTGCTCCCAATAATAAAAATTAGCGGCGCTCCTGTTTTCGCTCCTCCGATAAAAAATGGAGCGCTCTCACTTTGAGCTCCTTAATTCTTGTTCACCAAATGTGCTAAATAAAAAGTTAGTTAATTAATTCTGATTCGCGCTTAAGCGGAGTCTACTATACATAATCGACACCATTACCTATCTTGTATTCAACGGATATTTCCATATTACAGTAGAACCTCGTTAGTATAAACACATTTAATACGATTTTTCCGGATTTGACGAACAAACAATTCCACAGAATCAGGTCCCTACAATGGCTATTCAATGGGTATTACTCCGATTTAATAATATGATTTCCGGATAAAGCTAACAAAATTTACCGTCCGTTGGTGCTCGTATTAATGAGGCTACTGTATATAGACATGTACGTAAAGATCTTATCCATGTTTTAATAAAAATCAATACATATTGTGTATTCTATTTCCTGAAAATGTGGCTCTCATACTATAATTTTTTTTCTAAAAGTCTACGCCGATTGAGGACTGCACCCTCCAGGTGAATGGCTCGATACGATTACGAAATGATAGGGAATTATTATATAGGGGCGAGAGTAGGTTTTGCAATCCCGGGATCCCGGGATCCCTATACATTTTCTCCCGGGATTCGAGACCAATCCCGGGATTCAATAAAGTACTAGAAATCCTGATCAATTTGTTGTTGTTAAGTGCTAACCACGTTCCATTAATGCAAATCCTTTGATTTAATAATTAAATGTGTGAACATAAACACGATGCTCAACAAGAATTATCATATATGATTCCAGGTGTTTACTACTAATTATTCTCTTTAATTATTTACACTTTTATCACTATTACACTCATTATACAGCATTAAGACGCGAAAATCTGGAATATTCGATCTTCTCTTATACCGTAACATTAATTAGGCGTATGAAAATTGGATCAGGGATAGGACGTATTTACAAATGTCTGTATAATATTCCACTGATTACAACATTTCCATGCATGGCCTACTTAATATACGGCTATATATGTTCCCGAGAAGGCCAAGAAAGAAGAAGGCCAGTTTCTAATTTTCATTTTAGGATAAACTATGCCTCCTATTGTTGTTATTTGGGTTGTATATGTGGTAATCAACTATTATGAGTCCAATGGAACCACTTTTGAGAATCTCAGATTTGTGGTTAAGCTGTTTAGGCGCAATTTAATGATGACGGTAACAATTTATTGTAAAATGAATTTTTTTCAAATATCATTAATTTCAGTTTCTTCCTACTTTCTAATAATTTTATAATAGGAATACTAATATAGGGATATATTTCATACCCCAAAGGCTACTAAATCACAAAATGGCGACATTCTAAAAAAAATGAAAAATTATAAAGCAACCACATGCTAAAATACAAGTAGTATCCGAATTAAAACTTACTATTTTCGTACATAAAACGTATATAATTGCTGGTTTATATATATTCATTATCAATATATATCCGGAAAATGTATTCGAATTATATTAGCAAATTATTTTCATTTTCTCGCAGTTCTTTATACTCAAATTTTATATTTTTGTATATTTGTGGTGTCATCATTAAATTGCGCCTAAACAGCTTAACCACAAATCTGAGATTCTCAAAAGTGGTTCCATTGGACTCGCAATGGTTGATTACCCCATATACAACCCAAATAACAACAATAGGAGGCATAGTTTCTCCTAAAATGAAAATTAGAAACTGGCCTTCTTCTTTCTTGGCCTTCTCGGGAACATATATAGCCGTATATTAAGTAGGCCATGTTCCATGTAATTAATAATTATAATCAAGCTTTTTTGAATGATGTATTCGTAATCGTAATGTAATTACTCATTAGTACCAACATACCATCTACCCAGTTAGGTAACCCTGTCACATGGCTCTGCTCACTAAGACTCGCTCCGAGAGCTGCGTCTCCACCTGGGAGAGCATATTCCCCAACCCCACCCTCGGCACCCAGCAGAGCACCGTCTTCGTTAAGAAGCTGCTCGCCATAGCGGTGTCCAACATAACCTATCTCCGGGCCATATTCCCGGAGGGCGCCTTCGGGGACAAGAAGCTGGACAGCATGAACCTCAAGGTGCTCAAGGAGGACGGCCGCTGTCCCGGCGCCTTCCAGCTCATCCAGTGGGTGAAGGGCTGCTTCGACGCTCTGGACAGACGCTACCTGCGGGCCGTGGTCCTCGGGATATATCTGGACCCGGCCGACTGCCAGACCGCCGTGGAGACCTACACATTCCGCTTCTCCTACACGCAGGCCCCGGGCGTAGACGTGTATCGGAACGAGCGGAAGCTGCCCAGCGGCTCCCGGGGCTCCGATGACGTCAGGAGCGCCACCAGCAAGCTGCTGCGCTCCATCCTGGTGCTCACTCAGAACCTGGACCCGCTCCCCGAGGAGGCGTACATGGCCATGAAGCTGTTCTACCTGGACACGCCCACCCCCGCCGAGTACAGTCCGGCCGGCTTCTCGGCCAGCGCGGCGGGGGACTTCTGCTTCCGAGAGGAGGCCTTCCTCATCTCCGCGGGCTGTGTACAGACCCCCTTCCACGAGGTGCAGATGCGCGTAAAGGCGCTCTCCTCAAACTTCGACGCCTGTCAGATAGAGCCAGCAGTCTCCCCTCCTCCCGAGGTCCCAGCTGTCTCTTCTCTCTCCTGTCCCTGCGGCCTGGAGGAGGAGGCCGGTCCCATGCTGGCCTGTGTAGTGTGTACCAACAGACAGCACGCGGTGTGTATAGGTATCCTGGATACGGCAGTGCACATTAGGCATGTGTGTGAGAGGTGTGCGGACACAACACACCCCTGTACAGATCCACAGCTGACCGGCTTGGGTCCGGAGGAGGCCAGGGCCGTCTGTCTGTGGAGACGGTGCATCTCCTGCTGCAGCGCTATGAGCACCATCACGCAGCACTCTCTCACGAGACGCATGCAGGTAGCGTACAGGGTTAAGTTAATGGTTATACTTTTAAAAAATAAGGACTCTACTTCTTACTTGAGGCTTAATTAAGTTTATTATCAATTCCTTATTTTCTTGGGCTCTAAATATTCCTTTGCCCTGTAGGACAGTTTTGAATATGGAAATGGTTTTATTGGGAAGATTCACTATTCGGGTCAAATAGCCTAGGAATCTATTATGCGGAGTCAACTGTAGTTAAGGTCAATAAAAATCACAAAAAATGTAAAACTTTCGGTGGAATCAATTGACTTGCTATTATTTAAGAATCCCTCTTACTCCCTGCACAGGTGTCCCCAGCAGAGGCGGGAGAGCTGCTGCAGAGACTGCGGAGAGAGGAGTTCGTGTCTCCTCTCGGACAGGGTCGGAACCCGGTCAGGTTCTGCCCCGCCCCCCTCCTGCGGGGAACTGGACTAGCCAAGTACTTTATAGGCGCCCCCCAGTCCCGGGAGAGGAGAGCTCTCTCAGAGATATCAGCTGACTCCAACAAGCTGGCTAAGCGGAAGCTCTGTTCCGGATCTATAGTGGATACAGAGCCTAGCGACGTGAAGAAGCGAAAGGAATGTGTGTACCCTATCTCCACAGCCTTGCTATAGACTAGATATTCGAAACAGCTGATTATAATATACGTATATATCTTAGGCGATGCGCACTTGTACTATAACGATTGTATTATATTATTCCTACAGTATGTTGCACTGAGATAATATTAAACGTATACTGCTTATTCAGTCTCACTCTCTATTCTGCTAATAACACGAGCAAAATAATTAAAGCCTTCGATATTAGTCTCTAGGCGAATTATAACCTGTTTATCTACCGCAGTGGTCCCCAACCTGGGTCCACGGACAAATTGGGGGTCCACAAGATTTCAAAATTTGTATTACAGTCAATATTGTTTTCATGGGCCAAATTTCCCTCAAATTATTTTGAAAATTCAGAAAGAATATTTAGATGGATTATAATGGCTCTCAGCGACAGTAAACATACCGAGTTTGACTAAATCACTGAAATTACACTTCAGTTATCAACAAATATTAATTTAATCGAACAAATGTCATTTTCATTTTTATTATTACCATATATCTCGATTAGTAGCCCCCCCCTCGAATAATTAGCAAATATAAATGTATTACCACTGCCCAGAGTAAACATCTTTTTCGAATATAAGTCCTAACATGATTATCAACCGACTTAATAAATAAATTGTGATAACATGTGATAGTCTCGAAAACTAATTAAAAAATTTGGTCCCAAAATGGCGAAAACAACAATAATCGGCTATAAATACGCTAATTGAAATACTTTCCATTTCTAAATACAGATCTTAGTAACTTTCAGAAGTGATATACTGAGTTTGTGGAGTCCAGTGGTCTAAATACGTATCTGAACGGGTGGACCATGGGTAAAATCCCCAACAGTGGGATCATGGGAGATATAAATTGGGTGTGGCTTTGTACACGCGTATCATTACCGTTTACACCATTTACCGTTTACAGTCTGTTCTTTCTAATAGTCCACTTATTTACGTGTCCAAATCAACTATTTATATATTTGTAATAGTCCATATTCTCTAATAGTCAACTTTGGGCCAATTTCCCACTGGTGTACTATTAGAGAACAGTGTGTACATGCAAACTTGCAGATATTTTACCGTTTGTATGAACCGAATCTAACCAGTTTTTTCAGCTTCTTAAGAATTCCAAATTATTTTCCTAAGGGTAACGAGGATTCCCTGGATTTTCATTGCTAAATACCTGGAAATGCACATTCTATAATTCCTCTTGAACTATTTATGATTTCTTCTAGAATTGTATGTAAAAATAATGTTATTTCTTCTAGAATAACATTATTTTTACATACAATGCTTATTTATTAACGGAAATATAAGAAAATATTATTTCAAAAAAAATCCCTGGATATTCGATGCAATCCCTATATCCCTTGATAGTTTGTTACAAGTTCATCTTAGCTCCATTGTGTTCAGATAAATTCTGACGGATGGAAAAGCTGCCCCCTGAAAAATTGGTTGCCCCTCCTCTGCCCCCCCAAGTTCGAAAAACCTGGCGCCGCGCATGGTTATAATACCCGTTGGAAGCAAATCTCTAGGTTCATTTTGAATTTCATTAATTTGTTTACCTATTTTGTGTCAACAACAACAACAAATATTTATATTATAAATTTATAAATGCGAAATTCGTGTTTAGCATACTTGTTTACCTATAATACCCGTTGAAAGCTAACTTCTAGGTTGATTTTGAATTTTCATAAATTTGTTTACCTATTTGTGTAAACCAGGGTTCCGCAAACTTTCATTTATATCAGGCCACATAATCTTAACAAAATTTTCCTCAGGCCGCAAACAATATCGATAAATTTTTCGAAATTTATAACAAAACTATTATGTTGTTGCAATACTAGAACTATACTAATTACTATACAAAAAGTGCACAAAGGATTCTAGTCAAAAGGTTATACAGTTATGATAAAAGTAATTACAATAATATTTAATGAGAACTTGAGAAGGGTGAATTTGTCCTTATGTGTGGCCTGAAAGCCATCGGGCTATCAGGCCACACATAAGGTTGTTTCAGGCCGCATGCGGCCTGAAAAACCTAGTTTGCGGAACCCTGGTGTAAACAACAACAACAACAACAACAAATACTCATATTATAATTTTATAAATGCGAAATTCGAAATAAGCATACTTGTTTACCTATTATAACAGTCGTTTACCAATTATACATTTGACAGTTAGTTTATATCTCATATATAAAACTGGTTTCTATTCCCCCATCACTTTAATACAATCCGGACAAACAAACACACACACACACACAACAATCGAGATTTATTAATATAGATTATCACATTTTCAGAAGTTTTCTGAACCTTGATTAAAATTAAAAGTATTTAAAATTATGCTGGCTCACAACTTTAATAAAAGTAAATAATGATATTAATACAAGATAATTCATAAGTTGCAAAAAACTATTTTTAGTAATAAAAATAAAAGTTAATAATATCCCATAGACCATAGTAAATATTAACATAGGTATGAAGTTAATAATCTACAATAAAACTGTAATACTCTGGTATCAAATTGTGTATTTTATGAGGTATCCTGGATACGCCAGTCCATTTTCGTATAAAACGTATACTCTGGTGCCAGCAGGATGTATCCCTGTAATAGTGTGGTAATCCTGTGGAGGCTGAGTAATGTCTCCGTCAGGTTCTTCAAATTTGGCATTTCCAACGTAAACTTTCGCGAGAAACATAGAATGAATATCACCTTCTGTGTAAGCGAAATTGTGTGAATAAGAAGCATTCACTGCAAAGTAGATTCCCTTTCCCCAATACCCATTTCGTGCATATTCTATTTTGAATCCCAAAGGATCTCGGATTATATTCTGAGGATTTGTGCGAGATGATCCGTGAAAAAGCGGTTTGATTAGAAGTGTGTTTTCCTTAAATTCGGACAAACTCGTATCTGCGCCAGCTTGAAATCCTACTTTTAGTTTGACATTCCGAACAAAGTTATCCCAACAAACCTTGTGGTGAATTTTTACTATGCTAACAATTGTAGTCTTCGGAAGAGTATTAAAAAAGTTTCTAGCTACCGCAGAAAATTCGTCACAATTAGTCGGAAGATCTTCTTCAAAGGAAACTGTCGATATTTGGACTAGAAAATGATACAAAAAATTTTCAATTATAAGATATATTACTGGGAAAGGATTGTATAACGTGGGGTTTTAGAAATCTCAGTTAGGGATTTAAAATAAACTATGTAGGGTAGAACTTCACCACCGGGGGATAAACTAAATTATAAACAACACTAGTAGCATTATGCTAGCTCGAAAACGGATAATCTTATCATTATAGGAGGGCATGGGTCATGCGACCCCCGCGGCATAAGTGGGCGGCCACTACTCAGCTCCCAGCCCGTCCTTCCATGATACCATCTTCCTATTGTCCTCATAGTAGTTGCAAAACGTTTAGCAGACATACATAGTATTGACTGTGATATATTATAATTTATGAATTAAGTGAAGGAAGATTCCACCAGTACTACAATCTATGCATCTTTAGATCAATGTTTGTGATGAATATAGCCGATTTGATTACTGGGATGCGAGTGCAACAAAAATTTTGGGTCGCAACTAGGGGTCTCAATCCCGGGATCCCGAATCCCGGGATCCCGGTCCATTTTAGCCCGGGATTAAATCCCGGGATTAGACTTTCCAATCCCGGGATCCAGATATATTATGAGTATAGCAATGATAGTGAAGCCTGATGTGAATATTATCTTCTCGCATGACATATACAGTCAGGTCTGCTTATTATGAACAAGATTTCGTCTGATAATATGAAGATTTATTATTATGAACAAACCCTACAGTCCCAATTTAACAACTTACATAGGGGTTGTATTAAGTTGAGTTCGCTTATTATGAAGTCTCTCTATTATGAACACAATTTTTGGTCCCTTGAATGTTCATAATAAAAGAACCTGACTGTAATTATATTCTTTAATTCATTTTTATCGCTTACATTTCTCGGTAATCAATTATTCGTTACTTGTTCAATTACGTGTGGCTTTGTCATTAGGTGAATTTTTGATAACATGATGCTTTGTTTATTAACAACAATCTTGAACCATTTCATATAAATATCTATATATTAAAAGAGGAATTATTGTTTGGATGTTTGTCCGTAATTAATTGGAAAGACTACGAGTCCCAAAAAGCTGAAAATTTGCATACAGGGGTAATTTTGTACTGCGACAACGATCTATTGGTTTTTGAAACAAAATAACGGGATTATGACGTCACAGTTGCGAAAAACAGATATTTTGTACTAGCTTCCCAGTTTTGCTCCGATCTGTAGAAAATTCAAAGCATTAGACGTACACTAAATTTCTACACCTGATAGCAGTTCACGAATCCCAATTTTACTTCTGATTGTGACACAGTTAATTAATTAGTCCCTGCACTAATCAACCATAAATAGTGTATCGTACCAACACAGGTATAGCAAAGTGCAAGTGTGTGTTTGTGTGTGTGTTTGTCCAGAATTAATAGGAAAGACTACGAGTCCTAGAAAGCTGAAAATTGGCATGCATGGGTAATTTTACAAGCTGACAACGATCTATTGGTTTCCTAAGCGAAATAACGGGATTATGACGTCATAAACGCACATATTTGGGAATAACTCATTCAGTTTTTATTCGATTCGCCCACAATTTTAGATGATAACACAACATACAATGAGACACACGTATACCGATTTATGGGAATGTGACGTCACGTAGGAACTAATTTGGATTCTGCTCTTACACTTTTGGTTCAATCGACAAATAATTTTGTCACATTATAAAGCAGAATGTATTGCATGTCTTTGGAATTTTTTATAATTTTCGCATTTAATCTGAGCCAGGCAATAACAAAAATGTAACCTCCAATTGCTGCATCCGAGAACTACGAAATAAAAGGACATGCCTCTGAATTAAATAAATGGACCATGGATATGTTAGAAGTGCCAAATAGCGTTCATTCATTAGTGTATAATTAATGCTGTTCAGGTATAATTTTTATAAGTAACTGTCCAAGAAATGGTTTTTCATGATTTATGAGTTCAATTATTAATGAATAATACTAATCAAAACACAAATGCATGCAATTGACAAGTTAACATTCATATTTCTACGGCAAATATGCTATCCATTAAGCTTGCATCACAACCTATATAGTACTTGAATAGTTATGAATACTTGAATTTTTTAATTTGGCGATTTTCACTATTTGAAATTGCAAGTTCTCTGAGTCTTGAGTTAACATTCCGGACTTTATTGGCTAGAATACAGTTTGCTGCAATTGATGTGATTTTACGGAGTATAGTCCATCCTTGTTGATTACAAGATCCGCACGTATCTCTCCAGCTGACACATTGTGTATCCTCTATGTATGTAATAGCGAGTTGGATTAATATCGTTCTTGAAGGTCCTGCCAAAAACTGCTGCATCAAGCTAGAATCACCTTCTATTGTTATATAGATCTTCAAAACAATAATAATAGCATCTATCACAATATGTGATGGCCATTTGAGGGCACCTCGATCGATAAGCTGAATGAATTTGTAAGTATCCTTTTCATCCACAATTTCTAGCTCTTTATCCTGTGTCAGCAAGGACAAACAAGCATTGCACTTACTAGATAGTTTGAAATACGTATGGACTGCATAACCTCCTACAAAGGCAATTGATTGAAGAAGTGAAGTTTCCAGTGTGAGGGTCGGAAAAGATTCCATTGCTAGGAGATATGTGTCTAAATTTAATGAATTTGATGGTTCATCAGGTGGTAAGGAAAAGGATTCGATTATACCTTTTAGATTCACGTAATCCGATTCGGTTTTTTTTGAGAAACTCTTCAGTATGCTTGATAGTTTAATACGCCGTTCGCTTTCAAGTATTTGAGTAAAAGTGATATGATATTGTGCACCTGACATCATACGATACAACCTAAAGTGATGTTCAATCGGGTCATTCTGTAATCGTGATGTGAGTACATAATCAAAACCACAGTTATGAGTGAGATGATTTACGATTTCGATCAGCGCTAGACATGAATGGGAAAAGCTAGTAAATGTCTGAGGACTTAATTTCCCATATTTACCCTCACGAGATCTCCAACGTGCAAGCCAGTTGATAATGAGCCTGAGGAAATTGAAACGTTCATCATTATAGTGAAGAGGTCTTGAAAGCTCATCATTAAGTCGTATGTGTTTATGTGTCGTATTTATATTGAATATCTTCCAAACTTTTATAATAATGTCTAGAAATTCGCATGTCTTGCGGGATTCAAAGTCTGTTCGCTTAGAGTTGTAAATTGATAGAGCTGTAAGTGTTGATGTATCAAATATTTTCAAAGCCAGGTTGACATTTTGTCTTTCTAAAATAGTGGGCCAACAAGCCTTTGCTGTTAAGCGATGTGCCTGTTTGAGGACCGAAGTTTGCTCATTTTTGTAAAGTAATCGAACATCTTGGAATTGAGCAATATTTACTTTGTGTGTGTCGTCAAAGTTAGGAAAAATTAACGTATTTGGGTAGGCAAACGCACGCTCGTAATCTTTTAAATTGAGCCAATTGTTTCTAATTGATTTAATTATGTGCACGAAGTCGAAGATTAAAAAGAGTTTTCTTTCTGGATCATTGGGGTGAATCACGATAGGAGATAAAGTCTTGTTATCTGTCGAAAATAATTTGAAAAAACTAACCTTAAGTGGATAGTTGTCAGTGCAGATGACTTGCACTGTCAGACCACAACATTCTACATCACAAATAACAGATTTGACAACTGCAAATATCTCGTCAGCAGAGTTAGATGAACATGGAATTAGGCGGACAATTTGCGACCACTTTCTGGATAAGCTTGATACCATTATGGCGAAAACAGTTTTAATTGGTTCATTAGGTAACATGGAATATCCGATTATTCTTCCTCCCTTATAAGCAACGGTGGACTTGACATGTATCTCGTCCATTTGTAAAATTACATTGCGGTCTCTATCACTAAAGTCTGAAGTCGCTTGCTTAAGAAATGCTAGAAAATCGCTTTCTAAACCAAAGTTTGAATAGAGTTTTTGTAGGGTTCTTGGATGCGGTAATGATATACATCCTAGAGATTGTAAATATCTGTAGCACGCTGGAGATATGAGATGAGCTTTTAATGCCATAACTTGGGTAATAACATTATATCTCTTCCTCTTCTTATGGACAATAAAATTATTTAATTGACATTCAATAAATTGAAGTTGAGATAATTTATGAGAATTTTCGGGATCATCGTCATTAATTAAGTCTGGAAATTGCGTGTATAATGCACTAATAGATAGAGTAATTTGATTTGAAGCTTGTTTAATGTGATATTCAAATGAGTTCAGGTTACTAGATATGGTGTCTGGTGTACGTTCTTCTGTAATTTCGTTCAAAAAAGTTTCTACTTGTCGGGTATCTGATAAGTTGAGTGCAAGAGGAACAGCAATATTATCACGAAATGCCAAGACACTAAGGTTATTACTTATTGTCAAACAATATTTTACCTTCAAAGCCAGACCTGATAGTTCAGGCTGATAGATGTGAATAGTATCGAGCTCAGAATGCCAAACCATCCACTTATCAGGTAAATTAAGCGATGATATCTTCGAAATTAGGTCTTGGAAATCGTCTACTCTAAACCTTAAATCCCCCCATTTTTGTTGCTCGAGGCTTAGTTGGAGAGCTTGTGCAAATTGTTGTCCTTCTTTTGAGTCTCGTGTAAGCCGAGTAGGTCTGTCCAGAGAGGCTGTCGAAAGATATGGTGGGCATCCTGGTAAGAGAGAAGGCACTGCATTTGGACGAAGTTTTGGCCTGTTGTATGACGGTTTACTTACCATGACAGTTTACTTACCTTTATTACTATAACAATAATTAACCATGGATACTTTCTATCCATGACGGTTTACTTACCGTCTTTGCTATGGCTTCGCACTTTATACTTCCTATTACACATCTACACTTAGAAGGATTCACACCTCAAATTCTAATTAAAATTTCATAATTTGACATTGCATCAACATAGCATTTAATAATTTCCATATTAGCAATAGATATTTTGGGCCATAATGACATTTTCCAATTAGAATTTGAGATGTGAATCCTTATAAGTGCAGATGCGTAATAGGAAGTATAAAGTGTGAAGCCATTGCAAAGACGGTAAGTAAACCGTCATGGATAGAAAGTATCCATGGTTAATTATTGTTATAGTAATAGAGGTAAGTAAACTGTCATGGTAAGTAAACCGTCATACAACAGGCCTTTCACGCAACTTTTCGGTGACACTTCCGTCAGCTTGCAAAAATTTTTCTACAGTGACAATATCCTCGGGGTGAAAGTGAAGTTGGCAAACATATACGTGTTTAAGATTTTCAATGTCCACTCGATGAAGTGCTCTTAGCCATTGATGACGTAGTTCTGGTGGGTAAGTTGGTAGTTTAAAAACTGGTGTGTATGGCTCACCACGGTAATTACCACGAGATCCAGGTGCGGAGCACTGGTTAGGCATCAAATTACCAAGACTGGCTAAATAAGCTAGGAAACAAGCTACAACAACCAATTAATTATTGTTGAATGAGCAGAGGAATAGAAGTAGCTAAAATAAACCAATTATCCTGTAAAATAGACAAAGTAACTAGTTGAGTCAGAGAAAATAAGTTAATTCGTATCAGATGCGATGAGAAACATAATTATGGAAAATAATGTTAAAAAATATACCAAATTAAGTTGTAAAAGAATAATTTCTAAAAAAATGGTTGCTTATTATTGTCGCCAAAACATTATTATAAAACCATGACGAATTATATGACAAAAATATTAAAGTAAATATATTAGATTACAATTTGTTAGCTATAACCAATGCACTTCTAACATATCTATGGTCCATTATTTTAATTCAGAGGCATGTCCTTTTATTTCGTAGTTCACGCTGCATCATTGCACATATTGATGTTTATGATTTAATCTTCACCTACAATATTTCCGAAATTGCATACGTGATTAATCCAGTTTGGCTTCCATCAGTTTATTCTATTCGTGATGTATTTAGCTTACGTCAATCACATAAGTATGCATAATATTTACTATCAAACGCGAAAACTATTGTATTCTTATTACAGTTCAAATACATTTGGTTATTAATTTGTACCCTTAAAAAGTCCCTTTCTGCATCTGATTTGTTTGGTTAACAGAATGCGCTTAGAGTCTCTAATGCATTGTGTATTTATTACACCTACATATTGGCTTCTATATAAGACTATCAATGGAACCTAGGATTTCATCTAGAAATGAAATTAAATAAGTTAATTAAGTAATCTAGGATTTTAGTTCTGCCTAACGATGAGATTTATTATGTTAATTATTGCTATCAATTAAATTTAATAATTAACTAACCCAGCTCCTGCAAAACGAATTGTTTATTGAGATGTAGAACTTTATTACTATTTATAAATAAAATATTTTGCAACCCTGGATTTACCTCTCCATAATAATGGTTTAATGGTGAGAATAAGACCGCGAAGCGGTCTTATTCTCATCTTTAAACCATTATTATGGAGAGATTACACCCAAAGTGAGTAAATTACTTTGCAATTCAATTTACTGAAATAATTAATTGCGTATAATTTACCATTAATATAGCTGAACGAGCTATCCTTAAGAATTATTGAGCTATTAATTAACGAGTGTTATCTTAGCGGCGGATTCATCGGCGGATTCGCAGACCTCACGTTTATGCTAATAACTCAAAAAGTTTACGCTGTACGTGAAAAATTTTCACATCAGCGGGAAGATGAAAGTTGTGACAACCCATATATAATCCCAAAATGTCAAATTCCTTAAGATGACTCAGCAATTTTCGCTCAAATTTAGACCTCGGTTTTTCCATAATAACTCAAAAATTATCCATCAAATCAAATTTTCCTTTTAATCACATGTCTATCTCACCTATGACAACCTGTCATGCAAATTTCAAAACAAAATATTCATTTTTGAAAAAAAATTTTGAACATAAATTTCATTAAATTAATTTCACGATCTTATCGGCGGATTCGCAGACCTCACGTTTATGCTAATAACTCAAAAAGTTTACGCTGTACGTGAATTTTTTTTACATCAGCGGAAAGATGAAAGTTGTGACAACCCATATATAATCCCAAAATGTCAAAATTCCTTAAGATGACTCAGCAATTTTCGCTCAAATTTAGACCTCGGGTTTTCCATAATAACTCAAAAATTATTCATCAAATCAAATTTTCCTTTTAATCACATGTCTATCTCACCTATGACAACCTGTAATGCAAATTTCAAAACAAAATATTCATTTTTGAAAAAATATTATTAACATAAAATTTCACTAAAATCGGCTTACAATGATGATTTCCAATATCCATAATGTTGATATGTTGTCATTTAATAATACTATTGATAAGAATGTATTTGATTTGCGTCAGTGTTCACAGGAATTAAAGTTTTAGGTACCTCTGAAGAATAATTAATGACCGCATTCCTAATTATATCAGGCTTAGTGATTACTTTCTGTAAACAAGCTTACATAATACAAACAACTTCATATATACAAATATATTTGGAATGCAATATTCATTAAGAGAATAGA
Source organism: Hexactinellida sp. DTS-2022 (assembly GCA_028753945.1). Classification (NCBI taxonomy): domain Eukaryota; kingdom Metazoa; phylum Porifera; class Hexactinellida; species Hexactinellida sp. DTS-2022. The sequence goes on from JAPNXP010000001.1 coordinate 12,265,864, forward strand.
ATCAGACATATAAACAATATTATGGTTACTACAACAATGTTAGGTATTTTAAGCATCTCCAGGTTTTTCCATTTCATTAATCTGCGTAACTTCTATCTGAATGATCTTACTTGTGGCCATGTTCCTTCTCTCCAAATATACGTACTATTTGCCTTTAAAGAGGGTGAATCTCATATAAATGTAAAGCAACATATTATCTCAGAATATGACTTACCAACGAGTGCATGTTATTAAAATGGTGACAAATATTAGTAATGCTTTATATAGAAAGATCGAGATAACCAAAGTTATTCTAAAAAAGTAAGAGAACTACTTAGTAGAACATGGAAATAAAGAGAGAACTAGTTTATTGGTTTAGGATTTAACACATTAATGATAATATGCATTAATTCTTTTCACTGATACGATATTAAAAGGGCGCCATTAAATATAACAGGAAAGTACATCTACAAATTGTGGTAAAACTATTGCAACTCTTCTAAAACTCTGCCTTGTTCAATTTAAAAAATAATTAACTATTATTTTCGAATTTAACAGAAATAATAGGTTCATAATGATTCCCAATATTTCGTATATATATCCCATTTGGGGTTGGCGCCTTCATTAACTCTTCAAAAGTTGATCCATTCCCTGAAAATCCAATCCAACGTGTTCCCAACGGACCCAAGAATACCCAGATATCTATATTAAATAACAAAGCAGTTGCAAAGAGTTCAAGATCAGTAGCCCATTTCCCACTCTTCCTCATTCCTGTTTTGTTGACCCAGTCTTGTACATTTCGATAATTACCCTGCGTATAAACATATTTTGTGCGTAAATATTTATTGCAACTCATACTTAGGTCACCTAGCATATTATCAATTATTAGCTCCCTAAACTCTGCATGGAAATCTTGACTACCAGTGATGAGATAAGAAATTGTCGAGAAATAGCAATTTCCATCGCCAATTATATATTGAGTCAAGTTTGGCGAATAACTAAATAAACTTTCTTCATTATCTACAATATCATTATAGGAGTACGGTAACTCCTCGCGAAAGTGAAACTTCCACTTTTTACATGTAGAAATCTGCCAGTCTGTATGTGGCGGACGAAAGCTTGGTAGTACATATCGTATTAGCCCCGTCTCAACTATTTCCTCATCTGTAATTATAGAGGCCACTCGCATTACCTTTGATGCAGTTTGCGTACGTAAACTAGATAACTTTTCGCATTTTCGTGGGACAAATTTACGCTTAATTTTACATATTTTATTTTTCTTCTCAACTTTTTTCTTCTTAAATGTTTGAAATTCATATGATTTAGGTTGTAAATAACCGCAATACACTTTCTTTTTTCGTGACCATTCTTCAACACTTTCCTCTTCCAAACTATTTCTTACTCTTTTATGACCTTTAAATACCTTATTCGCTCGCGGGTGAAAGGCAAATTGAAACGCTGATAACCTACTTACTATACCAGGATACAACAATTGTATCAAATCTCCAGGCCTCAAATTAGTTTTGGATTCCAAAATATTTAACTTCACAATACGCATCCAATTCTCCACAATAGCGTTGCTAAAGATGCTAGTCTTGTTCTTATCCGCTACACTAATAGGTCCTAAGATTATTCCACTCCATAAAGGTAATATAGGTAGGTAGAATGTTAACAAGTATTCTATAAGCTCAGGATTATAACAAGGATTTGGATCTGCATTTTTTCCTGGATTATTGTTGATCCAAGATTTGCAATTTTTTGCAATATTTACAAAATGTTTGCCGAAAGGGGATTTTTCTCTGTATGTTTTACTATCCTTGTTATCAATAGCAATATTATTATCGTCCATATGTTCTTCAACCAAATATTCATTAGTCTCTGAGGAGTTTACGGAATCATTACTAATGAATGTTTCTAGCAAATGAGTATGTGTCTTTACTATTGCACTTAAAGAACTACTCATAAATACAATGCATAAAGATTGGAATAAATTATTGATACTTGTCATTTCAACAGCGCGTACAATAAATCCGATACTATGTAAAAACAGTTTTCTCACTTCTTTTTGTAGTTTAAATTTTTTATTTATATGAAATCCTATGCTGTGCATTAAATGAGCCGAACATAAGTGAAGAATTACTTTAAAGTCCGTCTCATTAACTGCAGAATTTACATCTACCATATTCCAACACTTATGGAGATAAGTATCTATATCACACTTGAGAAAAATACTACAAGAACTGTGAATCAAAACCCAGCTGAAATCTATTTCAACTTGTGAAATGTTTAGATCGCCCAGTATTTTCTTTGCATCAAGGGACCATTTGTGCAAAAAATAACTTATTTCAGCACTGGTGTGTCCTGAACTAATCATTTCTGCTAGTGGAATTGGACTAGTGGAGTAAGTAGGATGTCTTACAGTTAGAGCGTAATAGAATACTTTCTTTAGTGAGGGTTCTATTTTCCTAACAATTGATCCTGTGGCATCCAAGTGAAGAACAATTCTTGTATCTTTAAACAATTTCAATATTTTGATTTGATCTTCAGTGTACATATGTACAATAAAAGGATTATGACTTAGTGACTGTATGTAACCTCTAACATGAAGGCCAATAACACTATTTCTATAATACTGTTGTAAGCTAATTAACTCAGTCCAGTTATCATTAGAATACCTCTGTAAACTAGACAAATCAAATTTAGCTTTTCGCAGGACTGCAGAACTTCTAACCTTATTTAGGTTACCATAATTAAGCGCTAAGTTTGTGTTCTCTACAGAATCAAATTGATCATAGAAATATGCATTTACAGATGTATCTGCTACCCCTCTAGCTACTTCTAACCTATGCGAATGTGATAAATTTCGTGAGTGCACAGTTGTATTATCGAAATGCTGTTCAGATAAGGTTCCATAAGCTACATACTCCACAATAATATTTTCATCAATTTTACACTCCAACGGCTCTTTCTTTATTACAAATGTAAATTCAAAACAATCTTTAAACTTACACACTGCTTTAGCTCTAAAAAAACAGCTATTTTGTTTTCTACTACTAAGTTTATTAACCTTTTTGTATTGAAAAGAAAGAACACATACAAAATTTCCCTCGATTTTTGAACTAAATAAATTGGTCCAATCTTTAGAAAATACTACAGAGTCTCCATGAATTAGTGTAATACTTTTCCATTCCATTCCACTTAGCAAAAATTCACCACAGATTTCCTCACTAAACATGGATTGTTCAACTATGATTTCATTACCCAGAGTACTGTCGTCATCTTCTGATGGCACTAGCAATTTGGACTCAGGGATATTAGAGGTAATAACAATTTCAGGTTGCGGGTCATCGGTAGATGACAATACCGGGACTTGTTGATTTGAAGAAGAAGAAGAGGTATGATGCAATTTTAGGCACAGAGATTCATGAAATGAGCTTAAAGTATCTGAACTTTCTCGACAGGCTAGAATAAAGCTAGTGAATAAATCTAGTTGTTGCACTGTGATAGCTATATATGAATTCCCGAATAGCTCTAATATCCTACAACTAATGTTTTCAACTAAAATCCACGCTTCCACTAAGTTACAATTTCGCCTGATTAGTCGAATCCATTGCATTGACTCCATTAGACAGCAACTAAACTTTTTCGACTGGTCGTGGAGTTTGTCATCCACTAGCATGAACTCACCACTAACAAGCGGACACTCTAAGCTGAAAAATTTCATTGCATCTAACCATAGACTATTATTACAGTTTATGAATGACCAAAAATGGCTATCAGTCCTCCCTGTTTGGGGAGGAGGAGAAGCTATCTTAGACATGAGACCGTAAAGCTGGCAGTCATCGCAACCAGATGCCAATAAACCTAGCAAACTGTTATTCGTTACGTCTCGCTGTAAACTAGGAAAACTGAAATCGATTTCATCCAAACTCCTCTTACTGAGTTCTATAGTGTCAGGATATGAGCTAGCAGATACTAACTGAGTACTGATATGCTCTACTGCCAATCGGGATACATCATTGGTGATAGACTTACGCGTACTGATCATTTGCTTTACGAGATGCTGAAAGTTTCCTCTATTCAATCTCCATTTGGAGCTGAGAGAATCGCGCTTAGTAGCCTTGTTTTTTCCAAAAAGAATAATTGATAATTTTCCCCAGACAGATTTTGGCTTATGTTTGTCTCCTTTGTTCAAAGCATCTCTTACGCTATCGAAGCTTTCATAGCCGAGTTTCTGGAGAGCTTCCACGAATTGCTCTATTGAAGTCATTACTAGATGAAATAATAATAATAATTTTAATTAATCAATACATATATATAGGGGCTGACTGAATAGTGGAATCTAGTGGAATCTAGTGGAATCCAGTGGAATCCAGTGGAATCTAGTGGAACCTAGTGGAATCCAGTGGAATCTAGTGGAATCTAGGGTGACTGAATGGTGGAATCTAGTGGAATCTAGTGGAATCCAGTGGAATCTAGTGGAATCTAGTGGAATTACTAAATTTTAGTGGAATTGACTGAACGGTGGAATCGAGTGGATTTTCTAAAAACCGACTGAACAGTGGAATCGAGTGGAATCTTTGACTGAATAGTGGAATCGAGTGGAATCGAGTGGAATTTGACTGAATAGTGGAATCTAGTGGAATCGAGTGGAATTTGACTGAATAGTGGAATCTAGTGGAATCTAGTGGAATTTGACTGAATAGTGGAATCGAGTGGAATCGAGTGGAATTTGACTGAATAGTGGAATCTAGTGGAATCTAGTGGAATTTGACTGAATAGTGGAATCTAGTGGAATTTGACTGAATAGTGGAATCGAGTGGAATTTGATTAAATTGTTAAACACTACGTATATGCTATAAGCTACGTGTGTATCATATTACGTTAATTTTCGCCCATGTAAAATTGTTTGCAACGATTAAACTAGTGTTGTGCATGAAGTGGCACAATATGATACTATATTAGTATTCTTACTAATTATCTCTATTGAACTGCCCAATGAATACCAACTGGATTTGATAAGGAATTGTTGATAAATAATGTTAATAAGATGTGTCTAAATAACATGGTAACAAAGCCTAACTAATAAATCCTATTGTGTCACTTCATGCACAACACTAGTTCAATCATTGCAAACAATTTTACATGGGCGAAAATTAACGTAATATGATACACACGTAGCTTATAGCATATACGTAGTGTTTAACAATTTAATCAAATTCCACTCGATTCCACTATTCAGTCAAATTCCACCAGATTCCACTCGATTCCACTATTCAGTCAAATTCCACTCGATTCCACTCGATTCCACTATTCAGTCAAATTCCACTCGATTCCACTGTTCAGTCGGTTTTTAAAAAATCCACTCGATTCCACCGTTCAGTCAATTCCACTAAAATATAGTAATTCCACTAGATTCCACTGGATTCCACTAGATTCCACTAGATTCCACCATTCAGTCACCCTAGATTCCACTAGATTCCACTAGATTCCACTGGATTCCACTAGGTTCCACTAGATTCCACTATATTCCACTGGATTCCACTAGATTCCACTAGATTCCACTATTCAGTCAGCCCCATATATATATACTACTACAGTAGAACCTCGTTAGTACGAACACGGTTAATTAAGTCATTACTAGATGAAATAATAATAATTATTATAATTAATCAATACATATATATATACTACTACAGTAGAACCTCGTTAGTACGAACACGGTTAATTAATACGAATTTCCGGATAAGAAGAACAGTTCCACAAAATCAGGTCCTTACAATGGCGATTGAATGGGTATTACTCCGGTTAATACGAACTCCGGATAAAGCGAACAAATTTTTATTGTCCGTTGGTATCGACTGCATATAGTAATTATATTAGTATTCGAGGCCAGCGGTATTTCCTTCCGCCGGACTTGGGCATCCAAAGCTTGAAGGCCACGTTATTGTAAATTAAATTTTAGATCTGATCATTCAAAATGTAGTGGTAAAAATATCGGTCTGGCCATGGCCTGCCCTGGTATTAAAATAAATAACAAAGTAGCTAAAAGGCAAATAAAATAAAAAAACTCACTTGAATTGGAAGAATCGACTTGGAGGAATAAAGAAGAGAGCAGAAAATAAATGAGAAGAAAATGGAGATGAGAAATATGCTGTAAAGTCAAAAAGATCTTTGAAAAAAAAGTGAAAAGTGTGTTTGAAAAAAATGAAATAAATTCGAAGAAAATCAAGTACACGTAGAAGAAAGGCAGTGTACCATTTATAGTGAGAAATCATTGAATTATAAACAAGGATATAATAAATTCTGATCAATAGTTATTAGACAACATATTCTACATTGTGGATATTGGATAGGTATTCAAATCATCATTGTAAGCCGATTTTAGAAAAATTTATGTTAATAATATTTTTTCAAAAATGAATATTTTGTTTTGAAATTTGCATGACAGGTTGTCATAGGTGAGATAGACATGTGATTAAAAGGAAAATTTGATTTGATGGATAATTTTTGAGTTATTATGGAAAAACCGAGGTCTAAATTTGAGCGAAAATTGCTGAGTCATCTTAAGGAATTTTGACATTTTGGGATTATATATGGGTTGTCACAACTTTCATCTTCCCGCTGATGTGAAAATTTTTCACGTACAGCGTAAACTTTTTGAGTTATTAGCATAAACGTGAGGTCTGCGAATCCGCCGATGAATCCGCCGCTAAGATAACACTCGTTATTAATTAACTAATAATTAATAACTATTGAGCAATGAGAATAACTTACTCAACATAATTCCCCAAACAAATTACAGTAATCACAACCCAAAATGAATTTTAGACACGCATTATTAAGTAATGGTGTATAACTCATTAGTAATATTATAGCTTTTTTGGGAAGGGAAAGGCCGCGAAGCGGCCGTTAATTGTATCGCGTAGTGCCTAACACGAACGAACAAAAGTCGCGAAGCGACTTTTGTGAGAGAGTGATCCGTCGCGAAGCGACCGAGACCGAAGGGCTCGTAGATTTAAATTCCTATCAGGAATAATCAGAAAAATCTTAATTAAAATATTATTATTACTATACTACGATCTTATGCTCTATTTATTATGTAATGGAGTCATCAATCAATACACAATTACATTAATTCAACATATTTGCATGATTGGTCAAGTGTCAATAAAATATTTGATCAATCCCGGGATCCCGGGATCCCGGGATTGAAATGATTCCAATCCCGGAATCCCGGGATTGGAAAAAGGCTCCGGAATTGAGACCCCTAGTCGCAACTAGTTACTCTTTAGACTCGGGAATTAACCTGGTTATATTTATATCTAATAATGTCTGGCCAGTACAGTATTTTCATTATTTCAGGAATGTCACTAACAGTAGATATATTACCATACCTGCCAACTGTACATGGATTTTAATCATTTTGGCCTAAACAGCTTAACCACAAATCTCAGATTCTCAAAAGTGGTTCCATTGGACTCGCAATGGTTGATTATCCCATATAAAATAACAATTAATAACAATTAATAACAATAGGAGGCATAGTTTAGCTTATAATGAAAATTAGAAACTGGCCTTCTCGTTTCATGGCCTTCTCGCTGACATATTTAGCCGATATTAAGTAGGCCATGGCCGCTATAAGCTTAAATGTATAAATTCATAATATTATTGTTCAAATACTTTTGGCCGGTAGTGTACATATTTCTTAATCATGGAGACAAGATAAAGAACCCTAAATTTATAATCTATAAATTAAAATAATTTATACACAATCGATAGATAATCGATAAATAATCGATAGAAAATCGATAAATAATCGATAGAAAATCGATAAATAATCGATAGAAATCGAGATATAATCGATAATTAACCATAAATAATTGATAGATTATCAATTATTAAAATTAGAAATACGTAGTCTATAATAATCTGTAAATTTATCGATAGAAATCGACTAGTAATCGTAAATAATATACAGTGGAGCCTCCCATAACGGACACTCCAAATAGCGGACAACCTCTAAATAACGGACAACCCTCGTGGCACGGATATATTTATTTAGCATATGTCTAATAGAAAAGCAACCTCTAAATAGCGGACAACCTCTAAATAACGGACAACGGTTCCGGTCCCAAGGTGTCCGTTGTTCAGAGGCTCTACTGTATATAGAAAATTGACAAACAATCGATAAATAATCTATAGAAAATCAATAAATAATCGATTGAAAATCAATAAATAATCGATAAATAATCGCTACATAATCTATGATCTTCATCGATTATCGATTGGATTGGATTGGATTGGCAACCCTGCCGCTAATAGAGGTTCATTTGTATCGAAATTAACGAATATGGACCAAAATTTCCCCGCTTAGAGGTTGCACTGTCATATATATTATTATTACACTATATAGTGACTCGTGCCACTATCGCAATCCATGCCGCTCCCTTAAAGTGGTACTTTGATTACACGAAGTTGCACCGGAAACGAAATTCTACTATCATTGGTACTACGTACGTAAATATACTTAAACTGTTAAAAGAAAGTGGATTCACAATAAGAAACCATAAAACTAAGAACTTACAATTTTCTAGCTGTGCCATTATAAGAGATTGATCAGGACGGTTCCACATTATATCAGCATCAGGAAACATGATATCAGCAATTATTGGAAACTGTGACTTCACAAGATCCAATATGTTGGAACCGTGTTCAATTGCCTCCCTGGCTGTACTAACTGAAATGTGCTCCATTGGCAAACAACAGCCTATACCGGGTGTCATTAAAGGATTTCTGGCATTCTCGTCAAAGTTAAGAAGAGAAATGCAATTAAATCTAAAGGCTGAATAAGCAGAACAAGAGGGGAAAAAATTCTTAACAAGCTCCAAAAGAATGTCTAGATTCCGTTGACAAGAGATATTAGCTTCTTTGAATCTGTGCAAATAAAGAATTGCAATACAAGTCTTCATTGCACACTCGAAACAGTTAGTACAAGCATGAGAAGGAAATATGTCACTACCACTATCTTCAGAAACTAGTTTTTTAGCTGCTCTCAAGTCACATTGAGCAGTGCGGATCCATAGTTTAGCAGTGAACTTGTCCACTCCGAGTTTGCTTTCTGATATGGGAGGAATGTCACTGGTAGGATCGGGATCAGTGTGAATAATCTGAAACAGCATTGGTCTGGTTACACCTGCACTTGCAGCTGATGCGCGCGTGGTAGAGAAAATGGATTTTAGAGGGACTGGAGGTTTGGCAGGAGATTGAGGTAAGATTATACTGGATATAAAAGGACACCGTTGGATGTTATAAGAATCCAACTTGTGCATAATATCGCAGGTATTCTCACAGGATAAGCATAGATCTAAAGCAAATAACATACCACTGAAGATGTTTCCAAGGTGTAGGTTCAGCGCATAGGTCAGATCATTGAAGAAGTTAACATCGGTCATTTTTAAACCATTGGCATATAAAACCGAGTTTTCAATAAAACAATCATAAATATCGCGTTTCTGAACAACGCAACCGGTGTGATCATTAGTTACTCGGAGTGTAATACTATTCAGAGTTTTAATAGTTAAATTTTGAAGAACTTGAAAAATAGTCAAGAAATGGGGGTCTTTAGCAATTTTTGGTTCATCGGTAATATCTTTAACAACATCATTATTTATTCTAATTAGGTTCAAGTTTCCATTACCATCGGATTTAGTAGCATCATAATATATGCGAATCAAACCTTCAGCGAATTCTCTGCACTTAAGTAGGTACTCTAAAGCTCTTGATTCATCTTGGAAGCGAGGACTAGAAGCCATCCCAACTAAATTAGGGTCCAGACTTTCGTGAATTATCCTACTCAAGTGTTTGATCTTAAGAGAAGAAGGTGGGTCACAAGATCCCCGAGAGTTAGGTTGGAGTTCGAGAAGTATTTGAAGATGTGACAAGTCAGGGAAATCTTTCAAATGAACCTTCAGTCTTGTGTTGTCTATATACACTACACTCTCAATAGGTACAATATCAAAATCTTCTGAGAGTACTTTAATCGATTGAATATCTAGATCGAAAGGAATGCATGAGTCTTCTGCTTTCCGTAGTGATGCGATGAACAAATGGAATGTATTGATACTAAGTTCCTTTCTTTCTACTCCTAGTGTCGTGTCACAGTTGATATCCTCCAACACATCCACGTAATGCTGGTAAGTAGGAGAGTCAGCCACGCCAACAAGTTCAAGAAAGGAGCGGTACTTCTTGAGGGAGTCAGGTAGTTTGAATAAATAATCCCTCAATAGAATGTCCAGGGAGAATACCATGTTCCTGGGATAGAAAAGACTACCATCATAAAATATACACTTCATTTTACGGAGTTTATGAACATCACTGGGATCGCTACAATTATCAGTTAAATATTTGTATGTATGACTGAATAGCAATTCAACGAGAATTAAATTTTTTTCATGGTCAATAATTTTTTGTAGGTTAAGGCAGATTAGCTCAAAGTGTTTAATAACAGTTTGAATTTTGGGTTTTGAACGTATTTGCAAATAAGATCCTGGTGAGTTAGGCCCTTCAGTACTAATCTTCGAAACCAGTAAATCGTGAATGTAGGTAGACGCGCAACAACAATGTTGGAAACTAGATAATTCGGCTTCATTGAATGATACAAAATTTGTAGTAAAAATAGCGGTATTTGGCATGTATTTCAAAACTGGCAAAAATCTAATTAAAGCAAGTTTACGTAGAAGACAGATATTATCATTACTCATTTCAATACCACTTGAAAGTACAGCAACTAATGAGGATAGTGGAACGTTTCTATCTTTTGATTTTAACAATATTTTATTATCTTGTATCATGATAGCGGATTTAACTATTGAAGCTAAATCAGGTTCGTCATGTAACCCAGCCTTGGATAATATGGACTGATCTGCCATAGACCATTCAGTGGGTAAGATCAAATTAGGGAAGAACAAATTGTACAATTGAACACTGGGTGAGTACAATTCATGTAAAGAATATAAGTTCATTGACTCCGGTTTTAATATGAATTTAATGGATTTGAGTTTGTTGATAAAATCATTATAAACAGGTGTCGAATGTGCAGCATTTAATAAGGTTATTTGCTCGTCAATATCTAGCTGTGTAAAATATGGTATAACATACTCCATGTAAAATCCACTCAACGTTATTATTTTTATATTCAATTTATTTGTCATGTGTTTAATCATTGAGTCTTGCTTCGAATTTGACATAAATATAATAATTCCATTCCTAGTTAGTATATCAGTCATTATGGTGCCTATTTTGACATTTGCATTGATTATGAAACAACTTTTGAAGTCATTTATTGAACACAATAGTTTGCTGTGAGCTACGAAGATTTTGAGAGAGGATAATATCTCGATATCTCTCAATGGTAAAATAGAAATGTTATTGGTATAGAATAAATTTCTAATTGAGGCAGCTTCTGACTCAGTATAGTTAATATTATTTAATGTGCTGGTAGATAGTTTCAAGGATGCTAAAAAATGTTGCATTGTAATATTACTGTGTATAGTTAAGCTTTTCAAATAATCGTCAAGTGCTGGTATTGAAAGATTTGAATCGTTAAAGTGATCGAGATCTAACTCAGGACAGTTTGACTTGATTAAGGCGTTACATAGTTCTGTCTGGGAAACAAAAAAGTCAGGTAAATTGGAGTCTCCAACAGTAACTTCTTCTTTAAAATGTCCAGCTGGTATATTCAGAACAGCTGGTAAGTTTGATATGAGGGTGAGAGTCGTACTGGATAGAGTCTTTATCGGTATTAGAGAATGATTGCCGAATACTAATATCAGTTCATGAGATAGGAACTTTGACCGAAGAATAAACTCCCAAAAGAGTATGCGATCTTTCAAATTAAATACATTCGAATTAAGATTTTCTGCTAAAAATTCAACAGTTAGTTCTTTTATAAAACCTTGTAAATTAAGTTGAATAATGCTAGATTGTGGAAAGTTTGGAGCAAGGAATCTCCCGGCACAGTAAGGAAGAAGTTTGGCGAATTTGGATGTGAAGGTACACTCTCTTTTCGAAAAACAACATAAACTCCCATTGTAATCTAATTTTAGAGGAATAGTTGTATATAATCCTATAGTGGCAGGAGTAGCCATAAAAATATACTTTAACAGTATTTCTATTTCTCCCACTTTTAATGCTAACTCTGTGTTACAACACAAACTATCCTTGTTTGCATTCAGAAATGATAGCAAATAATTATGATCTAGTCTTGTTAGTACAAATGAAAACACTCTAAAGCTTGTCTCTATGTGATCTGGTGCACAAGTTAATGGTAGATTGATTTTATTGAGCGAAAGATAGAAAGTATGCACTCCATCTGGAGACTCATTAGAGGTTCTAATTCGTTTCTTACCCAATTTAGATTTACCTGACGACTCCTGAGGTCCATTGATTGATGCGTCTGAGAATGAAAAATCTTTAAAGATTCCCCTATTTTCACCTCCTAAGCATAACATGTGATTGTATGAGGAATCAATCAAGATAGCCTCATTGTTCTCAAATAGTAGAGAGTAAAACTGCTTACATACAACGTATAGGATATTACTATTGTTGTTATTCTGACGTATAAACTTCTCCATATCAGGATAGAGAGAATAGTACCACGTATAATAGTCAGAGAGGTCAGTAAAAGTATCCAGTAGAATAGCAGTCCTTTTACGAAAATAGAGAATTAATGCGATATACATGGGAGTGATTACATGTTCAATAATGGCAGAGTGCCATACGTCTTCCCATCCCATTGTTCTAGAAGAATCTTGATCGCTATCTCTGAAACGAATGTACTGTCTCTCAGGCTCAAGTATAAAAGGAGCATTGATCCGGATAGGAAATGAAATAGGTTTATCGTCCCCAATTGGAAGATACGAATACAAACAACTTGTCTGAATTATTTTATTATAATTTTTATCTCTTGGAATCTCTACGGCTATTCCTGCATATACTTCATTAGTTAACTTCTCCGTCGCAAGAATGCTTTTATGCTCATTAATGGTCGGAAAATACTTTTGAAGCTGTTCAACAGAGCCTTTGTGTGTAAATATGAGCCAAGATTTATGTTGAGCATTATTTCTCCTTCTTTTACCAAGATTAGAGTCCTTAATAGAAATATTTTTCTCAACGTAAATATTCTTTACGGACATTTGGATGTTATTCATATAGCCACATGTTAATGGATTAGAAATGGGAGAGGTTTCTGAGTTAACAACTTCAGCATTGACAGTTCCGAGGATACGAATGGTGTTATCTTCATTGCGTTGGAGAACGGATATGCGAGTAATATTTTGTAAAAATAAATTCAAATTCGACAAATTATTAATAAGTTTCGCTAACATATCCTCAATCTTAATATTTGTGTTCGTTATCGGAATTCTGAAGATAGAGTAATCGCCACTAGTTAGTTCTGGAAAGCTACAGACTTTAGAATCATTTAAGGATTGCAGGGAATAAGGTAGAAATTGGTCTTTAAATTTCTTAAAATAATTGGAAGTAAAATCAAGCCTCTTTCCTGGTAGACTTGCTGGTTCTAGCGTCAAGTGCTTTCGGAAAGGATCAAAAACACAAAATGTTATGTTGTTATCAGAGCTCCTCCGGCTTAGTAAGCACGGTGAATCAGTGAGATGATAGACAACGTTGAAACCCAATCCAAACTTACCAATCGTATCTCTTTCCTTCTTCCCCCCTAGACCTACTGACTGTATGCCACGTAAGTCTTGTTCACTGAAAAAGCTGTTGTTATACACAAGTAGCGAGGGAGCGTATTGCTGGTACAGGTGCCAGTTATTATGTTCTTCTTCACTGAAGCACAGAGAGTCTGTGTTAGAAGAATAGTCTCTCTTGTCTAGGATAAAAGCTATTTCAGTAGCGCCGGCATCCTCAGCATTCTGTATAAGCTCTTTAAATATAGTCGTACCACATGGAAAGCTTCGTTTAAGACAGTTAATTCTGTCTGCAATATCCTCATGCTGACCGAAATCAGTGATGACGAATTCTTTCATCTTAAAACAATTACTCCTAATGCTTCTAGCGCCAAGGTTAAAAGCAGCTATCGGTAGAATTCTACTGTGAATAAATGAATTATTTGAGAAATGCTTTACTCCCTTCTCCCAGAACATATCATTGATTTTCAGTTTATTCGGTTCACAAAGTTTATAGTCAGAAGAGAGGAGAACAGATTTAGTTACATTAGAGTATCTATACGCGTCGTAGTCATTGAAAAAGGTATTAGTAAGTTCGATGATCAACTCGATAAGCAGTGTATCTTTAATGCTACCATTGTATTCAGTTGCTATTTGAGCTAATATAATGTAAGCATCTTCTGTGGAGATATCAGGTCTAACACCCAATGCATTCAAGAAGGCATTCCTAAATTCCTCATTTTTAGTTAGGGTGTAAGGAAATGAATTAAGAAACTTGCTCTTGTAATGTAAATATTTATTTGAACAAACTAAGGATGTTATTTCACAAAATGAGCTGGTCATTGGATGCCATATCCAATTAATTTCTTGAAGAAATTTCAGTATTTCAGGCTTTTCTATTTTTTTACATTTCTTCCAATCTGTAAATATTGTTTTGTAAATATATTCTGCTCTTTCAGATAACTCCTCTTCAAGGTTTAAGTCAATTACTGTTTGTTCTTCTTGCTGTAAACATCTTAATAATGATATTGGTAATTCGATGTTAATTAAGTTATTTGTTTTTGTTTTGTTAAGCCCTAGAAACTTCTCTAATTGAGAGAACTTGGAAACTTCTTCCCTAACAGCATAGTATTCAGGGGAGATTATATATCTTAAAGAATATGGAAAACACTGATTCGGGCTAGCAAATTCTGAAGGTTTCTGTAATCCGAGCGCAGTGAGAAACTCATCTCTCCAAACAGGAAGTAAATGTATCGTCATTAACTCTTTTTTCAGCTGATCCAATTGTTCCTGTGTGTAGCGAGAAGGAGACGGCATACAACTCATATTAAGGTAGTCTAGTATTTCCATACAATGTGTGGTTCTCAGTAGAGTATCACAGAACTGCTCTTGACATCTGCACCTGTCAATAAGATCATCAACAGGCAGCAACTTATCAATAATATTCAACATTACCATGGCTCTATAATGGTCCGACTGATCATCAAATAACTCTGCTATGTCTGGATCGATTGTCCGTTTGTCACTAAGTTTGTATAACTTTGAAAATTTTGAATGAGGACTCACAACTCTACAGGGAAGGAGCAGCGAAAAATCTTTCTTACTACCACAAGGGATACATGGAAAGGTAGAAAAAAGTTCCATTGCCCAGTCTTGTTCTGTAAGATGAACCAGAGGAAGCAGTGAAGTGAGGACAAGTTTAACTTGAAGGAAGGTAAAGGTATGGAATTTCGGGAATATAAAGTCACGACACATCCTCTCTAAACTATAACACTTTCTAGTGTCGTTAAGGAACAATATTTTAAATAAATGTTTCTCTTGTAACTCAATTTCTATATCGACTAATGATAAGTTGAATTTATTACATTGCTTTCGGACGAAAAGGAAAAATTGTTTCAGCTCATTCAATTCATAATAATGTTCATAAACAATGAAGTTTCCGTCAGAATACCCAATCCATTTGGCAGTTAATAGTCGATTGTAAAACAGAGGTATATCAGATTCTAAAACTCTCTTTGCGAATGCCAGAGAAAATTCCTGCCAAATAATAGTGTGTTGTTTACAAAGCGGCCATAAAGAATAATATTGTAAAATAGGATACTTGTTTTGGGGGAAATATGTCTTAATATAATTAAACAACTGAATTAAAGCATTGACTAACGCATCATTGATTAGAGCCTGGTTCCATTTCGTCCTTTCACTTCCATCTTCTGTACAGGCTATGCCTCTCCGAGATTGGTCCAATGCGAAATAACCATTAATATACATCTGATATGGCGAAGTCACTGGGAGGGGGAGGAAACAGTACATGGTATATCTATCTGCACTGTTTTTGGAAGATTCCATTTCTGAAAAAGGAAGTGCAACTGAACTAACAGGTGTAAATTCTGAAATAAATCTAGTCTCACTTTCTCGTATAAAGTTCCTGCATTCACAGGTCCCAGTTGAGTAAGATACGATAAAACGTTCGGATCGTTTCCTACCACTTCGCTCACTGGAAATGGTAATTGACTGAATATGAGAAACTGAATTAACAGGTGAGATAGATACTATTTCATCAAAATGTCTTGAGTTTGTAGAAATAAAAGTTTCATGGTTTGGAAAAGGATTCGAATCTACTTTTTTACAGACTCTCAGAAGCAAAACTTCATTTGAATTCATTCTCTTTTCAAATATCTCAATACAGGTAATATGCTGAACGAATCGAATGCAGGCTTCAGCACTTTCTAAAATTCGGGATTTCAGCTCTTCTATTCGTGAATCGTCGTATATTATAGTACAAATATCAGATGATACGGATTTGGGTCGAAAAGGTAACCGGAATAAAGTACCCTTATAAGTTTGAGGTTTGAAAATATCACATTCAAACAGCTCCGATTTAAATACAATAAACTGGTCATGGTACTGTAGAATACTTTCGTTATTATTAATAAAGTCTACCTGTATGCCTGGCTTTAATTGTACACCTACAATATACTTTCTATGAGGATCCAACATATGTATATATTTCCCGCTGACAAAACTGGGCAAATCTGTCAAATGGTAAACAGTATTGAATCCTAAACCAAACTTGCCAATTTTTAATTTATCTTGAGCTTTTGTTTGCCCAAATATTTTCATTATATTAACAAAATCTTTCTCGCTAAACTGAGCATTATTATAGAAATATAGAGCGGGTCCTTGCCAATGTTTCATTGAAGCGTCTAACAGTGAACTATCGGGAAAACTTGTATAATCAATTAGAACTTTTATAGCACTAGCCTGTGCGTCATCTGCATTCTGCAACAGTTCTTTGAAAACATCAATACTAGACTCGTAGTCTTTAATAATACTCTTAATCCTGGTGGTTAAATCTTCATGTTGACCTACATACTCACAAAAACCCCAAACATTTCCCAACATAGTATGTTTCAGAGATTTAGCGCCAAAGAATTGAGCTACTTTGCGTGAAATTTTAGAATTGACAATAAAATATATTTTGCCGTGTTTCTTCACTTCGCAAGAGGTAGTGGCTGGTGAATCATTGAATACACACTCCTTAGACAAATGTAGTCGATTGTCTTCTCCTAATAGGAGATAATATTCAACTTCCAAAAGGTCTTGTGACTCAGCTAAGGAATCAATAATATTAATTATGAGACGAGTATCTTTCAATTTCTGATCTCGTTGTTCCTCATACAAGTTTCGAAGGATCTCGTATAACTTCTGAGAAGAAATAGTTTCGCATGCTCCATACAGCTGGAATAACTTCCAAGCATTTTCAGAGTAATTAAGCTTTTCAAAAGAATAGTAATATGGCTCAAGAGTGTAATCTAATCTTTTTATGACCTGTCCAGCATTGATAAAAATATTTTTTGATTTCACAAAGACGAACTCTGGTAGGATTTGATGTGTTAAATTTAGAATTGAATTTGATGCATAAATCGTATTCAAAATACGGTGAATTTTCTGTGAATCACATCTCTGAATTTTTGTTTGAGAAATCTTATTTAACTGTTGTACTAACATATCACCTGTCACTAAGGTACTACACTTTAAGTGTTTCAACAGGGATTTCAAGTCAGCTACTTCGTTAAATAAACAGCAACTTGTAAATAAAGGTGAGCATTTCTTAACACTAGCAATGAGCTGAACTTCTTCGATATTACAGAATACAACTGAATTCATTGAAACCAATGTCTGCTCTCCTAAGAAGGGCAGACAAGGAGGGAAGTTCTCAGGTCTCTCATAGCATGGAAGTACAATTGGACTATTTTGTAGAAGGTTTACAATCTTTGAATTAATTTTCAATAAAGGAGATTTCCAACATTTGTTAATAAAGCGTAGAAGATTTAAGAAACGATTTATACATAGCGGAATGGGAAGTGAAATTAAATTACTAATAGCTGAATTAATAACTTCTTCGAATAAGCATTGATTGCAAAGTGTAGCGGACGTATTAAATAGCTGGTTCATCTTCATAATATGGAAGTACGGCTCATATTTACTATGTGGAAAGTAACAGGAATTCTCAGTTAATAAATCTATCAAAATAGCATCGTCGGGATCAAACAGGGTATTAGGCTTTCGGTACCTTGAGCGAGAAGAGAGGGGAGTTTTTGTATTATCAGCGATCCATTCAATTTCTTTCAATTCTTGAATCAATTCAGTGGGAAAATTAATCAAATTTTTCAACAACCATTGGCTAATCTTAAATAATACGTTTTTTATCTTAGTTTGCAGGAATACCAAAATATTATTTCTAACAAATAGGCTGATATTCGGGCTATACTTTCCTAACTTATTGTACAATTTAAGCATATCGGGGAAATTAGATGATAGCAAGCTAGGTGGATATTTTAAGCCTTCAGGCAAGCTGATATTTGAAGGTACTAGGACACAGTTATTGGTTAATTGAACTTGATAACCATTAATGTTAAGAAAGATGGGTAGTTGCTGAATAATTTGTTTTTGATTTACACTAAATGAGCAATTAAAATTCAGAACTTCAACTATATTCCTGAATAAGTCTTGGTTGGTACATGAATTTAGTTGACAGATAAATGAATTTAAGATAGAACTGTTCTCCAGAAGAGTTAATAATCCGTTTGGTAGCTGTCTAATAACTAGACCAGAGTGGACCATGGGTCGATGGGTCATGGGTCATGGGTCAGATGGGTCACCTAAATCGATGGGTCAGATGGGTCATGGGTCACGGCTCTGTGACCCATGACCCATGACCCATTTGGAATTTCGATGTTCGTCCAGTTAGAGTACGATTCAAATTAACCCAGAAACATTACAGGGTATTTCTTTGGTATTAGAAGTCTACCAAATTAATTGATTGACAAACATCATACTTATATTGTAAGTCGGATTGTGTTACATAATGTTTAGATATTAAAAAATAGATATTTAACAAGGTCAATTGGTAACACGTAGGTCAAAGCGTTACTTGATGGGTCAATGGGTCACTCGATGGGTCATGGGTCAATGGGTCAATGGGTCATGGGTCACAAATGCGATGGGTCAGATGGGTCATGGGTCACCAATGTTGACCCATGGTCCACTCTGAGTTACTAGACTATCCAAACAGTCGAGAAATCGATGAGAATGGATAAATACAGCACCAGAGTCAACTAACATATCTTCTATAGGTGAGTATCTAGCATCAAAGGAACAGAGAACATACTCAGCAGAACTAACAGTAGGTTTAATGGATAACAATTTATTGTTCTCAGAACGAATGTCTTCCTTTGGGAGCAATGGGAGGGCACCTAATGATGAAGCTAAAGTGGAATCTGAACCTATAAAGGACCACACACGTTTCAACCAATCTCTGTCAAAGGGAGAGCGGTTAGGATTCCAATGCATGGGAGAAGTGAGCTGCTTGAAATAAGACTCCAAAGAGAGTTTGAATAACTGATTCAACAGAACTGAGTCTGACCTGAGTTTGGAAATATCTCTAATGTTAATTTTACCAAAGAATCGCTGAGAAATGGTTAGGAGACAGTTGTACGACTCAGTTGGGAGCTGCGAATGCACGAATAAGTGTTCTGTTCCCGGGAACATACATAGGTTTCTAATTCGTTTTTCATAAATATATAAGGGAGTTGTAGAATTAATTGAAAATTTTAAACTCTTAGAAGAGGCACTTAAGAGAAGAGGAATATTATCAAGAATATTTGGAATGTGATCACGAGAAACATCCAGGTCTGATAGAATGAAACTAAGAACAACAAGTGTATGTGTAGCAATGTTCTTTTCAAAATACTTAATTAATTTCTTATTGCTGTGATTTTTCAAAATCTGACGAATTATAACTGGTGTGATCCTGTTCTTATCCATAGTACTTTTCAGTGCGTCTATCTTGTTGAATAGAGATAATACATTGTTGGGAAGAATTACTAATGGCTCTTGTAGGAATTCCAATAGAGCTTGAATAGCACGCTTAACTTGAGTACAATCATATTCATTAATCGAGTACTGAATTGGGTGAAACAAGGCAACATCAACTCTAATCCATTCATTGATAATATGAGAGTACACAATCCTATCATTGACTATCCTCCCTAATCCCTGGTTAACCAATATCCTGGGGATGTGGTGTGAATCTGTTGTCTCTCCCCCTAACAATCTGTAGTGATACACGTCAGGATTCCAATGATGGAAACAGTGCACTAGAATGCGATAGAAAATAGCAAAAGCACTGACACCAAGCTGCCCTAGCAACAGTTCGTTCCATTTGGAATCTGTGTCATCTGAGTCGCGGGAGGGCCATTTGATCCGACGTCTGTCATTTGACAGAGCAAAGTATCCATGCAAGTTGAATGGCAGATAGGAAGGCTCGGGCGTGGGAAGGAAGCAAAACAGATTTCCTGAGTTGAGAGTTAATTTGTGGTCGAATGAAACAGTAAAACGTAACATAATCTCCGAGAGAATTGACTCTATCAAACTCACAAGCTCACTCCCATCCCAATCACGGGTGAAATTAAACGTTTGTGAAGTAGTAAGCTGATCCTCTCTGATGCCAGTTTCCATTGCTATCCCAATCCACGGCAGATAATCTAGCTTCTTATCAGAGTAGAACTGTGAGAGCGTAGGGGGCGACTGAGGAAATCCAATCAAATTCAAAACGAGCCAAACCTTGTCTCCACTCGTTGATGAAATAGGAAATATATTGACAGTTACTTTTATACTTTTGTGGAATTGTTTATTCAGAACATGGCCTGATAGCAGGGCATTGGAGCCTTGTACCCCCGTAAGATAGCTATCCGGTATCTCAACAAGGAAGGTATAGCTGCTCTGTAGGCCTAAGGCGTCCCTTGTGAATAGTTTTATAGACTTTACTCGCTTGAGGAATATCAACACATTGTCAGCTTCAGCCTCCAGAGCCTCAAACAGAGTCTTCTTAACCTTCTCTGCGGTATACACACCCTCAGGCTTGATAGCAGAGTTACACTGCTCGGTCCTCAGAGGGAACCTGAATATCGTCCCATCGTACTCGCCTGCGCCGCTGTAGCCAAAGTACGAGCGGAAGCAGCTCTGGTGGTCTGAATACTTATCCTCTCGGAAGAAACTACTCAACTTGAACTTCCTACCAGGCTGCCTATGGAATATCTGCTCCTGGGGATCCAATAGTCCGATGCTTTTATCGCTCAGAACAATCGGCACATCTAACGAGGACATAATTATAGTGTATCGATAGAGAAATATATATTATCAAGTGACTACCTGTTATATGGTAGACAGCTACGAATCCCAGACCAAATCTTCCCACTTTGAGAGATTCCTTTGCCTTCCCACTCACGCCCACACTCTGGATTCCCTTCCAGTCAGCAGTCTGAAACTTCGCGTTATTCCAAGAGTACAAGGCTTGTCCCTGGTATCGTGAACAGACGGGATGGATTATATTATCGCAGCTGTGTGTGCTGTAGTCGAGAAGGAACTCTATCCTAGTGGCGCCTGCGTCATCTGCATTCTGTATTATCTCCTATACGGCTATACCAATAATGTTGTTATTAACCTAATATAGTCGACTCCGCTTAATAGAGTCACCTCGGGACCAGGTTGCTTTGACCCGATTAAGCAGTTAAATCTATTAACCGGTGGCTCTATTAAGCGGAGTTGACAGTATATTCAATGTATTAATGTGTACCTTTAGTATCTGACTCCCATCAGGGTAGTTGCTAAGAATACCCTTTATATAGTCAACGAGAGACGGAGGCTTCTGGCCAAAGTCACATTCATCTGTTTAATGTTAGTTAATAATTAATTACGTAATAGTAATACTTTCTTCGAGATATATTTAATTGATTCTTGAATCTCACTTTATATTATAAATTACAGGAAGGGCAGTAAACAAATACAATACGAAGATAATTACAGCTTAAGCTCTGACAAACTTACCCTCACTACTCGATTCCTCAGTTTTATCTAATAATAATGATAATATAAATAAATAATAAAGGAAGATAGCTACACACTAAACTAACTAACGAGATAGTAGTTGACGTTTGGGTTTATTAGATCCGAGACTCGTAACACGTTTTCGCCTATTCCTCTCAGCCATGTACCAATTCTGTAGAAAAGCTAAAGTCTCAAATAACAAGACTCAGCTCAGGTGGTGAATTAGAATTGATGTAATTCTTATTTAGGCCTGTCACTGGAAAATTGGTCCCCGAAAAAACTGGTCCGGGCATGGCCTACTTAATATACGGCTATATATGTCGCCGAGAAGGCCAGAAAACAAAGAGGCCAGTTTCTAATTTTCATTCTATGATAAACTATGCCTCCTATTGTTGTTATTTGGGTTGTATATGGGGTAATCAACCAATGCGAGTCCATTAGAACCACTTTTGAGAATATCAGATTTGTGGTTAAGCTATTTAGGCGCCATTTAATGATGACATCACAAATATACAAAAATTTACAATTCGAGTCTAAAGAACTACAAGAAAATGAAAATAATTTGCTAATATACTTAGAATACATTTTCCGGATATATAATGAGAATGAATATATATAAACCAGCAATTACATACGTTTTATTGACGAAAATAGTAAGTTGTGATTCAGATAATACTTGTATTTTAGCATGTGGTTGCTTTATAAAAAAATTTAAAATTTAGAATGTCGCCATTTTGTGATTTAGTAGCCTTTGGGGTATGAAATATATCCCTATTTTAGTATTCCTATTATAAATTATTAGAAAGTAGGAAATAACTGAAATTTATGATATTTGATTTTTTTTTCTTTTGACCAAAAATTGTTACCGTCATCATTAAATGGCGCCTAAATAGCTTAACCACAAATCTGAGATTCTCAAAAGTGGTTCTAATGGACTCGCAATGGTTGATTACCCCATATACAACCCTAATAACAACAATAGGAGGCATAGTTTATCCTAGAATGAAAATTAGAAACTGGCCTCTTTGTTTTATGGCCTTCATGGCGACATATATAGCCGTATATTAAGTAGGCCATGGTCCGGGGGACCAAAATTCCATGGAAAAATGTCATAGCCTGAAATTTTGGTCCCACTATGGGACCAATATTCCATGAAATTTTGGTCCGGGAGACCAATTTTACCCAAAAATTGGTCCGGGGGAAAATTGATCCGAGACCAAAATTCCATGGAATTTTGGTCTCGGATCAATTTTTTCGGGGCCCAATTTTCCAGTGACAGGCTTATTCATAAATTTTTTGGTCCCAATATGGCGAAAAATTGCCTAGGCTAAAATTCAAGTAAATTCGGTAACTAAATAAACACAAACCTCAGAGGGACCAATTTTCCACAGAAGAACCAAATTTCCATGAAAATTTTGATCCCCCCGGACCAATTTCCCAAGGGGACTAAAATTTCCGTGACAGGCCCATTAGGGTGCTAAAACCTAAAATAGTATGTGATCCCTTATGGGGGTCAAATTTAATATTCTACTCAACTACAATACGTGGAAACGGTTATTAGTTATGTGTACAGAGTTTAAATATTTACTAAATTTCCAAAAAATATATGACCTTTTATTCCAGTTGTAGACATATAAATCTTATACGTATTTTAAATGGCAATGGTTTTTTGCTTGTTTGTTCGGAATTGATTGAGGAACTGGTACGAGCTACAACTACAATGGATGTTAATAAATAAATGAAATTTGCAACTCAATTGTGGCACAAACTAGCCCAATTTGAAAATTCGTGCACTGTGAAAAGGTGTATAATTTAATTCTCTATCAAATGTATATAAATTGAATATTCGGGCACTAATTATTGTTCCTGTTGTAAGATTAAACAGATGTAAAAATGTGTCCAAAAAATGTAATAAAAAATCGTGAAGCCAGGTGCACATCTGTATCCCATGAGACAGGCACCTGTCCTGAAATTTCACTTCTTAGTTAAAAAAACTCTGTTCTGTGAAGTATCTACGAACCAATAATATAGATTCTAAAATTGCAGCTGTGCTGACAGCATTTCCCTTTGGAGGGAGGCAGGGGTGGCACTAAGGGGGAGGCAGGGGGGGGGCAATAGCCCCCCCGTCGGGGATCAGCCCCTCTGTCGGGGAAATCCTGGCGCCACCCCTGTAAATTGGAGGCACTATCAATTACCCTTAGTCATCATTTGAGTTTTGTTATATTTATTTGTTAAGGTGATTAGCCATCGCTGACACCGTAAACGAAACCATTGGGAAAGATCCCCTCTTCCAGAAGGGGAGAGGGAGAAACAAAAATGTGAGTCTAATGTTAACAGATAAAGTATTGACTTTGTCATCACTTTATAACCTTTTATTAATAGTATAGAAGAAGAGAAGGCGAACCCCAGCAGGGGGGAAGAAGAGAGATGGGGACAAGAGATCCCCCCTCCTCCCGGATCTGTCCCCTGGGTTGCAATGGGTTTGGTAAGTTATTATACTTCATCCGAAAAATAATGACATCTTTATCTGAGATCTCAATAACCACAGGGTGCAAATTTTCAATTCTGCTTTCAATTTTGTGACATCTATTGAGCAACTTTTTATCCTCAAGATATCAGATTCAATTCTTCAGTGGTTGTTATTCTGGAATAATCTGACTCTTGTATGCACCTATACGAACTTGATCTGCTATCTCCAAAAGGTATTATTGTATCACGTCAACATGACATTGGATTAGCATGGTTTTTTTGTGTGGATACCGATGATAATCTTATTCTTATGCTTTTTCTTCTGACGGGAAGTTGTTGCAGAGATAGGCCAGGGGGGAAATGAACCTGGAGACTTTATTTCACCCAAAGCTGTCACTTTTTGTATTAATAATATTGCTTTCGTAATTTTATGTAGCAAAGACAATGGGCTACTTCAGTATTTTTAATTGTACACATCATTTTCATGACCTTATTAGTGTATTAAATCGACATTTAGTTTATCCCGTAAAGATGTGGCAAATATGATTAATTAATAAGAGTATAACATCCTTATAAACAATATTTTCTTTGAAAATAATATTTATTATAGATACGTATATAGACCTGTTTCATTTTCATGATAAAAGAACCAGGCTTATTTTCTAAAGATCAATTCCCATATCTTTGAAAGCAGACCTTTTCAGTACCAGTCTCTTCCTTAGCGACCCGAGACGCGCCTAGCTATTCGAAGGAAGAGGTTATACTTCCTGGACAGCCTGGAGTACTAGCTGTTCCCATTTCATACTGCGGAGGTGCCAGCACCTGGTCATGTGTCTGACGTCACGTCTGCTACCTTCTATAGGTATGCTTCTCCGAGGCTGCGGAAACAATATCGGTTCTGCTCTGTTCCGGGGCACCGAGTTCTCCTCCCGGCTGGAGGCTGGCATTGAGAAAGCCGGAAGGTCTCTCGTTAGGAGTCTGAAATCATTCATTCAATAATTAACGGGCGCGAGAGAATATTCTCCCAGCTTCTTTCCCCGTCCTTGTTCGATGACGAGAACGACAAATGATTTTAGCCTCGAAAGTATACACATTCCCCTCGGAGCAGGAGCGCACCTGCATGTTCATGTTATATCCCAGTTGCCAGTCCGTGTCTGAAAACTAGACCTCGCAGCTGCAGCCCAGCCGACACGTCATCAAGTGCGAAGTGACGACCGATAGTCCCTCAGGTATTCCATTAAGTCATGTGGAGATTTGACTAAGATTACACGTGTATTAGTTTATTAGTATTCAATACTTTAGTGAGTATTGAATTTATACTTTTGCAAAATTTTTCATAATGAGTTGGTACAATCAACTCATTTTCTGAATGAGTTGAATGAGTTGGATGTAATATGAATGAGTTGGTAGGGAGAAAATGAGTTTTTTTGCCAACTCAAAATGGGTTGATACAGCCCTGCTATACGTACAGTACAGTAGATGTCGGATATAAGCACACCGATTATATGAACATATCGGATATAAGAACACTATATTGGAAAACGGTTGCCATATACCCTATATAATTTATGTCGGTTATAAGCACATTAAGTGCAGTTCCCGACGATGTGCTTATAACCGGCATCCACTGTGTATAGAGAACAATTGTGCACAGTGAAACTTGGGGTGAAACTTGTCATGTAACATGATTTATTGGCATATTTTCAGAAATTGTTTGGTGTAATCGCGAACTGCCTGATCTCAAATATGGTTAAAGATTATAATTCTCAAGTTAGTTTTCCTGGAATGATTATAAGTGGAGACAACTCTCGAAAGGCTAAGATCAGTTATATATTTGTTGTTTTGTAATTTACTGCCATTAGTTACTTAATACAATGATAATAGTCATAACATTGTATTTTATCCAATGCAGTAGGATGGCCTTTGAGCTCATCCATCGTTATTCAATGATCTATCCTTATACTTGAGTCCTCTATGAATAATTACTGTGCCGACTATACTATATTATAGTGGCCCAGTTCTAACCTTACTGCCTTGGTTCCTTATTAGTCCGTATCCTCTCCACAGGACAGAGTTTTATTAACTAAATGCCCAAATTTCAGGACAAGTGTTTCATGGGGTAACTTACCAATGTGTACCTGGGATCACGATTTTTATTGCATCTTTTTGGACACATTTTACACCTATTCAATGTTAGAAAAGGAACAATAAATAGAGCGCGAAATTGTAGTGCTATTGTAGTATTACTATATTGTAGTATTACTATACAATGGATTAAAGCAAATTAATTTAAATATGGAATTTGCTGACTTAACTCAACTCACCGTGGATAACCTTGCCAAAAATAATTAACAATTTATATAATTTATTATCAATACGTATATAATTAATTAATGGCGTTAAACTCAAGATGGTTTAAGCTAGAAATAAACTTCAAATTCATCAATCGTTACTTTGTTCCGTACCATTCGGTACCAACTTGATAAATTGTGTAAACACCTTGAGGCGTTCATGACATGTCGAAAGAAATCCCAACTTCCAGCCTGTGCCGGAAGCATTTCCTTTTGGAGGCACTACTAGTGCCCAATAAACCAAATGTAGTGCCTCCAAAGGGAAATGCGCCGGAACAGGCTGCAATTTTGTATTTTTATGCTAATCGGATTCCATTTGAAATCATTTCTTAACCTAAGTACTCCGCCCCACTATCTAAATGCATGGTGCCCTAAATGTCTTGAAACTAATACGATTGATAATTTGTAGTGTAAATTACGTAGGTAAACTATTCAATGCGAAATCCCATCTACAGTATATAATGTTAACTAACGTCCAATAAACAGGTTGGTTGATTGTATGTATAAGGAGCAGAGATGCAGCGGTCTGGACCGGACTGCGGTCCAGACCGGGACCGGACCGGACCGACCGGTCTCAGGTCGGTCCGGTCTGCTTGTTTTCAAGTGCGGTCTGGACCGGTCCAAATTAACGATATAACGGTCTGGACCGTTCATCGGTCTGGACCGGTCCATCAGTCTGGACCGGTTCAACGGTCTGGACCGGTTCAACGGTCTGGACCGTTCATCGGTCTGGACTCATCCTAGATTGGACAAGCGATCGGGCTCAAATCCGTTATTACCCATTGTTTACAAGCACATAAGTAATAAGTATCTTATAATAATAATAATAATAATGGTCCAAATAAGGGATATAACGGTCTGGACCAGTACATCGGTCTGGACCGGTTCATCGGTCTGGACCGGTCCAGACCGATCCAATATTTTGATCATACGGTCTGGACCGGTCCGGACTGTCCAGAAAAAATCATGACGGTCCGGTCCGGTCCATTAAATTTCCGGACCGCTGCATCTCTGATAAGGAGTTATATTAGTATCCATTAGCAGTGCACTATCAATGGCTAGTGCTGATGGCGAGGAAGATAGCTTCCTCTCTCACGTGGAGAGAGTGCGTAGCGATATACGAGCTAAGTTCCTGAGAGCTCACCTGGCACTGCAGGTCCGAGAGGCTGATCTGCTGGCAGAGCTGCAGAGACTAGCGGATGAGCACACGGGAGAGGGAATAATGCTACAGATCAAACGACTGTCGAGTTCGAAGGATGCTCTCAGGGATTCTCTTACGGAGAATGAGAACAAAGATGTTCTCGATAAGTCGTTAGCGCCTATTAATGCACGCATTGCGGCGTTAGAAATAAAGCTCCAGAGAGCAAAATATAGCTACAAGAGTGTGTCATTGGAATGGGACGTAGAGCTAGATGAGAAACTGAGTGTAGCAGGTGAGATACGACTTAATGCTGCGAAGAAAGGAGTACGAGACTACAAGCAGATAGGAGACCCTGTTGCGGTATTTGGGAAACACAGCGAAGTGCGATCTTCTTCACCTGGTGGGTTCTGGGATCCTAGTGGTATAGCTGTTAATCCAGTGAATAATTATATTTACATTTGTGATTTTGGCAATAATCGTATACAAGTTTATAACAAATCATTTGAATTTGTATTCCAATTCAGTGATAAGATGAATTTTCCAGTTGGTATTTGTATCAAACAAAACAAGATATATGTCACACAATTTGACTCTCATTGTCTCAATGTATATTCTACAGAAGGGAAATTCCTGAACTCAGTTGGAGTGCAAGGAAAGAATGAATTACAGTTTGACAGACCAAGAGGACTTGATGTTTCCACTGACAGAGATAGAGTATATATAGCTGAATTAAATAATCACAGAGTTCAATGTTTGAATTTACATCTCAAATTTGACTCTTTTATTGAAGTTAATCTTGCTGCTATGGATGTCAAACTGACTTCTGATGAGATCATAATATTGTCTTTTCGTAATCCCTGTGTGTCTCTGTACACATATTCTCACCAATTGATCCGCGAGATTATTCCTAGCGGTGAAGGGAATCCAGTTTTGGTACCTTCTTGTCTCACTCTCGATAGTGCCTCAAATATTCTCATTACAGATCTTAAGGCTCATCGTGTCTGTGTCCATACTTTTGGAGGAGAGTTGATACACAGATTTGGGAATGAAGGAGAAAAGAGAGGAGATTTAAAGCCATCTGGAATAATAATTGATTTTGAAGGGAGGATTATCGTTGCTTCTTCTAACCCCGAATATTGTATTCAAGTGTTTTGAATACTCACTGATTAACATTTCTATTTTTTTCACATTTCCTACTTTTATTACAAACTATCTGTAGTGACTCTACTCAATTATTATCATTGTTTGTTGAATCCCGAATTGATTTATTTGTTCACATAAGGGGGTATCTTAATTTACTACATTTAACAGATTAAATGCATTCTCAGTGGATTATATTTTTCGTTGCTTACTAGTTACTACCTTTGAGATCCGGCCTTAGTTGTTGGAATTTATTCACACTTACACATAACTTGTTTCATTATACAGCAAAGATTGCTACTATACATATGGTTGGTACAATGAATGGGAATAGGACCGTTGTGTACAGGACATGTGTAACACTTTGGTAGTATATAAGAAATATTTCCTTAAGAAATGAATTATTCCTATTCACTAGTAGTGATTGGTTAGGAGAACATTCCTTTATTTGAGACTAGCAATTGTATTGTTATTGTGTACGTCTGAATTCGTTGGGAAACCTGAATTTGTCCTAACTTGCAATTGGAATTTTGGAATTTGTCCTAACTGTATAATTTTGATTTTGTCCTAACTTTCGATATTAGATTTTGTCCTAATTTTTGTGCTGAATTGTAATGTATATTGTCCTACCTGCCCCTCCCCGAAAATATCGGATTTGAGAACTGATTTCAATACGTAATATGGGAAAATATAGAATATTGAAATAATATGGAAAATATAGAATATTGGAATACCTAGAAACAATTATTTTAGGAAAACTTTCAAAATACCCATTATATCTGCCCTGCATTTAACTTTCATGTCCACTAAACGTTCTGCACATCCTTGGCAAAAACCTGCATGAATATGATCATATTCGCTTCTTCATCGATTGTTAAGTCATCACCAGATGAACCATTAGAGCTGGCACTATGTGGAATAATTTCAAGAGAATAATTTGCGCGTCCTATAGTTGATGCTATACTACGTATTGAGATATTCATTTCGATATAATGTACCATTAAGTATTTTTCTTTATATTTATTTCTGAAATTTCTTTTTGCTTTTGTATTTGAATTGGCGCCCCTAGTTGTTTCAGTACCTTGAAGTAATCGTTGTAATTCTATATTATAATCTGATATTACATTGTCCAAACATACCATAAACTTCCAGAATCCAGACGTTAGGATGAGGTGTTTTACTTATTGATTTTAGGGACTTGTGAAAAGATTCTGCCCCATTGTTAGTGGCATTTTCATAAATGAAAACGGACAGATTAATTTTTCCAATTAGCCAAGTCCTACTAAAATAATTTCTAAACTTATTTACTTACTCTTTTTCAGTATCATTTAAATCAGTTGATGGTATCCCCATAGATAAGTAAACAGGTATTATATCCTCTTCTGGAAGCAAAGGCAGAGCCATTATTCTACGTATCCATATTGAAAAGAATTGATTTTGCTTATATAATTTGGAAAGCCCATGTTTCTGGATCTTTTCAAAAATTGCTTTGGTAAAATGGAACCAGCAACCAATAATGGTAATAAATGGAATGATTGATTTTAGTGCATTTCTTGAGGCCTGCTCAAAGTCTCCGATTGCAAATGCTGGATTAAATTCAGGTATTATTCGCCGAATTGTTATCAACACAGCTTCGTAAAGCCTCTCTGTTTTACGAATCATCAGAATATGTAGCGCAGGGAGAGTATGGCCTCTAAAATGAATGAAAATTGTGAAGAGTTGATAGAAAAAGTCTGGGAACAACCTTAAACGTTGCATCAAACTGGATGTCTGTTGTATTTCTTAAGCAATTTACCATTTGACTTGATCCCCAGATAACTGCAACTTGGTTCTTGTATATGATTAGTGTAATACTGTGATTCTTACAAGAAGGAATAAAAAAATTCTAGAGCCGAGGTTAGTTTCGGTTGTAAGATTCTCCTCCTCTTATACACGCTACTCTCCAAACTTCTGAATGTTACTGATGATGCTGCATCTGATTCTCTACAACATTCATTGAATAATTCCCTAAGGTTGGTCGTTGAATTCTCAGCTTTGCGCTTAATTGTATTAGTGATAATAATCTTTCCAGAATAATTTGCCCCTGGGTCGTGACAGTGTGGACTGGTTAATTCTAGTAGATTTGTTTGCTTATTAATTTTCCCAGTACAAGTACAAGATTTGATTCGAAATAGTGCACATTTGAGATAAATAAAATCTCCATGTTCTCTAGACTTTACATAGCGAAATCCTTGACATTCATAATTATTTGAATTTAGTTTCTTTCCTTCAATTACAGAATATTCCATCTTTATGTTTTTTTGAAATTCTTACTGATTCACAGCCCATCGATCCACCGGCCCCTGGACATGACACCACCATATATGGGCATGGAATTTATAGGATTGCAACCATTTGGATAAGGTCTCATTTGTTATTCCATTGCTCCTCTACCCACCCAGGGATACCAAGCAGTTGACCTTTTCGTCTCACGCTTTGTAGTAATGAGACTACCAACTCTGGGCAACTAGACTAATCGGCCGTACCGCTACTAGTGGGGTTTCGTTCCACTACTGGAACTCCTCAGGAGGGTGACCCAGTGACCCTATGACTCCCCTCACGTCTGTGGGTGGTCACGCTTCCTTATTGCCACACCGCCTGTGTG
The DNA here is from genome assembly GCA_028753945.1 of Hexactinellida sp. DTS-2022. NCBI lineage: Eukaryota > Metazoa > Porifera > Hexactinellida > Hexactinellida sp. DTS-2022. Next base: position 12,297,667 of record JAPNXP010000001.1, read on the forward strand.
CCTCCTGTCGGGATGTCTCCATCAACGACACTCCCAGTCCCGATACTACACGCCTGAACAACCAGTTGGCAAAGCGTGGACCCGGAGGCCTGGGCAGTGACGCCTTCGTATTGAATGGAAGCCCTGTGAATGTATACATGTCCCCCGACAATCCTCATCAGCCGGACTCTGTCCAAGTTGACAAGGGAGGAGACACAACAGCGATCCTTATATCCCCATTCTGGCCGAGCAGGCCTCGGTGGCCATTCTTCAGGAGTCTTTAACCCGACCACAGGCAGCTGCCACTGAGCCAAACACTAGTTAGCGACCCGCTTGGGAAATATTCTATTCGTTCGTTTCTAAAGGAACGAATATTCGTTCAATCATTTCGAATGAATATTGGAATATTCGTATACGGTATTCGTTTCATCCCTATAAGATATACTCAAGCACCTGGAACCTGAATGTCCTAGATTATCTGAAATCCCCACAAGGGGATTCCACTGAGCTCAAATACCTCACAAAGAACACAGCAACATTGATTGTCTGGATAAATTTGGGTTCGAAATGACAGTTTCCGCATTTTGACCCCACTGTTAGACAAAATGTATCGGTATATAAATTGTAATTGTTTCAACTCGTTTTGCATTACCAGAAACATAAACTATCTTCATGTTGTCTCAAAAGAAATGTAGCTATGAAGCAAAATACAATTTCATAAAATTGATAGCGGGAATTTTGGAACCCCTAGGGGCCCCCTGGCATCGGGGGCCCTGGTTCAATGAACTGCCTGAACCGCATATTGCTACGCCACTGTGTATAGGCTAGGGAATTAAACTGTGTATTCTTGCTACTCCACTGGATACAAATTAATCCAGGGCAAAACATAGTCTGCCAGAATGAGATTGGTCACTCAAAAACCTGGAAGAAAATGACATATGAATCCCATTGTCATATCTCGCTTTAGTGAATGCAGTCTCATCTGCCTGCATCCACCCTAGACATGTACCTAAACATAGCAAAGGAGCTGAGCCTGACACCTCAGCGTTTATCGGCCTACTAAACCTCATAAGGGAGTCACTTCCTCTACCGTTGGCAGACCGATTAAGCGGCTTCCACTGTACTTGGCGATAGCTTTGTTGTAATGGCATGGTTCGTATTATTAACACATCTGTACTAATGTATTCAATTGTGGCTGTAATATAAGATAGCTCAGTTGAATAGACACACGAGTATGTGGTTCTATGGTTATAGAGGAATATGCATAAGTAGACTTACATAATATTAGTCACACACTGTATCTAGCTATAATTATACTCAAATTATACTATTTTCTCGATAACACTATTTCACAGAACAATTGTGTCTTTTCATATTACAAACGAATTCCTACAGTTTTTATTCTCCGATTTATCAGGTTAGTGTTATGATATAAACAAACTAATAGACTATGTGATTATTCATTTTAATGAAATTATTTAACCTACACTATTTCTTGCTAGGATACAAACGCATAATTGAATTCTATTAAAACAAATCAATTCAATCAGAGATTATAAAGCACCAAGCGTTTCCAATGTGGGACTTTCTAAGTGTGTTGTGTGTCGCATGTGGCATAGTCTTTGGACCCCTTGGGCAGAGGCGTAGCCAGGGTGCGGCACTTGGGACACAGGCCGCACCCAAAAAATGTTTAACCACAAAATGCCCACTAGTATAAAACAATAGTGCGTTAATGCCGCACCCATAATCTTCCAGTGGCGCACCTTCATGCAGAGCTAGCTACGCCTCTTCCATTGGGCCCACATGATCTCAAGATCTATATTACGGTCAATGTGACGGGGGTCAACAGAATTGTGACGCGAACGCGAACGTAAACAATAACAGGTTTAATGAATGTAAGAGAAATACTAATAAGTTTTGCTATATAACTAAACTACCTAAGATCTGTTTAACTAATCTACTAAGTAAGAACCCTAAGGATATTATTAACTAACAACTACTGAGCGTTACATCACCCCTTCTAAAACATTTCTTCGTCTACGTAGGGCCTTTCGCACCTAACACATAATCCTTATATTCTTTTGCTTTCCGTTCTCGCAGTGGGTACCTTCGTGCAGCTTCTTGTACCGCGTCACTGATACTAGGAGGGTGCTCTACCCCTTCTGGCTCTTCTTCGTTCTCTACTTCAATGCTGCTCATATTGCCGGAAGTTGCTATGTATTCTTTAGTCAAGTGGCGATCCAATGTCAGCATATAGCTACTTGCTTGACCAGGCCGATTGTTCTTTCAACCAATCCGTCTGCTTGGGGATGATATGGCGACGAGTGCCTCTTTTCTATCCCCAGCTTTTGACACAAGTTCCTTACTCCCACCCCTTCTACGTTGTGTGCCTGATCTGTCAATCATAGGCGCCAAGTTTGGGATTTGGGGGGGGTGGGCGCCCCCCCCCCCCCCATATTGTTGATTGGCCCCCCATATTGCTGTTTGGCCCCCCATATTGCTGTTTGGGGGGCTGGCGGTCACTGGGAGCGACCTCCCGGACCTTTCGGTGGATTTAATTTTGTATGAAAGTGGTCCTTTTGATCGACCAAGGGATGATAGAGAATCACGTTTGTTTACTCAATATATCCAGATTTTGTTTCTGAAGAAACAAATCTAGCAAACCTCCCAGTGGCCCCTCAGACCCCCTCCAGACCCCCCCAAGTGCCCCCCCCCCATCTTTGATTATAAGTTCCAAAACTTGACGCCTATGCTGTCAATAGGGCTCTAGGCACCCCGTGCCCCCGATAGACCCAACCTCGTTCAAATTCGTGCACTAACGAGGCGGCAGTCTGATCTTGCAAGGGAACCACATTTCGTGTGAAAACGTCAACAATACAGAGGATGAGAGGAAATATCTGAACTTTTCATCAGCCCAAGGGAGAGTCGCTATATTCATGGCCACTAAGTCTCCTGGCCCTACCCCATCTAGCTGAAATTCTTCGAGGGGTACTCGTGCTTGATTTGATGGCTTTGCCTTTTTGCACACCAGGCAATCCTGGCAAAAGATCCGCGTGTCTCGGGCCATCCCAATCCAGAAGTAGGTACGTCTTAATTTTGCAGTGTCCATTTCTTCCCGAAATGACCGGCTGCATGTACTGCTTTCAACACTCTATTTCTGGCATCAATAGGATACCTTTCGCAGCTGACCCGAGGATACTTCACCTTTACTCTTTAGTTCCTTGAAAGGGTTTTTCGGTACTTGATCGGACCTCTGCGGCTGATTAGGCTGAAAGCGCCCGCTGTATCTTCCCCAGCATCCACACTAAATATCTTATCTTCAAACACGCTCTCATCCTGGACTCCAACGTCGATAGGCAGGTTTTCGGCTCTGCTAAGGTAATCGGGTAAGTGATTGTCCTTACCCGGTCTGTGTACAATATGGTAAACATACTCCTCCAACTCGAGGATCCAATTCGCAAAAGTCCTACGGGGGTCTCTCTGGTTTCGGAGCCATTTCAAAGGGCAATGGTCTGTAATCAACTCAACTTCTCCTGTTGCTCTTAGGTACGTCTCCCACTTCCGGCTGGCTGCTATCAACGCCCATGCCTCCAATTGGCCTGCAGAATAATTCCTCTGGGATGAACTAAGTGCTGAAGAAAAGAAGTCAATCGGACGTAACATTCCACTTACTATGTCTCTCTGAGATAGTACTGCGGCAATTCCCGTAGAGCTAGCGTCAGCTTCGATTGTAAAACCTTTTCCCCAGTCTGGGAGAGCTAGCATCACTGGTTCTTTGATTAGTTTATACCTCAGCGTATCATATGCTTGTGCGCGTTCTATAGACCAGACCCAATCGGCTCCTTTTCTTGTTAGCTCATAAAGTGGGCTTGCTATTTGCGCCATGCGCTGGATATATGCTCTGTAAAAATTGATAGCTCCTAGGTATGGTTGCAACTCCGTCACGTTTCCGGGTACTGGGAATTTTGAAATTTTTCTGCGGAGGAAGGCGTCGGCTTCCTTCCTGCCACAGTAACTACGTGTCCCAAGAATTCTACCTCCTCCCGAAAGAACTGGGATTTCTTGAATTTGACGTGCAGATTTGCTTGATGGAGTCTGTCGAACACGGCTCTTATATCTTGCATGTGCTGCTCGAAGTCATTTGAGTATACGATGCAATCATCGATGTAAGACTCGGTGCGTCTGAGTCCATCATACGCTGGAAAGTTGCTTGTCCGTTAACTAGCCCAAAGGGCATGACCGTCATTTCAAATAGCCCCCTTGGAGTGTTAAAAGCGGTCTTTTCGATGTCTACTTCCCTGACCGCGCCTGCCCAACAGGCTGCAGCAATATCGATGACTGAGAAGAACCGAGAACCGTGCAACTTATCTAGTATAGTTTGTACCTGCGGAATGCCGTTCGCGTCCTTTTGGTGACTGAGTTTAACGGGCGATAATCTATGGCAAATCGCTGTAGTCCATCTTTCTTAGTAACCAAAACGACGTTACTCGCCCATGGCGAGTTAGATGGTCGACATAAACCTTGTTCCAATAGCTCGTTTAGCTGAGTGTTAATTTCCTCTTCCCAACGCGGGGGCATTCTCCTTGGCCTGGACTTTCGAGGTGCCGCGTTACCTGTATCTATAACGGCTCGCATCTTTGGTTGCGTCCTGGTTTATCGCTAAATAATCCTTCGAATTCTTCCAACATGTCCACGAATATATCGCGCTGCTTTGGATTTAGGTCCGTTTTATGTCCGTCCATTAACTGCTTTAACGAATCATTATCAATACCGACGATACGTTTTATTATCCGGGCCCTGGCGAGCGGATTTCCTCCCGTAGCCTTCTGAATTTCGAAGACGGATGTACCAAGCGTGATGGCTCCTGCTTCCCAATCAAAGGTTACACGGGCTGTATAATCTAAGGAATTGGCGGGCCAAGAGCAGCGCCTGTTCCTCTCCTTCCAAGACTTGTACTTGTACCCAACGAGTATCCCTGTCCTGTAGCTCGATTGGGAATTCGATGGTACCTACAACGACGACGGGTGCTCCTGCAACACCATAAACTTGCCCAACACGCGGTTTTAGGTAGTTACTCAAACCTAGTTCTCTCATACTTTGCATGTCCATCACGTTCACTTTGGCACCGGTATCCAACAATGCACGAACTGTCAGCCCTCGCACCTTGACTTCAATAGAAGCTGAATCCTCATCTGTAAGTAGGTCATTGTGCTTATTCACCTTTTTCATGTAGTCCTTTCCTCTACGATTAGTATTTTGTGGCTGCCCCCATTCCGAACTAGTACAGTTGGACGCGTCGTGTCCTCTTCTGTGACATTGGCTACATACGCGATCTGGGCATGCCGCATAACCATGTCCTTTCTTACCACAAGTAAAACATGTGAGGCTACTATACCTATTTGTGCTTCTATAATAATTCCTTCGCCGTCCGGCGGCAGGTTGATAAACCTTAACACCTCTTTTGCTCTGGGTTCAATATCGGAATCGCTCGATAGATGATTATCTTCATTCTTCTTGTCCTGTTCAACGACTTTGCAAAAACTAGATCTGTTCTCCGGCTCCCGAAACCCGTAGCCTAGAGGGATATCCGCTTGGCGTAAGTTTTGTTGCACTGTTGCTAAAAGCTCTCGCATTTACTTGTCCGTAAATACGTAGCCTTATTGTTGTTGGATCCATTTCTTGGGTTGCAGAGTGAATCCTACTAGGAAGCTGCGTTGTCAGAACCATACATACTTGCCGGTTGAGGAAATGAGCGCGTTTAGCCTCTTTCCAGAGAAGGGTGAAGAATACTTCAATTCGAACCCCCCCTGGCCCAGTTCATACTACGAAAACCCGCGGTGGCCTCTAGTTGGTCAATAGGCGGATCTAACGCATTACAAAGTACCTTGAGGGTGACCTCGATAGTTTCTTCTTTAATCGCTAACAGCACCGTATCTCTCTCGTACTCGTTCCTACACACATAAGATGGCAGAATCAGTACGGCTGCACGTTCTCCAGAATAGGCTGCAAGGGAGGTGGTTGCTGCTACGAATAGGGGTTGCCACTCTTCAACTCTTTCGTCTGCCTTCAGAGGAGGGATAGAGATATTCATCGGAGCGGCCATTTGAAATCAAAACTATTAGTATTTATGTGACGCGAACGCGAACGTAAACAATAACAGGTTTAATGAACTACTGTAATAAGTTTTGCTATCTATCTGTATATTAAAAGCGCAATTGTTGTGTGTTTGTTTGTTTGTTTGTTGTGTGTTTGTCCAGAATTAATTGGAAAGACTACGAGTCCCAGAAAGCTGAAAATTGGTGCATAGGGGTAATTTTGTACTGCGACAACGATCTATTGGTTTTCTAAGCGAAATAACGGGATCATGACGTCACGGTTGCAAAAAACAGATATTTTGTACTAGCTTCCCAATTTTGCTCCGATCTGTAGAAAATTCAAATCATTAGACGTACACTAAATTTCTACACCTGATAGCAGTTCACGAATTCCCATTTTACTTCTGATTGTGACACAGTTAATTAATTAGTCCCTGCACTAATCAACCATAAATAGTGTATCGTACCAACACAGGTATAGCAAAGTGCAAGTGTGTGTTTGTGTGTGTGTTTGTCCAGAATTAATAGGAAAGACTACGAGTCCTAGAAAGCTGAAAATTGGCATGCAGGGGTAATTTTACACGCTTACAACGATCTATTGGTTTTCTAAGCGAAATAACGGGATTATGACGTCATAAACGCACATATTTGGGGATAACTCATTCAGTTTTTATTCGATTCGCCCACAATTTTCGATAATAACACAACATGCAATGAGACACACGTATACCAATTTATGGGAATGTGACGTCACGTAGGAACTAATTTGGATTCAGCTCTTACATTTTTGGTTCAATCGACAAATAATTTTGTCACATTATAAAACAGAATGTATTGCATGTCTCTAGAAATTTTTATAATTTTCGCACTTAATCTGCGCCAGGCAATAACAAAAATGTAACCTCCTATTGCTGCATCATTGCATATATTGAGGTTTGATGATTTAATCTTCACCTACATTATTTCCGAAATTACATACTTGATTAATCCAGTTTGGCTTCCATCAGTTTATTTCTATTCGTGATGTATTTAGCTCACGTCAATGACATAAGTATGCATAATATTACTATCAATCTGATTTGTTTGTTAACAGAATGCGCTTAGAGTCTCTAATGCATTGTTTATTTATTACACCTATATTGGCTTCTATAATAAGACTATCAATGGAACCTAGGATTTCTACTAGAAATGAATTAAGAACAATCACTAAGTGAACTAAAGAATACTTAGTAAACCTAAATATATACGAAACGAACAAGGTTATTAATTAAGACTATTGTTAACTATTGTACAATATTGATTAGTATCCATTAGCAGTGCACTATTAATGGCTAGTGCTGATGGCGAGGGAGATAGCTTCCTCTCCCGCGTGGAGAGAGTGCGTAGCGATATACGAGCTAAGTTCCTGAGAGCTCACCTGGCACTGCAGGCCCGAGAGGCCGACCTGCTGGCAGAGCTGCAGAGACTAGCGGATGAGCACACGGGAGAGGGAATAATGCTACAGATCAAACGACTGACGAGTTCGAAGGATGCTCTCAGGGATTCTCTTATGGAAAATGAGAACAAAGATGTTCTCGATAAGTCGTTAGCGCCTATTAATGCACGCATTGCGGCGTTGGAAATAAAGCTCCAGAGAGCAAAATATAGCTACAAGAGTGTGTCATTGGAATGGGACGTAGAGCTAGATAAGAAACTGAGTGTAGCAGGTGAGATACGACTTAATGCTGCGAAGAAAGGAGTACGAGACTACAAGCAGATAGGAGACCCTGTTGCGGTATTTGGGAAAGACAGCAAAGAGCGATCTTCTTTACTTGGTGTGTTCTGTTATCCTAATGCTATAGCTGTTAATCCAGTAAATAATTGTATTTACATTTGTGATGCAGGCAATAATCGTATACAAGTTTATAACAAATCATTTGAACTTGTTTTCCAATTCAGTGATAATATGGTTTTTCCATCTGGTATTTGTATCAAACAGAACAAGATATATGTCATACAGTATGGCGGTCATTGTCTCAATGTATACTCTACAGAAGGGAAATTCCTGAACTCATTTGGAGTGCAAGGAAAGAATGAATTACAGTTTGACAGACCAAGGGGACTTGATGTTTCAACCGACAAGAATAGAATATATATAGCTGAAATTGGTAATAATAGAGTTCAATGTTTGAATTTAGATCTTAAATTCAACTCTTTTATTAATGATCTTTACGCCGCAAAAGATGTCAAACTGACTTCTGATGAGATTATAATATTGTCTCTTCGTAATCCCTGTGTGTCTCTGTACACATATTCTCACCAATTGATCCGTGAGATTATTCCTAGCGGTGAAGGGAATGCAGTTTTTATACCTTCTTGTCTCACTCTCGATACTTCCTCAAATATTCTTATTACAGACATTAAGACTCATTGTGTCTGTGTCCATACTTTTGGAGGAGAGTTGATGCACAGATTCGGGAATGAAGGAATGAAGAGAGGATATTTCATAGAGCCACGTGGAATAACAATTGATGTTGAGGGGAGGGTTATAGTTGGTTCTTGTAACCCCGAATATTGTATTCAAGTGTTTTGAATTCTGACAGATGCACTGTTTAACATTTCTTTTTCAACATTTCCTATTTTTATTCTTTTCATATTATTTCTCCTACCAACTATATGAGGTTACTTTACTCATTTATTATCCTTGTTTCTTAAATCTCGAATTGTGTATATGTTCACATAATGGGGTATCTTAATTTACAATACTTCATAACCTATGATACGCCATGTCAGTGGATTATATTTTTCGTGTCTTACAAGTTACTGCCTTTGAGATCCTTTGATCTCCTTTGCTCAAAAATGATTTTTATCTGACTATAATATACGCAGGGCCGCCGAGAGGATTACCAGAGGCTTTGCGGGCCCCGGGGCAAAACAATAATGATGGGCCTCTCTGGAACCTTTCACAAACCCAAATCTTCATTTTTACACGATTTCCTTATTTTCACGGGCCCCGGAGCAACTGTCCTCCCTGCCCCCCCCCCCCCCCCCCAAATTCAATTTCAGATCAAAAACTCATTTTCAGATAAATTTCAGATCATTTCAAATTGTAGGCAGTTCGATCATTTTCTATTGAATAAATCAGTTCAAAATTGATTGATTTTTCAGATCAAAATTATTTGATTTCATCCTACCGGGCTATGAGTCAATTTTTTTCTTTTTGACCCCAATTTTTACTTCATGACATCGTCAAAACATCTGTTTACAATTTTGTGAGCTAAAAGGAAACTTAAAACTTCCACCTCTCAAAGTGTTGTTGCTTTCCGAAACACCTTTGTGAAACGGTTTAACACCATAGTGATGATGCTGTGACGAAAAATTCTAAAATTACATCTGTGCCGACAGCATCTTCTTTTGGAGGCACTATCAATCCTCCAACCACCAAAATATGGTGCCTACAAGGAACATGCTGTCGGCACAGGTGTACTTTTAGATTTTTAATTATGCACGGAGAAAGCCCGGATGAAAACTTGGATAAGTCTCTTGTGAGAGTTGACAACCATCTATACACAGACAGACATATTATTCTTCAAAAGAAATACACTCAGTAAAAACTAACCGAATCTATTACATTTCTAATAAGATCTTAACCACATACATTGTTCACTTTATAAAGCGTATAGTCCTATGCCAGAGACAGAACAGACTCTAGACCCTGCCATCTACCTTTAGGTAGGGAAGATGTAAATATTTTTCTTAGATTTTAAAATTTCTTTCTAGATACAGTATTCCCTACCCTCCTGCCAAATTTCAAGTCTGTAGCTCTTACCAGTTCCTCAATCAATTCTGAACAAACAAACAAATAAGCAAACAAACAAAAAGAATCTTTGTGATTTAATATGTAAGATATTGTAATCGGATTGTGTTAAATAATGTTTAGACATTTAAAGATAGATATTAAAAAAAAGGTCAATTGGTCACTCGATGGGTCATGGCCACTCATGGGTCAATGGGTCCAGTGGCGTCGTGTTCTATGGGCCCGGGGGGGCCGGGCCCCCCCAAATTTCCAATGCCCCCCCCCCCTTTTTTTGAAGGCTTGTCCCAAAAAATATTGATCTGGTCACTAATACGACACTCTGTGCCCCCCAGAATGTATTCAAGCACGACACCACTGAATGGGTCAATGGGTCATGGGTCACCAATGTTGACCCATGGTCCACTCTGGCGCCGACGCTTGACACAGAAAATCCAATTAAGACGGTTTTAGCGATAATGGTTTCGAGTCTCCACAAAAGATGGTCAACCATTGTTCGCCTCTTCCCTCTGTCCTCTACCAATGCATCAGATTTATATATGTCCATAAAATCTGTTATTTGTGAAATCGAAAAAGGTAATTTCGTTCAGGTAATTTGTCCTGATAACTACCCTCAAAATGTTGACATTATTAAGAAGTTTTCCCCTGATCAAAAGACTCCTACTTCCATTGTTCCTCATCCAGTTGACATTACCAGGAACTTTTTCCTGTTATTAGATGCGGGTCACATATTGAAATGTATTAATAGGCGCAAACTTTTAACCTGTAGCCCAAAGTGCCAGTGGTGCACCAATACAAAGTACAGGTGGACCTAGCACCACCTAGTACCACCTAGTACCACCAGCACTTCTATCGCTGAGTGCCGGTGTTGCACTTGTACCACCTACACCACCGTTCTTTGCGCCTATGAATGTATTCGGAACAATTGGCTAAACACCCAAGATTATAACCACACATTCCTTTTCCCCTCTATTAATGATATTTCCACTGACACTATCGAATATCCTCAAACTCAATGCAAAGCTTGTTTTGAAGATGTGAGATTACTCTACAAACAAGAACAACACTTTCGCCAAAATTGCACACCATCTGACAGCTAAATCGTGCTGGCCTTCGAGCATGGAACGACAGAACGTAAAACTCGTACTCAAGATATTTCATGAATCAACTATTGCTGGCCCAGGCTGGCCTGCAAATTCAGAATGATTCGCGAGATAATGTATTCAAAACACAAACAGCCGAATTCATATCTATAATTTTTTTAATCTGGAAAATATTTAATGTCAGTACACCACAGAAAGGAACACATTTGAGAGACGAATTTTCCAAACCCCTAGTACGAGACTATCCACGCTTTTCTTTCTTAGACCGTATTGTAGTTTGGATTGAAACCTGGGAAGCAACAACAAAAGCAAACAAAGCGTCACTCACCCGCCAGACATTCGCTAGTCTAAGGCACACGTTCATAGCATCGCCACCAGAGTGAACCATGGGTCAACATTGGTGACCCATGGGCCATGACCCATCGCATTTGTGACCCATGACCCATTGACCCATTGACCCATCGAGTGACCCATTGACCCATCAAGTAAGGCTTTGACCCATCGTGTTACTCATTGACCTATTAAAATATCTATTTTTAATATCCAAACATTATGTAACACAATATATGTATGATGCTTGTCAATCAATTAATTTTGGTAGACTTCTAATACCAGGGTTGCCAACCCCCCCGCTTTTTTGCCTTCTCTCATCCTCCCGACCTCCCGCCAAACTTCTAAAACTCCCGCTTTTTGGAAATTGTTTATATATTTAGATTTTATGATAATTAAGTAAAATAACGGGATTTGTTTAAATTATTCAAGTAAATTAGTCAACCTACGAGCAACAAGTTTTTCTTTTTTTTTTTTTACAAGTTTTTTTAGTTGTAGTTTTTAATTTTCAGTTTTTTTTCGAGTACTAAGTTTATTTCCTAATTGTAGATATCAAAACATACTAAATAATCATATTATATCTTTCTATTCATGATTTTTTAAAATAGCATATATATTGAGTCTCCCGCTTTTTCATCTTCGACCTCCCGCTTTTTGGTAAACTCCCGCCAAAATTGGAAAAATCTCCCGCTTTTTTGTTTTCAGAGGTTGGCAACCCTGCTAATACCAAAGAAATACCCTGCAATGTTTCTGGGTAAATTTGATTCGTACTATAACTGGAATTCCAAATGGGTCATGGGTCACAGAGCCGTTACCCATGACCCATCGACCCATGGTCCACTCTGATCGCCACTTCTAGTTCGTCATCTAACTAACAACTGTGATTTTTCATATGTTTTGACCTCCTTTTTACAGAATGATGCGTTAGAGTACCATTTTGGACTGTACAGACAAATGTCTGGAGCCAATTATCATATATCATATTGTCCAATACTAGAGTCTGAGCGGCGACTGAATGTATCTAGTATGCTAAATTGCACCAATCAAGTGCAGAACAAATTTCTGTTCAAGATTTTATTAAACGATTCTCTAATTTTTCAGTAGATGACCCTGACTCTTCTGCTATATCACTTCAAACGAAAGAACGGATAATGAACCAACTCCCAAATTTAGTAGCGATAGATTATGACACCCAACTCTGCAAGCTCTAGCCTTCAGACTGGTTTTTACTGTGCTACAATTTTACAAACGATCAAATAAATGCCCTATTGTCTCGATTACCTCACCACCAACAAAGAATTAATGATCCATTTGCCCAAGGATTCAAGGTTCGCATATTTGGAATTTGTGACAGAGCATCACTTAAATGGCCTTCAGATACTAGTATCTTGAGAGCAGTTGTTATTTTATGGAAAATTATTGTCGGATTGATAATGACATCTCGCTGATGAAAGAACTAGTTCAGGGACCTTCAAAACAGATATTTGTTTCTCTAGCTATAAAGTACTATATCTAAAACAATTGTGCACAGTGAAACTAGTTCTTCATGTAACATGATTAATTGGCATATTTTCAGAAAGTGTTTCTTAATACAATGATAAGAGTCATAACATTGTATTTATCCAATGCAGTAGGATGACCTTTGAGCTCATCCATGGTTATTCAATGATCTATCCATATACTTGAGTCATCTATGAAATATATTACTGTGCCGACTATACTATTATAGTGGCCCAGTTCTAATCTTACTGCCTTGGTTCCTTATTAGTCCGTATCCTCTCCACAGGACAGAGTTTTATTAACTAAGTGCCCAAATTTCAGGACAAGTGTCTCATGGGTTACCGATGTTCACCTGGGGTCACGATTTTTTATTGCATTTTTTTGGACACATTTTACACCTGTTTAATGTTAGAAAAGGAACAATAAATAGAGCCCGAAAATTCAATATATATGCATTCGATAGAGAATTTAAATCGACACCTTTTCTTTTCACAATGCACGAATTTTCAAATTGGGTTTCGTTTGTGCCATTATTTGGGTGCCAATCTCCTGTATTTCCTCACACTTAAGATTAGGTAAACTGTTAAATCTAATTCTATTGTTTCAACTTGCGATAGTTATATTGATTTAACTTAGGAATTCGAGCTGGCTTCTATTTAATTGTAGTATTACAGTTACTATACAATGGATTAAAGCAAATTAAATTAAATAAGGAATTTGTTGACTTTACTCAACTCACCGTGGATAACCTTGCCAAAAATAATTAACAATTTCTATAATTTGTTATCAATACGTAAATAATTAATGAATGGCGTTAAACTCAAGATGGTTTAAGATAGAAATAAACTTCAAATTCATCAATCGTTACTTTGTTCCGTACCATTCGGTACCAACTTGATATATTGGTGTAAACACCTTGAGGCGTTCAAGATATGTCGAAAAAATCACAAAATGCAGCCTGTGCCGAAAGTATTTCCCTTTGGAGGCACTACTTGTACCCAACCACCAAATGTAGTGCCTCCAAAGGGAAATGAGTCGGTCTAGGCTACATTTTGTATTTTTATGCTAATCGGATTCCATTTAAATAATTTCTTAACCTAAGTACTCCGCCCCACTATCTAACTGCATGGTGTCCTAAATGTCTCGAAACTAATACGATTGATAATTTGTAGTGAAATTACGTAGGTAAACTATTCAATGCGAAATCCCATCTACAGTATACTGTTAACTATTGTCCAATAAACAGGTTGGTTGATTGTATGAGGAGTTGTATTAGTATCCATTAGCAGTGCACTATTAATGGCTAGTGCTGATGGCGAGGGAGATAGCTTCCTCTCCCGCGTGGAGAGAGTGCGTAGCGATATACGAGCTAAGTTCCTGAGAGCTCACCTGGCACTGCAGGCCCGAGAGGCCGATCTGCTGGCAGAGCTGCAGAGACTAGCGGATGAGCACACGGGAGAGGGAATAATGCTACAGATCAAACGACTGTCGAGTTCGAAGGATGCTCTCAGGGATTCTCTTACGGAGAATGAGAACAAAGATGTTCTCGATAAGTCGTTAGCGCCTATTAATGCACGCATTGCGGAGTTAGAAATAAAGCTCCAGAGAGCAAAATATAGCTACCAGAGTGTGTCATTGGAATGGGACGTAGAGCTAGATAAGAAACTGAGTGTAGCAGGTGAGATACGACTTAATGCTGCGAAGAAAGGAGTACGAGACTACAAGCAGATAGGAGACCCTGTTGCGGTATTTGGGAAACACAGCAAAGTGGGATCTTCTTTACCTGGTGTGTTCTGTTGTTCAAGTGGTATAGCTGTTAATCCTGTGAATAATTACATTTACATTTGTGAATTTGGCAATAATCGTATACAAGTTTTTAGCAAATCATTTGAATTTGTATTCCAATTCAGTAATAAGATGAATCTACCAAATGGTATGTGTGTCAAACAAAACAAGATATATGTCACACAATGGAACTCTCATTGTCTCAATGTATACTCTACAGAAGGGAAATACCTGAACTCAGTTGGAATGAAAGGAAAGAAGGAATTAGAGTTTGACACACCAAAAGGACTTGATGTTTCAACCGACAAGAATATAATATATATAGCTGAACTTGGTAATCATAGAGTTCAATGTTTGAACTTTAATCTCAAATTTGACTCTTTTATTGAAGATATCTCTGGTGCTTTAGATGTCAAACTGACTTCTGATGAGATTATAATATTGTCTCTTCGTAATCCGTGTGTATCTCTGTACACATATTCTCACCAATTGATCCGTGAGATTATTCCTAGCGGTGAAGGGAATCCAGTTTTGCTACCTTATTGTCTCACTCTCGATACTTCCTCGAATATTCTCATTGCAGATCTTAAGGCTCATTGTGTCTGTGTCTATTCTTTAGGAGGAGAGTTGATACACAGATTCGGGAAAGAAGGAGAGAAGAGAGGAGATTTCATAGAGCCACGTGGAATAACAATTGATGTTGAGGGGAGGGTTATAGTTGGTTCTTCTAACCCCGAATATTGTATTCAAGTGTTTTGAATTCTGACAGATGCTCACTGTTAACATTTCTTTTATTTACATTTCCTATTTTTATTATTTTCATATTATTTCTCCTACCAACTATATGAGGTTACTTTACTCAATTATTATCCTTGTTTCTTAAATCTTGAATTGTGTATATGTTCACATAAGGTATCTTAATTTACAATACTTCATAACCTATGAAATGCCAGGCCAGTGGATTATATTTTTCGTTTCTTACTAGTTACTGCCTTAGAGATCCTTTGATCTCCTTCGCTCAGAAAATGATTTTATCTGACACTATTGGAAGACTAGAATATACGGATCGTTCGTTCAGTTCGTTCAGCGTGAAGCCCTTAAAACCTGCGTTCAGTTCAAGTTAAAATAAGTTCGTTCGTGAACCTTTCTTTCTCTGGTTAAGTCCTGTCTAAGACTACTCGCATAACATAATACCTTGTTCATTATTCAACTCAATGTCAATTTATCTATTTCCTCTATTCAAATTGAAGACAAAACCTGCTTCAATCATGAAATCTTTGTGAGGGGCGAGAAATTAGTATGTCTGCATATTCAATACAAACAGGTTATACAACACTACTAAAGCTAGTAGCTTTCTAGTATAGATACCCCAATTACGCATATTGCCCATAACAATATACTCCAAAGTTAACCTATTTCATATTTTGGGGCCCTTTTAGTAAATAATAGTAAATAATAAACAATAATTATTTCATATTTTTCGTTAGAATTATTCCTCTTGGGTAATTAAACATTCCTACCTCATGTCCTGGTTCCCCTATAGTGTGGAGGTATGTGCCTTCTTTTGAGAATATTATAACTTGATTATTCATCCAATCACTGATCAGCAAATTTTGTTTTCTATCCAAACAGAAGAAGCTAGCTGATCCTATCTGCATTCCTGTACCCCGTGTGATTAGGGAGCGTATCTTCTCTCCCGCGTGAGAGAACACGAGTATGCAGGGAGAGTCATGACAGAGCACGTACACCTCATCTGGTGTCAGTTTGACGTCAAGCGGGTGTTTCATTGTTTGATGCGTTATGAATCTTTGGAAGTGTAGGGAGTCATCTAGGATTTGGATTCTGTGGTTATTAGAATCTGCTACGAACACATCTTCGTTGGTAGAGACGGTGATTCCGCGAGGAAATAGAACTGTCCCACACCAGATCCCTCACTCCCTAGCTTAGCGACGAGACGCATGTCAGCCTCTATTTTGAATCGGAACACAGCGTGTACTCCTGTGTCCGCCACGTACAGGTTGTCTCGATGGATCACTATACCGAATGGCGCTATCATGTCTTGGTTTGTGAAAGTATTTAGGAATTCGCCTGTCTCCGAGAAGATTGAGACTCTACAGGAACCAAACCCTTCTGTGACGTAAATTATATTTGTGTTCTCATCGATAGCGACACCTTCAGGATTGAAGAGCTCTCCAGGAGCATGTTCTTTCTTCCCGACCTTTACAATCGGTCTCATTTCTTCATATCGGGGTACAACGGGCACCTCCTCCTCGACTACCTCTCCCACACCTGCGATCACCTGCTCCAGGTGTCCAGTGTCCACAGTTACCTCGGAACACCACGCGTGTCTCGGCCTGGGGTACCCTCACCTCTGCTAGCTTTTGCTCTATTTCAACTAACAGTCGCTCTTGTAACACTCTCAATTCGTTCATTTGGAGGAGACGCTCGGTTTCGGCTTTTAGTGCCATCAATTCTTCTTCTTTTCGCGTGCAGGCTATGGGTCTAGCGGTTATTTGGTCGCGTGTGTCGCGGTATGTGGTTAGGAGTGTCACTCATCGCTGCTGGAGACACATAATCAGGTGGTCGAATAGTTGGCGTATTTCCAACTCGACAGGGTCTACGGGGTGTATCGGGTCAGGGAATCGATCGGCCATTTGTTGTTGTATACTAGTTAGCTAGTTAGTTGCTATAGGAAAGGAAGTTGTTTGTAGTAGAATGCTATAGAGAATGTGTCTCGTATCTTATAGCAGAGCTAGGTGGTGGAACTGAGTGGAATGTGGCATCTGTTTGTGTGCCGCCTCTTCTGATGCACATGGTGACTCCATCCACTCAGGAATCTAGTAAAAGGAAATAATTTCATTTGTGAGTAATCTCACACCTCTCCTGGTTTTCCTGAGAGAGAGCTCTGTAGGATACCATATAGCTCAATTGGAATGTGACACAATCCAGTGCAAAGTACAAAATTATTTTCTTAGCTTAGAATCAAATTTATTGCAATTCTTACAGAAAATGTATAATTCAAGTAATAATTTTAAGGCCAAGTGAGAAGTGACGTCAAAGCTGACGTAGCGCCTACAGCTGCTTGTATATTAGAGGCACACAGTCTACATGCCAAGGGCGGCGGAAGCAGGGGGGCTAGGGTGGCTATAGCCCCCCTACTTTTGAAATAGGGGGGGCTCAGCCCCCCTACTTTCCCCTCATTTACATTATACTAATTTAAATAATACTACTAGTATAGTCTAGTAAAGAACATTTCAGTACTATTTGCGTTAGTGAGTGTCACCAGAGGCGTGGCTATAGGCGGTTCATTGAACCATAGCCCTCGATGTCTCGGGGCCCCCAAAGGCATACCTGTCAACCTATTTGAGTCATATTCCTGTACAGGGCTCCAATTTTCCCCTGACATTGGCCAAATCCCTGTACACCTCCCAAAAAAAATTCTCGCTCGCTGCGCTCTTATGGGAGCGACAGTGGCTCCTATACGAGCATCGGATGCTCTTATGGGAGCGACAGTGGATGTTGAGAGTAGTGGAACCGTAATTTATATAATAGGTGTGAAAATGTGGGATAGGATTTTATTGTTGTTTGAAAGAGAATAAATAACAAACTAATACAAAAAGCTAACTGAATATTTGGAGACAGAAATTCTTGTTATGGGACACACAAACTAATCTCCCGTTTGTATCTATTGCTATTCCATAGGGCAGATATAACATTCCTTGTTGGTGTCCCTTTGTTCCTATGGTGTGTAGGAGGTTGCCTGCTGGGGAGAATACTCGAATGGAGTTTGTGCCTACATCGCTAATGACAATGTTGTTGTTTGTGTCCAAACAGAAGAAGAATGGCCATAACACATCCATTCCTTCTCCACAGCTAATGATAGAGTGTAGCATGTCTCCCTCTAGTGACAGTACCAGCATACACGGAGTCTTCCATGGACACAGTACGTGTACGCGGTCATGCGATACCTTGACGTCATATGGGTGTGATATTGCCTGATGTGTGATGTTCCTAATATGGTTTAGGTCTGTGTCGAATACACATATTCTGTGGTTACCGCAATCTGCTATGAACACCTGTCCGTTGGGATCTGTTGTTAGTTGTTTGGGATATTGGAATTCTCCGTTGTTCGATCCCTCCTTACCAATCCGCTTAACGAGGCTAAAATCAGTCAGCGAGTATTTTCTCACAGAGTGTATCATGTCGCAACTAACATACACACTATTTCCATGAATAGCTATGCCATGTGGATAATGCAACTGTCCGTCACCTAACTGATTGAGATACTCTCCTGTTTCGGAGAATATCTCTACTCTGTTGTTGCCATAATTAGCTACGAATATCTGGTTTGTAGCTTCATTAATGGCGACACACAATGGCCCATCCACACATAACTCGCCAGGAGCTCTACCTTGTTTCCCAGTAGCGACAGTGGGCAAATGGAATGTGGCGTAGTTAGGCCCTACTGGTACCTGTATAATATGCCTGAGACGGGAAATTCTCACTTCGAGGATTCGTGTCTCGCACTGCCTTCTTAATTCTGTCTCTGCTGGAATGTTCGTCTCTACGGGGTCTGCTGCTGGAGGGGTAATGGGATAGCGAGCTGCCATTTTTGATTGTTTGTAGAAGATTAGTTGAATAGTTTAGGTATGAATTGGGTAATATGGATAATCTGTGTATTTATAGCTGTGTTATGATTTGTTTGTTGCAACAAACTACAATGATGATATGATGATGTGAGTATATACACAACAACACGAGTTATACACGTGTATGTTGTAATGTCTCGTTACTAGGATGCTGTAAGGAATGTGGTTAAAGTTCTCTATTCTGTCTAGAATAACAGATTCTCTGCTGCTAATTACATTGTGTCCCGAGACTTGCATGCTTGCTGCTGTAAGATAATTTAACCTCGGGACAAGGTTACTTTGACCCGATTAAGCGGAGAAATTTATTAACCGAAAATATTTTAAGCTCAACTGTCATTCCATCCCAGAAATCCTGTGAAATTTTGACCCCATTAAGCGGATAAATCTATTAACCGGTGGCTCTATTAAGTGGAGTTGACTGTATATCTCAATACAGCCTATTTTACATTCCCCGCCAACCAGGGTTAGTAGGTTTTGGCCAAATTGTTAAAAACAGGTTGTTTAAACCAGGTTTAAACCGCCGTGTCCTAAAGCTAAAAATTGGACAAAACTGGACAAAACCAGGCGCGGCGCGAAGAGAGTTTATGTTTCTCGTAATGCAAAACGAGTTGAATTAATTACAATTTACATACCTATACATTTTGTCTAACAGTGGGGTCAAAATGCGGGAACTGTCATTTCGAACCCAAATTTATCCAGATGCTTGCACTCCTTAAAATTTATAATCCAATTTGAACTAGTGGGGGCAGGGGCTCCGACACATACTTTTGAACCGGCCCCCGAAACCTAAGCTACGCCACAGTCTATGGGGCTTTCAACTTTTCCACAAAAACTAAAGGAATGACGCTAACCAAGCATTGCATTATGTGGTCAATGCAGAATGCATGGCAAGATATACTATCATGTTAGTTAGAATTATTTATAATATTAAGGTTGACACAAACAATTAATGACTTTGGAAAGGAGAAAACTTGAATTATAATGACTGTGAGGGTAAAGACATTTTTTAGGTATTATTAGACTAACAATCTGTAATTTTGTCTCAACTAAAAATCCCTGTACAAATTTAATTCCCTGTACGACTGTATAGATCAGCCAAAATAGTTTAATTAACTGTACAGTTGGCAGCCAGGTATGGGTGTGTGAAAGAGATATTGGGCCCCAGTAAATGTTAAGATCCTACATAGTGATGGTAGAGTCTGAATAGTCCATGTACATAGAATGAGGTCACGAATGAGGGCCCAATTTTTCAGGGGGGCAGCTATTCCATCTGTCAGAATTTATCTGAAAACAATGGAGCTACGATTAATAACTTTTCATACTTGCAAATTATACAGGGATTAGGGACTTTATCGAAAATCCAGTAATTTTTTTGTAATTATATTTGCTTATATTCCCGTTACTAAATAAGCAATGTACAAATAATGTTATTCTTGAAGAAAATAATTACAACATATAGTGTTAATAAATTTAATATGCAACTTTGGGGTGCGGCGATGCTACTATTCGAGCTATACGGTGAAAATATGTGTTTTAATGAAAATCGAGCGAGCTAAAATTTTTATACATTAGAGATGTGCCCAGGGGAATGAGTCTAGGGATTGGCCTGGGTGAAGTTATCACATAGATTTTAACTTGAGAATACGTTGTCTCAAAAGATATGTAGCTATGAAGCAAAATACAATTTCATAAAATTGATAGCGGGAATTTTGGAATCCCTGGGGGCCCCCTGGCATCGGTTCAATGAACTGCCAGAACCGCATATTGCTACGCCACTGTGTATAGGCTAGGAAATTAAGCCAGAATGAGATTGGTCACTCAAAGACCAGGAAGAAAAGACATATGAATCCCACTGTCATATCTCGCTTTAGTGAATGCAGTCTCATCTGCCCGCATCCACCCTAGTCCTGTAGCTAAACATAGCAAAGGAGCTGAGCCTGACACCTCAGCGCTTATCGGCCTACTAATCCTCATAAGGGAGTCACTTCCCCTACCGTTGGAATACCGATTAAGCGGCTTTCACTGTACTTGGCGATAGCTTTGTTGTAATGGCATGGTTCGTATTATTAACACATCTGTACTAGTGTATTCAATTATAGCTGTAATATAAGATAGCTCAGTTGAATAGACACACGAGTATGTGGTTCTATGTTTACAGAGGAATATGCATAAGTAGACTTTCATATATTTAGTCACACCTGTAACTACAATTATACTCAAATTATACTATTTTCTCGATAGCAATATTTCACAGCGACAATTGTGTCTTTTCATATTACAAACGAATTCCTACTTTTTTTTTTCTCAGATTTATCAGGTTAGTATTATGATATAAACAAACAAATAAACAATGTGACTATTCATTTTAATTAATGAAAATATTTAACCTAATATCTCTTGCTAGTATAATTGACGCATAATTGAATTCTATCAAAACGAATCAATTCTATCAGAGATTATAAAGAACCAACTTCAACCAAGCGTTTAATTGTGGGACTTTCTGAGTGTGTAGTGTGTCGCATGTGGTATAGTCCGTGGACCCCTTGTGCAGAGGCGCGGCGTAGCCAGGGTGCGGAACTTGGGCACAGTCCGCACCCAAAAAATGTTTAACCACAAAATGTCCACTAGTATAATACTATAGTGCGGACAGGGCCGCATTAAGGGTAGTCTGGGCCCGGTGCTGTCTAAAATTTCAGCGCCCCTATTTGTCTTACACTCTCTGGAGGCACGCTACGCGGGCTGCAGCACCCATAGCCCCTCTCCCTTAATGCGGCCTTGAGTGGGAAATGCCGCACCCATAATCTTCCAGTGGCGCACCTTCATGCAGGGCTAGCTACGCCTCTTCCATTGGGGGCCACAAGATCTCAAGATTTGTATTACGGTCAATGGGATGGGGCCATGGGGGTCATCAGAATGTCTAATAATTGGTTAAGGGGTCCACGTTTTCAAAAGGCTGGGAATCAGTGACTTAACCTATCAAATGCATGCAAGAGACTCTAGTTAACATGAACAAATCTTGACAGCCCCCTGGTGTCCGTATTAATAAAGCCCACCATACACGATGCAACAAAGTTGCATGCAAATTTTCGTGTATGTTGATTGTTGCACGCAATATTGTTGCATGAAAATTGGACATGTTCAATTTTCTTGCAACATTGTTGCACAAAAATATGGAAATTCAGTACATATTTTTCAGATTATTTTCGTTTGCATTTTTTCACATACTCAAAACAATTGAAAAATTCACATGTTCATGAGTCATGACTTTCTAGTGTACCTATTTAATTTACTACTTACTTTCTCAATACCCTTAATCAAGCCACCTATGATGCGATCACAAATGTATACACATATTAGAATATTGAGCACGGTTTTAAAAACACTGATCGTATTGCTGCATATTCTTTTCCTAGAAATACTACACATCTAAATTATCCACGACCCGTTAACGACGTTTTTTGATTTTTGAATGAATCTAGATTCTAGAAAATATGGATTATACACTTTGGGATTACACATGTACTAACCATTGTATCTCTAAGGTTCGGGTAAATTCTAGTTATGGGCAGCTTCCGGACGACAGTGCCCGAATAAGGGAGGTTTGGATGTATATATAAATATCCAGTTCTAACTAAGAATACCAAAATGGCTATAGCTTATTACTGGACAGACGATCCATCCTTACGAAATTTCTATACTGGATGTGTTAACTAAACAATTTCTTTCATCAACAGATGAAATGCACTTTGCGTTTCTCAATTTTGATCCAATCCTACACCCATGAGATCTCAATTTGCGTTGACGGGTCAAATGCAATTTCCTCCGGCGAAGTATAATAATTTGGAATGCGGAAACGACAACGTTTGTTTTATCCACAATAATGAACTGGGAAATAACAAATCCATTGGGATTACACGTATAGTACTGATTTAATATAATATTTTACCATGTGTAATAAAGTAATTTACACGAAAATGATTGTTGCATGCAACTTTATTGCGTGCAACAGTTGCATGCAACAATGTTGCATTGTGTATGGTGGGCTTAAGGCTGTGTTGACCCGGTCGGGCCAGAATGGTCGATTCGCTCTACCGTAAATAATGTTTACTGTTAATGAGATTTAAAGTACAAAATTAAAGAGTTTGTCCTCGAAATGCACACTCAAACCTGATATTAAAAAATTTACTTAATAGTAGATTAATTTCATATATTTGTACGTGTTTTCTACTACATGACAAAATAATGAGTTTGGTAATTTGATATAATTTTATTTATGTTCATTGAACAACATGTGTGGGGCCATCTACTTAGCTCCCATGCCTAAATGGGGTTTTGGGGTGGAAAGGGTTGGATACTACTACTGCATTAATATGAATGGAGATTGCTATGAAAGTTTAAAATATAACCTATATCGGAATTAGCACACCTCTTATTATATGTGTCCCCAGCGTGGCTCTTTTATTTACCTGCATGAGGCTGTAAATGTCTCCAAATAATACTGTTACGGTTTGGCTGAGGTCGGTGGAACAGATCTAACTATAATCCAAGGAACTAATTCCATACCTGCCAACTTATTTGAGTCATATCCCTGTACGAGGCTCCTATATCGCCCTGTACATTGGCCAAAATCCCTGTACACCCCAAAAAATCTTTCTTGTAAAGGTGAAAACATTAGTTTATATAGACTGTACAGGGAATCCCTGTATGCTCGAATATAATAGGAACAGATTATTTACACAAAACAAAATGTTATATTTAGATGGTGTAGACATGTTTAGGTATTAATAGACTCACAATCAATAATTATTCCCTAGCTAAAAATCCCTGTACAAATTTAAAATTCCTGTACGGTCCAGCCAAAATGGTCAAAATCCCTGTACGGTTGGCAAGTATGTAATTCAAAACGATAGAAATATTGTAATTTAAGAATAATCAATAAGTTAGGAACAATTAATAAGTGAACTAAAGATTACTTAGTAAACCTACATAAATAAATACTAAGCGAACAAGGTTATTAATTAAGACTATTGTTAAAACTATTGTACAAAATATTGAGTGATAGTATGAGGAGTTGTATTAGTATCCATTAGCAGTGCACTATCAATGGCTAGTGCTGATGGCGAGGGAGATAGCTTCCTCTCCCGCGTGGAGAGAGTGCGTAGCGATATACGAGCTAAGTTCCTGAGAGCTCACCTGGCACTGCAGGCCCGAGAGGCCGATCTGCTGGCAGAGCTGCAGAGACTAGCGGATGAGCACACGGGAGAGGGAATAATGCTACAGATCAAACGACTGACGAGTTCGAAGGATGCTCTCAGGGATTCTCTTACGGAGAATGAGAACAAAGATGTTCTCGATAAGTCGTTAGCGCCTATTAATGCACGCATTGCGGAGTTAGAAATAAAGCTCCAGAGAGCAAAATATAGCTACCAGAGTGTGTCATTGGAATGGGACGTAGAGCTAGATGAGAAACTGAGTGTAGCAGGTGAGATACGACTTAATGCTGCGAAGAAAGGAGTACGAGACTACAAGCAGATAGGAGACCCTGTTGCGGTATTTGGGAAACACAGCGAAGAGATATCTTCACCTGGTGTGTTCTGTTATCCTAAAGGTATAGCTGTTAATCCTGTGACTAATTACATTTACATTTGTGATGGAGGCAATAATCGTATACAAATTTATGACAAATCATTTGAATTTGTATTCCAATTCAGTGACAAGATGAATTTTCCATCTGGTATTTGTATCAAACAGAACAAGATACATGTCACACAGTTTACCTCTCATTGTCTCAATGTATATTCTACAGAAGGGAAATACCTGAATTCAGTTGGAGTGAAAGGAAAGAATGAATTACAGTTTGACAGACCAACAGGACTTGATGTTTCAACCGACAAGAATAGAATATATATAGCTGAATTAAACAATCATAGAGTTCAATGTTTGAACTTAAATCTAAAATTTGATTCTTTTATTGAAGTTATTCTTGCTGCTATGGATGTCAAACTGACTTCTGATGAGATCATAATATTGTCTATTCGTAATCCCTGTGTGTCTCTGTACACATATTCTCACCAGTTGATCCGCGAGATTATTCCTAGCGGTGAAAGGAATCCAGTTTTGCTACCTTTTTGTCTCACTCTCGATAGTTCCTCGAATATTCTTATTACAGACGGTAAGGCTCATTGTGTCTGTGTCCATACTTTTGGAGGAGAGTTGATACACAGATTCGGGAAAGAAGGAATGAAGAGAGGAGATTTCATAGAGCCACATGGAATAACAATTGATGTTGAGGGGAGGGTTATAGTTGGTTCTTGTAACCCCGAATATTGTATTCAAGTGTTTTGAATTCTGACAGATGCTCACAGTTTAACATTTCATTTTTTTAACATTTCCTATTTTTATTCTTTTCATATTATTTCTCCTACTAACTATATGCAGTTCCTTTACTCAATTATTATCCTTGTTTCTTAAATCTCGAATTTGTGTATATGTTCACATTTGGGGTATCTTAATTTTCAATAATTCCTAACCTATGAAATGCCTGGTCAGTGGATTATATTTTTCGTTTCTTACTAGTTACTGCCATGCCTTTGAGATCCTTTGATCTCCTTTGCTCAAAAAATGATTTTTATCTGACATTATTGGAAGACTAGAATATACGTATCGTTCTTCACTTCTTTCAGTTCGTTCAGTTAGTTGAACTTCCGTTCAGGCAATCGTTGGCGTTCGTTCAGTTTGTTCAGCGTGAATCCCTTAAAAACCTGCGTTCAGTTCGTTCAGTTCAAGTTAAATAAGATCGTTCGTGAACCTTTCTTTCCCTGGTTCAGTCCTGTCCAAGACTACTCGTATAACATAATACCTTGTTCATTATTCAACTCTTGTCAATTTAACTATTTCCTCTATTCAAATTGAAGACAAAACCTGCTTCAATCATGAAATCTTTGTGAAGGGGGCGTGAAATTAGTATGTCTGCATATCCAGTACAAACAGGTTATACAAATTACAAACTACTAAAACTACTAGTAGCTTAGTATCGATACCTTAATTTCGATGGATCGTGACCTTCGATAAATAAGGCCATACCACTTGATTATACCATGTATTAATTAAAGTCCATTGATAAATAAGTTATTTATATTTTTCTCCATAACTAGTAATGATAGACGTCATAAATGTACTAGTATAACTATTTAGGAACTTGGTATCAAGGTATGCATGGCATCCTTCAGAATTGTGCTATTTCACCATATGGTGACGTAATCGCTATTTTGGGTGCAAAATATCGTGTTTTAATAACCTGCTTTTACCATAGTTAAACGCGTTATAATGTTCAAGATTGGAAATGATGATGCCCAGGACTTGTTAAAAGAAATATATTCAAATTATAAGTGGAATGTTGACACGGTTGCCAGGGAAATGTATATTTCCTAAAATGAACCATGACTCAAAGAATATCAATTTTATGTAATTTACTGAGCTGGTACAGATCTATACGGAATAGGTAACTTCCTATTCATTGATAATACATCATTTATGTTTAACTTCATTAACGATGGGGTTAATGAGATAATTAGCAAATCATTTTCTACGCCATATTAATTAGACTAAAAGTTATACTACTAGGTATCTTAGATTAACGAAGAGAATTGCATTTAAATGTTATACGTGTACATCAAATAAAGATAATATTCAGTTCCCAAGATCAAAAACTCATTTTCAGATCAAAAACTCATTTTTAGATGAAACTCAATTCAGATCAAAACTCATTTTCAGATCAAAAATTCTATTTTAGATCAGAAACTCATTTTCAGATCAAAAGTTAATTTTCAGATCATTTTCAGATCATTTCAAATTGTAGGCGTTTCAATCAGTTCAAGCATTTTCTATTGAATATCAATATCTCAATCAAATCAATTCAAAAATTGATTGATTTTTCAGATCAAAATGATTTGATTTCATCCTGCCGGGCTATAAGCCAATTTACTTTTTGACCCCAATTTACTTCATGACATCGTCAAAAAAATGTGTTTTTTACAATTTTGTGAGCTAAAAGGAAACTTCAAACTTCCACCACTCCCAGGGTCGTTGACTTCTGAAACACCTTTGTGAAACGGTTTAGCACCTTAATAGTGATGATGACGTGACGAAAAATTCTAAAAGACACCTGTGCCGACAGCATCTTCTTTTGGAGGCACTATCAATCCTCGGATTATCCTCCAACAACCAAAAGATGGTGCCTCCAAGGAACATGCTGTCGGCACAGGTGTACTTTCAGATTTTTAATGAGCGAAGAAATCTCGGATGAAAACTTGGATAAATCTCTTGTGAAAGTTGACAACCATTTATACACAGACAGACATATTATTCTTCAAAACAAATACACTCAGTAAAAACCAACCGAATCTATTACATTTTTAATAAGATCTTAACCACATACATTATTTACTTATAAAGCGTATAGTCCTATGCCAGAGACAGAACTGACTCTAGACCCTGCCATCCGTCTGTGGGTGCTGCTGCCTATATTCCTGATTACATTCCTATTCAACATAGTGGTTCACTACGTGACCACCATATTATCCTCTCCGCCCGACAAGAGCGTTACTCCGCAGGAGCTGAGCGACAGCCAGGCGCTGGTCAGGGCTAAGCAGCTCATTCGCAACGGGAGGTATGCTATACTCTGCTAATTGGGAACCTATTTATTTAGGCTTACGTGTAGTATCTGCCAACACCTTTTCAGTACCAAAACGGTTCTGAAAAGGTAAATTTTTGATGTTAAAATTACCTTGCCAGCTGCTTTCATCCAGACAAATTTTATGCTCGCCTAGATTTAACTTGAGCTCACTCACATGCGTCTAAATTACTCAATTTTACTACGTCTATGGGAGTCCGCCTATACAAATGTATACAAGTGACTCCGGTTAAAAATTTCATATAATTCGAACGAACTTCGACTGTCCCATGGTGTTCGTATGAACTAGAGTCTACTGTAATTCCACTGTTTATGTAGACTTATTCCTAAGAACGCCTTTCTGTCTCGGAAGTCCTACTTCAATGACTCCGAGGAGGGATACTTCACACAGACCCGCCCCACCCCCAACCTGATGCAGGACCCCTCTGCCATGCTAAACATGCAGATGGGGAAGATGGTACACATCGTGCCCATGATGCTCATCGGGGGATGGATGTCTTATGTGTTCTCTGGGTTCCTGCTTACAAAGGTACCTTCTATAGTAGCTAGCTAGTACGGTAGATATCGGATGTAGGAATAATCGGATATTAGATCATACCGGATATAAGAACATTCTACTGGAAAACTGTTGCCATATATCCCATATAATTTATGCCGGTTTAATATAAGAACATTATATGCAGTTCCCGACAATGTTCTTATAACCGGCATCCACTGTATAATATGCTATAGTAAAATAGCAAATATTTAACGCACTGAAGTGAGTATGTACCTTGATGAGTACGAACACCAACTTTGAGACGTTAAAAATTTGTTCGGTTTATCCGGAGTTCTTATTAACCGGAGTAATTGACGAACTGTTTGTTCGTCTTATCCGAAAATTCGTATTAACCGTGTTCCTTCTAACGAAGTTCTACTGTAGTTAGAACTCGTATGCTCTGTATTCCTATTAGCTTGCATTCCTAGGTGCCGTTCCCGTTGACGGCTCGGTTTAAGCCAATGCTCCAGACGGGGCTGGACATAGAGAACCTGGACGCGAGTTGGGTCAGCAGCATGAGTCTGTACATCCTCTGTGCATTCGGACTCCGCTCCATATACCCGCTCGTGCTGGGGGAGGCAAGCGCCGTGTTCGACCAAACCAAACTGTTCGCCGAACAGTCGGGCGGGGCAATGGCTGCCGGTCTCAAGCAGCAAGACATGAATAAGATATTCAAGACTGAGTGGGAGGGACTGGAGGTGGCCTGCTACGAGGACGGATTGGGAGGGGTCCTGGAGCTGTTCCTGGAGCAGGAGGGGAGGAGACAGCCGGACCTGCTGACCGACAGCAAGGGGAGACACAAGGCTAAGCTAGCCTAGTATTAGTTGTAATGAGGTGTATGTTGTATCACGTTATATGGGTATATTGGTATATACGTAGTAATATAAACAACAGGGGTGCTGGGAAGTTGATATTGACAGTAGAACCTCGTTAGTACGAACACCAAGGGACCGTCAAAAGGTGTACTCATCTGAAATTCGTATTACTAGTTGTGTTCGTAAAATACGGAATTTCGTACCATACAATTATACTTTGTTCAAGAACATCTCAACCAAATAATGGGTTCCGTTCAAACGTTACGTAACATAATTCCACGAATTAGACACCCTCCCTATGTCACGCTTTGTGGTCTGTCACTTATTAAGTAAATGGGAGCATTTCTCGATTTTTCCGCGCCTAGATTAAAATCCTACCAAATTTATGCGCCTCCAGGCGCGTTGCATACAACTGGATATCGTGTCTAGATGAAACCCTGGTTTGAACGGCCCTTGCATAATGAGCTATTCAGTCATTGCATAAGGTTATCTGTACTGCTTACGAATAGTTAGTGGCATGTGTGCGTGTGTGGGAGCGGCTGGTCTGTACCAGGAGCTGGAGGGGGGCGGGGAGGGCGGGTACCGACAGGAGCTGCTGGTGCGAGAGCTGACACCTCTCGAGCAGAGCCTGCTGCTCTGCCGCGTGTGTGGGGGCCTCATGCGGGGTCCCTGCTTCCGGCAGCACCGAGAGGGGGAGGGGGAGGAGGAGGGACAGGTGGGGCGGACGGTGGCAGAGCTGATGATTCAGTGTCCGCTGTTCGGAGAGGGCTGCGAGTGGGTGGGGCCCACCCCCGCCGCGGAACCGCACCTCCGCGAGTGCGAGTACAAACCGCGGAGCTGCGTGTTCGCTACGTACGGCTGTCGGGCGCTTATCCCCCGCGGGAAGATAGAGGCGCACATGCGGGAGGGCGGCGCGCCGCACCTGCAGCAGCTGATGGAGCAGGTGGGGCGGCACGGACTCCAGCTGGAGAAAGCGAGGATAGAAACCGAGGTTTTGCGGGCCCGCTACACCGACCTGGAGGCCGGGCTGAGTCAGCAGATCGTAGCGCTACGAGCGCAGCTTAGCGCCGCGGAGGTTAGCAGTAGAATTAGGGGGGAGGGATTCTGCTGGGTTATCCAGGGGGCGGCCGAGCAGATAAAGCTCTGCAGCAAGCTGTGGAGCCCCTGCTTCTACGTGGACGGATACAAGTTCCAGGCGATGGCTGTGTTCGGACACGAGGGGACCGGCTACCTGGCGCTGTTCCTGTGTCTCGTGAGGGGCGAGCGGGACCAGGAGCTGGAGTGGCCCTTCCGACTGGACAGGGACAAGTTCGTGTTCTCTCTCCGCAACAACTCCGGTACGGATGTCCAGCTGCTGACCGTATGTGTGGAGGCTAACTCTGACCACTACAAGCGGCCCGAAACCGGCCGCAACAAGGCCCGCGGGACCTCCGAGCTGGTCTCTCTCGCGGCTCTCTCCGCTGAGTACTGCCAGGGGGACGCGGTCTCTCTGCGCGTCTGTCTCCGAACTAAGACGGACGCAGCCGAGACGCTAGGTAGAGAGGTGCAGGCGCTGCTTAGGAGCCAGGAGATACGGGGCCTGGGGTACATATGGCGGGTGGAGGGGGTGGCTCGCATGATAGCCGATAAGCGGGAGGAGTGGGGACCCGCGTTCTACGTGGGGCGGTACCTCTTCCAGCCGTCCGTCCGCTTCCACTGCGCGTCCCTGCCTAACATGGGGCTGTACATAGCGCTGTTCCGAGGCCCGTACGACTCTGAGCTCAGCTGGCCGTTCCGCCTGGTGAGTGGGAGGTTCGTGTTCGCAGTGCTGGACTCCGCTGGGCACGAGGCGGCGGCTAGCGCTATCCCCACCAGCGAGAAGAGCCACGTATTCTCCCGACCCGAGGGGCCGCGGAACCCGGCGTACGGCTCCGCTAACCTCATCTCACACGAGTCTCTGCTGAGAGAGTCGTTTCTGGTAGAGGACTCCGTATGCATCAAGATCGTTATTAGAAGCGTGTAATTATTCTGTTAGGTTTGGGTGAGTGTGTTTATTTATTTTGACGAATATATTATGTTTTGCGTATGACCTATTAAGGTTGCAGTATACTTTTAAGCACTTTTTCTAAAGTTTTTTGCAGATTTGAAAGATCTTTTTTGTTTTAGATTCCCTGCTGCGAGATCTATCCAAAGATGCAATAATATTCGACCTTGGTAACATGGAGAAAATTTAAATTTTTTATAAACACACTTTCTTGGGATACACAAGTTTTTTCCTCTTAATGATTAAGACTTGTTTCCTGTTTTATTACATAGAGAAGCTTCTAATATATCATGTGAATGTACAACTTCTTTTTGATTACTTATGAGTCCAATTTTTCATCAATAACAGTCGACATCACTTTTTTTATCATTAGGAAATATAATATAATTAGAAAGAAAAGTCACAAATGAAATTCGCTACATAGACAAGATAGAACTAATTGAGAGCTGTCCAAAACCGTTGAGATTTTGTTTCTAGGTTGTATATGAAGGCAAAATGTGTTTCCCAAATTGACAAAAGTTGCGGCTGGAGATGGCGGTGTCAGAAAAAAATGAGCCCCTACAGGAGTGGCTTAGGTGGAGGTCACAAAAAAGTCGGTATTATTAAAAGTTTTCTATATTTTTCTACAAAGTTTGGAATAGAGATGCGGCATAGGCTGTTCTATCCAGAAATGAAATAAAACCTATAAGTGGCAAAATACCCGAAATTGGTAAATTTAAAGGTATACTGCAACCTTAATTTGGTTCTCTAACTCTCACCAAGTTAATCCGGGCAGCGTGTCTAATTTAGTTTGAGCTCTCTCTCACACGCCTAAATTACTTAATTTGTAATTAAGTCGATGAAGTATCTCTCGATTTTCGCGCGTTTAGAAAATTTCCTTTCTAAATTACGCGCCTGGATGGAACCTTCATCTGCCCCGACTGCCCGCATTCTAACTCCTCACTATTCTGTAATTACAGTAGAACCTCGTTAGTGCGAATACCAGGGTACCGTCAATATGCGTTCGCCTTGTCCGGAAATCATATTAACCTATATCATTTGTATTGAAAGCCCTTTGAAGGGATTGAAATAATATTCGTATTAACCGGATTTTGTATCGTACTAACGAGGTTCTACTGCATATTCCCCTCCTCTATCTCTCCTAATCCAACCATTCCCTAGCATACCCATACACACTAGTCTATGGCGGAACTGAGAGCAGAGTCCGAGGTCCCTACGGGCCCTGACTCCGCCCCCCTACCCGCGTCCCTGTCCCAGCGTCTGGAGGCTCCCTCCGAGCAGCCAGCTGTTCCCGATGTCCCCAGCTCGCATCAGTTCTCCCTCCTGTCGGCCTCGGAGGGAGACAGCACGCTCCGGTCCCGCCTCCCGAACTCCCTGTCGCTAGAGGAGGCACGACGCATACAGAAGGAGTACGAGGCCCCCTTCAAGGACCTCATACACCAGAACCCAATCAAGACAAACGATTTCAAGCGGCCCCCTGTTTGGTTCCAAGACTCTCCTTACTCCCACAACCTCAGGATGTCTGTCGGGATATTACCCGCCCTGCTGGTGGTGCTGTCTCTCTCTGGGAAGCCCCTGCTCGGGACCCTGAGCATAGGCGCCCTGGCTACATACTTCTCGCTCAACTTCAGTATACACAGGCACTCCCTAGTGGTCTGTCTCATGACTGTAATAGCCGCAGAGGTAAGTACCGTATTACATGTTTTTACTGCGGCGACTATTTCTTCATCTTTTTCATGATTTTTTTAAAATTTTCATGAATTTTTATATTTTAAAAATGTTTTTTTCTTGTTTTTCATGTTTTCATGTTTAGCTTCCTGTATCTCTATTAGCGCAGTTAACTACAGTAGACTCTCGTTATAGAGCACCAGGAGACCGCCGATATATGTTCGTATTAACCGAAGTCATTTGCATGCATTATACGTATAAGGCAGGGGAATTAGACAATATTACCTTATCCGTGTTCCTATTAACGACCGTCTACTGCACTGTATTAACTATAGTGTTTGTACTGTACTATCTCTATAACAGCTATTCTGTTTGTAGGTGTCTAACTTCTTCTCTTTGCTGCCGCTGGTTTGGCGCTCCTTCCTTAACGCGCCCCTCCTCAGTCTCTCCTACAGCTTCATTATCGGCCTGGGCGGTTGGACGCTCCTGCAGTTCCCCTACCTCCGGGCCACGGAGCCCGCCATGTGTGTGCTCATAGAGGAACTCATGTTCGTGCTGATGCCGCCTCTGCTCTTCCTCCTGGACATGTGGGCCTGTCTGTTCCTGTTCGACATACGCTATATGGGCACCATAGCATGTCTGGTCATGTCTCTACTCGCATACCTCTACTTCGTGCCTGTGACCTCTTCCTTCTACCGGCCCGGGGCCACTAAGTTCCCTGTCGTTGTGCTCACGCGTCCCATGACGGCTATCCTAACGGCCGGCTCCCTCATGGCCCCCTGCGGTGTAGAGCTGGTCTGCAGCCTCTACAGCGTGCTTGTGGACGGAGAAACCGCTAGTCCGCTTCGGCTCGTGTGGGTGCTCTCTCTCCAGCTGTTCCTGCTGACCCTCCTGTCTAAGGCGCGCCTGTTCTGGTTCCTGGGGGACTACGCTAGCACCGGGTCCCCGCTCTTCTACTTCAGGGCAGTGTCCGGCTGCGTGGCTCTCCTATCAGGATGTCTGGTGTTCTCCCGAGACACATTTCTCGCCTCCTGGCTGCACTCCCTGCCCCTCCTCCTGCTGTTAGCGGGCCTGCTAGCCGCTGTGGTGTCAGCAGCCGAGCGGCGGTCCCCGCGACTGCGGCTATTCTGCGGTCTCCTCGCCCTGCTGTACGCGCTCTGCTGCACACGGCTGCCATGGCGACTGGAATATGTGGGTCCGCAGGTGCTCTGGGGCGTGGAGTACTCCCTCCAGCTGTTCTTCCTGACCCTCCTGTCTACGGCCGTGCTGTCCGCCCTTATGATGTGCCGCTGGAGACAGATCCCCTCTCCCCTGTACCTGCTGCATGTGTGCGGTCTGCTGCTGTGTGAGTACTGGCTATTAAAGGAGGCTCTGTACTCCTCATGGATGTTCCTGGGGACCTCGGGGGCCGGGCTGATGCTCACGGACAAACTGCACAGGAGGAAGGCACTCAGGGGGACAGCCGCCTGGATTAGCGCCAGTCTCTATCTCTGTAAGCTCGTGTGGGTACTGCCGGACCTGTCTCACACAGACACAGAGTTCTCACAGGCGAGTTAGCTAGCTAGCAGACAGCTTATAGGATAATGAGCACATAGGTATCTATTTATACAATTATAACATACAGTAGAATTTGTATTACGGACATACAACTGGAAAAAACTGGCTCGATTTATCCAATTAGTCTTCTCCGTTTAATAGAGCACCGGTTAATAGATTTCTCCGCTTAATCGGGTCAAAATTTGACAGCATTTATAGGACTGAATGACAGTTTGGCTTAAATATTTTCGGTTAATAGATTTCGGTTAATAGGTCCAAGTTCCAAGTGACTATTAAGCCGAGTACACTGTAGTTACAGTATACACATGAGTCTACAGGTAAACCTCCCAAAGCGGCACCCATCGGGAGAATTATTTTGTGCCGCTTCTCGGAGGTTGCCGCTTTGGGAGGTTGCTCGTAAGGTAAAACTCCCAAAGCGGCACCCATCGGGAGAATTATTTTGTGCCGCTTCTCGGAGGTTGCCGCTACTCGGAGGTGCCGCTTTGGGAGGTTTACCTGTATATACTTATTATTATATTCCCTAGACCTCAGCAGTGCCCAGCATCCTCCCTGGCTTCCTAATATCGCTGTTAGCCCTCGGAGCCCTCAGATTCGACTCACAGCTGTTCGGCATACGGCGTCTCTCCTACGCCGGCATAATGTTCCTAACGCTGTTGCTGTCCCAGCAGTCTCTGCTGCGGCCGCTGCTCTCCCTCGCACACGTCACCTCCCCGCTCCCCTCGGAGCTCCTGGCGCTAGCTCTCTCTTGCTACTGCGCATTCGTGGCACTCCTGTTGGCCCAGCCCGACCAGACGCGGGGCCAGGCCACCAAGCGGCTGCTCGCCGGGGTGGTGGTGCTATGCGGGGGCTGCTCCTTCCTGCTGAACAGTCTCAAGCCCAGCATAGACCTAACCGAGCTCCTGACCGCTCTGCGTATCATCCTGGGGACGGACACCGGGGTGTCTCCCCTGAGGGAGAGAGGACTGCTGCTGGCGCTCAGCTGGAAGCTGGCTATTGACTGGTGTCTGTTCGCTATCGTCTCGTGTGTGGGGATTAGGTTCTTCCTGTCCCACGTGATGGAGTGGGGACAGAGGTTCCGATTCCTGATCCCCGCCTGTCTGCTCTCGGGCTGGCTGATCGGTCTCAGACTGGCCCTGCTCCTGGGGCCCTTCCCCAACGCGCTATGGCAGATATATGGTCTCTCCGGCAGCATAACCGCCTACCTGCTCTTACGAGCGGCGCGGACCTCCCCCCAGCAGCCCCCGAGCCCCCCCGACAGAGCCGCCTTCCTCCTGCTGCTGGCTACCTTTGCTCTACAGCTGCTGTACGATACACAGGTGCATACCAGCGGTGTTAAGTGCACTCAGTTCTGGGCAGTCGCCTGTATTGCTATTGCGCTCAGCTTTAAACTTAAGCAGCAACAGAAGAAGTATGCACTGGGGGGAGACGAGACCTCTGGGCTGATGGAGCTCTCTACTACGTACTACCCTCTCATAGCTAATATCAGCTGTTTCATAGCGTATCTCTCTCTCGTGTTCTCGCCGTTCCAGCACGAGATAGAACTAACCTTCCTATTCGGGAGCTCTATTCTGCTGCTCATGCAGAACGATAGCTTTTTGGTGTCTTCCATTCGGTACGAGAATATGCTGTGGCCCTCATTAGCCGCATTCGACTTGATACTACACGCGTATTATTTCACAGAGTTCCTACTATCGAGCAATATCGGATGGCTAGCTATATTCGAATTTGTCATTATTTGTATCAATATTCCCTTTCATTATCACTTTATTAACGCATTCAAGATGGGAGAAAAGATGCCCCTGGTGTCTGCTAGCACAATGACAGTGCCTGTTAACTTTATCCTATTCAACCTGTACTCATTCCCTGCTTCGTTCTTCATAGCTAGTCTGGCTTGTTGCTACATACTGCAGGTAGTATTCTGGCATCGGGGCGCTGTGTTAGAGGCTCTCGATGCCGAGTGAGGGGTAGAGGTAGAGGCTTTTATTGGTAGGATATTTTGAACTTGTGCTGTAGCGTTATGTGTTGGTGATGCCTGTGTATTTAATTATGTTATAATATTTAAGTAAATTTGCAAAGTATTTCTATTCAGGTTTACTGAACAAGTGTATTGAAAGTAGGTACTACTTGACGTGGGCAAAGTTAACAGCATTCAAATTTGAAAATTACATAATTTGTGTGAGAAACTTTGAAATTCCTTTAATATTTATAATCTTCTCTATGGTCAATGACAGACAGAAATATAATTTTATATTTAGGGCTGAAACGAATATACTACCGAATATTCGTTCGAAATGATTGAACGAATATTCGTTATGAAGCGAATATTAGATTGAAACGGATATTCGTTATGAAGCGAATATTAGATTGAAACGGATATTCGTTGACTAATTTTGGACAACAACAAGACTTTTGTATAGCTTAGAGATATCGTAAATATAAATTCCCACTTAAACTAGCTGATTATAAGTTAATTTGTGTATAATACACTTTGTAACTATTATTATACCATTGTAACAATTATCAAACACCTATTATCCAATGTATTTTGTCTCTAGAAATTGATTTAATGTTTAGTCATCCAAACGAACGAATATTCGAATATTCGTTAGTTTAGAAAAAGGTTTGTTCGTTACATTTCGAATATTCGTTTCAGCCCTAAATTTAATTTGTCCATGAAGTGATCTATATAGTTGTATTACTTCAACCTTACTAGTAAGCAAGGATTGTTGTCTGTAGCACAATACGCTCGATGTGAACCAGTTGTGTAGAATGTTTAAACCGGTACCAATCTACAAGCAATGGTAGAGAACATTGTAGTAAAATTATCGGATCTAAAAAATTTCAACACCTGTAAAAAAATTGACGTTATTGTTCATCAACCAATCTATCAAATTCGGGTTTTTTTATAGATAGCTATGTAAATACTACTTAGCTAGAAATCAACCTTGTTTGATTGTTCCTGTCACAACTCCAAATAAATTATAATTTGGAGGAAAACCAGGGCAAACTTTAAATTGGGTACCCGGATAGTTATTTTCTAATTCCAAAATCAATTAATTTATATACAGTTATTTGGATTATCTTGTTACTATATTACCTTAGATGGGTGTACTTATACACAGCTCGATATTATTGGCTATACTAATCCTCGTATTATACCCCTCACACGTTTACCCACACACAAACGAATTCCCAACTCATGTAATACACAATCTATCTAACTCCACACGAGTATGTGTCAACAGCATTGGCACTGAATATTCCCTGTTGATACTCGTGCCTGCTCTGTTATTAGGCAGCAACTATGCACTCCTTAAGAGGTACAGTAAGGGGGATGGAGTGTTCTTCCAGTGGCTTGTGTGTGTCGGACTATGGATATGTGGATTGGTTGTTAATCTAGTCCAGTCCCCTGTCAGGTTCTACGCTTTGGGGATGATAGGGGGCGTTGTTTGGTCAGGAGGGAACTTCCTACTGATGCCAATGATCCACTTGGTTGGCTTTACCACTGGGGTCCTAATGTGGAGCTTGGTGTTCATGGTTACAGGTTGGGGCACAGGGTTTCTCAACCTACTGGGTGTCCGCTACGACAAGCTGTGTGTCCCATTCTTTAACTACGGCGGATTAGTCATGTGTGTGTCTGGAGTAATCCTACTAGCCTTCCTCAAGGACACCAGATCTAGCAGTAGCCATATACCGCGTAGAGCGTATAATGACCTCACTATAATGAGTTCGGTTAACACAGGGCCTTATAAGGAAGTTAGGTACAAAGGTCGGATTGTTAGCCGGTTTGTAATTAGCCTCAGTCCCTTTAAGAAGAAGGTACTAGGATATACTCTATCTATACTAATGGGCATTGCTTGGGGCACACACTTATTGCCTACGCAAATCCTGCTTATATTAGCAAAGCGAGATAGCTATTATAGCAACAGAGCACTTGACTATATATTCCCCTACTCAACCGGCGTGCTATTAACCTCTACGCTATTAACTGTAGTGTACAGTCTGTACAAGCGTAATAAGCCTATTATTCTCCCCCAGTCTATCCTCCCTGCCTTGTTAGTAGGCGCCCTCACAGGCGTAGCCATCTCTATATGGACACACCTCAACCAGATTATGTCCCCTGCTATTACGTTCCCTATAATAGCTACTGGTACTCCGACAGTAGGGTTCCTGACTAGCTTAGTAGCATACAGGGGATGGAAGAATGTGTTTATATCTTGTGTATCTGTTCTTGTTATTCTTTGTGGGATCGTTCTTGTTATTCTCTCTAAAATCCACCCATTTTCAGTTTTCACTCACTTCCCATTTGACAGCATTATTGAATAATTTGTATTCTGATGTAATTCATTGAATGTCCATTTTAAATCGAACTTATTTACTGTACTGTAATTTATTATTTATTATGTTCTGAATTATTATTTATTCATTTGAATAATATTTATTACAATTTACATATGATATAGGGGAAATACAGTATTGTATACAGTAAAACTTCGTTAGTACTGACATGGTTATTACGAAATTCCGGTGAATTTGCTTGCTAATAGCCGAATTTACTATTAGAGACACAGGATTAACAATAAATGCTCGCTTGTGGATTGAAAATTACTTGCTAATAGAGCTGTTGTTACAATTAAGTATGCTTGTTATTATAGCTCCACATTTATGCGTACCTAGAATTATCCTATTGTCGGGATGAATCTCTATAGTATTTACTATTTAGCCCGATTGAATAAAGTTTTGAATTCTAAGTTCTACAATTATACAAATTCTATTTTCACACTTCTTGCAACTTGTAGATTTAAGAACCGGCTTAATAGTATATAAAATACAGTAATTCTCGTTATAACGAAGTGCTTGAGACTGTAATTCCTTCGTTATATCCGGATATTCGTTATAAGCAGATACTAATTAATACATTTAATGCTCTGGGGGAAATCTCCCTTTCGTTATAAGCGGATACTAATTAATACATTTAATGCTCTGGCCTCTGGGTGAAATTCTCCATTTCGTTTATAAGCAGTTATTTCGTTAATGCTGCTACGTTATAACGGGGGTCTACTTAAGATTTGAGAAGATTAACTTTAATGTAAGATCGTGTTCTGATGGCAGAGCTCTGCGAGCTGTGGAGAGAGGAGCTAGAAACGCTACAGAGCATATACCAGGATGACGATAACTTAACGGTAGTAGACACTTGCACTCTCACGTACAAGTTCACTCCAGCTGGAAACAAAGACTTTATAGTACAATTCGAACTGACACCCAGCTACCCGGATGAGGTACCTAATATACACATGGAGATACTCTACAACACTAAGATAACAGCTGGCATTAAGTCTGCTATAGTGCGTGCACTGGCTAGCGAGGGTCAGCAGCTGATCGGGGTACAAATGCTGTACTCACTGCTGGAGTGGGGCAGGGATAACCTGGGAGCTGTGATAACTGAGTTTAAAACAGAGTCAGCAGACGCACAGCCCTCGGGTGTAGCTGCCCCCGTTGTTAAGCAGGAGAGGAAGGAACAGCTGAGTAAGGCCGCTAAGAGGAAACTGGCAGATAAGACGGACACCAAGGGGGAGCATGTCCGGGGGTGGAACTGGGTAGACGTCATTAAGCACCTCAGCAAAACAGCGACTACTTAGCCTTACTTGATCTTTGTTATTGTAGTTGGTAGATATGTATTAGTTGTATCATATGGTATGTATGGTGTCAAAGTACGGTAGACTCTCGTTATTAGGAACACGGATAAAGTGAACAAGGTTAATTTCCCTATACAAATGCATAGTTAGGGA
Organism: Hexactinellida sp. DTS-2022; assembly: GCA_028753945.1. Taxonomy (NCBI): domain Eukaryota; kingdom Metazoa; phylum Porifera; class Hexactinellida; species Hexactinellida sp. DTS-2022. The sequence goes on from JAPNXP010000001.1 coordinate 12,337,983, forward strand.
ATTTTAACTCAAAACCTTGAAAAAAATTGTTACCAAACAATTTCTACACTAGAGTCTTCTTCTGGACCCAAATAAACATAGAAAAAAAGTTGCAAGCCCAAACCCGTGAGGAAAATTTTTTACACGGGTTGCAGTTTCTGATTTTCCATAGTAAATCGCCGACATTTCTGGAGCTACTTTCTCAAATCAGCTCCAATCAACTTATTATCACCATATTGGTACTCTGCGTTAAATTTCCAGCAATTTGATATATCACATGTCCATATTAGGAAGAATTTTTCCATAGCAACGCTGGAATGTCTTAGGAATGTGTAAAAACTCCATTATCAAATTGTGTTCCCACTTAATCAAGTGACCCCTCATTCGACTCCATTCAGCTACCTGAGTAAAATTATACACATACCGACACTCTAAAACGTGATTTGATAAAATTATTCGAGATTTTCGAGATTAACTGTAAATCTCGAATAATTTTATCAAATCACGTTTTAGAGTGTCGGTATGTGTATAATTTTACTCAGGTAGCTGAATGGAGTCGAATGAGGGGTCACTTGATTAAGTGGGAACACAATTTGATAATGGAGTTTTTACACATTCTTAAGACATTCCAGCGTTGCTATGGAAAAATTCTTCCAAATATGGACATGTGATATATCAAATTGCTGGAAATTTAACGCAGAGTACCAATATGGTGATAATAAGTTGATTGGAGCTGATTTGAGAAAGTTAGCTCCAGAAATGTCGGCGATTTACTATGGAAAATCAGAAACTGCAACCCGTGTAAAAAAATTTCCTCACGGGTTTGGGCTTGCAACTTTTTTTCTATGTTTATTTGTGTCCAGAAGAAGACTCTAGTGTAGAAATTGTTTGGTAACAATTTTTTTCAAGGTTTACCTATAATTTGATGTAAAATTCCCTAACTAGCATGCAAGTGACTACGGTTCATACGAATTCGGGGTAATTCGAACAAATTTAGACGGTCCCCTGGTGTTCGTATTAACGAGACTGAGGCTGGGGGCCGCAGGGTTGTATCAACTCATTTTGAGTGGCAAAACAACTCATTTTTTGTCTACCAACTCATTCAAATTTCCTTCACCAACTCATTCAACTCATTCATTTTGCTGTTACCAACTCATTCAACTCATTCAAGAAAATGAGTTGATTCTGCCAACTCATTTTTTATTAAACTAATTGTAACTAACGTATATCTTAAATCTTCAGTTTACAAATACATTTATAGCTGCGTAGGTCGGCTCTCAAAAGTGGTCCGGCCAAATTTGGATCTCCCTACGCATTAATGTTACGACAAAGTGAAAGTTGACTCTGGCCATGGTCGAAAGTAAGGTTGTATCAACTCATTTTGAGTTGGCAAAACAACTCATTTTTGTCTACCAACTCATTCAACTCATTCATTTTGAAGTCACCAACTCATTCAACTCATTCAAGAAAATGAGTTGATTCTGCCAACTCAAAATGAGTTGATACAACCCTGTTAAATAAATAAAATTAAATACGAGAGTCTACCTTAGTATTCGCTAATCCAGTTAAATACCTGTTGTAACAACTAGTCAGTTTAAGCAATAAATATTATACTAAGTCAACCAACTAATAATTAGAACTCGAATAGAATATATCAAAAGGGGTTGTTCATATAATAATTAATATAATAGTTCATATAATAATTCGGTTAATAATTGCCTTCTCGGCTTTATTTGTTCAAATTGCCAAAGTGAGCAAATTAAGCGCAGTTACTGGGCTTGGACCGGGTCAAGGTTACATGACCCGGTGACCCGGTAAGTAAGTATACAATGACCAGCGAGACCAAAGAAGTTTCAATTGAAGTATTATGTGAATTTATGTCTCATAAATATTAAACGCCTTACTATATTAGGTGAATCTTTCTAAGTTGTATAATTCTACAAACCAATAAAATTTTATTAGCATTACTGTGAAGAACCGGGTCAAAAGTGACCCGGTTCAAGCATGCTGTATAGTATGTTTACTCATTTATGCAATTAAACTGGACCCTGGGGACCGAAATAATCACTCAGTTAAACCAGTGACCCCCAAATTCACTTGTAAATGGGTGTCTATAGTTTGTCCATTTTTTTAAGGAACTCCAGCTTGAGATTAGAAATTCTTGATAAATATACCCTTCATTTTTAATTTACTAAGATTAATTTTATAATAAGATTTAAAATATTATCAATACGTATCTTCCTTTCATAATACCCAATGGTATCATCATCAAATACCACTTTACACTCATAAAGTCCTGTTCTACAAAGGAATATTTAGAGTCCAAGAAACTAAGGAACAAGTCCGATAGGGAACTTTGACGCAGAAATTTAAAAAATAAATAAGGAACTTAAGCCTCAACTTTGAATTAGTGTTCCCTATCCAAAAAACTATATACAGTGGCGCCTCCCATAACGGACACTCCAAATAGCGGACAACCTCTAAATAACGGACAACCCTCGTGGCACGGATTTATTTATTTAGCATATGTCTAATAGAAAAGCAACCTCTAAATAGCGGACAACCTCTAAATAACGGACAACGGTTCCGGTCCCAAGGTGTCCGTTGTTCAGAGGCTCTACTGTATAATCAATTCAATTGGAATTTATAATGCAGTAGACTCTCGTTAATACGAACACGGATATGGCGAAATATCGTTTTAGGGGCTGTTCAAGCGCTACGTAACACTTCCAAGGGGAGGGGGTTAACCTATGTGCGACAGACCATTATTTTTATGTAACAAAATTATAAAAAACGTGACATAAGGAGAGGTCCAAATATTCACTAAACTTTTTCATTTTAGTTGGCATCTTTAAATAAGTAAACAAATAAATACAAACAAATTAGAACCATTGCAGATAAAAGTTGGGATTCGCAGACACAACATAAATTATTCCTAAGTTGGAAATACAAACTCCAAAAGGCTCGATAAACTCCCCCTTTCCCTCTCCCTTTCTTCCCAAGGTGTGAATATGCTGTCCAAATTCAGTATATATCTTGATGGCATTATTCCCCCTGTCGCTAATGATGATATTACCAGCTGAGTCCAAACAGAAGAAGATAGGGGTAGCGACCAAACTGTCCTCTGTCCCTAGAGAGACACAGGAGCTGAGGGGGTGTCCTTCTCGAGAGAAGAAATGGACACATTTGGGACTACCGTCTAGCACCACAATTCGATCAGCTGACAGCTTAACGTCTTTAGGGAAATACAGCAGTCCTATTCCGATACATGACTTGAATTTGAGGAGTTTCGAGTATGAACACACTCTGTGGTTGTAGTTATCTGCAACTAACACATCTCCTTTAGTGTCGATACAGAGTCCATTGGGCCAGTTAAATTCTCCTTCCTTGTTGCCTTCAGTTCCAGTTCTGTTGATGAGTTTGCAATCTTCCTTTCTGAACTGTAACAATGCATCGTGCACTATGTCAGTTACGAATATGGATTCTTTATTAACGGCTATTCCCCATGGATGCGTGAGCTTATCATTCCCGAATTGTGTCACAAACTCTCCCTTTAAAGAGACTATTTGCACACGGCTGTTCCCAATATCTGCTACGTACATTAGCTCAGTGGATTCATCGAATGCTATTCCTCTAGCTTTCAACTCGTTAGCACCTGGACCTGCACTTAACTTCCCAGCTGTTATTACCGGTTCTCGCTTGAGAGAATAGTCCGGTATCTCACACGGGACTATCTCTCCTAGCTCGGATATCAGCTGTCGGATTGTGTCCTTATTTTGACACCTGAAGACGGGACATAGGAATGTGGCAGATGGTCCCAGTTCCTTAATGCCCTGTTGGTAGGCTTGTTTGGCTTGTTCATGGTACTTTAGGTTAGGATTTACCTTTATGCTCATATCCTGCATTTGTTGCTGTACCCTTTCCAGTTCTTCTATGGCAGCGATACGAGTGGCCTCTTTGTTCGTGTGGTCCTCTCGCAGCTCACGGACCCTCTGGAGGAGAGCGTCCCTCCTCGCGATCAGCTGATCGATTAGGGGATCGAATGTTTGGTGGATGATAGTGGCGACATTGTCGAATTGTGCCATTTTATCAAAAGTTACATTTGTAGGCATATTAGTGGCCATTTTAGTATCAGTTACGAATTGAGTTTATTCAAATATAATATAATTAATCTAATAAACTCTATCTTATACTTGTGTAATTTGAGAATACCAAAGTGCGTCAATGGTTGCTATGGTGACACCTGGAAAGTTAGGGAATTTTCTTGGTTAATTTTGTCTACTGTAGTACAACTAGAATAATTTAACTTGTCTATAAGGGTCAAAGGTGTATGTGTTTAGAAATTTCTCTTTTCCCCACAAACAACACAACATGCAACAGGCCCAGTTCTTATCTTACTGACAGACATTCTATTGTTAGCTACTGAGATAGCTGGGATCAAGGAATTATCCAGGAGCGCGAGACGCTCCTTTTGGAGCATGATTTTTGGAAAATTTGAATCTAGGAGCGCGAAAATTTGGAATCCTCTCCTATACCGTAACATTAATCTGTGATTTAGTCGTATGAAATTGGGTCAGACCAGGAGTAGGAGCGTATCTACAAATGGCTGCATAATACACTGGCTGGGATTCAATTTGAATCTCCATCACATTGGTGGTCCGTCAAATGCTACGGATCTAAACTTTGTGACTTTGTGTTTCACCCAAATTTGCAAAAATAATATAGGAAAAATTCATGAAAATAATTGCAATGCACATGAATTGTTATCAGAGACGCAAACTAATTTAGTGTTGTTGAGGATAGCAATGCCATGAGGGCGGTAAAACATTCCAGCTTGATGTCCTTTCTGCCTACCGTGTATAGGAGGACTCCTGCTGGAGAGAATACCTTGATAGTGTGAGCTAAGCAATCGCTGATGACGATATTATTGCGTCCGTCTAAACAAAAGAACCATGCTCCTGAAACTTGCGTTCCAATTCCTCCACCGGTAACTAGGGAGCGGGACTTCTCTCCTGATAGTGCAAACACGTGGATACAGGGATTGTCTACACAGCTTAACACAAACATTTCATTGCTTGTGAATTTAACATCAACAAGTTGTGTCATTGTTTGATGTTGTAGAGAGCCTTGGAAAGCTAGATCGGTAGACAGGATTTGGATTCTGTTGTTGTCTGTATCTGGCACGTAGAGGCGTTGGTTGGGAGAAATGGCGAGTTGTCTCGGATGATTGAACTCTTCATTTCCAGATCCTCTCTTCCCTACTCGCTTTTCCATTGTGAGATCTGGCAGCTTGTATAGGAAGATAGCGTGTTGGTCTATGTCCGTGACATAAATGCTATCCTGATGGAATAATATGCCCCATGGACTTGTCAGGTGTTGATGTCCGAATTGGTTGAGACAGAGTCCTGTGTCTGAGAATATTTGGATTCTTCTGTTCTGCATATCCGCCACGTAAATGTGTCCAGATTCCGTATCGATTGAGACACCTCTCGGGGCGTTAAACTTTCCAGGAGCTGATCCTAATTTCCCAACAGCAACAATGGGTTGTTGGAATGTGGCATAGTTTGGTATCGCTGGCACAGGAGGGATGGGAGGAGTCTCGAGTTGTACAATCTCTCCCAGACGGGAGATACGTTCGTCTAGGTCCCGTGTGTCACAGAGGTAGCTCACTTCTTGAGGTGGTGCTGCCACTTGCATTTCTACCATTTTCGCTTCCAAATCTTTGACTATTTTCACCTGAAAGGAATGTAGCAAATTATGTGTCATTTGACCTTCCACTGATCCGCGGGTTTCTGCGATTTGTTGTTGCATTTGTTGACGCGCCACCCGATTGGCTCTGATTTCCTCCCGTCTGTCCCTTAAGTCGGTCAACAGCTGGTGCCTTCTCTGCTCGAGAGAGAGTATCAACCTGTCTATCGATTGGTTGATTTGTATCGACACGGGGTCTACGATTGGCACTGGGATTAGCTCAGGTATTTGAGTCGCCATTTGTGTATCTTTGAAATTTATTTGAGTTTGTTTGTTTGTTTCAGTTTAATCTTAATTTATAGTTCCATTCAATAACTACACTCATTTCTGAGTAACACAGTTAATATTAGTTGTATGTTGTTAGAGAATAACTCTGAACTTATTGCACATTTAGATTAGTGGCTGTATTGTGGTTGTTGTTTCAATTAAATAATTAATTTCTGCAATTCCATCAAATTCCTTTGAACCACTAAATTAAATTTTAGAAGGAATATTAGCTTTTCAATAACACGAGACTTTCGTTCTTTGAACATATTTAAATTCCGGTTAATACACAGTGTTACACACACATTCCTGAAGGGGAACAAATTTGGTGTTCCTACTAACGAGTGTGCTTATAGTTCTATTTATAGCTCCAATAAAGTAGACCCAGGTTAACAAGAATACACAGTTTAATTTCCCTATACAATCCCATTCAGGTCACAGCATTATATTAACTCGCGTGACTCGTCGTCGGTGAACTCCTTAGTTAGTACATTGTAATAGGTGCTACAGTTAATGATTATAGACAGGGCCGGATCACCCAATAGGCCAAGTAGGCTGCAGCCTAGGGGCGGCCAGGCTTTCATCCAAACTAAATTTCCCGCGCGGCTAGATTTAGTTTGAGATCGCTCACAAGCGCGCCTAAATTACTCATTTTGCATTAAGTCTATGGAAGCATCTCTCGATTTTCGCGCGCCTAGAAAAATTTCCTTCTAAATTTACGCGCCTCCAGGCGCGTTGCATACGCCTAGATGAAACCCTTTTGGGGTCCCCATAATATCTGCTCGTCGTAATTTTATATTGGTTGAAGGGGGGAAGGGGCCCCTAATTCTACCCAGCCTATGATCCCAGAGACCCATGATCCGTAACTGAATAATGATAGTACAGGAGACCTGTAGCATGATTATAGTCAAGCGACCGAGACCGAAGGGCTCGTCTATCTATCTATATATTAATTTAGTCTCACTCCATTGTTACAGAGGTATGTACAGGGCGTGGTAAGCAGTTATAAAGTGGTCAGACCATGGCTTGACCGGCCTAACTAGTGACGTAAGAGTGTCAGAATATTGGCCCGACCGCTTCCGCCGGCCCTGATGTAGCAATACTCTCCACAATCATTTGAAATATTATATGTGAAACGCACCCGAGGTAATATTGGCAGCCGAAACTTTATAATTTCTTATTTGTAGTTTGATTCCAGCTTATCCATGACCGAATATATAAGTGCACTGTTTATTGATTGAGTGCTATGGACTATGTTCTAGCAATAGAACTCTATAGTAACTTTATATCCAATACAATACGCCACAATACAACCGTATTAGAAGTTCCTTTATATAGTCAGCTATACAATGGATACCATGAATATGTCACGGAAAATTTGGTACCCTTGGAAAATTGATCCGGGGGGACCAAAATTTTCATGGAAATTTGGTCCTTCTGTGGAAAATTGGTCCCTCTGAGGTTTGTGTTTATTTAGTTACCGAATTTACTTTAATTTTTAGCCTAGGCAATTTTTCGACATATTGGGACCAAAAAATTTGTGAATAAGCCTGTCACTGGAAAAAAATTTCGGGCTCAATTTTCCAGTGACAAGTCTATGAATTGCATACAGTATTAGCTTAGTCTATGCGATCTTGTAGTGTAATACACACTGACAGTTTCTCAAGTTGAGTATGTTTTATGACGGTTTATTTACTATGCTACTATAACCAGGGATACATTGTTATGGCTTTACACCTCATAACCTGCTGGATTTCATTCAGGCGTAGGCTCGCGAAAATCGAGACATCCTCCCATAGACGAAGTTCAGAATAAATAATTTATGCGCGCGTTAGCGCTCTAACTAAATCTGGCGCCCTGGAAAAATCTTGCTTATTAGGATTCATATCTCAATTCTAATTACAATTTGCTTCTACTTGACTTTAATTTAATGATGTCCAATAAGAATATTATGACCATTTAATTAGACATCTGATGTATAACTTATAAGTTGTAGTTGTAATAGGAGTGAAAAGTATCAAAATGGTAAGTAAACCGTTATGTATATAAAGTATCCCTGGTTATATTAATGCAGGTAACTCGGTAAGTAGATCGCCACACCAAACAGTATAGTACTCAACAATATACTGTGTATTCTAGTGTGCCTATAACTTATTATTAAACAGTACGTTGCATAGAGTGCACTTCAGTGAATGAATGTAACATGAATTCCAGCCCCCATCTGCTACTAGCTCATGTCTCTATCAAATCTGAGAAACAAGACCTGTACACTTCCTACACAGGGAAATGAAGGCACCGCCACTATGAATGACGTTTCTAGAATGGACAAACCCCCCATGCACTCACCTCAACACGCGTATTCGCATAACCCCAACCCAACCACCCTTCACAACCGCTCCAAGACAATGGAATGTTTCAGGACAGACTTGATTACTAACATGAAACTGCCGGACAGCACGCATCTAGAGCCGGGCTCCTACGTCATCATACAGGACCAGTGGAGACACACCTGGGAAAAGGGAGTGCAGGCGAGTCCTGTATATACATACTGTACTGTAATGTACTATATAGGAATATATATTATACTATATAGGATTATAACCAGGGTTTCATCAAAATTCGAGAGATGCTGCCATAGACGTAATACGAATTGAGTATTTTAGGCGCGTCTGAGCGAGCTCAAACTTAATATAGGCGCGCAGATAAATTTTCCTGTGAAACCCTGATTATAACGTATCATGTGTATGTCGTGTTAGACATGGGAGTAGCCAGGACGCTTTGTAGGGGAATAGCAACCAGCTAGGGATCTGGGGCACTGTAAACTAAAAGAGAAAGTGAAAATGGGATTTTCTATTTATACCTTTTACCCAAAAGTGTTGTTTAGGGCAGGGGTCCGCAACCTGTGCTCCGCGGATCCGCAAAATCTCGAGATTTGTATTACGCGTAATGGGAGGGGGTCCGCATAGTGTTTAATATTTGTTATAGGGGGTCCGCGGTTGAAAAAAGGTTGCGAAACGCTGGTTTAGGGTTTAATTTATACGTTGTGACCTGTAAATTCCTTCGTTATAAGCGGATAATAGTTCATGCATGCTCTGGGGGGAAATCTCCATTTCCTCATTTCGTTATATCCGACTTGGTTATAACGTGAGTATACTGCTATGACATGACTAGTTAGCTGCTGCTGCTGTAGGTGCCTACAGTGCTGCTGGACAGCCTCAGCAGCAAGAGTCGGAAGAGAGGAGAGCCTATATCCCAGAACCTCCTCTGGCCCCCGTCCGGCTACGCCAGCTCAGCTGTCCGACCCAAGAAGTACCTCCGGGACCAGGGACATCCGATAACCTCTTCCTACTCTCTGGACGACCTGGACGCGGCCTGGCTGGAGCTGGTCACGCGGCACTACCAGCTCTCAGTTCCTAACCACGTCAATGCCAGCAGAGCCCCGTACTCAGCCCTCACTCCTGAGACTCTCAGACAGGTACATACATGGTACAGTGTGTTACACATATTAATTAAACGCTCGTCTTATACTAAGAGGAATTACACTAAGACATTGCATTCAAGTTGTTAATCAGTGTATTATACAGTCATTTGTAAATACGCTCCTAATCCTGACCCAATTTTAATACGCCTAATCACAAATTAGTGTTACGGTATAAGGAGAAAATTCAAATTTACGAGCTCCTAATTAATATTTTTCCTAAATTCATAGCGTCTCGCGCTCCTGGATAATTTCCGGTAATAGATATCAGAATAGCCATACTACTTGTCCTATATTAATGTTCCAGTTATCTCTTAATCCGAACTGCTTGGGACCAGTCAAACATGTTCGGCTAATTTAAGGCTGAATTAATTTATGGAATAATAAAAGGACCAGCCACTCCTGTGTTCGGTTAATCGAGGTATTGTCACTATAATATACAGTCGACTCCGCTTAATAAAGTTCCAGTTAATAGATTTTTCCTTTTAATGGGGTGAAAATTTCACAGAATTTATAGGACGGAATGAAAGTTTGGCTTAAAATATTTTCGGTTAATATATTTCTCTACTTAATCGGATCAAAGTGACCTCCCTAGGTGACTCTATTAAGCGGAGTCGACTATACAGTATATACCGCATATAAGAACACCGGTTATAAGAACATTCTACTTTAAAACGGCTACCATATACCCTATATTATTTATGCCGGTTATAAGAACATTATATGCAGTTCCCGACGATGTTCTTATACCTGAACATCCACGATCCATTTTGTGTTTGTATAGAATACCATATTACTTATCCATGGTATTATCCTATTATACTATATAACCCTATTGCCCTGTGTGTAGTCCATCATTCTGCTTGAGCACGCTGCGTACCGCAACATGGCGCATGCCATTCGCACCAAGGAGTCGCTAGGCATCCAGTACGATGACGAGGTGGCCTGTGACGTGTGTGGGGAGCTGGATGCCTCGGAGGATAACGAGCTGGTGTTCTGCGACCGCTGCAACGTCTGTGTGCACCAGACCTGCTACGGGGTGTCCGCTGTGCCGGAGGGGCCCTGGCTATGCGCCCCCTGTTTACAGAGCTCTGTAGACACCAATAGTTAGTTAGCACTCTAATTAGCACACACTGGGCATATTATATGTAGTATGTACATGTCCACAGTAATAGGAAATACTGGTGTGTCGCATTTTGCATGAAATTTGCTTGCTGATGGGCTAACTTCCTATTAGAGGGACATAGTTAACCATTAAATTTCCGCCTAGGGACTGAAAATAACTTCGTAATAGTGTAACTAACCACAGTATTTCTCATTCCCTGCGAGAATATTTACAAGTATACAGTAGAACCTCGTTAATACGAACACCAACGAAAGGTAAAATTTGTTCGCTTTACCCGGAGTAATACCCATTGAATAGACCTGATTTTTGTTCTTATCCGGAAATTCGTATTAACTGTGTTCGTACTAACGAGGTTCTACTGTATTCAGTTACACCACTATATGTTATCAGCCTTATAACCTCGCTATTACTGCATCTCCTATATCGCAGGTGTGTCGCTGTCCGCTCAGCCCAGCTGCCACCTGTGCCCCTCCCCCCCCGGCGGAGCCCTCAAGCCCTCTCTCTGCGGCCGCCACTGGCTGCACGTCAGCTGCGCCCGCTGGATCCCGGAGCTGGGTCTGTCCTCGCGGCTGCGCACGCGGCTCTCGCGCTGCTCCCTCCCGGAGCACATCGACGTCAGCAAGATAAACAGCAGTCGCTGGAACCTCATCTGCTCCCTCTGTCGCGTCCGGAAGGGGGCCTGCATCCAGTGCTCGGAGCCGCAGTGCGTCGCGGCTTTTCACACCTCCTGTGCGCGCAAGAGCGGCTTCGAGATGTCCCAGCCGCCCTCGCGACAGCCGCAGGCCTTCTGTCCGCGGCACAGCTCTCCGCTCCGCTCGGGCCGGGCCGCCCCCGCCCCCACAGCCAGCAAGCTGGTAGAGATGGAGCAGCGCTTCCACCTGTACGCGGACACCGGAGACCTGGCTACGCTGCAGCTGGGCCAGGAGGTGGGGGAACTGGTGTGCAACTACTGGGCTATGAAGAGACGCGCTAACGCCTGCAAGCCGCTCGTAACGGAGTCCCTCCTGGAGGTGGTTAAGCCGAGTCGGTTCGACAGCAGCTCGCCCCCCCGCCCCCCTGACAGCCCCCCCGCCCCCGCCCCCCCTCGCAGGACCCGGGACATGCGACGCAGAGAGCGGGCTAGCGAGCGGAAGCTGTACAAGCTGAGACTGGAGCTGGAGAAGGCGCGCAACCTCTCCTACATGCTCTGTCGCAGAGAGAAGCTCAAGCGACAGCTGGTCGCCGCGAGGTGGGGCTCTCTGGAGGGCGAGCTGCTCCTCCTGGAGAGAGACAGAGATATTACCAGCCCCGAGGAGTACAAGACGAGGTACAGTAACCAGAGCTACACCAGGGCCAAGAGAATGGGGAGGGCAGCGGCTCTGACTAGCGAGAGCTAATATTATGCACTGTTGAGTGGCTGTATGGCTGCCTTTAATTGGTTGCGTTTTAGGTATTATGAGTTTATTCGCTTAATTATTTAATTGTCATTAATTCAGCAGTCGATTGATGTAACCAGGTTTGTTAAGTTATTCATTCGAGTATTTTATTAGTCCATTCTACCAAAGGTGAAATACAGTAGAACCTCGTTAGTATGTACACCAGGGGATAATTTGGCACCGTTCAAAAGTACGTGCGTAGCGTATAATTCCCGAAAATTAGACACCCCTCCCTATATCACGCTTTTTATCCATTATGGGATATAAGAGGACACATTTGTTAATTAACTAATTACCCATCTCCCCTTGGAGCGTTATGACACTTCGTAGATACACAAGTATTAACCAATAACAGGAATTTATTTCTAATTAATAATTAAAAGCTGTGAATTGTACTTTGTAACAGTTTTCCTTTATTATTGATGGTAAAGTTTATTAAATTGACCTGGCCACTTTGCTACTGTAAATGAATTAGTTCATATTTACTGTGTATCAATCTAACATTATCTATAACTTCGTCATAATTAATTTTAGTATCGAATTCTACTGCTATCAGTTGACTTTCATTCTACACATTTTTGTAGAAAGATATAATATTACCAAGCATTACATTGCTACTAATAACCACAGTATTATTGAATACATTATTTATACAGTATTCCCATAGCAACAACATAGTTACTTAGATATGTCGAGTTGTAGCAGCTGCGGGAGTTGCACCAAGTACTTTGAGACTCCGAGTGGAAAGTGTGATTACTGTGACTGTCCTTATGCGGACCATGTTAAGCCAGTCAGGAGAGAATCCTCGGGATTAGATACTATGCATATTACACAGGGCATACCTCAACAGCCAATGGGATTCCAACAAATGCATACTAACCAAATGCCATTCAACCCAACTGGTTACCAAGGGCTTGCTAATTACGTTACGGGTATTCCCCTGTCCCCTGTCTCCCCTATGCATCAGGCCGCATTAATGCAGCAGGGACAGTTCAATCCGGTTAATAATCCCTTCTACTCACAACAGAACCCTTTCCAACAACAGTTCGCACCTTACGGAGGCATGCCAATGCTACCGCCTAGTCCTCAAGCAGCTCCTTATGTCGGTGAGTACGGTTTGTATTCGTTAGTCAGAATTAAACTTACTGCTCTATAGTTCTACTGTACATGCATTACTGTGACTCAATGAATAACATATTTCTCAGTTAACAAATTTGACTCCTTACTCACTACAAACTGAGCTCTATATACTACAGCGATTCACAGCCTTTTTCAAGCTCCTGTGTATATGCATAATAATGCGACTATAGTATAATAAGCAATATAAGCCTGTCTCTATACTCTATACAACAGCTCTATACTAATACGGCTATACCGTACAGTGGATGCCGGTTATAAGCACATCGTCGGGAACTGCACTTAATGTGCTTATAACCGACATGTTCTTATAACCGACATAAATTATATAGGGTCTATATGGCAACCGTTTCCAACATAGTGTACTTATATCCGATATGTTCTTATAACCGGTGTGCTTATATCCGACATATACCGTACTATGCTATGCTTGATAAGTTCCTGTGTGTAGGGACCAGTTGTAGCAGCTGTGGCGCTCTCCTCTCGGCAGCTAACAGAGAGATGCTGTGTGCTGTCTGTCTCCGCAACAAGCCGCCCGCTTCCTGCACTAAGTGCAAGACAGGCAGTGCCAACCCGGGGTTCTCGTGGTGCCAGGCCTGCTTCGAGTCTGACGACAAGTGTCGCAACTGCAACAAGAACGTTCCTAACCCGGGCTATAAGTGGTGCGAGGCCTGCTACAAGGGGCAGGGACAGACCCGCCTGTCGGACTGCGGGCCAGCTGTCGAGACAGCTGTTTCTCCGCAGAATGCCTGTCCCGCCTGTGGGAAGCAGAGACACTTCGATATGAAGGAAAAGAAACTCTTCGACTTCTGTGGACAGACCTGTGCGCAGCAGCACTATACCGGTACGTACAAATTGTATGTTATACACAGTATAGCTATACACAGTTATACACAGTAGTTATGTCACCGTCAATACCCGAAATCAGTCAGTACCCGTAATGACTAGCCAGTATAATTTTTCTAAAGACGAGTCAGTACAGTTTTTACTAATCAGTACAGTCCAGTTTTACAATTGACTAGTCAGTACAGTTTTTACTAATCAGTACAGTCCAGTTTTACAATTGACTAGTCAGTACAGTTTTACTAGACAGTACAGTTTTTTTTTGCGGGTACTTACTGGTTTCGGGTATTGACCGTAACAGTTATATACAGTAGTTATACACAGTAGTTATATACAGTAGTAGTTATATACTACAGTAGTCATACACAGTAGTTATACACTGTATAGAGCTACACAGTTTTTACTCAATAATATCAGTGTTGTAAATCAAATCAAATATTTCAAATATTTGATTTGATTTGATTTGATTTAAGAGAATTTGAATTCTCAAATGATTTGATTTGATTTGATTTGAAATGATTTGAAATCTCAAATGATTTGAAATGATTTGATTTGAAATAATTTTAACCTAAAATGATTTGATTTGATTTGATTTGAGAAAAATAAAATGATTTATTTACAACCCTGCGAGTCAATATATAACTCATTTTATACAAAGTAGAACTCGGTTATATAGTACAGTATCGTACAATCAGATTCATACTATACTACTATTGATAAGTATACTTATCAATAGTAGTATAGTATAGTATGAATCTGATTAAGTATACGAATGGGCCGGAATGTGTATATACCATTGTATATACACTCTACTGTGTTTGTAGCGCGGGGAGCGTTAAAGCTAGACACACAGGACGAGGACTTCGCAGCTATCGCCAGTGTGTTTAAGGAGAAATGGAACCCTAAGAAGGGAGCTTGTCCGGCGATAACTGCAATCTTCAGAGTTAGGCCCAACGGCGCGGACGCCAAACTGGAGGCCTACAGGAAGACTCTGAGGTCTGGCAGCAACACGATAGAGTATTACTTCCACGGCTGCAAGATAACCTGCGACCTGCTAAGCAGCAAGGCTCTGTGTAGCAAGGCTGACTGCACCATATGCCAGGTGTCCAGACACGGGTTCGATATTAGGAAGGTGGGCACTAACGTGGCGTTCACGCGGTTCGGTAGAGGCCTGTACTTCGCGCCTGAGAGCTCCAAATGTCACGACTACACCCTGGGCACCCCGGCCTGTGGCTACCGGGCTATGCTGTACGTTAAGTGCGCACCCGGATTCAAACAGGTGGAGTTCAAGGACAACCAGCAGAGAACAGCCCCGGACAAAGCCTATAACTCCTTATATGGGCATGCAGGGGAGAGTCTTAACTACGACGAGCTGTGTCTGTATACAGACCAGGCCTGTGTGCCCGACTGTATTATAATATATAGCAGAGACGGGGTCGACAGGCGATGCAACTAAATATATATTTAATGAAGAGTCATACGACCATAAAGCGATACTATAGTATTCCATATCATGCGAATACAATATTATGTTGGGTTGATACAATATAACATTTTCGTATAATTAAAGTACAGATTCTAGCTAATTGTGTTGATGCATATTTTGAGTTATTCTCCTAATCTACTTTTATACTTTTTTATTGACTCTTGTCTCTTCGATTGTTATTGTTAAAGCTCATTTTAAGAATATTAATTTAGTGTATAAAAGGGGCAATTATATAAGGGGTATAAAAGGGGCAAGGGCTGAATCGAATATTCGTTCGAGATGATTGAACTTCGTTTCCTAACGAATATTATTTACTACTTTTGCATAACAAGATGATTTTTGTTATACACTCATCTACCAAAAGTATTTGTTCCAATCAATAATTTGTGCTATAAAGCGCGTGGGATAATGAATGTATTATACTTTGATGCGTGACCTACGTTATAATAAGGCCTGTTCACTAGTGTAAAATTTTGGATCATGGATGTCGTTTAAGTCCATTGATTCTTTTTACAATAAATGTTATAGTAAGAGATAATTAACCAAGTAGTAATCCAGAACAAAAAATATGAATGTCTTGCAACCTTTGCAGTCGGTTCATGTCGAAAATTCTCGAAAAATAATGAAAGTTAAACCCAATTAGTTGTTATTGTTCTTCAAATGTTTATTTGATAAAAACTTGTATTCACTTTCATGTTTTCTTTAATATATTGTTCTTTTGCAACATTCATTTACTTCAAAAGTGCTTGGTATTAAGCCCAATAATATTTTACTTCTTCTGGATTACTACTTGGTTAATTATCTCTGACTATAACATTTATTCTTAAAAGAATCAATGGACTTAAACGACATCCATGGTCCAAAATTTAACACTAGTGAACAGGCCTTATTATAACGTAGGTCACGTTTGATGTTATATTCCTATTGAACTGTGGCTAGTTAGTTCCATTAGTAAGTATGCCACAGAACGAACACATGGAATTATTCAGGAAGAGACACGGGCGCCGGTTCGACTATTTCGAGAAGAAACGTAAAAAAGAAGCTCGAATGCCAAATGTCCGTTCGCAACTCGCTAGAAAGCTGACTGGCCTCAAGGCTAAGATATACAACAGACAGAGATACAAGGAAAAGATACAAATGCAGAAGAGCATTAGACTGCACCAGAAGAAGCAAAGTGGAACTAAAAAGGAGAGCGACACAATTCCACAAGGCGCTGTGCCACCTTATCTGCTGGATAGGGAGACACAGAATAGGTAAACAACAACAACAACAACAATATAATTTACAAACAACAACAATAATATAATATACAAACAACAACAAACATGCAAACTTAATAATACCAACCAACCAACCGACCGACCAACCAACAACAACAAACAACAACAATAATAATAATATAATAATTAGAAACAATAACGACAATAATATACTAATATACAAACAACAACAAGTTGTCAACAACAACAACAACAACAACACAGTATCTATACTAGTGTATCTCTCTAGGTCTAAGGTGTTGACTAATATGGTTAAACAGAAGCGCAAGGAGAAGGCGGGCAAGTGGTCAGTCCCGATTCCTAAGGTTAGGTCTATCGGGGAGGAGGAGGCCTTGAAGGTTCTCAGAACCGGGAAGAGACGGAAGAAGTCTTGGAAACGAATGGTGACAAAGGTATGTTGGGTAAACGACAACTTCACACGCAAACCCCCTAAATTTGAGAGGTTTATTCGACCAATGGCTTTGAGGTTTAAAATGGCACACGTCACGCATCCAGAGCTGAAAACAACATTCCATCTACCCATTATCGGTGTCAAGAAGAATCCTAATTCTATGCTATTCACTCAGTTGGGGGTAATGACGAAGGGAACTGTTATAGAGGTTAATGTGAGCGAACTAGGGTTGGTGACACAGGGCGGGAAAGTAGTTTGGGGGAAGTATGCTCAAGTGACAAACTGTCCTGAAAATGATGGCTGTGTGAACGCTGTGCTACTCGTATAGGTGTTAGTTCCAATTATTAGTTCCATATTAGTAATGTTTTGTGTTTGTTATGAGGGCCGGATAAGGAAAGGGGAAGATTAATTTAGTGAACATATAGAATATAGTTTAATAAATAAACAAATATACAACAAATAAACTAATATATAACAGGTGACGAAATATACTGTCGGTTGAGTCTAGGATTGGCGCCTGTTTGCACTGTACTTGAATTCTATAAATAGAATTATTGGTTATATACAGAGCTTAGTTCCAATAGGAAACAACGACAAGGCGGGATAAAAGGACTTGATAGAAAAAATAAATTATTAAGAAAAAAAAATAGGTAAGGAAAGGAATAAATGAATAAATGAATGATAAAAAAGAATCAGAAAGAGTAATGGAAAGTAAGAATTAGTGAAACTGGACAGGCAAAACTAAGTAAGTCCTTTCATCCCGTTCAAGTCCTTTCATCCCGTTCAAGTCCTTTCATCCCGTTCAAGTCCTTTCATCCCGTTCAAGTCCATTCGTCCCGTTCAAGTCCATTAGCTCGTTCAAGTCCATTAGCTCGTTCAAGTCCATTAGCTCGTTCAAGTCCATTCGTCCCTTTCAAGTCCATTCGTCCCGTTCAGGTCCATTGGTCCCGTTCATGTCCATTGGTCCCTTTCAAGTCCATCCGTCCCGTTCAAGTCCATTAGTCCCGTTCAAGTCCATTCGTCCCTTTCAAGTCCATTGGTCCCGTTCAGGTCAATTCGTCCTGTCAAGTCCATTCGTCCCGTGAAAGTCCACTAGTCCCGTTCAAGTCCATTCGCCCCGTTCAGGTCCATTCGTCCCTTTCAAGTCCATTCGTCCCTTTCAAGTCCATTCGTCCCGTTCAAGTCCATTCGTCCCTTTCAAGTCCATTCGGCCCGTTCAAGTCCATTAGTCCCGTTCAAGTCCATTCGTCCCGATCAAGTCCATTCGGCCCGTTCAAGTCAATTAGTCCCGTTCAAGTCCATTCGTCCCGATCAAGTCCATTCGTCCCTTTCAAGTCCATTCGTCCCATTCAGGTCCATTGGTCCCGTTCATGTCCATTGGTCCCTTTCAAGTCCATTCGTCCCTTTCAAGTCCATTAGTCCCGTTCAAGTCCATTCGTCCCTTTCAAGTCCATTGGTCCCTTTCAAGTCCATCCGTCCCGTTCAAGTCCATTAGTCCCGTTCAAGTCCATTCGTCCCTTTCAAGTCCATCCGTCCCGTTCAAGTCCATTAGTCCCGTTCAAGTCCATTCGTCCCTTTCAAGTCCATTGGTCCCGTTCAGGTCAATTCGTCCTGTCAAGTCCATTCGTCCCGTGAAAGTCCACTAGTCCCGTTCAAGTCCATTCGCCCCGTTCAGGTCCATTCGTCCCTTTCAAGTCCATTCGTCCCTTTCAAGTCCATTCGTCCCGTTCAAGTCCATTAGTCCCGTTCAAGTCCATTCGTCCCTTTCAAGTCCATTCGGCCCGTTCAAGTCCATTAGTCCCGTTCAAGTCCATTCGTCCCGATCAAGTCCATTCGGCCCGTTCAAGTCCATTAGTCCCGTTCAAGTCCATTCGTCCCGATCAAGTCCATTCGTCCCTTTCAAGTCCATTCGTCCCATTCAGGTCCATTGGTCCCGTTCATGTCCATTGGTCCCTTTCAAGTCCATTCGTCCCTTTCAAGTCCATTAGTCCCGTTCAAGTCCATTCGTCCCTTTCAAGTCCATTCGTCCCGTTCATGTCCATTGGTCCCGTTCAAGTCCATTCGTCCCTTTCAAGTCCATTCGTCCCTTTCAAGTCCATTCGTCCCGTTCAAGTCCATTAGTCCCGTTCAAGTCCATTCGCCCCGTTCAGGTCCATCCGTCCCGTGATATCCCGGGTAGGTCCCAATATCCCGTTCAGGTCCAGAAATCCCGTTTTGTTCTATCTGTCCAGTATTGATTATGTTATTTCCTTAGACCCGATTGTCTTATACCCCGTTCAGGTCCCAATATCCCGTCAGGTCCAGATATCCCGTTTTGTTCTATCTGTCCTGTATTGATTATGTTATTTCCTTAGAACCGATTGTCTTATACCCCGTTCAGGTCCCAATATCCCGGTTAGGTCCCAATATCCCGTTCAGGTCCAGAAATCCCGTTTTGTTCTATCTGTCCAGTATTGATTATGTTATTTCCTTAGACCCGATTGTCTTATATCCCGTTCAGGTCCCAATATCCCGTCAGGTCCCAATATCCCGTCAGGTCCAGATATCCCGTTCAGGTCCCAATATCCCGTCAGGTCCCAATATCCCGTTTTGTTCTATCTGTCCTGTATTGATTATGTTATTTCCTTAGAACCGATTGTCTTATACCCCGTTCAGGTCCCAATATCCCGGTTAGGTCCCAATATCCCGTTCAGGTCCAGAAATCCCGTTTTGTTCTATCTGTCCAGTATTGATTATGTTATTTCCTTAGACCCGATTGTCTTATACCCCGTTCAGGTCCCAATATCCCGTCAGGTCCCAATATCCCGTCAGGTCCAGATATCCCGTTCAGGTCCCAATATCCCGTCAGGTCCCAATATCCCGTTTTGTTCTATCTGTCCAGTATTGATTATGTTATTTCCTTAGACCCGATTGTCTTATACCCCGTTCAGGTCCTAATATCACGTTAGGTCCCAATATCCCGTTCAGGTCCCAATATCCCGTTTTGTTCTATCTGTCCAGTATTGATTATGTTATTTCCTTAGACCCGATTGTCTTATACCCCGTTCAGGTCCTAATATCACGTTAGGTCCCAATATCCCGGTCAGGTCCCAATATCCCGGTCAGGTCCCAATATCCCGTCAGGTCCAGATATCCCGGTCAGGTCCCAATATCCCGTTCAGGTCCAGATATCCCGGTCAGGTCCCAATATCCCGTCAGGTCCAGATATCCCGGTCAGGTCCCAATATCCCGTCAGGTCCAGATATCCCGGTCAGGTCCCAATATCCCGTCAGGTCCAGATATCCCGGTCAGGTCCCAATATCCCGTCAGGTCCCAATATCCCGTTCAGGTCCCAATATCCCATTTTGTTCTATCTGTCCTGTATTGATTATGTTATTCCCTTAGACCCGATTGTCTTATACCCCGTTCAAGTCCATTCGTCCCTTTCAAGTCCATTCGGCCCGTTCAAGTCCATTAGTCCCGTTCAAGTCCATTCGTCCCGATCAAGTCCATTCGGCCCGTTCAAGTCCATTAGTCCCGTTCAAGTCCATTCGTCCCGATCAAGTCCATTCGTCCCTTTCAAGTCCATTCGTCCCATTCAGGTCCATTGGTCCCGTTCATGTCCATTGGTCCCTTTCAAGTCCATTCGTCCCTTTCAAGTCCATTAGTCCCGTTCAAGTCCATTCGTCCCTTTCAAGTCCATTGGTCCCTTTCAAGTCCATCCGTCCCGTTCAAGTCCATTAGTCCCGTTCAAGTCCATTCGTCCCTTTCAAGTCCATTGGTCCCGTTCAGGTCAATTCGTCCTGTCAAGTCCATTCGTCCCGTGAAAGTCCACTAGTCCCGTTCAAGTCCATTCGCCCCGTTCAGGTCCATTCGTCCCTTTCAAGTCCATTCGTCCCTTTCAAGTCCATTCGTCCCGTTCAAGTCCATTAGTCCCGTTCAAGTCCATTCGTCCCTTTCAAGTCCATTCGGCCCGTTCAAGTCCATTAGTCCCGTTCAAGTCCATTCGTCCCGATCAAGTCCATTCGGCCCGTTCAAGTCCATTAGTCCCGTTCAAGTCCATTCGTCCCGATCAAGTCCATTCGTCCCTTTCAAGTCCATTCGTCCCATTCAGGTCCATTGGTCCCGTTCATGTCCATTGGTCCCTTTCAAGTCCATTCGTCCCTTTCAAGTCCATTAGTCCCGTTCAAGTCCATTCGTCCCTTTCAAGTCCATTCGTCCCGTTCATGTCCATTGGTCCCGTTCAAGTCCATTCGTCCCTTTCAAGTCCATTCGGCCCTTTCAAGTCCATTCGTCCCGTTCAAGTCCATTAGTCCCGTTCAAGTCCATTCGCCCCGTTCAGGTCCATCCGTCCCGTGATATCCCGGTTAGGTCCCAATATCCCGTTCAGGTCCAGAAATCCCGTTTTGTTCTATCTGTCCAGTATTGATTATGTTATTTCCTTAGACCCGATTGTCTTATACCCCGTTCAGGTCCCAATATCCCGTCAGGTCCAGATATCCCGTTTTGTTCTATCTGTCCTGTATTGATTATGTTATTTCCTTAGAACCGATTGTCTTATACCCCGTTCAGGTCCCAATATCCCGGTTAGGTCCCAATATCCCGTTCAGGTCCAGAAATCCCGTTTTGTTCTATCTGTCCAGTATTGATTATGTTATTTCCTTAGACCCGATTGTCTTATATCCCGTTCAGGTCCCAATATCCCGTCAGGTCCCAATATCCCGTTCAGGTCCCAATATCCCGGTCAGGTCCCAAAATCCCGTCAGGTCCCAAATCCCGTCAGGTCCCAATATCCCGTCAGGTCCCAATATCCCGTCAGGTCCAGATATCCCGTTCAGGTCCCAATATCCCGTCAGGTCCCAATATCCCGTTTTGTTCTATCTGTCCAGTATTGATTATGTTATTTCCTTAGACCCGATTGTCTTATACCCCGTTCAGGTCCAGATATCCCGTCAGGTCCTAATATCCCGGTCAGGTCCAGATATCCCGGTCAGGTCCATTGGTCCCGTTCATGTCCATTGGTCCCTTTCAAGTCCATTCGTCCCTTTCAAGTCCATTAGTCCCGTTCAAGTCCATTCGTCCCTTTCAAGTCCATTCGTCCCGTTCATGTCCATTGGTCCCGTTCAAGTCCATTCGTCCCTTTCAAGTCCATTCGTCCCTTTCAAGTCCATTCGTCCCGTTCAAGTCCATTAGTCCCGTTCAAGTCCATTCGCCCCGTTCAGGTCCATCCGTCCCGTGATATCCCGGGTAGGTCCCAATATCCCGTTCAGGTCCAGAAATCCCGTTTTGTTCTATCTGTCCAGTATTGATTATGTTATTTCCTTAGACCCGATTGTCTTATACCCCGTTCAGGTCCCAATATCCCGTCAGGTCCAGATATCCCGTTTTGTTCTATCTGTCCTGTATTGATTATGTTATTTCCTTAGAACCGATTGTCTTATACCCCGTTCAGGTCCCAATATCCCGGTTAGGTCCCAATATCCCGTTCAGGTCCAGAAATCCCGTTTTGTTCTATCTGTCCAGTATTGATTATGTTATTTCCTTAGACCCGATTGTCTTATATCCCGTTCAGGTCCCAATATCCCGTCAGGTCCCAATATCCCGTCAGGTCCAGATATCCCGTTCAGGTCCCAATATCCCGTCAGGTCCCAATATCCCGTTTTGTTCTATCTGTCCTGTATTGATTATGTTATTTCCTTAGAACCGATTGTCTTATACCCCGTTCAGGTCCCAATATCCCGGTTAGGTCCCAATATCCCGTTCAGGTCCAGAAATCCCGTTTTGTTCTATCTGTCCAGTATTGATTATGTTATTTCCTTAGACCCGATTGTCTTATACCCCGTTCAGGTCCCAATATCCCGTCAGGTCCCAATATCCCGTCAGGTCCAGATATCCCGTTCAGGTCCCAATATCCCGTCAGGTCCCAATATCCCGTTTTGTTCTATCTGTCCAGTATTGATTATGTTATTTCCTTAGACCCGATTGTCTTATACCCCGTTCAGGTCCTAATATCACGTTAGGTCCCAATATCCCGTTCAGGTCCCAATATCCCGTTTTGTTCTATCTGTCCAGTATTGATTATGTTATTTCCTTAGACCCGATTGTCTTATACCCCGTTCAGGTCCTAATATCACGTTAGGTCCCAATATCCCGGTCAGGTCCCAATATCCCGGTCAGGTCCCAATATCCCGTCAGGTCCAGATATCCCGGTCAGGTCCCAATATCCCGTTCAGGTCCAGATATCCCGGTCAGGTCCCAATATCCCGTCAGGTCCAGATATCCCGGTCAGGTCCCAATATCCCGTCAGGTCCAGATATCCCGGTCAGGTCCCAATATCCCGTCAGGTCCAGATATCCCGGTCAGGTCCCAATATCCCGTCAGGTCCCAATATCCCGTTCAGGTCCCAATATCCCATTTTGTTCTATCTGTCCTGTATTGATTATGTTATTCCCTTAGACCCGATTGTCTTATACCCCGTTCAAGTCCATTCGTCCCTTTCAAGTCCATTCGGCCCGTTCAAGTCCATTAGTCCCGTTCAAGTCCATTCGTCCCGATCAAGTCCATTCGGCCCGTTCAAGTCCATTAGTCCCGTTCAAGTCCATTCGTCCCGATCAAGTCCATTCGTCCCTTTCAAGTCCATTCGTCCCATTCAGGTCCATTGGTCCCGTTCATGTCCATTGGTCCCTTTCAAGTCCATTCGTCCCTTTCAAGTCCATTAGTCCCGTTCAAGTCCATTCGTCCCTTTCAAGTCCATTGGTCCCTTTCAAGTCCATCCGTCCCGTTCAAGTCCATTAGTCCCGTTCAAGTCCATTCGTCCCTTTCAAGTCCATTGGTCCCGTTCAGGTCAATTCGTCCTGTCAAGTCCATTCGTCCCGTGAAAGTCCACTAGTCCCGTTCAAGTCCATTCGCCCCGTTCAGGTCCATTCGTCCCTTTCAAGTCCATTCGTCCCTTTCAAGTCCATTCGTCCCGTTCAAGTCCATTAGTCCCGTTCAAGTCCATTCGTCCCTTTCAAGTCCATTCGGCCCGTTCAAGTCCATTAGTCCCGTTCAAGTCCATTCGTCCCGATCAAGTCCATTCGGCCCGTTCAAGTCCATTAGTCCCGTTCAAGTCCATTCGTCCCGATCAAGTCCATTCGTCCCTTTCAAGTCCATTCGTCCCATTCAGGTCCATTGGTCCCGTTCATGTCCATTGGTCCCTTTCAAGTCCATTCGTCCCTTTCAAGTCCATTAGTCCCGTTCAAGTCCATTCGTCCCTTTCAAGTCCATTCGTCCCGTTCATGTCCATTGGTCCCGTTCAAGTCCATTCGTCCCTTTCAAGTCCATTCGGCCCTTTCAAGTCCATTCGTCCCGTTCAAGTCCATTAGTCCCGTTCAAGTCCATTCGCCCCGTTCAGGTCCATCCGTCCCGTGATATCCCGGTTAGGTCCCAATATCCCGTTCAGGTCCAGAAATCCCGTTTTGTTCTATCTGTCCAGTATTGATTATGTTATTTCCTTAGACCCGATTGTCTTATACCCCGTTCAGGTCCCAATATCCCGTCAGGTCCAGATATCCCGTTTTGTTCTATCTGTCCTGTATTGATTATGTTATTTCCTTAGAACCGATTGTCTTATACCCCGTTCAGGTCCCAATATCCCGGTTAGGTCCCAATATCCCGTTCAGGTCCAGAAATCCCGTTTTGTTCTATCTGTCCAGTATTGATTATGTTATTTCCTTAGACCCGATTGTCTTATATCCCGTTCAGGTCCCAATATCCCGTCAGGTCCCAATATCCCGTTCAGGTCCCAATATCCCGGTCAGGTCCCAAAATCCCGTCAGGTCCCAAATCCCGTCAGGTCCCAATATCCCGTCAGGTCCCAATATCCCGTCAGGTCCAGATATCCCGTTCAGGTCCCAATATCCCGTCAGGTCCCAATATCCCGTTTTGTTCTATCTGTCCAGTATTGATTATGTTATTTCCTTAGACCCGATTGTCTTATACCCCGTTCAGGTCCAGATATCCCGTCAGGTCCTAATATCCCGGTCAGGTCCAGATATCCCGTTCAGGTCCCAATATCCCGTCAGGTCCAGATATCCCGTTCAGGTCCTAATATCCCGTCAGGTCCAGATATCCCGTTCAGGTCCCAATATCCCGTCAGGTCCAGATATCCCGTTCAGGTCCCAATATCCCGTCAGGTCCAGATATCCCGTAAGTCCCAATATCCCGTTCAGGTCCCAAAATCCCGTCAGGTCCAGATATCCCGTAAGTCCCAATATCCCGTTCAGGTCCCAAAATCCCGTCAGGTCCCAATATCCCGTCAGGTCCCAATATCCCGTCAGGTCCCAATATCCCGTCAGGTCCAGATATCCCGTTTTGTTCTATCTGTCCTGTATTGATTATGTTATTTCCTTAGACCCGATTGTCTTATACCCCGTTCAGGTCCCAATATCCCGTCAGGTCCAGATATCCCGTAAGTCCCAATATCCCGTTCAGGTCCCAAAATCCCGTCAGGTCCAGTTATCCCGTTCAGGTCCCAAAATCCCGTCAGGTCCCAATATCCCGTCAGGTCCCAATATCCCGTCAGGTCCCAATATCCCGTCAGGTCCAGATATCCCGTTTTGTTCTATCTGTCCTGTATTGATTATGTTATTTCCTTAGACCCGATTGTCTTATACCCCGTTCAGGTCCCAATATCCCGTCAGGTCCCAATATCCCATTTTGTTCTATCTGTCCTGTATTGATTATGTTATTCCCTTAGACCCGATTGTCTTATACCCCGTTCAGGTCCAGATATCCCGTTAGGTCCCAATATCCCGTTCAGGTCCCAATATCCCGTCAGGTCCAGATATCCCGTTCAGGTCCTAATATCCCGTCAGGTCCAGATATCCCGTTCAGGTCCCAATATCCCGTCAGGTCCAGATATCCCGGTCAGGTCCCAATATCCCGTCAGGTCCAGATATCCCGTTCAGGTCCCAATATCCCGTCAGGTCCAGATATCCCGTTCAGGTCCCAATATCCCGTCAGGTCCAGATATCCCGTTCAGGTCCTAATATCCCGTCAGGTCCAGATATCCCGTTCAGGTCCCAATATCCCGTCAGGTCCAGATATCCCGTTCAGGTCCCAATATCCCGTCAGGTCCAGATATCCCGGTCAGGTCCCAATATCCCGTCAGGTCCAGATATCCCGTTCAGGTCCCAATATCCCGTCAGGTCCAGATATCCCGTTCAGGTCCTAATATCCCGTCAGGTCCAGATATCCCGTTCAGGTCCCAATATCCCGTCAGGTCCAGATATCCCGGTCAGGTCCCAATATCCCGTCAGGTCCAGATATCCCGGTCAGGTCCCAATATCCCGTCAGGTCCAGATATCCCGTTCAGGTCCCAATATCCCGTCAGGTCCAGATATCCCGTTCAGGTCCTAATATCCCGTCAGGTCCAGATATCCCGTTCAGGTCCCAATATCCCGTCAGGTCCAGATATCCCGTTCAGGTCCCAATATCCCGTCAGGTCCCAATATCCCGTTCAGGTCCCAAAATCCCGTCAGGTCCAGATATCCCGTAAGTCCCAATATCCCGTTCAGGTCCCAAAATCCCGTCAGGTCCAGATATCCCGTAAGTCCCAATATCCCGTTCAGGTCCCAAAATCCCGTCAGGTCCCAATATCCCGTCAGGTCCCAATATCCCGTCAGGTCCAGATATCCCGTTTTGTTCTATCTGTCCTGTATTGATTATGTTATTTCCTTAGACCCGATTGTCTTATACCCCGTTCAGGTCCCAATATCCCGTCAGGTCCAGATATCCCGTTCAGGTCCCAATATCCCGTCAGGTCCCAATATCCCGTCAGGTCCAGATATCCCGTTCAGGTCCTAATATCCCGTTAGGTCCAGATATCCCGGTCAGGTCCCAATATCCCGGTCAGGTCCCAATATCCCGTCAGGTCCAGATATCCCGGTCAGGTCCCAATATCCCGTTCAGGTCCAGATATCCCGGTCAGGTCCCAATATCCCGTCAGGTCCAGATATCCCGGTCAGGTCCCAATATCCCGTCAGGTCCCAATATCCCGTTCAGGTCCCAATATCCCATTTTGTTCTATCTGTCCTGTATTGATTATGTTATTCCCTTAGACCCGATTGTCTTATACCCCGTTCAGGTCCAGATATCCCGTTCAGGTCCAGATATCCCGTCAGGTCCTAATATCCCGGTCAGGTCCAGATATCCCGTTCAGGTCCCAATATCCCGTCAGGTCCAGATATCCCGTCAGGTCCCAATATCCCGTTTTGTTCTATCTGTCCAGTATTGATTATGTTATTTCCTTAGACCCGATTGTCTTATACCCCGTTCAGGTCCAGATATCCCGTTCAGGTCCAGATATCCCGTCAGGTCCTAATATCCCGGTCAGGTCCAGATATCCCGTTCAGGTCCCAATATCCCGTCAGGTCCAGATATCCCGTCAGGTCCCAATATCCCGTTTTGTTCTATCTGTCCAGTATTGATTCGTCCCGTTCAAGTCCATTAGTCCCGTTCAAGTCCATTCGTCCCTTTCAAGTCCATTCGTCCCATTCAAGTCCATTCGTCCCGATCAAGTCCATTGGTCCCGTTCAAGTCCATTCGTCCCGTTCAAGTCCATTCGCCCCGATCAAGTCCATTCGTCCCTTGCAAAGTCCATTCGTCCCGTTCAGGTCAAGTCCATTGGTCCCGTCAAGTCCATTCGTCCCGTTCAAGTCCATTCGTCCCGTTCAAGTCCTTTCGTTCGTTTTGGCCCTTGTATATCATTTTGCCTCTTAGCTCTTAATATCCATTTGGAACTTTTCTTATTTCTACCAATTTTCCCTTACCCTTATTCTATTCACTATTCTTTGACTATTCTTTCACTATTATTTAATAATTATAGTGAACAGATTCCTTTCAATCAAGTCTTTTAATCCCGTCTAGTCGATGTTTATAGTAGGAAATACAGTCAGGATATTTCATTATGAACATTCAAGGGACCAAAAGTTGTTCATAATAGAGACTCCATAATAAGCGAACTCGACTTAATACAAACCCTATGCAAGTTGTTAATTTGGGACCTTAGGGCTTGTTTATAATAAAAAGTTTCATATTAAGCAGACGAAAATTGGTCTCAATAATTTTGGTTATTGTAAGCCAACTAGTGTAAGCAGATTCTAAATATAAGTATTCTCTTAGTATAAATAGAGAGTAATATTCATGAAAACGAACAATCAAATTCCTAACTAATACTACACACTGTTCTCTCTATTAGTCCACCAGTGGGCAATTGACCCAAAGTGGACTATTGAGAATATGGACTATTACAGATATATAAATAGTTGATTTGGACAAGTAATTAAGTGGACTATTAGAGAATTGGACAATTAGAGAGAACAGACTGAATAAACATACAAACTAACAAATGAACAAACGAATTCCTAGCTAACTAAGTCTATTATAAACAAACAATCTAACAAACAAAATTAATTATTATGAAAATAAACAAACAACACGGTTTACTATAAGTGTGTTTAATTGGGACCATAGGGCTTGTTTTAATAAAAGTTTCATATTAAGCAAACGAAAAATTGGTCTCAATAATTTTGAATTTATTATGAACAAGCCCTATGGTCCCGACTCCCAAATTAACCAATATACATTATACTATCTGATACGAATTGGTTTATAAAGCCTCGTCCCGATTAAGCGGCTTACACTGCATGATAATCAATAGGACTGAATAGCGTTATGTATCCGAGCCGAGCTCAGCAGTACGATTTGGACGCGACTGCCAACAGACAGATGATGGGTATGGGAATGCAAGGCATGTCGCAGGACCCTGCCTACCACGCCCAGCGGGCCCCTATGATGATGGGACAGTCCCAAGGGTACGGACACCTCGCCGCTAGTCCCTACACCTCCGCCCAGTACAGCAGAGGGTACCCGCGGGCAGGCATGGGACAAATGCATCCCTCCTCAGGGATGGTATCTAAACAGGTATTGTACTTCCGTAGATACACAGTATAACAATACAAGTCTATTCTGAAATCAAAGGTCCTTTAACTATCTAACAATGTCTATACAGTCGACTCCGCTTAATAGAACCACCTCTGGACCAGTTTGTTTTGACCCGATTAAGCGGAGAAACCGATTAACCGGTGGCTCTATTAAGCGGAGTTGACTGTATTATCATAAACGTACAATAGCCTACAATCTCGTACTATTAATTTCCTTTCTTTGCGGCTCGACTGATTAATCACTCTTACTTACTATACAGGTCCCCATGGGTATGCAGCAGGGGGTTAACCACGGGTACATGTCAGGCGCTAGCTCTGTCATGGCTAGCGCTAGCTACATGGGAGGGGGCAGCTACGCACACCCCCTCAACCAGACGCCGCAGTCCCTGCAGCTGTCCGGCCAGGGCATGGGACAGGGTCAGATCATGCAGGGGTACCACGGGGGGCACCAGGTCCCGGCTAACAACACGTACATGCGGAACTCTATGTACCAGTCGAACCAGGGACTGGGTGTGAACCAGCCTATGGGGTACGCGTCCCACCCGCAGCACCGGGCCCTGCCGCCCTCCCTCTCACAGCTGGCCCCCAGACCCCCTCAGGACCGGATGCCCATGGGCTCCCATCTGCAGCAGATAAAGAGCGAGGCTCCGCAGCACATGCTGCCTGCCAGTCTGCTACAGCCCTCGGTGGGCACCGGCAGTATGGGGACACCAGTAGACTCACACCAGCCCACTTCTAACCCACCCATATACCAGCAGTACGCCAGTATACCCCCCGCGCCCATTCCCGTACCGGACGATACAGACTTTAAGAAGGCACGGGAGATAGCCGCTGTGTTCGA
Source organism: Hexactinellida sp. DTS-2022 (assembly GCA_028753945.1). Classification (NCBI taxonomy): domain Eukaryota; kingdom Metazoa; phylum Porifera; class Hexactinellida; species Hexactinellida sp. DTS-2022. The sequence goes on from JAPNXP010000001.1 coordinate 12,367,934, forward strand.
GACGTATCGGGCTAATGCTAAGGAGGACAGCGAGCTGGTTAGGAAGATAAACAGGTTTCTGCCGATACTCCGGTCTAAGACGGACGGGATACAGGACGTGATGCAGGAATGCGAACAGCTGTGCAAACAGATGCAAACAGCTGATCTCTCCATAACCGAGCAGACCGCTGTTATACATACGAACTCGCTTAATTTCTTCTCAGACAACAAGTTCCCTGACAACAGACTCCCTCCGGAATTCACTCTTGAGATTCCTCTCAACCGAACGGAGCAATTCCTCACCTTTGAGATCGCACGTCTGGACCCGCGTATCTTCTCAGTCGAGCGAGTACAACCTAGCAACGACACCTGCTTCAACTTGCGATTGGAATGCAGCCTCAAGCGGGAGGGTCTCCCCATGGTGCCGCCCCTCCTGGTGCGAATCCCAGCTGACTACCCAGTCTCCAGTCCCGAGTCGGACCTCACGGATCTCTACTCTGGGACGGCCTTCCTCCGAAAGGTCCGGACCTGTCTGACGGAGCAGCTGGTGTCGCTAGCGGGGGAGTACACACTCTCGCATCTGCTGCACTGCTGGGAGAGAGTAGTCAGGGACATATGTGTGTCTATGTAGCTTGTTATTATGGGGTACTTTAATTGCTGTTTGATTATGTACAGTAGAACCTCGTTAATACGACACCAACATACGGTAAAATATGTTCGCTTTATCCGGATTTCGTATTAACCGGAGTAATATCCATTGAATAACTGTTGTAGAGACCTGATTAAGTGGAATTGCTTGTTCGTTTTATCCGGAAATTCGTATTAACCGTGTTCGTACTAACGAGGTTCTACTGTATAGTGGTTATAGGTGAGTCTGTGACATAATGGGTAATAGTACTATGTCCCACGGCTTTATCAAGTGTTTATTCAAACTGTTCGAGTTAGTCTCATTTCTTTGAGAGTACAGTAGAACTCGGTTAAGACGTAACACGCTGGGAAACAAGAAAAGGTACGTCTTAACTGAGGTACGTCTTATACGCATGCATAATCCACAAGTCGAAATGCTGACTTGTTCTTGTTCAATGATATGAATACCATGTATGGACAGTATGGTAAATCTTAAGCGAGTTCCACTGTATTTGAATCTGGTATCGATTGAGACAACTCTCCACTCTTCTCTTCATTTCACCAGGAACTGAGTTAGTTAACCATTCCTTAGTGAATTCAAAGAATGTTAGTTGGACAAATTTTTTGCCTGGAATAAAGCCTGCAATTCAATAATATACTTAGCTTCACTGAAACTGTGCTTATGCTAAGTTACAAATTTAGTCCTATTTCAATTTCTGTAATTTCCTAAATGTTTTATTAAATATCTCTCCAAATATATCAAAAAAATTACATAAAATCATACACCACAGAGGCGGCCCGGCGGAGAAATAAATAGTAAATAGTTTAGCTATTAAGATATTCTTCCACAAAGTTCGACATATATTTATATACATACAATCAAAAAGCACAATACCAGACTATACAAATACAAATACAATTGGACACAAAGTTCAGAGGTTCAAGTTCAGAAATTGCTTCCAGTACTATAACATATTTCATAGTAAATATTCTTTAAAAGTCTATTAAATGTAGTTAAGACGAACACGATTAGCAACATAATAGTGGTCTGCCATACAAAATAATGTGTTCTTATAATGTTGTCACAGATCCCATGTTACTGATGGTTTATTTGGAATAAAGCCTTTGGTCTTGCTCTTATACAACTCATTACAATGTTTTGTAATTGAGGCAGCGTTGAGGTTAGATAATCTCAAAAACTTTGGATAAATTATTCCACAGATGCGGTATTCTATTATAAAAGGTTTGCTTATACGTATAACTCTGTTCTGCATTGTCTCAATTTAAGTGTACCCCCTGAGAACGATCTTAGTCTTGTATGTTTGTTTACATTTGTATATTAATTAGCAAACTTGAGTCGTCTACAAACCGTAATCCCCCTGCCATTACACGTTTGGACTTCTCTCCAGTACCCTCTAGCACTACTGAGAATGATTACAAGCAAAACATTTCTAAACCAAATCGTAATATCCATACATGGCTGACACAACCTCACAAAGTGTAGACACCCATTCTAAGAATGGACTAACCGAGACCTGTCCTCTCTCTAATGGGAACCACGGGAACCACGGAGACCACGGGAAAAATGGGAACTGTAATAACCATGGTAACCAGGGGAATTTCGAGAACCAAAGTAACCATGGGAATCAGGGGAACTATGAGAACCAAAGTAATTATGGTAATTGCCATAACTACGGGAACAATGGGAAAAGCGGTAACGGCAGTAACTACGAGAATCAAAGCAATAATGGGTACCAAAGTAACCATGGTACCCACAGGAATGCGGGTACTACGGGATTCCGTAAGCGGGGCCGGGGCCTGAGGGCCTCTCCGGGGGCGGGGCTGGGTATAAAGCGGCCGCGGGGGCCCGAGAGCATAAAGCCGGTGCGCAAGGACTCCAACAAGGTGTTCCTGCTAGACTCGGAGGAGGGCCCTCTCTTCCAGGAGCTGTGTCAGCACGGCATAGCCGGCATGTCCGCCATAGCGGCGATCTCCAGCTGTCGGCGCCGGGACCCGAGTGCCCAGTTCGAGCGGAGCCCCGAGGCGCGTAAGCATCTGTGTGCGCAGTACGTGCAGCAGCTGCAGGACCTGCTGCTGGAGTTCTCAACGCGCGTGGGACTCCAGGCGGCCGTTGTGGTGTACGAACCCAGCGAAGTTAACTCCACCAACGCAATGAAGATATTCGGGACCTCCCCCATCAAGGAGTACGTCAGCAAGTACGCACACCACATACAGCGCAACACACACCGCAAGCTTAAACAGATGCATAAGCGCGTAGCCAGCAAGTCCGAGATTAACTTCAAGCCGGTCTATAACATCCTCCCGCCGGTGCTTATCCATGGTATCCCTACTTCAGTGGAGGAACTGACGCAGGCGCAGCTCCGCTCCTTTCTCCGGATGCTCCTCTGCGAGGCCGAGGGCCGCAAGACCCCGCAGTGGCACAACCCGCGCATGGCTCCCGACTGGTGGCCCCTCTGTGTCCCCTGGCAGAACATAAAGACGGACCAGCGACTGCTCGACAGCAAGAGACAGCGCTGCTGGTCCGACTGTCTCAGACACGCCGTATACAAATGCTATCTGTTCTACAACCAGACGCACCTCCTCCCCGAGTTCGACATGGACATGTACAGACAGCAGTACGAGTCCTGGGATCTGGATACCGGCCGGAGTAGCGACCCGCTCCCCGACACAAAGCAGACACCCGCCAGGCCCGACTCCAGACCAGCACTGCTGCTGTCCGCATTCCCAAGCGGTTACCTGGATACCAGCTCTGACGAGGAATGTATAGAGGGTCCTGTTAAGGACCTGCTGTACCTGGCTAATATCCCGCTCGATTTCGACTCCTGGCTGGTCAGCGATCTGGACATTCTCCCGCGACCACAAGGTGTCGATGGAATGCCGGATCCTGTGTGCCTTGAAGAGGCTTTTATTTCAAACGATTTTGTGTTTTCAAATTCAGACCCAGACTCTCTATTATGCAAGAGAGTTAGTCTCTCCTAGCAACCAATTGTGTGACATGGTATGTCACTCCAGATGAACTTATTCTTTCTCCCCTGTTAGTATTGCAATCTATTTTATCTTTTCTGTGTGTATCTATCATACCAATTTGCCCCACATTATACTAGTTAGTAATTATTCTGTTTTCACTTATTTAGACGTTTGGGGAATTATTGAAAAAAGATTTAAGAGGAATTAATAAATTACGAGCCCTTCGGTCTCGATTTTATCAATAGACAATATTTATTTACATTAAAAGTTAAAAAATATGAATTCGTAATCTGCATGCTTATTAACCTTATCTAACATTAGGAATTAAGTCTCTAGGTTAATTTGAATTTTCATTAATTTGTTTACCTCTTTGTAAACAACAACAACAACAATGTTCACATGTAGACTATAAATTTGTAATCAGCATACTTGGTTACCTTTAATCCCGGTGCTTCCTTGATTACTATTTAATTTACTCTTATATGAACTTAATGTTGGTGTTCACTGATATAAATAGAAGGGTGGGGGCCACAGCTCAATATAACAATAATGTTATTGCTAATTATGTGCTGCATAGTAGAATCTGATAAAGTCACTCTATACAACGTTCATTTGCACATAGGCTAGCTAGCGGCCAGCTAAAACTATTTAACTCCTATATTATTTCCCGTAATATAATCAAACTGTGTAGAGACCTTTGAACGTTAAGTAACGTTTCCAAAGGATTTTCGTTCAAATTACAATTATTACATGACTGGATTAAACCCTGGATACACTTGGCTTTTCTATTGAAAAGCTATTTTAAATACACGCGAGGGCCACAGGCCTGAGTGTAAGTTGTAAGAACGCGCGTAGCGTGGACGAGCAGCTTGTTATAATTAAATGACGGATGAAGACACTATGCAGTCTGAGATGACTATCGAATAAATTATACCGAGAAAACGGAAATTTAATGAGGCAGCGGCCGCCTCAGCACTCAAGTTTAAAAAAATTGTTGGAGGAAAAAATAACCCAAGGAATATTGTCTCTTTCATTTTCATATAGTACAGTTGAAACTCAGTTTGAACTGTTTGAATGTAAAACCGGTTTCTATGAACTGCAATTCAAACGAGTTTTTTACTTTTCATTCTGTTTTAACCATTTAGGAGTGCACGTAAGTAGTAATTTACTGTTTATTTATTTATTTTTCCAAATTTTATTTCTAGACGAAAGGAAAAGATTGTCAATTATAAAGCTCATATCATACTTTTATTCATTAGTAAATTGATTTCACATTTATTTACTTATACGTATTTATATTTATTGGTTTTGTTTCCATTATTCTGTAACATCATCATCTATCAAATACATACAGTCAACTTTGTTATAACGAAGTGCTTGGGACCTGTAAATTCCTTTGTTATATCCGGATATTCGTTATAAGCGGATAATAATTAATTTATAATTCGGCAAAGTCGAATTGGAATTCTGCAAATTGGAATTCTACAAATTGGAATTCTGCAAATTGGAATTCTACAAATTGGAATTCTACAAAATGGCGGAATTCTACAAATTAGACATTCTATGAGATACAAGTCAATGTATGTAACTAACTAGTAAGTTTGGGTGACATAAAGAAACTTAACGTCTAAATATTGGGCGTCTTTCACCACCAAACATGGTGCTACGTAGACAGCCCCCGCTAATGAGACTTGTTACTATGTATCTAAGCTAAGGACAGCTGAGGTGAGGCTCTGGTTGAGTCCATTTCATCGGTCCCTCTTCCTTCCGGAATTCTTTGGTAGAACCGTTTGAAGGTGTTGGCAATTGACCAGTCCGCTACGTTTAGGATTGTGTCTGTTGGCAGACTTGCTAAGGCAGCTTTTGATGTTGAGGCTGATCTCGTGGAGTGTGCCTTAAACACAGTAGTGTCAATGCCTGCTAGGTTGAGGGTGGTTTTTACCCATCGACCAACAGTAGAAGTTGTGACGGGTTTGTGGGGTTTTACACAGCTATTAGGAGGGCACTAGACGTATTGAGAGCCCTCAAGGTCTTTGTCTGTGCTATGTACGCATTTAGAGTATTCACAGTGCAAAGGCTTGGGTTCTCCTGGAACCTGTGAATGCATATAGGTTTCATGATCCTTTTGTTCCATGTTTTGGGTTTAGGAAGTGGAAAACTATTTTGTTTGATTGTGTCTCCATCAAGTTGGTGTCTAGGGCGGCCAGTTCTGAGCACCGTGAGGCAGTAGTTAGTGCGAGGAGGGTTACCGTTTTAAGTGATAGTTGTTTGAGGGACTCGCATGGCATATGCTCAAGGTACTGGAGTAATGAGTTGACGTCCCATGTGCTAGAGTAGCGTGGCTTTTTCGGGTCTATGTTGTTCATGCCATTGATCAAACGTGAGATTAGAGCATTTTTGCCAATTTGGGAGCCCTCAGTTACTTCTAAGAGTGTTGATATGGCGGACCGGAATGTGGAGGTCCAGCAAGTAGATTTCTGAGAGTAAAAAAACTCCGTGAGAAAACATAAGAGCTCATTAAGTTTTGGTTGAAGATAGTTTGCTTTATTCTTTCCGCACCATCATTCCCATTGGTTCCATGCGGATACGTAAAATTTAAGCGTGGCCTGGCTCCAGCTTTTGCAAATAATGTGACTGGAGCGTTCTGGTACACCCTTTCCGATTGGTGCGACAAGCAGTCCTAATTGTCCCTCACTGGCCATCCAGGCCATGGTGGCCAGCCCTCATAGACGCTACTCGCCAGAATCCCATGAGGCTAGCCCAAGTCCGCAGCCTGATAACAGACACCCTGGGGATCCCCCACCCTTTGATCATCGCCAAGCGAATGAATCTGCTGGCATGCGTCGTATTAGATCCGTCTTCTGCTTGGTAAGGACCCGGCCGATTAGTATGAATGGCGGGAATATGCAGGGGCAATCTAAGTTCCCCCAGTGGTGTACGAAGGACTTTATACCTATTGCTTCGGGGTCCGGTTTCCAACTCATGAACCTTTCTAATTTGGAGTTCAGGCGAGTTGCGAAAAGATCTATGCTGGGAGATAGTTTGGTGTGATTCAGGATCTGGGCGAAGACAGAGGGGCATAGGCTCCAGTCGCTCCAATCCTGGTTCGCTTGTCTGGACAATTTGTCTGCTAGGACGTTTTCTTTGCCCGCTAGGTGCTCTGCTGTGAGCAGAACTTTCTGCCCCAAGAGTGTTTGTGGAGTTGTATGGACAGTGAGGCTAGGTCCTCTGAGTGGGTACCGCTCAGCTTGTTCACAAAACGTATTGCAGCCCTGTTGTCCGTTTGTATCAATAGGTGAGAATTCGGTTTGGAAAACATTTTCACTCCGAACATAATTGCTTTGAGTTCTAATGAATTTATGTGGGGATTTTTCTCCTGTTGAGACCATAGGCCCGCAGCCTGAAGGTTCCCGAACACAACTCCCCAGCCTGAGAGGGAGGCGTCTGTCTGCATGAAGTTGGTGATCTCCATTTTGTGGATAGGCGTGGAGTTCCAGTTCTTCGCGCTGGATACCCACAAATTGAGATCTGACAAGGAGTTTTGGCTCAAGTCTGATTGTAGTCGTTCGACGCTCGTAGACATCGTATCAAATCGAATTGTAGGGAGCGGTAATATATCGGTGCTGGGTAGATGGTTGTCTTGTAGAATGTTAGACTGCCTATAAGTGCAGCTAGTTGGCGTGCTGTGCAGCTAGTTGGCGTGCTGTGCAGTTCCCCTTGCGGGTTAAGTAGCGACATCGTGAGTTGTTGTTTGTCAGTGAGACCTGCGGTAAGCTCATGGTCATTGTCTTCGAGTTGATCGTAATTCCTAGGAATTCGATAGTTTGACTCGGCGTTAGTATTGACTTCTCCTGATTTATGCGAAAACCCAGTTGGGTTAGCAGGGAACTATTTGGAGTTAGTTTTTTTATACACCAGTGCTAACAAATACTTCAAGGATCAAAAAGCCATTAACAGTTGTAATTACTATTGCATTGGTGATTATTAACAAAATTCAGTCCTTTAAAAATGAATGACCAATACATTTTTACACTGTCACTGGCTTTCCTAATCGGATAAAGCAGAATCCTGTTCTTTCAATCAGATATTAATTAACTAATAATTGATAACTATTGAGGAAGAGAATAACTTACTCAACATAATTCCCCAAACAAATTACAGGAATCACAACCCAAACATGAATTTTAGGCACGCGCTATTATGTAATAGTGTGTAATTCACTAGCCACAGGTGAACTCAATTGTAATATTATAGCTTTTTGGGAAGGGAAAGGCCGCGAAGCGGCCGTTAATTGTATCGCGTAGTGCTTAACACGAACAAACAAAAGTCGCGAAGCGACTTTTGTGAGAGAGTGATCCGTCGCGAAGCGACCGAGACCGAAGGGCTCGTATTATTAAATCTCGATTGTTGTGTGTTTGTGTGTGTGTGTGTTTGTTTGTTTGTCCGGATTGTATTAAAGTGATGGGGGAATAGAACCCGCATTTATATATGAGATATAAACTAACTTTCAAATGTTATAATTGGTAAACAAAAGTTATAAGGGGTAAACAAGTATGCTGAACACGAATTTCGCGTTTATAAATTTCTCATATTAATATTTGTTGTTGTTGTTTACACAAAATAGGTAAACAAATTAATGAAAATTCAAAATCAACCTAGAAGTTAGCTTTCAACGGATATTATAGGTAAACAAGTGTGCTGAACACGAATTTCGCGGTTAAAATTTTCTAATATGAATATTTGTTGTTGTTGTTTACACAAAATAGGTAAACAAATTAATGAAAATTCAAAATCAACCTAGAAGTTAGCTTTCAACGAGTATTATAGGTAAACAAGTGTGCTGAACACGAATTTCGCGTTTAAATTTTATAATATGAATATTTGTTGTTTTTTTTACACAAAATAGGTAAACAAATTAATGAAAATTCAAAATCAACCTAGAAATTAGCTTTCAACGGGTATTATAGGTAAACAAGTATGCTGAACACGATTTTCGCGTTAAAAAATATATAATATGAATATTTGTTGTTGTTGTTTACACAAAATAGGTAAACAAATTAATGAAAATTCAAAATCAACCTAGAAGTTAGCTTTCAACGAGTATTATAGGTAAACAAGTGTGCTGAACACGATTTTCGCGGTTAAAATTTTCTAATATGAATATTTGTTGTTGTTTACACAAAATAGGTAAACAAATTAATGAAAATTCAAAATCAACCTAGAAGTTAGCTTTCAACGGGTATTGTAGGTAAACAAGTATGCTGAACACGAATTTCGCGTTTAAATTTTATAATATGAATTTTTGTTGTTGTTGTTGTTGTTTACTCAAAATAGCTAAACAATTTAATGAAAATTCAAAATCAACCTAGAAGTTAGCTTTCAATGGGAATTATAAGTAAACAAGTGTGCTGAACACGAATTTCGCATTTATAAAATTCTAATATGAGTATTTGTTGTTGTTGTTGTTGTTTACACAAATAGATAAACAAATTAATGAAAATTCAAAATCATAACGTCCCTTTCTACCATTTCCATGGTAGAAAGTGTGAGGAGTAAGGCCGCACAGCGGCTGTTAACTTGAGGTGCGTAGCACCGATCTGTCGCAAAGCGACCGAGACTGAAGGGCTCGTAGTATATATATTTGTTTGTATGTTACGAGTTGATTGAAGAAACTGGACGGTTTCCAAATGTGATTTTTGGCATATAGGGGTAACTTTTGGCACCCGCCAACAAGTTGAGGTTTCCACTCAGAATTTCTCACACCTCGAAAAGTTATGACGTCATTGTCACATTTCGAGAACCATGAAAATTAACTTAATCGCCCATAATTCGCGCCCTCTGAGAGTAAAAAATCTTAAAATTTAATAGAACATGTACATTAATGATGCGGACACGTTGGTCACACCAGATCACCAGTATGCTTACTCATTATCGCATGATGACGTAATCACTAAATTTCACATTGTTAAATTCTACTATTTTAGGCCTATTTACGCTTTTAATCAATATTAGGAGTATATAAACCACACACCAACCACAAAGCGGTTGGTGTGTGGTTGTGTTCTGCCGCGAAGCGACCCAGCAAGCGAAGCGCGCTAGTTTAGATATAAAACACATCTAAACCGAATAGAATTGATGAACTATAATCTAGATCGATTAAATTAATAATAAAAAGAAATGTAGACCATAGTACTGATTTTTTAAAGCAAATACGGATTTGTTAAACAAAACAAAAATCTAATATTGAGATTTTGTGCAAGGAGGCGGAATCGAGGGTAAATTTTTGACAAGGGGAGCTATCCGAAAATAGTTCATTCAATTTGAAATACAAGCGAGGGCCGCAGGCCTGAGTGCAAGGTGTAAGAACGCGCGTAGCGCGGACGAGCAGCTTGTATAAACTATGAGACGAATTCCCCATGAGCGTAAAACTGCGATGGTCGTTTGAGGGTCTTCGTGAAGACGAAGGGGGCTATACTTAAGCTATGCTTAAGCCAAATGACATGGTTTTGTATTGATAAATAGTGGCTTTCCATTCGAATTGTAGGTACTGCCTGAAGTTAGGATGAATAGCAATCGTGAGGTAGGCGCCTTCAGGTCTACTTTGCTCATGTACGCGCCAGGAGTCACTACATACTGGACGCAGTGTAAGTCCTCCATCTTGAAGTGGCATGGCGGTAGATGCATGTTCAACTTTTAGGTTTGAAGGGTTTCGTAGGGTATTGTCGGGGGTTCCCTTGGTCGGCCCCACCAGGGTATTTCTTAAGCACTGTTTTTTATTCCAGATAATTTTTTTTATTCCATAAAAATGTTTTTCTGGCATAAAAATTTCGAGAATGAATTTTATTCATTCTCTTACTACAGATGGATTCTACATGCACTAGGGTTGTGATGCTGATTATCATATTTAATGAGTGATTTACTGTATCTGGATAATCATTCTCCGGAAATAATTTTTTTTATTCCGAAAATATTTTTTTTTATTCCGCCAAAATATTTTTTGTTCCTTAAGAAATACTCTGGGCCCCACTGAAGCCCGATCGCCCAGTGGGGCCCCTCCGAAAAACTGGTTAGGTTCCCGTGGAGCAGGTCTTTATATATCTCTTTGAGGGTTTGGTCGCGAGCCTTCATAAAGCTTAGGCAAGGGCGCCCGCAGGCATACGCACTATACGCACGTGCGTATAGTAAATTTTATCTGTTAATTAATTTTAACACTCTTTTGTGCTAAGATTTTTTAAAATTAGTCATAAGACTCATGAGTTCGGAAATTGGATACAGAAACTGCCTGAAAAAAATATTGTGCTACATCATTTTTTAACCTGCGGGCGCCCCTGAGCTTAGGTCTTTCCGTTGAAACAGATTGTCTAGTTTATGAACCATCATTACAAGAACTTCCGACCTTTTGAACTGCTTAGCCATCTCAGAAGTGAGATTGGAGTTCAAGGTTTGTAAGAAGTACTTTGTGAAGTCTCGCATACAGTGTCGGGGGCTCCTGAGAAGAACTTGCCCCTAAGAGACCACTGGGGTCAAACAGATGGCTGCTAGGAAGCGTGCCACTACTATCTCCTGGCGTGAGGGAAAGATCCCCAGCTGCTTGGGTCATCTGTTGACTGGCAGAGGTTGTGGGTGATGTAAGCTGATTTTGTATGTCAGCGACTGACTGCTGCAGCTCTTGGAGTGCCTGTACTATCTGTATGGTAGTTTGCAGATTATCTGAGGCTCCTGCCTCTTGCACCAAAGTCGGGTCTGGCCCGAGGGTGCGGGGAGCCACAGAGTCAGCCTGAGCTGCTATCCCCAAGGAGGTCCTGTCAGGCATAGAGCCTGTTGGACAGGGGACTAGGTTAGCCGAGGTTACCGCTTCCCGTAGACCACGTGAGGGATCGTTACAGGAACGGCTCTGGTCTATTGGATCCCGATGTTTGGGGAGGAAGTACTCCTCGTTATCTGAGAGGTATCCGGACATAGTCGGTTCGACCTCTGAGCTGTAAGAATGGAGAGGGGATTCTGGATTGTAGTCGTTTGACATGTAGGAATTTAATCCAATTATGGCTTAGCCAATTAAATTCGAGGGTTGTCCCAGTATGGATTAGCAGCTAGCATCCAATTAGTATAAAAGGATTTTCTATCAATTGTTAGTGTGCATATAGAATGCCTAACCGAAGCTGTAATTTAATTGGTCGAGAGTAAGAAGTCTTTAATTCACTGCACATATTGAGGTTTAGTCATTACCTGCATGACTCCACCTGCATCATTTCAGTTTAGCTAATTCTATTGAAGTACAAATTAATTCTAGCGAAGTATAAATTGAAATATAAATTATATAATTGTTATCTTTTTCATGATTTCACTTTCTGAAATGGTTTAACACCTTCATAGTGATGATGGCATGCAGCTGTGCCGACAGTATTTTCCTTGGAGGCACTATCAATTACCCAACCGGTAGCCACCAATAGGGAGTACCACCAAAGGGAAATACGTCGGCAAAGCTGCGATTTTGGATTTTTATTCATGTGCTTGTGAACAATAACGGATTGGAGACTGATCGTTTGTCCAATCTAGGATGAGTCCAGACCGATATACGGTAGAGACCGTTAAATCGCTAATTTGGACCGGTCCATACCGCACCGACCTGAAACCGCTCGGTCGGACCGGTCCAGACCGCTGCATCTCTGTGTCACGTGCATACAAAATGTGTCCATAGTTATTAATCTAATCAGGTTATCGAACAATACGTAATCCGTTGGCTTAAAATGAGTATAAATATACTTCAATGATATGAAAACAACAGTTAAAACACATCTACAATTTGAATAATGATCGATTGGCAAGCAATTGTTTCTGCAGTTGTTGCAACAAGCTTGATTTTAACATTTTGTTTAAATCTAGGTTGGCTGATTAAGTGCATAATTACGTTACGTATTGTCTTCAAGAAATATCAAACTTGTAAACGAACTCCCAATCTTCATCCCATCCATAGAGACGTCCAATATCTCTCTCAACAGAGGAAGCTATACAATCTAGAGACACACCTTGTGAAGTATGCTCTCATTGTGCTTTGCATTAGTGTCGAACTGATTAGTATTATTTCAGTTGCTATGTCAGTCATAATCTACTCTAAAAAAACATTTAATCTGGAGCAAAATGCGACAATTTCAAAAATTGAACAAGAATATCCCAACTGTAGTTTTAGTCATTCCCTTTCTCTGGCTTACTTCTTCCCTTATTATATAATTGCAGCTAATATGAACTTTCTTCTTGTCTTTCTTTTGTTTGTCTGTTTATCAATCCTGACTCGGTACCTAGCGGCTAGATACTTCTATCATCCTTTTAGAACAATCCTCATCAAGTATCTGGTCTGGCTAAGTGTGCAGTCTCTGATTGTATGTCTCTGCTCTACTAAATACACACTGGCATTCTCATTTATGCTATTCCCATTGCTATCGATAATCAATTGGTTAGTTCTGTTGAGGGACAATCGGCTGCTCAGTAGAAATCTTAAATCCCATCTGAGAGAGATTAAGCTGTTTGGGAATAACAAGAGACTATACAGGGAACAGTTGTTGGCATTTAGGTTATATCGGATCTTTCAGAAGGTATTACTCTTGTCTCTCTTCTTTCTTTCACTTCTCGGCATCTTTAATAGAATATCCCAACTCTGTTATATTATTCTAGACTCGTACTGCATTCTCAATGTCGTTTACGGTTTCAATATTTCTATTGATTCTCCCTATCTCCATCCCTCTCATACTAAGGCTGTGTTATACCATTCTTGGATTATTTTTGACATCATACTTGGTTGCCTCTACTCACTCTCAACTCTATTGCCATTGATATTAATAACATTATTTCCATTGATTCATGAATGTTTCAAGAGATACAAGTATCGTAATATTGTATACAGATACAATTATGATAATATCCAGCCTCTGCTGAGAAGACAGTAGATTATATTATACTATATTTGTTATTTTGTCATTTGTGATTGATTTCATTTAAAAATGTATTGTGTTCCCTATTCCTCTATTAATTCAGTTATCCAATTAAATATATTAGTTGAGACAATCAAAACTACAGCTATTTAGAATATCATATACAGTCGACACCGCTTAGTGGAGTCATCTCGGGATCAGGTTACTTTCACCTGATTAAGCTTGAAAAAGGCAGTGATTCCAATACTGGGCCACTATAGTGACTATACTATAGTATAATCGGCACAGTAAAAATCTATTAACCGGTGTTTCTATTAAGCAGATGCGACTGTATTTCTAAATGCGTACAGTTTATCGTACATAATGATAATACTATCCTGTAGTAAATCGAAATGTTCGCACTCGTTTTTGAGGAGCGAAACAGGGAGCGAGCTCCATAATTGAGGAGTGCTTAACTAAGTATTGTGCAACGATTTACTACAAAGTTGTGAAGTAATATGCAATAAAAAATTTAACGAGATGAATTACAGTAGGATGATGTCAAATTATAATTTATTATGCTTTGACTTTAATCAGATTAAGTAATGTGGTTACTTTGGATACTTTTCAAGGGATTTCTTTCTAAAATACTTTTAGGATAGTGATTTTTATTATATAGTCATTACACTTTTTACATGAATCATTTTGCAATACATTTTACACTATATTGTTATTACCACATAGAAGTATCCCTCTGACTCTCTACCTTCAATATAGAAATATGTGAGATACCACATGTGTGCAAACTGGATGAGATACAGAGGAATCTATTATAGACATATTATATACCATGGTATTTAATAACCTGTAAGTCTTGAAAACCTATCTAAAGTATATTTAGTTATTACTTACTTTATTTCTTTATTATTTATGACGGTTAGAGATTTTATTAACCTGTTAGCCAGTTTGTTGAATATAAGCAGAGTTATTGGGAAATTAATGTATAAAATATTAAAAACAAATGAATTTTATCAGAATATGTTAGTCCTAATCCATTTCTCTTCAACTCTTAATAAATTTTCTTAGAGAACATTGATTTAAATTTACCTAAAGCACGAAATGTATCCGTACTTATGCGGTTATACTTTATACAGCTAAGTCTTATTCTGCAGTATTATGAAAATTTTATAAAGGATTTCTTGTATTGAGTAGGATGCAGAGACGGAACCGGTCGACAGGTCGACCGGTCGGGTTGGGTCGGGTCGGGTCGGGTACAGGGACGTTGCCAGGATTTTTCACCTAGGGGGGGCACATAATTTGTCAGGGGGGGCAAACATTATATTGGTGTTAGATCTAGCAGTTGACGTTACCAAAAACTAGGCGATAAAGATGAAGCTTTCTAGTTTAATGTCCTGCAAAGTATGAAAATGCTTTTGGTTAGTGTAATTCGTTTCAAAATAAGTGTAGATTTACATTTAGACGAGCGAGCGAAGCGAGCGAGAAAAAAATTTGAGGTGTCTAGGAATCTTGACCAATGTACAGGGGAATGACTCATCTTATGACTCAAATGGATTGGAAAGTGTGAATGAATCAGAGGAATAAAATAGTTCAATATATTTTACCAGGGGGGGCATTGCCCCGGGGCGAGGATTTCTACCAGGGGGGGCATTGCCCCCCTATGCCCCCCCCCGTGGCGACGTCCCTGATCGGGTACCGGTCGGAATCTTGACCGGCCGGTCGAACTTTGACCGGCCGGTCGAGATCTCTATATGATCTATTCGATATCATGTTATCATAATTTGTTTTTTATTATTTATAAATTATTGTAAGCTATGATTGACCGGTCGACCGGCCGGTCGGGCCGGGTCAAATTTCCAACTGCACCGGTCGGGTCGGGTCATGAAAATCCCGAACGGTTCCATCTCTGGTAGGATGGGCGGTTAACCGTAGCGAGAAATCGAATTGTAACCGTAGCCTCAGATTGGTTCACCAACCCCACCCTTGCTCTACTTTACAACAGGGGTGGATCTAGCCACTAAAATTTGGGGGGGGGGGTGCAAATTTTGGATGGTGTAGTTTGGGGGGGTGCAAATTTTGAATGAGTTTTTTTCATTAAATATTATCGGCCAAGTGTTCAACAAAATAGGACTACAATTCAAAATAGAATTAAATTTTCTAATAGTATAAAAAATTTGGGGGTGCGCACCCCCCCGCACCCCCCCCCTAGATCCACCCCTGCTTTACAATCAAATTGGATATGCTTAAATCAAGCGGGGACCGCATTTCCGAGTACAAGCTGTAAGAACGCGCTTAGCCAGGAAATGCAGCATGTAGTATATAAATTGTACGTAGTCACTACGTCTCTTGATGGAGTCTCCGCAATCCAAATTAAGGCATGTACCTGGTTCCTCTTAACATCAGTGTGGACACTCTATTTCTAGTCTGACAATGAAATTGCACCGTCCATGGCCTACTTAATATACGGCTATATATGTCGCCGAGAAGGCCATAAAACAAAGAGGCCAGTTTCTAATTTTCATTCTAGGATAAACTATACCTCCTATTGTTATTATTTGGGTTGTATATGGGGTAATCAACCATTACAAGTCCAATGGAACCATTTTTGAGAATCTCAGATGTGTAGTTAAGCTGTTTAGGCGCCATTTAATGATAAAGGTAACAATTTATGGTAAAATGAAAAAATTAAATATACTTAAAAGATTAATTTCCCCCTAGTTCGTTGCTACCCAAACATTAAAATAACGACTTACTTTATACAAGCTGCTCGTCGGCGCTACGCGCGTTCTTACAACTTGCACTTGGGCCTGTGGTACTCGCTTGCATTTCAAACAAATACATTTTTAAATGTTCTGCCGGTTGTATTTAAATACTGTGAAATGTAGCGAAAATTTACTAAAAAACGTTCCCTTTGCTTAAGTACTTTTTTGCCATTTTGTGATAAAAGCCCGGTCTGCCACATTCGTAATCCCTCATCCCCTTAGAAGCGTTACGGAACGTTCGAAGGTTTCATTACACTGGTTGATTATATTGTGGGAAATCATATAGTATTTATTTTACAGCCCGAAAGTCTATGTACTTATGACCGTTGTATAGAGTGAAGTTTAGCAGATTCTACTGTACAGCATATTTGTAGCAGAGCAGAGAATTCCAACCTCTTTCAGGTGTGGTATCAGTATATTTATATCGGAGGATCGGGGACCCAGCTTTGGGTTGTTATAAGGACATAGTAAATCTATATTATTAAATCTCGATTGTTGTTTGTTTGTGAAGTTTGTTTGTCCGGATTGTATTAAAGTGATGGGGGACTAGAAACCGCATTTATAATTGAGATAAAAACTAAGTTCCAAGTGTTATAATAGATAAACAAGTATGCTGAACACGAATTTCGCATTTACAAATTTCTAATATGAATATTTATTGTTGTTGTTTACACAAATAGGTAAACAAATTAATGAAAATTAAAATCAGCCTAGAAGTTTGCTTTCAACGGGGATTATAGGTAAGCAAGTATGCTGAACACGAATTTCGCATTTATAAATTTATAATATGAATATTTGTTGTTGTTGTTTACAGAAATAAGTAAACAAATTAATGAAAATTCAAAATCAACCTAGAAGTTTGCTTTCAACGGGTATTATAGGTAAACAAGTATGCTGAACACGAATTTCGCATTTCTAAAGTTCTGATTTGAATCTTGTTGTTGTTTACACAAATAAGTAAACAAATTAATTTATAATTCGACGAGCCCCGTAGGGGCGAAGTCGAATTGGAATTCTACAAATGGCGTAACCAGACAATAACATAGCTTGAATAGTTCTCCAAATACCGCAATTTTTAACACATCCATTGTTTACAAGGGTGTAATCGTAAACAAGTACAGGTGCTACTAGTCAGTCTAGCCCACACAGGTAGCCTAGTAGCCTATATAGACCCTAATGCATGTCTCTAGTCATCTTTTAGCGCCCCTAAATGAATCGCTTGGGTGTGGCGGGAGGGAGCGCTAGATGTTATTGTCTGGTTACGCCATTTGTAGAATTCCAATTCGACTTCGCCCCTACGGGGCTCGTCGAATTATAAATTCTACTTAATGGCTCCACCAGACAATAACATAGCTTGAATAGCTCGTTTAACGTTGTTACCCACAGATTATCAGTGTACTATGAGTATATTAGACATTCTATGATATAGAAGTCAATGTATGTAACTAACTAGTAAGTTTAGGTGACGTAAAGAAACCTAACGTCTAAATATTGCGCGTCTTTCACCATCAAGCATGGTGCTACGTAGACAGCGCTATGTATCTAAGCTAAGGACAGCTGAGGTGAAGGCTCTGGTTGAGTCCATTTCGTCGGTTCCTCTTCCTTCCGGAATTCTTTGGTAGAACCGTTTGAAGGTGTTGGCATTTGACCAGTCCGCTACCTTTAGGATTGTGTCTGTTGGCAGACCTGCTATGGCAGCTTTTGATGTTGAGGCTGATCTCGTGGAATGTGCCTTAAACACAGTAGTGTCGATGCCTGCTAGGTTGAGGGTGTTTTTTATCCATCGACCAACAGTAGAAGTTGTGACGGGTTTGTGGGGTTTACCACAGCTATTAGGAGGGCACTAGACGTATTAAGAGCCCTCACGGTCTTTGTCTGTGCTATGTACGCATTTAGAGTGTTCACAGGGCAAAGGCTTGGGTTCTCCTGGAACCTGTGAATGCATATAGGTTTCATGATCCTTTTGTTCCATGTTTTGGATTTAGGAATGTGGAAAACTATTTTGTTTGGTTGTGTCCATGAAGTTGGTGTCTAGGGCGGCCAGTTCGGAGCACCGTGAGGCAGTAGTTAGTGCGAGGAGGGTTACCGTTTTAAGTGATAGTTGTTTGAGGGACTCACATGGCATATGCTCAAGGTACTGGAGTAGGGAGTTGACATCCCATGTGCTAGAGTAGCGTGGCCTTTTCGGCTCTATGTTGTTCATGCCCTTGATCAAACGTGAGATTAGAGCATTTTTGCCAATTTGGGAGCCCTCAGTTACTTCTAAGAGTGTTGATATGGCGGACCGGAATGTGGAGGTCCAGCTAGTAGATTTCTGAGAGTCAAAAGACTCCGTGAGAAAACATAAGAGCTCATTAAGTTTTGGTTGAAGATAGTTTGCTTTATTCTTTCCGCACCATCGTTCCCATTGGTTCCATGCGGATCCGTAAAATTTAAGCGTGGCCTGGCTCCAGCTTCTGCGAATAATGTGACTGGAGCGTTCTGGTACACCCTTTTCGATTAGGAGATCCCTGATACGACGCATGCCAGCAGGTTCATTCGCTTGGCGATGATCAGAGGGTGGGGGATCCCCACCAGGGTGTCTGTTATCAGGCTCGGGACTTGGGCTAGCCTCATGGGATTCTGGCGAGTAGCGTCTATGAGGGCTGGCCACCATGGCTTGGATGGCCAGTGAGGGACAATTAGGACTGCTTGTCGCACTAGATCCGTCTTCTGCTTGGTAAGGACCCGGCCGATTAGTATGAATGGCGGGAATATGTAGGGGCAATCTAAGTTCCCCCAGTGGTGTACGAAGGACTTTATACCTATTGCTTCGGGGTCCGGTTTCCAACTCATGAACCTTTCTAATTTGGAGTTCAGGCGAGTTGCGAAAAGATCTATGCTGGGAGATAGTTTGGTGTGATTCAGGATCTGGGCGAAGACAGAGGGGCATAGGCTCCAGTCGCTCCAATCCTGGTTCGCTTGTCTGGACAATTTGTCTGCTAGGACGTTTTCTTTGCCCGCTAGGTGCTCTGCTGTGAGCAGAACTTTCTGCCCCAAGCAGTGTTTGTGGAGTTGTATGGACAGTGAGGCTAGGTCCTCTGAGTGGGTACCGCTCAGCTTGTTCACAAAACGTATTGCAGCCCTGTTGTCCGTTTGTATCAATAGGTGAGAATTCGGTTTGGCAAACATTTTCACTCTGAACATAATTGCTTTGAGTTCTAATGAATTTATGTGGGGATTTTTCTCCTGTTGAGACCATAGGCCCGCAGCCTGAAGGTTCCCGAACACAACTCCCCAGCCTGAGAGGGAGGCATCTGTCTGCATGAAGTTGGTGATCTCCATTTTGTGGATAGGCGTGGAGTTCCAGTTCTCGCGCTGGATACCCACCAATTGAGATCTGACAGGGAGTTTTGGCTCAATGCTACAGTCTGATTGTAGTCGTTCGACGCTCGTAGACATCGTATCATCGGAATTGTAGGGAGCGGTAATATATCGGTGTTGGGTAGATGGTTGTCTTGCAGAATGTTAGACTGCCTATAAGTGCAGCTAGTTGGCGTGCTGTGCAGCTAGTTGGCGTGCTGTGCAGTTCCCCTTGTGGGTTTTGTAGCGACATCGTGAGTTGTTGTTTGTCAGTGAGACCTGCGGTAAGCTCATGGTCATTGTCTTCGAGTTGATCGTAATTCCTAGGAATTCGATAGTTTGACTCGGCGTTAGTATTGACTTCTCCTGATTTATGCGAAAACCCAGTTGGATTAGCAGGGAAGTGTATCCCGAGACAAGGTTTGCGGGTTGGGAGCTGCTATTAGGATATCGTATATGTAAACTATGAGACGAATTCCCCATGAGCGTAAAACTTCGATTGGTCGTTTGAGGGTCATCGTGAAGACGAAGGGGGCTATGCTTAAGCCAAATGGCATGGTTTTGTATTAATAAATAGTGGCTTTCCATTCGAATTGTAGGTACTGCCTGAAGTTGGGATGAATAGCAATCGTGAGGTAGGCGCCTTCAGGTCTACTTTGATCATGTACGCGCCAGGAGTCACTACATGCTGGACGCATTGTAGGCCCTCCATCTTGAAGTGGCATGGCGGTAGATACAAGTTCAGCTTTTTAGGTTGAGTATGAGACGCCACTGTCCGGATGTTTTTTTGCGGACAAAGATTGGGCTGGTGAAGTGGGGTGATTGAGTTACCTCGATAGCTCCAATGCGGAGGAGGCGTGTTATTTCCTCCTCGATTGGTTGATGTGTCTCTAGTGAAACTGGGAGGGGATTGATATGAGATTTTGTTCTAACTTGTGAAAGGGACAATTGTAGCCCCTTCACACACTGAATTACAAAGGGGTCTGGGTGAAGGAGTTCCCAGTTGTCTGTATAGAGGGGGGGGGTTGGGGGCTCGGTTTGAAGGGTTTCGGAGGGTATTGTCGGGGTTTCCCTTGGTCGGCCCTACTGAAGCCCGATCCCCCAGTGGGGCCCCTCCGAAAAAACTGGTTAGGTTTGGATCCAGTGGACTTAGAGTTGTACTGGCTGTTCTTAAATTTAGGCTTCTTAGCTGGGCATCTACCAGCCTGTCTATTTGAGCCTATTCCTTTTGAATCTCTGTTAGGAGTTTTAGGTTTGCAAGGCCAAATACCATATTGGACTCGTTGTCGTGAGGTAGAGTGCCTACCTCGGTCACTAGCGAAGGGTTAAGTTCCCTAATTGCATTTTCCTTCGGGCGGTCAGTATTCTGGTCGCGCTTGATCCCATGAGAATGAGGGTTGCCGAAACGTACTCTATTACCTTGTTAGGTTCGACAACTTGGCCGTTAGTCAGCTTCGCTAGCAATTCAGCGACTGGGCCAACTGCATATGTGATGAGCCAGAGACGCCTACGCTCTCCGACTCACCGAGAACAACTCGTGACGGGTGTGGTTTCGTCCCATTTCAGGGACTCATCAGGAGGGTAATTACCCCTCGACCACCTAGGCAACGCCCGTGCGTCCCTAGTTACCTTCGTACTGCCGGTAGACGCTCTACTAGCTCTACCCGTCTGCCGCTACACTAGGTTCCCTCTAGTGTACTCCTGCCAGCCATCATCACACATGTAGCAGGTCTTTATGTATCTCTTTGAGGGTTTGGTCGCGAGCCTTCATAAAGCTTAGGTCGTTCCGTTGAAACGGATTGTCTAGTTTATCAACCCTCATTACAGGAACGTCAGACCTTTTGAACTGCTTAGCCATCTCAGAAGTGAGATTGGAGTTCAAGGGTTGTAATAAGTACTTTGTGAGGTACTCGCATACAGTGTCGGGGGCTCCTGAGAAGAACTTGTCCCCTAAGAGACCACTGGGGTCAAACAGATGGCTGCTAGGAAACGTACCACTACTATCTCCTGGCGTGAGGGAAAGATCCCCAGCTGCTTGGGTCATCTGTTGACTGGCAGAGGTTGTGGTGATCTAAGCTGATTTTGTATGTCAGCGACTGACTGCTGCAGCTCTTGGAATGCCTGTACTATCTGCAGGGTGGATTGCAGATTATCTGAGGCTCCTGCCCTTGCACCAAAGTCGGGTCTGGCCCGAGGGGACAGGGAATTACAGAGTCAGCCTGAGCTGCTGTCCCCAAGGAGGTCCTGTCAGGCATAGAGCCCGTTGGACAGGGGACTAGGTTAGCCAAGGCTACCGCTTCCCGTAGACCACGTTAGGGATCGTTACAGGAACGTGGATCGTAGTCGTTTGACATGTAGGATGTAAATAAAAATAAATTGCGCTAGAAGATGAGTAGAGACATGCATTAGGGTCTATATAGGCTACTAGGCTACCTGTGTGGGCTAGACTGGCTAATAGTACCTGTACTTGTTTTACGACTACACCCTTGTAATTAATGGATGTGTTAAAAATTGCGGTATTTGGCATACTATATTAAAAAAGCCTAGGCGCTAGCGCCTAAGGTACAAGGCGCTGGCGCCTTAGGTATACGGCGCTAGCGCCTATACCATCAGGGAAGTTATTCGCTAAACTACTTGAGCTCGGTGAAATCAATTATCCAATCTTTTTAAGAAAACAACGACGGCGAACTAGATTTTATTTGTATTTGTTATTTCCATTTTTAATATTATAATAACATTATCCTAAGCCAAACAATAAATATAGATATATCCTTAATTTATTTATAAAATTATATGACAATGAATCATTAAATAATTTAAAAAATGCTCTGAAATATAGGGATGAAACGAATATTCGAATTGTAAAGAAAGATATTCGAATAGCCGCTTCGTTTTGATGACTAAGCATTAAATCAATTTCAAGACTCAAATTATAGTATAAATAGTTTCTTGTTAATTATTTTTGAATTTACTTATCCACCGATCATCGGCGCTTGTATTAAATAACACTGGCTACTTTCTACTGATGGTGATTTTTATAAACATAAAAAACAATCGGTAGAAAATAGCGAGGTTTTTTAATACAAACGCCGATGATCGGTGGATAAGTAAACTCATTATTTATATGGTTATATATTCGACACAAGTTAGTTATTACTCAGCTAGTTTGGGTAGGAATGTACATATACGATCTCTTCAATAAAAACAAAATAATATCCGTTTCAATCCAATATTCTTACAATCAATTCGAAACGAAAATATGAATATTTGGTATTTTCGTTTCAGCCCTACTAATATCAAACTTTTAAAAATTGATACATTAGATGTACTTTTAGTTAATATTTTGCACGATCATGTTCATAAGATAATAATACAATATTCTCGGACGGACGGAGTGTAAAGTAGGGACGGACGAAGATTATAAACCAATTATATATTTTATATGGCCTTATACTTACTTTTCATTTAGTATTCTTTACTTAGTTTGCACTAAGTTTCAGCTAATTGTCATTTAATTTAAAACTCAATATGCAGAATCACATCGGCTGTATTTATGATTTTAATATTGTTGAAAGACAATCTTTATTTGCAAAACTTTCATTCGATCAATTTACAACTTTCGGAATGGGAAGGAACGTCGCCACTGGGGCATAGAGGGCAATGCCCCCCCCCCCCCCGGTAAAACAATTTGTAACTATTTCATTGCTCTGATCCATTAATGCTATAAATTCAATTCAATGAATTCACACTTGCCAATCATTTGAGTCATATCCCTGTACGAGGCTCCAATCTTTCACTGTACATTGGTCAAGATCCATGGACATTGGACACCCCAAATCTTTTTCTAGCTCGCTGCTCTCGCTCGTCTAAGAAGTAAATTTACACTTATACAGACACAAATTACACTTACCAAAGCAATGTATTATGTGTGTCAAGATATACGATCATGTTATTTATTAATATTGAATTTGACATAATCCAAAATAATCATTTAGGATCGGAGATAATATTTAATTATATAGACCAGGGGCGTAGGAGTAGGCCCGGCGCAAGCCGGACCAATAATTTCATGATGAATTTTACAAAGGCTATAATGTTTAGTCAGATAGTATTTAAATTCATTTTGATAATATAATCATGGTTAATCTCCATATTTTTGTAATATAATATTAGTGTTGATTGCTACGTATAATCTAAGATTTGCATTTTACTAATTAACAGTGGAATAATAATCTTCATTTCACCAGATAATAGTAGTAATGGCGCATAAATATTTATACTTTGTGCATATCATGCATCCGAAATTCATTTTTATATGTTTCTTGTTCTCCAAGCATGAAGTGGAGAAACTCGCCGGACCAATCGGTAATAGGTTCCTACGCCCCTGTAGACTGTACAGGGAATTCCTGTAAGCTTGAATAGGGATTGTTAATTTACACAAAACAAACTGCTATATTTTGAAGGTGTAGGCATTTTTTAGGTATTATTCGACAGACAATCAAAAAAATTTCCAAACTAGCAAGCAGATACAAATTTAATACATCCCCGAGCGCCTGGACAGAACAAACAAAATGGTTGAAATCCCTATAGTGTACAGAAATCCCTATACGGTTGACAGGAATAGACTGTTAGTAATCTAGTTTCACCTTTAGGATATTCCTATTTATTTGGCAATTTTGGTTTTAACTTCCAATCAACTGTTTTACAAACCCAATACACCTTTTACTTTAGAACTTTTACCTGTCAAAATTGACTTTTACTTGTCATTATAGCTAGTAGATATTCTGTAGTATATGCTAGGATTGCTAAATTCTTGTTACTGTGTTTGATTTTGTAGGTTACTTTTCATAGTTTGGAAAACATTAAACTAGAAAGTTTCACCTCAATTGCCTAGTTTTGGTAACATCAACTGTTAGATCTAACACCAATAGAATGTTTCCTCCCCCTGGAAATTTATATGCCCCCCCCATAGATTATAAATCCTGGCGACATCCCTGTGAATGACACTTTCACTTTTAATAATTGAAGCTGAAACAACTCAGAGAGTCTAACCGACTAACCCAGGAATGAATCTTTCCATATAGACTGATCGTTATGTTCTCATGCAACTAGTACACGAAATAGTTAAGTTTTCTGAATCGACCCACTTACAAATCACTTTCTATTCCAACTAGTACTACCCAAATGTAATCATTTCTATATAAGACTGAATTTACTTCGGTACTTGGCTGCATCGATCGTACCTATGTACAAATCGTTGCACCTACAGGTAATGAAGAAATATTAGGACACATGAGAAATGATTCAATGAACACTAGATAAATATCCAGGAAATATCTGATGATAATTCGAAGTTCATTGATCTTGTTGAGAAATGGCCAGGAAATATGATTCATTTATTTGGAGACAATTGGGAGTAAACCATAAAATTTCCAACAATGATTTACCAATTGTAAATGGATTGTTTCTCGGTGACTATTTGTCCGTTACGTCCCAACTTATTGACTCTAATATGTCCAAATATAGCTGCTAGAGTAGAGGATATACAATCGTGCTTTCCTCAAGACTCGCAAAACAATTGAGTATTCCCGTTTTGAATTTGGAAGAGTCGATGGAAATCAATGCATAGAACGGGAGGAACATTACAATAGGTTTCAATGACAAATAATGCAAGCTAGTTATAGCTACATTGAATTACATATTGTTACTCAATTTGTTAGCATTGCCCATAATATATAATGGAAAATCGAATTGTCCCAGAAATCGAAGATATCCAAGAAGATATCCAAAACATATTGATCCTATGACCAGTGGACAACTAGTGCGTCAATTAGTTATTTAGTAATATTTTAATTGGCATGTCACGCCAAAATTGGTCCGGGTCAAAACTGGTCCGGCCGGACCACTTTTGACTGCCAAAAATGGTCCGGGACCAATTTTGGCTGGCCATAAATGGTCCGGTCGGACTAGTTTTGGTCGCCAAAAATGGTCCGGCCGGACCAGTTTTGGTCGCCAAAGGCGGTCCTCATTGGCCAAAGGTGGTCCCCGCCTGACCAGTTTTGGCAGCCATTCCAAGAGAATAATTATAGAGCTTTTTATCATTCATCAACACAAGAATACATAGAGATGCAAATGTTTTGACAATAGTCAATAATACACAATTACAAAGTTGATTCTTTACACCGTAACTCCATATATCACAATTACAAAACCAATTCTTTTCACTATTATTCATGCCTTAATACTTTACAAGGGACTCCTTTTTCCCCTTGAACCGTAGTAGACAATTAGAAAAAAATACATTTTCAATTTAATAATTGATTGTCCTATACAATTTCGCACTAGTGGGAGGTCTGTTATAGCAACTTTAGTGAGATCTAACAATGCGATCTAACAAAAAGTTAGGCCGGACCTATTTTAGCAAGCTAGGACCATTTATGGCAAGCCAAAATTGGTCCCGGACCAGTTTTGGCCCGGACCAATTTTTTCGTGACAGGCACATGTACAGGACGGTGATTTATTATGACTAGGGCCTAGTTAGGCTAGTTAGTGACTAGTTAGGCGCTAGCGCTTAGTAGGTTAGGCGCTAGCGCCTAGTCATTTTTAATAGCTCGTATTTGGAGAACTATTCAAGCTATGTTATTGTCTGGTGGAGCCATTTGTGAATGCATTTAGTGCTCTGGGGGAATTATACATTTCGTTACTGCGGGTATTTCGTTATAACGGGAATTCACTGTATATGATTCTTTCAATTCACTATCTTCACTTAAGAGAATTGCATACTTGTATATGCTGGACTGTTGCTTTAGTCCATTATTAACTAGCATATTAAATATGCTACAAATTCTTAGAAGTTAACGCAACAATAATACTAACGGAAATTACAGGACTAATCAGTCATTGATTTCCAAATACAAGTACAGTGCAACCTCTATAAGTGGGGTCTCTATAAATGGGGAACCTCCATAAGTTGGGAATTTTTTTACCATATTCGTTTATATCCATACAAATGAACCTCTATAAGCGGGGAAGTGGGGAATGGGGGACCATAAATTTCAAGGAGTTTTTATCTCCATACAAAACAACCTCCATAAATGGGGGGAATGGACAAATCCTAACATGATTCTTATAAAATAATACAATATTTCCAATAAATCGACTCAAAAGTTCTACAGAAAAAATATTTTCGATTGATCTACTCTGATGTTTTTAGAAGAAATCACCTAGTGTAGATCAGCAGTTAACTAAATTGTCATAATATACAAATAAGAACTAGAACGTGCATTAATGTGTGTGTTATATGAATATTTTGTATAATATAGCATATATAATGTTTTTCCAATTGAATTTTATAACCGGGGAATGGGGGGCAATTGAAATTTTCCCCGTCCCAGCTCCCCCACTTATAGAGGTTCCACTGTATTCGTAATAATTTAGAAAAAAGAAACAATAAATGCAAGAATTATATTTTTGTTTCTGAAGTCAATTACTGTATGCACTATCAAGTAGTTTAGCCGGTGATATATTGATGGGAGCTATCTTGGGCTAGCTTTATGTTAATAATAGTACAATTTATATGTAAATATTTATATTCTATTTAACTTACCGTATTTATTCGAATAGTAGCCTCTATTCGAATAATCGCCTACCTCCAATAATCGCCCCCCTAAAGTAGCAAATAAAAATTTATTACTGCTACCCGGAGTAAACATTTACATCTAACGAGCCCTTCGGTCTCGGTCGCTTTGCGACAGATCGGTGCTACGCACCTCAAGTTAACGGCCGCTGTACGGCCTTACTCCTCACTCTTTCTGCCATGCATAATGGTAAGATTAAGATTTCCATATTTTTAACTTGTTTTTCATATTCTAAATTTATAAACGCGAAATTCGTGTTCAGCATAGTTGTTTACCTATGATACAAGTTGAAAGCTAACTTCTAGGTTGATTTGGAATTTCATCAATTTGTTAGCTATTTTTGGTAAACAATAACAACAAATATTCATATTATAAATTTATAAACGCGAAATTCGTGTTCAGCATACTTATTTACCTATAATACCCGTTGAAAGCTAACTTGTAGGAAGATTTTGAATTTCAATAATTTGTTTACCTATTTTGTGTAAACAACAATAAATATCCATGTTGGAAATTTATAATGCGAAATTCGTGTTCAGCATACTTGTTTACCTATGATACCCGTTGAAAGCTAACTTCTAGGTTGATTTTGAAATTTCATTAATTTGTTTACCTATTTGTGTAAACAACAACAATAAATATTCATATTATAAATTTGTAAAGGCGAAATTCGAAATCAGCATACTTGTTTACCTATTATAACATTTGTTTACCAATTATAATATTTGAAAGTTAGTTTATATCTCATATATAGATGCAGTTTCTATTCCCCCATCACTTTAATACAATCCGGACAAACACACAAACAAACACACACACACACACACACACACAACAATCGAGATTTAATAATCTACGAGCCCTTCGGTCTCGGTCGCTTTGCGACAGATCGGTGCTACGCACCTCAAGTTAACGGCCGCTGTGCGGCCTTACTCCTCACATTTTCTACCATGGAAATGGTAGATAGGGACGTTATGATTTTGATTTTCATTAATTTGTTTACCTATTTGTGTAAACAAACAACAACAACAAATATTCATATTAGAAAATTCTAACCGCGAAAATCGTGTTCAGCATACTTGTTTACCTATTATAACATTTGAAAGTTAGTTTATATCCCAATATTAATTGCGGTTTCTATTCCCCCATCACTTTAATATAATCCGGACAAACACACACACACACACACACACACACAAACACACAAACAAACAATAATCGAGATTTAATAATATAGATTTACATAAGTACGAGCCCTTCGTCTCGGTCGCTTTGCGACAGATCGGTGCTACGCACCTCAAGTTAACGGCCGCTGTGCGGCCTTACTCCTCACATTTTCTACCATGGAAATGGTATATAGGGACGTTATGATTTTGATTTTCATTAATTTGTTTACCTATTTGTGTAAACAAACAACAACAACAAATACTCATATTAGAATTTTATAAATGCGAAATTCGTGTTCAGCACACTTGTTTACTTATAATACCTATTGAAAGTTAACTTCTAGGTTGATTTTGCATTTTCATTAATTTGTTTACCTATTTTGTGTGAACAACAACAACAAATATTAATATGAGAAATTTATAAACGCGAAATTCGTGTTCAGCATACTTGTTTACCTATTATAACATTTGAAAGTTAGTTTATATCCCAATATTAATTGCGGTTTCTATTCCCCCATCACTTTAATATAATCCGGACAAACACACAGACACACACACCCAGATTATGTCCTTATATCAGTGATAAAGGGACGTTTTTGTCCTTATATCCAAAAAGTGTCCCTATATCCTAAAAGTGTCCTTATATCCAAAGGTTTTTGTCCCTATATGGGGGGATATAGGGACAGTTTTGTCTTTATATCGACATCGACATGAACACACACACACACACACACACACACACACACAAACACACACACACACACAACAATCGAGATTTAATAATATAGATTTTATTAAATCTCGATTGTTGTTTGTTTGTGTGTTTGTCCGGATTGTATTAAAGTGACGGGTGGATAGAAACCGCATTAATATATGAGATATACTAACTTTCAAATGTTATAATTGGTAACAAATGTTATAATAAGTAAACAAGTATGCTGAACACGAATTTCGCGTTTCTAAATTTGTAATATGAATATTTGTTGTTGTTGTTTACACAAAAAAGGTAAACAAATTAATGAAAATTCAAAATCAAACCAGAAGTTAGCTTTCAACGGGTATTATAGGTAAACAAGTATGCTGATTTCGAATTTCGCGTTTAAAAATTTCTAATATGAATATTTGTTGTTGTTGTTGACACAAAATAGGTAAACAAATTAAAGAAAATTCAAAATCAACCTAGAAGTTAGCTTTCAACGGGTATTATAGGTTAACAAGTATGCTGAACACGAATTTCGCATTTACAAATTTATAATATGAATATTTGTTGTTGTTGTTGTCTACACAAAATAGGTAAACAAATTAATGAAAATTCAAAATCGACCTAGAAGTTAGCTTCTGACGGGTATTATTGGTAAACAAGTTAAAACTATGGAAAATGGTAGAAAGGGTTGTATATAACGTCCCTTTCTACCATTTCCATGGTAGAAAGTGTGAGGAGTAAGGCCGCACAGCGGCCGTTAACTTGAGGTGAGTAGCACCGATCTGTCGCAAAGCGACCGAGACCGAAGGGCTCGTATAGATATAACTCACAATACGATTATCAACCGATTATCATAATTAAATTGTAATAAAATGCGATATTCTAGAAAATTGCTCAAAATTATTGGTCGAAAAATGGAGTAAAAAACAATAATCGCCTAGGCTACTATTCGAGTAAATACGGTACTAGACTTATCGTTCATTAACAGTTTGTCGCTGAATTAATGGGGCTTTGATTGGGCAAAAATATTGGTGGGCGAGTTAGTTAGGTTAAACTGATCCAGAAAATTCATGTTAGGTACAGGAAAATGGTTATTCTTACCAAATTCTTGATTTTATGTGGATACTCTACCCCCGCTGATCCAACAGGATCAACGCCTATGCTGAATTGTACGTATATGATATTAGTATTATAGCTTTAGTCGATGACCAAATTCAGAAAAATGACAATATAAAAACCTTTTCAATAGGGATGTCGAATGGAAAGATACGAATTATTGGAGCAGATGCGGGGGAATACGCTAGTTAGATAATATTTGCACAACAATATTTGTATCCAATTTATGGCTCCTTCTGCTAGGGCCTCGTTCTTGTTATGGAATCCTGTGTTTTATGTGCTTCGATGCAGTGGTCCCAAACATGCTTTCATTCAGACAAATTTCTGCCCGCCTGGATTAAGTCTAGGATGAGTCCAGACCGATATCCGGTAGAGACCGTTAAATCGCTAATTTTGAACAGTCCAGACCGCACCACCTGAAACCGCTCGGTCGGTCCGATCCAGAGCGCTGCATCTTTGAATCGCGTTCTAGTGCATACAAAATGTGTCCATAGTTATTAATCATGTTCAGGTTATACGAATTCCGTTGGCTTCAAATAAGTATAAATATACTTCAATGAAATGAAAACAACAGTACAATTCTGCACATCTACAATTTTAACAATGATCGACTGGCTTGCAATTGTTACTACAGTTCTTGCAACAAGCTTGATTTTAACATTTTGTTTAAATCTAGGCTGGCTGATTAAGTGCATAATTAAATTACGTATTGTTTTCAAGAATTATCAAATTTGCAAACGAACTCCCAATCTTCATCCCATCCATAGAGACGTCCAATATCTCTCTCAACAGAGGAAGCTATACAATCTAGAGACACACCTTGTGAAGTATGCTCTCATTGTGCTTTGCATTAGTGTCGAACTGATTAGTATTATTTTGGTTGCTATGTCACGTATGATGTACACTAAACTACAATTTAATCAGGAGCAAAATGCGACAATTTCAAATATTGAACAAGAATATCCTAACTGTAGTTTAAGTCATTCCCTTTCACTGGTTTACTTCTTCCCTTATTATATCATTGCAGTTAATATGAATTATCTTCTTCTCTTCCTCTTGTTTGTCTGTTTATCAATCCTGACTCGTTACCTAGCGGCTAGATACTTCAATCATCCTTTCAGAACAATCCTCATCAAGTATCTGGTCTGGTTAAGTGTGCAGTCTCTGGTTGTCTGTCTCTGCTCCTCTAAATACACACTGGCATTCTCATTCATACTATTCTCATTGCTATCGATAATCAATTGGTTAGTTCTGTTGAGGGACAATCGGCTTCTCTGTAGAAATCTTAAATCCCATCTGAGAGAGATTAAGCTGTTTGGGAATAACAAGAGACTATACAGGGAACAGTTGTTCGCATTTAGGTTCTATCGCATCTTTCAGAAGGTATTACTCTTGTCTTTCTTCTTTCTTTCACTTCTCGGCATTTTTCAACAAATATTCCAAGTCTGTTCTATTATCTTTGACTCGTACTGTATTCTCAATATTGTTTACGGTTTTAACATTTCTATTGACTCTCCATACTTCCATCCCTCTCATACTAAGGCTGTGTTACATAAATATGGGATTATTATTAACACCTTAGTTGGTTGCCTCTACTCACTCTCAACTCTATTTCCATTGATATTTATAACACTATTTCCATTGATTCATGAATGCTTCAAGAGATATAAGTATCGTAATATTGTATACAGATACAATTACGATAATATACAGCCTCTGCTGAGAAGACAGTAGATTATATTATACTATATTTGTTATTCTATTATTTGTGATTGGTTTCTTAAAAATGTATTGTGTTCCCTA
Source organism: Hexactinellida sp. DTS-2022 (assembly GCA_028753945.1). NCBI lineage: Eukaryota > Metazoa > Porifera > Hexactinellida > Hexactinellida sp. DTS-2022. The sequence continues at coordinate 12,399,980 of JAPNXP010000001.1, forward strand.
TTCCTCTATTTATTCAATTATCCCAATTAAATTTAGTATAGTTGAGACAGTCAAAACTACAGCCATTTAGAATATCATATACAGTCGACACCGCTTAATAGATCACCTCGGGACCAGATTACTTTGGTCCGGTTAAGCGGAGAAATTTATTAACCGGTGGCTCTATTAAGCGAGTCGACTGTATATCTAAATCTGTTACAACTACTGTAAATCGGTACAAAATGCTATCCCTATAGTAAATCGAAAGGTTTGCACTCCACTTTGATTATCGAAATAGGGAGCGCGCTGCAAATTTGCAAATTTGCTGCGAATTGGTCCGAAATTGAGGAGTGCTTAACTAAGTAATTATACAATGGTTTACTTCTAAGTTGTGAATTTGTATGCAATAAAAATTTGAAAATTTCTATGAAAAATGTAGACGAAATCCGCCCAGATTTTAAATTAAAATTTTGGAAAATTTGATTTGCTATTACGTCACATCGTGCTATATTTCGTAATATTTTGAATTTCAGGATTAAATTTGCTGTGAATACAGACAACATATAGAACTTACGAAATACGGAATAAAACAATATTAATTAACACAATCTGGATTGTCATATCAGAGGTCTGGGACTCTGGATCGAGCCTTAATACTCTGTTTGTATGGTTTGTATGCAATATCTCATCTTTCATTTACATTTGATATATTATGCTTTATTCTTAAGTATTCAGTTAAGTTGTCTCATTCTTGTTAAACTCTCTTTTCAGAAAGAGTAGGTATAATACCTGTCTCTGAATAGTAAGCAAAGCAATAATTTATTCCATTGATTAGCTAAGTTATGATTTTGTTAATTAAACTTAGTTTTGCTAACAGAACAAAAGCATAACAGATTAGCATTTACAATCCAAATGTAATTAAATACTGTTAGCATATAACAGATTGACAATCCAAAGAATATTGCAAAACTCGTATCTGACTTCTAGGGGATTCGAACCTGGACCCCACTGGTTGTCTTATGGCGCCCCCAGACCCCAAAGCGGTGATGTTTTACTTTATGGAATGACTACCCCTTGTAAGAAATCCTGGATCAGTCCCTGGTTGATATTGGATTTAATAAAAACAAGTATTAAGTTACCACCAAATTGCTTAATTATGTTAATTGCTTAATTATGTTAAGCCCACTGTGCTGACTAACAAAGCAAGTATATTTAAATGCACTGTACATTATTTATTACTTGCCAGTAGTTCGGGATATATGCTTTCAGTATTGTAATCAACTCTACACAGTTTGTGATATCATAAACGAGATGAATTACTTGGATGCATATCAAATCATAATTTATTATGCTTTCAGTTAAATTTAATTAAGTAATGTGGTTGGTTGGGTATTTTTCATTGGGATTTCTTTCAAAAATACTTAAGGATAGCGATTACATTATGTAAGCATTAGACTGATTACATGATTCATTTTGTAATACATATTACACTATATTGTTAATACCACATAGAAGTGTCCCTCTGACTCTCTACCTTCAATACAGAAATAATGTGAGATACCACATATACAATCTCGATCACATACATAGGAGTATATTCTAGACAGATGCCATTGTATTAAATAACCGTATAACTTATGTCTTGAATGCCTATCTAAAGTATATTTAGTTATTTACTTACTTAATTTCTTAATTTCTAATACTTAACACACTTTCTGGCTCCCTGTGGATCGGGGCATCGACCTATGCCCAGTTGCTTGTTGGGCTCCATAAATCGGCTCTGAAGGTTAGGATACTCTGCTTTACAATTTGCTTTACACACACCTTGATGGGGCCAAGCAGGTGTTGTAAGCTCGGGAAATTTCCTAGGAAATTTCCCGAGATTTTACATGGAAAAATTATTATATACGTATACCTAGTTTTGAAATTTTGATAAACCATATCTATCAGAGATGCAGCGGTCTGGAAATTTCATCGATCGGACCGGACCGGACCGTCATTATTTTTTTAGTACGGTCCGAACCGGTCCAGACCGTATGATCAAAATATTGGATCGGTCTGGACCGGTCCAGACCGATCATAGACTACTTTAATAAAGGACTGTAGGCTGCCAGCTCGGGTCCTGGAACTTGGGTCCATTGTGTCATAATTATTGATATCTCGTAATTCGCTAATGCTAGACATAGGAAATGTATTATTGTCATATAGGAAGTCATATTTTGGGAGTCCATTGGTCATATTGCCTTATCTCAAATATTTGTGGAATGTTAGTTCTTCGGTTTTCACACCTTTTCCATTTATGGTAATAATCTCAAATTCTCGACTTCAGTTAGAGTTAGACATAAGAAATGTATTATTGTCAAATATGAAGTCACATGTAAGGAAGATATTGGCAACATGACTATCACTAATTAGCAGTGCTCGACAAATTAGGTGGTTTGTTGGCGTTAGCCTCAAAAAATATTTCTTAAGCCACCAAATATTGCCTTTGGAGGCTTAACTAATCCACCATAATTGTGGATTATTTGACCTTGTGTAGATTATATTTTTTGTTTCATTATTTGTTGTTAATATTAGTGTTGTTTTACGGTATGAGAAGTTTGTTAATCCACCATTGGTTTGTTAAACCAGCCATTGTTTACCGATTTAAATCGGTAGGAGGTCCAACTGGCTGCTTTCCACCTTTTACACAGTCGCCCAAACACATTCAAAATGTGATTCACGCACAAAGATTTCTCTTCGATCATTTAGACTCCCTGGATTATTTGGCATTGCCTCAATCAACCTATTCCTTTCATTTTAATCAACTGTATGAAATCGGAGTATAAACTATTGCCCACCTATCCTATTAAACCCTGCACAATGTTTGGCATAATTCGTATCCTGATGTCAGTCTCTAAGACGCTTCAAGTTGCGTGAATGCAACTGATAAACAAAATAATATTATAAAGAGCTGAACTAGTAATAATCAAAGGTGGTTCAACAAATGTCAATAGATCAGTATTAGTAAAAATCAATAACTAACATAATTTCCTAAATTTACACATCAATGCTAAATAATCATTCTGGCTCTTTTATAATCTCTACTCATAACATATGTATCTATATACTATCAATAAATTTAACCATATAAATACTATAATTTATACACCCTTCGATTTATCCTCTTAAGTAGCGGATCTAGAAGTGGGCAGGCACCCACCCTAAGCCCCTCTGTATGTTTTCTCACAAGAATTTGTAGATACTACTGTATTTCTCGGTCAATTATCCGATTCGGGCAACCAATTATCCGATTCGGGCAACCAATTATCCGATTCGGGCAACCAATTATCCGATTCGAGCAACCAATTATCCGATTCAAGCAATCAACAATTATAGTGATATATTTGATATAATAGTGATAATGAATACAGTTAATTAATATAGGATAAATGATTTATTGGATATATATATTGGAATAATGTAGTTACTAGAGATTTTCAAGGCGTATTGCTCTCGGAACTGTTGCTGTCAATACATGGTAGAACGAATTCAGGCAAGTAGCTGGAGTAATTTGAGCCAAAGCATTTGGGCATAATTGCAATAGTTTATCTCTCCTTGCACTTACCATAGTTTGGCCCTCAATTGGTATAATTGGTCCTTGAGCGCTGATAGTTCGTTTTATATAGGATTTTAGACTTTGGAAGCACAACCCTCGTTCGAGAAGTAGTTTATTTCTCATCTCGCCAAGAGTTATATCGGGACGGGCTTCAATGGAAATTAAGAGAAGACTTATCGAATCCTCGTCCAACTTTTTTCCTCTTGGACCACCGCGAAGTTTGGTAGAATATTGTCTGGTGCTACAAATTCTGTAAGCGGTATCCTTCTTAACGCCAAACAATCTGGTCATCTGTTTATAGGTTACTCCCGACTCATGGGCATCGATAAGTCTTTGCCGTAATTCATTTGAAATTGCCTCCCACCTCGTGAAATAGCAACTGTAGATGATGTGGCAGAGTGTTGTCCTGCATCGTATGAACTCGAAGCCATAATTTATGATTAATATTTGAATATTAGGAATATATTTATTTCGTATTACTTTGTTTTATACTAATCAACCCAGTATCTTAAATAGATAAACCAATGAAAATCAAAAGTACCGTATTTCCCCGAATAAGCGCCCCGGCGCTTATTGTTTTCGTGGGCCAAAATTATCCTAAAATTTTTGTGAAAAATCCAGAATATAATATTTAGCTCGGTACTAATGGTTTCCACCAACAGTAACCCTACCGAAGTTGCCAAAATCAATGGAATTACATTTCAGTGATCAACTAATGTGTATAAATATTATCATGCCAATGTCATTTTTGTTGACCCGGCGCTTATTCAAGCCCCCGGCGCTTATTCGGGGAAATACGGTAATTCCGATCGGATAATTGGTTGACTCAATAGGATAATTGGTTGCCCGAATCGGATAATTGGTTGACCCAATCGGATAATTGGTTGACCCAATCGGATAATTGGTTGCCCGAATCGGATAATTGACCGAGAAATACAGTAGTAGGTTGGTTTTGTAAGATAATGTGATGTGTACAACAAACAGAATGATGATCGCAACTGGACATTCTAAGTTTATACTAGTATGAATCTCTAACTATGAATCTGTATGAATCTGAATCACTAATTATCTCTAACTCGTTATACTGGGCAAAAAATAACTTTGGGAATTTGAGAATTTGAGATTAATACCATAAATGGAAAAGGTGTGAAAACCGAAAAACTAACATTCCACAAATATTTGAGATAAGGCAATATGACCAATGGACTCCCAAAATATGACTTCCTATATAACAATAATACATTTCCTGTATCTAGCATTAGCGGATTACGAGATATCAATAAGACACGATGGACCCAAGTTCCAGGACCCGAGCTGGCAGCCTACAGTCCTTTATTAAAGTAGTCTATTACTGAAATGACCTTAAATTGACCTGAAATTAACCTGAGAATGTGAAAGACCTGACCTGACCAGCCCTGTATAATTTTTTTCCACCATGACCTGACCTGACCTGAACGTAAATATTGTATGTAAACCTGACCTGACCTGACTTTACAATGCGGGACCTTTTGACAAGCCTGATTGTCCATACTGTTACTGTTATTATAAATCTGGACTAACATTAACAATATATTCTATAATGTTTTCTTTATGGTTTGTATAATACCTACTAATAATGGGTTACAGTAGCGCAATTTCAGTTCGTGTTAGACATCTAATGGGACCAAATGACTCTTTTGGTTACAGGAAATCTGCTTTATTTTTATAGTATTTGGCGAATTGGTAATGATATTTACTGCTTTGGAACAATGCTGTTAGCTCAACCTTTACATTAGCTGTTCTCAATATATATATTATGGGCAATATGCGAAACTGGGCATTTTTCATAATGCCCAGGCACTATGCAAAATGCTGGTTTTTGTAGCAATTTGCATATTGCCTGGGCATTATGCATAATGCTGGTTTTTGTAGCAATTTGCATAATGCCATCATACCAACCAGACAGACCTTCATCTGGGTGAGCGGTCCGCACCCAGGGGTACGTGATTTTAAGGAAAATACTGGAAGGGTGTGTGAAATTGGAACTAATCTGCGCACCCAGAGTATTTTTAATACTAAATTTGGTCTTTTCTTGGTAAATATGCTATTTTTGGTCTATTTGTGTGCGCGATTGTAAAATAAACATTTACAAGGGTGCTCGGATCTCTTAGGTCTAGATTAGTGATCGGAAACCAGTGGGCCGCGACCCATTTGTGGGCCGCGAGGCTATTTTGTATGGGCCTCATGAAACTTCTGACATGTTTTGTAGATATACGATATTATGTTCAACTACCCATGATAATTTAAATCTGGGCCATATGACATTTTGTTCTTGTAAAGTGGGCCACCGACAAACCAAGTTGCCGACCACTGGTCTAGATGAAGGCCTGCAACCAGACAATTTGCATAATGTCCAAACAATATGCATAATGTCCAGACAATTTGCATAATGCTGTCACACCAAATTGGCAATATGCAATTGATACTTGTCACATTCTGTATTATTAATACGAGCCCTTCGGTATCGGTCGCTTTGCGACGGTTCGGCGCTTCACGCCTCAATTGACGACCGCTGCGCGGCCTTACTACTTCTTGAAAGTAATCATTTAGAATTATACATCTCTGTGGTGTATTAAATATATTCCTCATAAAGTCCCTAATAAGAATGCTATACAATGTAATTTGTAAATTCAAATCCTCCCATTAGTAGCTCAATAAATTTCAGTCGCACGATAAGGATAGCTCGAATCAAATAATACTTAAATAAAAATATGCAATAGAATAGACAAATAATTGATTGATTAGATGAATTTATTTTCGATCAATCAGATTGCAGCCTCAGAAAATATTTCTATTGTGCACAGGCTATTTATACTAATTGAATAAGTTAGCTAATCCATACTAACATACCCTCGAATTTAATTTGCTAACATATTTTGTCACCTTTAAATGTGAATATTTCTCTTCAAAAACCAATAGATCGTTGTCGCAGTACAAAATTACCCCTGTATACAAATTTTAAGCTTTCTAGGACTCGTAGTCTTTCCAATTAATTCTGGACGAACAAACACACAAACAAACAAACAGACAACAATTCCGCTTTTAATATTTTTTGGCTATATATTTTTTAAATGTAATTAATTCGTTCTGTGTTTAACTTATTTATATTTAGATTTTTTATTATTATTTTTTGGTTTGTGGCGGAGTAAAATACAACAATTTCAGATAGGTCCCCCCCTTAGTAGACATTCAATTTTTTCAATTAAGAACGAACAAACAACATTAAACAATTCTCAAAAAAACTATCACTATGTGAAAGTTACTTTGCATATTGCTGGACATTTTGCAAATTGTCTGGACATTATGCAAATAGCTGGACATTATGCATATTGTCTGGTTGATATGATGGCATTATGCAAATTGCTACAAAAACCAGCATTATGCATAATGCCCAGGCAATATGCAAATTGCTACAAAAACCAGCATTTTGGATATTGCCTGGGCATTATGCAAAATGCCCAGTTTCGCATATTGCCCATAACATATACATCCACTTTGCTGAAGAACTCTATTAGAGTATATTATTTCTCCTATTGCTAGCTCTGTGACATTACGTTCGATAGGGCATTATGAATGGTGTGGAGTCTCGCTCACTCTTGCTGTCCTGAAGTTAATCTTTTTGTTTGTGTTGGGATTTATAATGGGATACCTTCTCGTTAAACTATATTCCTTATAATTTGGCCTAGTGGGAATTCGCCGACGTTCCTGGGAAGCATAAAATTAGTTTTAATATTTTGAAAATACACACGAGTTAACAATCAAATAAGATGTCACGTTTTCTAATGATTCTATCGGTTTAATTGAATTGCAGTTTGTAAAATTTCTTCAGCCCTTCATGGGTCCTTCTGGCTAGGGGCAGAAGAGCCAGAAGCCCTAATTCTTCGAGGCAGTGGTCCCAAACATGCTTTCATCCAGACAAATTTCTCCACGCCTGGATTAAGTTAGAGCTCGCTCACGCGCGCGCAAAAAACACTCAATTTGTATAACCTCTCGTATATTCTGCTCCTCTGTGACATACAAAGCCGCATCATAAGTTAAATTGAGAACATTTAAGTAGACACGTTCTAGTATATACTAAGTGTGTCCATAGTTGTTAATCTATATTCAGATTATTGAACGATATGTAATCCGTTGGCTTAAAATAAGTATAAATATACTTCAACAGTTGTTCGCATTTAGGTTATATCGCATCTTTCAGAAAGTATTACTCTTCTCTTTCTTCTTTCTTTCACTTCTCGGTATCTTTAATCAAATATTCAATCTCTGTTCTATTATATTTGACTCGTACTGTGTTCTCAATGTCGTTTACGGTTTCAAAATTTCTATTGACTCTCCCTATCTCCATCCCTTTCATACTAAGGTTGTGTTACATCAATATGGGAATAATATTAACAGCATCTTTTTATGTCTCTACTCACTCTCAACTTATTTCCATTGATTTTAATAACATTATTTCCATTGATTCATGAATGCTTTAAGAGATTCAAGTATCGTAATGTTGTATACAGATACAATTATGATAATATCAGCCTCTGCTGAGAAGACAGTAGATTATATTATTCTATATTTGTTATTATAGTATTTGTGATTGATTTTATTTTACAAATGTATTGTGTTCCCTATTCCTCTATTTATTCAGTTATTCCAATTAAATTTAGTATAGTTGAGACAGTAAAAACTATAGCTATTTAGAATATCATATACAGTCGACTCCGCTTAATTGATCAAGTCGGGACCCGATTACTTTGGCCCGGTTAAGCGAAGAAATCTATTAACCGGTGGCTCTATTAAGCGAGTCGACTTTATATCTAAATGCGTTATAACTACTATAAATTGTTACCCAATACTATCCTATAGTAATCTAAAGGTTCGCATTCCACTTTTGATTATCGAAACAGGGAGCCCGCTGCAATATGACCAAAATTTAGGAGTGCTTAATTAAGTACTATACAATGGTTTACTAAGTTGTGAATTTGTATGCAATAAAAATTTGAAAATTTCTATTTAAAATGTAGACGAAATCCCCCAAATTTCAATCAAATTTTACAAAATTTAAATTTTCTATTATGTCGGAGGTGCATCGTGCTATATTTCCTAAAGTATTTTTGAATTTCAGGATTAAATATGCTGTGAATACAGACAACATATAGAACACTCGTTTGTATACAATATCGCATGTTTAATTTACGTTTTGATTTATTTTGCTTTATTCTTAAGTTGTCTCATTCTTGTTAAACTCTCTTTGCAGAAAGAATTGTGCAACTAACAGGTATAATACCTGTCTCTGAATAGTAAGCATACCATTATTCCATTGATTAGCTAATAGTTGAGTAATTTTGAGAATATTGGAAATTTTCAAAAAAGTGGAGAATTTTTGGAATTTTCCCAATTTCAATTTGAAGTGAAAGGTTAAAAATATTCAATTTCTGTCAGAATGCGAGAAGTGCCATCTCTGAGAGTTAAATGTGAAAATTTCCGGTGGGAGAATGGCACCAACTCCTTTAAAATAAACGAACTCACAACAATTTTTAAAGGGTCCCCGCCTTAATTTTAACCGGGACCCCTGAAAGCTGAAATCCTAACTGTGCCACTGTGAATAATGTGAGAAAAGAAGGCTCGATAATATTAATTATACCTTACACAAAGCTTGGAAGCGTTGAAAGTGTATTACCCATGTATTCTACAGTACAAATAAAATTGGAAATATATCAGCATTACGTATTACACATATTCAATATGTTATCATTTCCCATTGTTTAATGCAAACATGTTATATCGTTCTAGCAAATCTTGGTTTCATCCCTTGTGAGTTGTGACTGCAAACCTTATTGGACAATTATTGAATCATTGTTTTTATTTGTTAACTGCAAAGATATATGAACCAATTAATTCACCAATTTATAAATATACGTTTATTTTTATTAAGAAAACTCGATTGTTGTTTGTGTGTTTGTTTGTCCAGATTGTATCATAGTGCTAGTACAGAAACCGCATTTATAATTGAGATAGAAGCTAACTTCCAAATGTTACAATAGGTAAACAGGCTGATTTCGAATTTCGGTTAAAAAATTATAATATGAATATTTATTGTTGTTGTTTACCAAAAATAGGTAAACAAATTGATGGAAATTCAAAATGAACCTTGAAGTTGGCTTTCAATGGGTATTAATGTAAACAGGTTAAAACTATTGAAAATGGTAGAAAAGGATGTATGTAACATCCATGGTAACTTGGTAAGTGAAGCAGTTCAATATCTTGAGTTATGGTCGGCGCAGGTACTGATAGACTTCGTCGCACGCTAAGGGGCTCACGGGCCGCCAATTGTGGCCCACTAGTGTACATAGATCTTCAGATTAGCGAGCGCAGCGAGCGACAAAAAACTTTAAGGAGTGTCTAGAGATTTTGGCAAATGTACAAGGGCATTTTGGACAAGGATAAGACCCAAAAAGTTAGGCAGGTGTGATTTATCTGGTATTATCTCTACAAGTTCGCAACCAAATCAGGTGAGGATTAAGCCGCCCTAGTTTTTTCGGGCTCGAGACCTATGTTGAGGACAAAAATGCTTCAGTCAAAAGGTACAAAGGACATGGCACATGCGCCCCATTGATGTGTCCTTGTGTGGTTAGCACCGTTTCCAGACACATCTTAAATCGTTAACTTCATTTTTCCTACTCACTCACTTAATGAGATTGAGAGGATATTGCAAGCTTCACTTTCCCTGACCCGTAAATTTATAGATGCGTCATCTTTGGTTATTCCAAGAAGCCCAGGAGTAGAAGTTCAGGAATTGAAAGAATTGAATGAACGCAGGTCAGCCCGTTGAACGAAATGAACAAACCCTAGTGAAGTTGAATTTTGGAGGTGAACGTGAAGGAAATGAACGTGCTTTAATTTGAGATGAACTTAATTGGGTTTAATCGGTCCGTTCGTAAACCTTTCTCATTACTTCAGTTCGTTCAGTTCAAGTTTAATAAGTTCGTCGTGAACATTTCATTCCCTGAGGAGGTTATACAAAGTTTAATATACATTCTCACACAATCCACAAATCTAGTTAATACAAACTTTTACACAAATGAAATCATGTATACTATTAGCAGTTATAATAGGGAACACAAAATGAATCCACTCAAAGTTTTTAGAAGGCACACTTGGAGACACACATATTCTAATTATTGATAGCATAGAAGTTGACAGTACCGTCAGGATCATCAGAGACGGGTATTTTCAGATCCAATTTGCTTTCTTTTGTCTCCGAAATGTTTACACTCTCTGAGTACAAAAACGACTTATTGTTATGTGCCATTGGTTGGGTGCGATCCATTTCCTCGTATATCTCATTAGCGTGTATCTGGGGCAATTGTATTTGATTATTACGCGAGTTCACTTTGCTCCTACTACCTCTCTTCATAGCACACACAAATAAGACACAGATTAGTAGAACGAGTAGTATGAGGATAGTAACGAATATGGCAAGCACAGCTATGAATGCGTACATTGTATAGGATGTATTCAGTTCAGTGTTAATAGGAGATTCAGTTGTTGTACCTGGATTGGTAGATTGGGAGCCCGTGGTGCCCAGTATTGCTTGGATTGAGGTGGTTTGGTGAGGTGGATTGGTGTCTCCACTCAGAGCTAGGAGATGGTGAGTAGTGGCGGAAATGACCAACTCAGAATAAGGGTATTGGAGCTCGACTCGCACAGTATAGTTATTGTTTTGAACTAATCCTGTTATTTCAAGAGAGAGATTCTTTGTTGTACCAACAAAAAATTCAAAATCCCCAAACCCAAAATATACTGAGAATATCCCTTCCGAATTGTATGGGTTCGTTTTTGACAGACTCCACGCAACTAGCATTGAAGTTTGGCTGGTGGTTTCTGTAGTCAGATACAGGGTTGTCTGTGTATAAGTTTCTATAAAAAGAAGAATTGTAATATTGCTGTTAAGTAGGATCAATATAACAAAAACTGTTGATGCGATAGCAAACTTACCAACAGGTGATATGTTTATCTGAATAGCCAGTGTCCATACTCCATCCCAGTTAGTGACATAGAACTTGTACAGTCCAGCATGAGACGCATAGAGAGTTGGTATTGTGATAGAATCACTGTCAACATAGCTGCCATTTGGTGTCTGCCATCTTCCAACTAGATTAGCACTCAGTATTACATTCTGTGTGAGTACAGGAATATCAGCTCTGTTGACAGCAGGAGGGAGCAGAGAGAATGCTGTGTTGTGTTCGAGATATAATGTTATTGTTGGAGGACCTAATTGATACAAAAGTATCGTTAATATTGAAACTAAAAGATAATTCCTGTATTCGTATGTTGGCTAGCAGATCTGTAGAATAACAGGTTGGCACTTAGTTTGGTGCCAGGACTCTGACAAGATTTTTGGAAATAGAAATTCCTTGATAAATCCCTGCTTGGGTATCCTACATATTTAATCTCCTTCAAATAATGCCTCATCATTGAATTATGGCTGCACCTTTTAGGGTGCCATACAAATTTAACTTTTATCAAAAAAGTCCATGCCAAGAAGAAATAGATAAACCCCTAATTCAGTTGTTTGGTGAAAATCTTCAATTGAAGGTGAATTCTCGTAAAGAGGCAATGGAACATTGCCACAGTTATGCAGTTCATCGGCTGTGAAAAATATTCTACAATTTATTTGCTCAAGGGCATTAAGAACTTTCGATCCTTGAACTACGATGAGGATCTCGATTCTTTATTGAGGATCGTGGTCCTATCGTAGACCCTTATTATATTAGGATCGTTATTGGGATATGAATAATCGAAGATTTTATAGCAAACGATTCGATCTTTTATTCTTAACACAGGCCAATTTTATAGAAAAAGAGAATAAATTTCTTCGTAAGTCCACTGTTAGTGCTAAACTCTTTCATGAGATAATGGTAATGCTATTTATGCAGTATGATGTATGAGGTTAAACTATATTTTATATGAATGTGCTAAATTGCCAATCACTCACCCTGTACGTAGAGCTGAACACTCATGATAGGATTACCAGATTCTGTATCGAAGCATTCCATCGGATGAGTGTTGGTGTATTTGAGGAGATATCCCAGTCTGTGTAGGTCCAATGGGTTTGGGTAGAATCCAATTCTATCCTGTCTCTTCCAATGAATATCAGAGAGCCGAACTGAATTATCAGGACTGTGACAGAACAGGAATATATTGTCTGTGTCTACTCCCACTGTGTATTGATAGTTATCCGTATTCTCAGCAACTAAGGGTTGAAAGTAAATTAATTACATGTGCCAAGAAACCAAGAAATACCAAGAAATAGTGTCTATTAAGTAGGAATTCTTTACTATATTGAGGATATTCGCACTTTAATCTACTAGATACATCACCTTAGTATGGATGTTCAGAACTTCAGACATACTTATTCAGATAGAAAGCCAATAAGTATGGATACAATATTATTTAGCCTTGTGCTGGTTTAAAGCGGCAACCTTCATATTAGAGCTCATTGATTATTTTGAATACAGTTAAGTATATTGCAGCAATGAATATTTGGTGAGTCCATTAGCTTTTAATTAATTAAAAAACTTAACTACACGTACCTGTGTTCTGAGATACATCAATCATCTCAACAGTGTATGTATTAGACATTCCTCCTTCCAGAGACACTCTACAGCTGTAGTAGCCTGGCACATCGGTAGTTACAGACAGAGTGCTTAATTCCGTGCTAGCATTAGTTGTAGCAGAGAGATTAGTTGTGTTACCAAACACATCTTCATAGCTCCACTCCACCTCTGTTGAGTTTATGCTGCTAGTTATGCAGTAGAGAGTAGTGTTCGATATCAGAATGGAATCCTCTAGTAGTGCTGCGAAAGTTGTTGTGTTGATTTGAATTCCAAACGAGTCACCTACAATGATTTATATCTATAAGTCCAATTCAATTTAATATTAGTAGGGTCCACATCTAAGATTCCGTGACCAACCTCTGGCAAGTTAAGTTTTATGCCTGATTCTGAAACTTTATGGTATATCTCGCGATTTAAGCTCCCATGCCGGTCTCGAAAATTTGGGCAAACTTTTTTATAGCGACAGATTCAAAGGGCCTCCGGCAATCATTTTTAAAAATTAGGGCCCCTATCTAAACATTTAATAAATTGAGATTAGAGTACTTTTGAACAGTATACAATAAGTACTAGCTGCACTGTAAATTTCAACTCAATTGGGACTATCTATATCTATCTGTATAATAAAAGCGTAATTGTTGTCTGTGTGTTTGTGTGTTTGTCCAGAATTAATAGGAAAGACTACGAGTTAGGGATGGGACAGAGCTCCGCATCCGCATCCGTATCCGCGGAGCTCCGCATGATTTATTAACTCCGCCTTTACATCCGAATCCGCGGAGTTTAAAAATCTCGCATCCGCCTAACATCTGCATCCGCGGAGTTTATGAATTTCACATCCGTCCCCTCCCATTTACAGTCTGTTCTATCTATTAGTCTACTTCTCCACTTATCTAATACAGTGGAACCTCCAGAAACGGGGCCTGTGGAAACGGGGAACCTCTGGAACTGGGGTAAAAAATTCCAACAAATTCCTAGTCCCACACAAATGAACCTCCACAAACGGGGAATTAGGTAGAAACGGGAAAACGGGGTGACCCTTTTTTCGCCGAAATTTGAATCCCACACAAATGAACCTCTACACACAGGGAATTTTTGCATTCTTAGGTGCGATTTTTCAAGAAAGGTTTCCCCTCCGAATCCCATGAAACACATACTCATCCCTTTTGTAATCCCATGTAACTAAAAATCACTATAACATGCTCTATAAACTCGAATTATCAAGCGGAATGAGCGGGCATTGGGGAGTGTGATATCGTGATTCTAATACCACAAAAAAGATAATAATGCCATTACAGACTGATTGTTGACAGTGGTCAACAAGTGTCAGAAACGGGGTATTGTTCAGAAACGGGGTGCCTGTAAAAAAACTTGCGTCCATTGCACCCCGTTTCTGGAGGTTCCACTGTAGTCCACTACCCTAATTGTATAAGATAATTTTGTTATTCAACCATATACATATAGTAAGGCAGATTAGCTGATAAATGTGGACATCCCGGACCAAAGCACCAAATTTTTTCCACGTACAGACCATTGCTTGGGCAGTCAATTTTTGGTAGGATCCACTTCCGCCGGGTACATTATGACCTCCATCACGCATTTTCAAAATGCACACTTTAATACTATTCGGACAAAGTCCGCATTCACGAATTCATGTCAAATGACATTGTAGAAGGTTATTTTATGCATAGTTGTTTTCAGAACAGTGTGCGCTGTCGAAAGATGGGTCACTCGATAGGGTTGCTATCATTTTTGAGAATGGAATGTTCAACATTCCACCGTTGTCAAGGAATTTTTTTCCATCAAATATGTCCATGTGACCCCTCTAATTGACGGAAATTCCATGCTGATTCCGAATATCTTATTTTTTAAACGAATCATATATAATTTGAAAAGTTAAGTTACATTTAGTGGTTTTATTTAATTAATAATAAGCTATTCGAGGTTTAACCACTAAATGTAACTTAACTTTTCAAATTATATATGATTCGTTTAAAAAATAAGATATTCGGAATCAGCATGGAATTTCCGTCAATTAGAGGGGTCACATGGACATATTTGATGGAAAAAAATTCCTTGACAACGGTGGAATGTTGAACATTCCATTCTCAAAAATGATAGCAACCCTATCGAGTGACCCATCTTTCGACAGCGCACACTGTTCTGAAAACAACTATGCATAAAATAACCTTCTACAATGTCATTTGACATGAATTCGTGAATGCGGACTTTGTCCGAATAATATTAAAGTGTGCATTTTGAAAATGCGTGATGGAGGTCATAATGTACCCGGCGGAAGTGGATCCTACCAAAAATTGACTGCCCAAGCAATGGTCTGTACGTGGAAAAATTTGGTGCTTTGGTCCGGGATGTCCACATCCATCCAAAATATGGGCTTAAGCTGCCCTACGATTATGTTCATTGTACGATTATGTTCATAAAAGATTATACTAAAATATAGGACTATTGTAAAAATGAAAGCCAATAGGTTTGAGCTCCGCATCCGCATCCGCATCCGCGGATGTAAAGATATAAACTCCGCATCCGAATCCGCGGAGTTAAAAATTTGGCATCCGCATGCACATCCGTATTCGCGGATGTGGAAAAATTCGCATCCGTCCCATCCCTACTACGAGTCCTAGAAAGCTGAAAATTGGCATGCAGGGGTAATTTTGTACTGCGACAACGATCTATTGGTTTTTGAAACAAAATAACGGGATTATGAGGTCACAGTTGCGAAAAACGGATATTTTGTACTAGCTTCCCAATTTTGCTCCGATCTGTAGAAAATTCAAAGCATTAGACGTACACTAAATTTCTACACCTGATAGCAGTTTACGAATTCCCATTTCCATTCTGATTGTGACACAGTTAATTAATTAGTCCCTTCACTAATCAACCATAAATAGTGTATCGTACCAACACAGGTATAGCAAAGTGCAAGTGTGTGTTGTGTGTGTGTGTTTGTCCAGAATTAATAGGAAAGACTACGAGTCCTAGAAAGCTGGAAATTGGCATGCAGGGGTAATTTTACACGCTGACAACGATCTATTGGTTTTTTAAGCGAAATAACGGGATTATGACGTCATAAACGCACATACCGTATTTCCCCGAATAAGCGCCGGGGGCTTGAATAAGCGCCGGGACAATAAAAATGACATTGGTATGATAAAATTTATACACATTAGTGATCACTGTAATGTAATTCGATTGATTTTGGCAACTTCGGTAAGTATACTATTGGTGGAAACCATTAGAACCGAACTAAATATTATATTCTGGATTTTTCTCAAAAATTTCAGGATAATTTTGCCCCACGAAAACAATAAGCGCCGGGGCGCTTATTCGAGGAAATACGGTATTTGGGAATAACTCTTTCAGTTTTTATTCGATTTGCCCACAATTTTAGATGATAACACAACATACAATGAGACACACGTATACCGATTTATGGGAATGTGACGTCACGTAGGAACTAATTTGGATTCAGCTCTTACACTTTTGGTTGAATCGACAAATAATTTTGTCACATTATAAAACAGAATGTATTGTATGTCTCTAGAAATTTTTATAATTTTCGCATTTAATCTGAGCCAGGCAATAACAAAAATGTAACCTCCAATTGCTGCATCATTGCACATATTGAGGTTTATGATTTAATCCTCACCTACAATATTTCCGAAATTGCATACTTGATTAATCCAGTTTGGCTTCCATCAGTTTATTTCTATTCGTGATGTATTTAGCTTACGTCAATGACATAAGTATGCATAATATTAGAGTCTCTAATGCATTGTTTATTTATTGCACCTATATTGGCTTCTATAATAAGACTATCAATGGAATTACGTAATTTATAACCTAGGATTTCTACTAGAAATGAGTTAAGTTAAGGAAACGAAGAGATTTATTATGTTAATTATTGCTATCAATTAAATGAAATAATTCATTAACCCAGCTCCTGCAAAAATAATTGTTTATTGAGATGTAGAACTTTATTACTATTTATAAATAAAATATTTTGCAACCCTGGATTTACCTCTCCATAATAATGGTTTAATGGTGGGAAATTGGGAATAAGATCGCGAAGCGGTCTTATTCTCATCTTAAAACCATTATTATGGAGAGATTACACCCAGAGTTAGTAATTACTTTGCAATGCAATTTACTAAAATAATTAATTGCGTATAATTTACCAACCACAGGTCTCAATTTATTTGATCTAACAAGCTGAACCTTTTAATATAGCTGAACGAGCTACCCTTAAGAATTATTAAGCTATTAATTAACTAATAATTAATAACTATTGAGCAATGAGAATAACGACTCAACATAATTCCTCAAACAAATTACAGTAATCACAACCCAAAATGAATTTTAGGCTCGCGTTATTAAGTAATATTACTTAATAACACGTGCCTAAAATTCATTTAGTGTGTAAGTCACTAGCCACAGGTGAACTCATTAGTAATATTATAGCTTCTTGGGAAGGGAAAGGCCGCGAAGCGGCCGTTAATTTTATCGCGTAGTGCCTAACACGAACGAACAAAAGTCGCGAAGCGACTTTTGTGAGAGAGTAATCCGTCGCGAAGCGACCGAGACCGAAGGGCTCGTACTTTTAATGTAATAACCTTTTGAAGATTCCTACGTCATTTGTCACCATGGGAGGTCCATTCTTTAAACTATATTTTATGGGATTTGAAGCATAGCTTATCCTATATACATGCAATAACCATTTAACTGGCTATGTAGTATGTCTCCATGTAAATCTCGGTAATAGACCTAAATTTAGCACTTTTTGACCCTACTATATGAGATTTATTTTTCGTGTATATTATACATTTTGTATGCAGAAGAGGATAATTATGTAAGTAAACAGTAAGCACAGTGAGTTTATCATACTAGTGAACGTCCGAATGTGCTAGACCTCCGAGATATGGTTGTTGGCATGGCTAAACTCCGGAAATTAATTTTTCGATGCAAAATTGCCTTTGATATGCGATAAATCTGTGAATTCAAGCGATGAGTCAGAATATGGCCATAATCTGCTTCATCACTTCAAATCAATTGATATTATTTCTATTCTCTCTGTCTTGCCATACATTTTTATCATTAAATTGTGCCTATTTGATAGTAAATAATTTCCAATAAATCTATCTGTATATTAAAAGCGGAATTGTTGTGTGTGTGTTTGTTTGGATGTTTGTCCAGAATTAATTGGAAAGACTACGAGTCCCAGAAAGCTGAAAATTTGTATACAGGGGTAATTTTGCACTGCGACAACGATCTATTGGTTTTTGAAACAAAATAACGGGATTATGACGTCACAGTTGCGAAAAAGAGATATTTTGTACTAGCTTCCCAATTTTGCTCCGATCTGTAGAAAATTCAAATCATTAGACGTACACTAAATTTCTACACCTGATAGCAGTTGACGAATTCCCATTTTTATTCTGATTGTGACACAGTTACTTAATTAGTCCCTGCACTAATCAACCATAAATAGTGTATCGTACCAACACAGGTATAGCAAAGTGCAAAATCGATTTTCGATTGTGTTCTATTGCAAACAATTCAAGTAAGAGTGATTAACGAAAGTTATTAGTTAAAATGTATCTTATTATCTTAGCACTATGTGGGTGATCTGATTTGTTTGGTTAACAAGAATGCACTCGAGTAGTTAACTTCTCTGATGCATTGTTTATTTATTACACCTATATTGGCTTCCTATTAATAAGACAATTAATGGGATTACGTAATTTCTAACCTATACTGAAATTATGAAATTAATTAAGTAGTTGATTCATCAAGGATTTAGGATCTGTCTAATTATGAGATTGATATGTTTATTATTACGTACTATCAATTAAATCAAATATTTTACAACCCTGGATTTAACCTCTGCATAATAATGGTTTAATGGTGAGAATAAGACCGCGAAGCGGTCTTATGCTCATCTTTAAACCATTATTATGCAGAGATTAAATCCAGGCTAAGTAAATTACTTTGCAATATAATATAGTGAAATAAATAATTGCGTATAATTTATCAGCCACGGGTTTCAATTTATTTGAGCTAACAGGCTAACCTTTTAATGGAGCTGAAATGAGCTACCGTAATTAAGAATTATTGAGCCAATATCATATATTATTAACTAATAATTAATAACTAATTTAATTATAAGTAATGAGAATAACATACATAACACATCATTACCCAAACAGATTACATTAACGAATCACAACCCAGAATGAATTTAAGCGCGCGTTAACTTCCGCCGTTAAGTAGTGCGTGTAATATACTAGCCACAGGTTAACTTATTTATTATTAATATTACTGTCTTTTAGAGGAGGGAAAGGTCGCGAAGCGGCCGTTAATTGCATCGCGCAGTGCCTAACACGAACGAACAAAGGTCGCGAAGCGACCTTTGTGAGAGAGTGATCCGTCGCGAAGCGACCGAGACCGAAGGGCTCGTATTATTAAATCTCGATTGTTGTTGTGTGTGTGTGTGTGTGTGTGTTTGTTTGTCCGGATTGAATTAAAGTGATTGGGGAAATAGAAACCGCAATTAATATTGGGATATAATCATATAAACTAATTTTCAAATGTTAGAATAGGTAAACAAGTATGCTGAACACGAATTTCGCATTTAAAAATATCTAATATGAATATTTGTTGTTGTTGTTTACACAAAATAGGTAAACAAATTAATGAAAATTCAAAATCAACCTAGAAGTTTGCTTCCAACGGGTATTATAGGTTAACAAGTATGCTAAACACGAATCTCGCATTTACAAATTTATAATATGAATATTTGTTGTTGTTGTTTACACAAAATAGGTAAACAAATTAATGAAAATTCAAAATCAACCTAGAAGTTAGCTTACAACGGGTATTATAGGTAAACAAGTATGCTGAACACGAATTTCGCATTTATAAATTTATAATATTAATATTCGTTGTTGTTGTTGACACAAATAGGTAAACAAATTAATGAAATTCAAAATTAATCTAGAAGTTTGCTTTCAACGGGTATTATAGGTAAGCAAGTATGCTGAACACGATTTTCGCGTTTAAAATTTTCTAATATGAATATTTGTTGTTGTTGTTTACACAAAATAGGTAAACAAATTAATGAAAATTAAAATCAACCTAGAAGTTAGCTTTCAAATAGTATTATAGGTAAACATATGCTGAACACGAATTTCGCGTTTACAATTTTCTAATATGAGTATTTGTTGTTGTTGTTGTTTACACAAATAGGTAAACAAATTAATGAAAATCAAAATCATAACGTCCCTATCTACCATTTCCATGGTAGAAAATGTGAGGAGTAAGGCCGCACAGCGGCCGTTAACTTGAGGTGCGTAGCACCGATCTGTCGCAAAGCGACCGAGACCGAAGGGCTCGTACAATATATGTTCCCACCTGGATCGATTTGTACAGTTCCTCAATGATGGTTAATTTACTATATTTGGAGTCGATATATCACACACGTGCGGGCAAGTTATATTATCTATAACATTGTCTATTCAAATTATGAATAATTTTTCTACTCTTACTTGGTAATTATTTTCCAATTATTTACTTTGTCTATTTATAAACCTAAAGTTGGGGTCCACGGATATAAATATATTGCGGAATTGGTCACAATGCATTAAATTTGAGATTCCCTGCTCTCTGCAACTTACTATATGCTGTCAGTAGTGTATGCCAAAGGCAACTGTATACAACGGTCATTTATACATAAGCAAGCGCAGGTGTTCGAAAACTTTTGCAGCATAACGGCCACATTTAGGCAAGGACACATCATTACAAGCTGCATGTGTAAATTTTTTTTTAGTATGAATCAAACTGGCATATATCCTTACTATGCGTAAAATAATCACTAGCAGATCAAGAAGTATTAAAAAGGGGTGTCTAAGAAACAAAGCGAGCGTATCGAGCGATTTACAAGCGTGTCTGGCGGCTTCCCAAAGATTGTTTAGCATCTATATACATATATACGTAGTTCACTTGTATTTATAGAACAAAATTATCTTGTAAACTGTGTACATGTTAATATAGATGAAGTTTGAGTAAATTGTAGTTACAAGGCAATCCTATAGTATCTAGTTTCTATAATTAAAAATATCACAAAGTATTAAAGCCTGTCAAAAAATTCCTCCAGATGTACCAAAAATTAAAAATTGTCCTCGTAAAACAATTTTAAGCATTTTTGAAACCGGCCGAACCAAAAAAGTAATCCGGCCTTAAAAGGCGAGTTTGTGAACCCCTGTGCTATCAGGCTATTAAAATTATTCCTATTATATGATTTCCAGCAATATTATCGACCTATGTATGAGGCCTTCGAAGGTTAAGTAACGCTTCCTAAGGTGAGATTTACGCATGTGAGAGACATTACTTTTTAAGTACAAAATGGCAAAATGTGTAACCCAGTAAAAGGGATTGTATAATTTTCCATATTTCATCTTTACAATTTAATTACAACCGGTGTAATCTTTACAATTTAATTACAACTGGTTTAATTTTAACCGGTGTAACAGCCTAGATTAACCTCCCACCCAGTTCAATCCCAGGTATAATCTAGACTAGCCAAGATTATACCCCGGAGTTAATGGTCAGCAAATTATGATGTTGTTTGTTTGTAGAATACAAGCAATGCGTGTGGCGGTATATATTTACACAGGGTATAAACTAGGGGGGTTAAAATAAGCTAGCCTATTTTAACCACGGGGTTAATATGGGCTAGCCTAGATTATCCCTGATTAAACTGGGTGGGGTTAATCTGGGCTCTACACTGGCATAACATTTGAAAAGGTATTTCCTTAAATACAAGAGACCTAGGGCAAGTTGTGAGACGCATAGCGCGGTGGAATAACTTGCATGGATTCTATTTTCCCACTCTAAATTCAACTGACAACAGGAGTTATTAATATTAGCCAATGAAACGGACATGGTCTGCAATAATAGCATTTTGTAATTTGGATTGAATGGAAATATTCAATAAGTTATTACACTTCACCAAATGTTACAAGACTTAAAAATATCAATATACGTGTATAGCATGATTTGGTGCACTCATATACTACTTAAATAAAGGACTGTAGGCTGCCTACTAGGGTCTGGAACTTGGGTCCATTGTGTACATATCTATATCTCTTAATCCGCTAATGCTAGACACAGGAAATGTATTATTATCGTATAGGAAGTAATAACTGAGAGTCCATTATTCATAT
Organism: Hexactinellida sp. DTS-2022; assembly: GCA_028753945.1. Taxonomy (NCBI): domain Eukaryota; kingdom Metazoa; phylum Porifera; class Hexactinellida; species Hexactinellida sp. DTS-2022. Next base: position 12,422,440 of record JAPNXP010000001.1, read on the forward strand.
TGCATTGTTTCAAATATTTGTGGAATGTGAGTTTTGCGCCAATATGAGCTTGACATTGTTTACTTTTTATTGCAAACAACTTACCAACAGGTGATATGTCTATCTGAATAGCCAGTGTCCATACTCCATCCCAGTTAGTGACATAGAACTTGTACAGTCCAGCATGAGACACATAGAGTGTTGGTATTGTGATAGAATCACTGTCGACATAGCTTCCATCTGGTGTCTGCCATCTTCCAACTAGATTAGCACTCAGTATTACATTCTGTGTGAGTACAGTAATATCAGCTCTGTTGACAGCAGGAGGGAGGAGAGAGAACGCATAGGAACTTCCATAATTCAATGTTAAGAATGGCGCACCTAATATACAATAGTTAATTTCCAATCTTGTGCTATAGTTTTAACATTTACTGTGTCGACTATACTTTAGCATAGTGACCCAGGATTGATACTACTTCTTCGGCAAGTTATTGTGCTGTGCCGACAACTGTGAATCAGGCCAGTTTTGAACGCACTTCGTTATTATTATTATTAATACTGTGCCGACTACTAAGTAGTGGCTGGTATGCCCTTTGTATATTTGGTTGATATTCTCTACACATAATAACTGACTTCTTGATAAATTTTTGGACACATTTTCATACCCATTTTTTACATCTAATGACAGGAAAAATATATGGTGATTATTGTTTAATTTCTATTAATTCGATTGAAAATTTTATTATATATCTTTTTGCTGTGGACATATTTCAAATTGGGCTTTGTTTGTACCCTAATTGGGTTTATAATTTCCTGAATTTATTAACATTTGAGTTCAATCAAAAATGTTAAATATACTTATATTATTAAAGTGATTACTTTACACCTGTGCTGACAGAATTTTTCGTTTCGAAGCACTATCACCCTTCCAAAACTTAGTGCCACAAAAAAAGGTGCTCTAGGCACAGCTGTAATTGAAAAAAAAAATATACCACAAACTGCAGCTACCTATAATGAAATCTAGCATCTCAGCTGTATATGTCCTAGTGTTCCCTCCGTTCTGAGTAACTACACAGCTGTAGTATCCTGGCTTGTCATTAGTTACATAGAGAGTGCTGACTCCTGTTGTAGCATTAGTTATAGCAGAGAGAGTAGTTGTTATTCCCTCCTTATCTTCAAAGCTCCAGGTAACTTGTGACATGTTTATATTCTCTGTTATGCAGTAAAGAGTAGTGTTTGTGTTCAAAAGTGAGTTGTCTTTTAAAGGCGTGTATGTGTTTGGACTGATCTGTTCTCCAAATGGGCTCACTAACAATATAAACACGCTCAACTTCAGATTATCTTATTCTCTAAACACTCTGTATTTATGGAAATTATAATTTTCTCCCTATTAATAACACAATTTTTCTGTGTATGATCGTGGGTTTATTTGTCCAGAATTAATCGGAAAAACTACGAGTCCCAGAATGCTAAAAATTTGTATTTGTACAGCGACAACGATCTATTTAGGTTTTATAGTGCAAGCTTAATTATTCAGCTATTATTACGTATGACAATTTGAATTTCCAAATAAATTACATTTGGTACGATTCTTATTCAGCGGCCATTATGCGTAGTAGGTTTGAAAAACATTATAATTCTGAATAATTCGCCCTGCAGCCATTATCAATTGAGTTGCGTAGCACGGAAGTTAATTAAAAACATGTAGTTATCAGACAATAAATACACTGTATTTACTAGATTCACCTTGCAATTAGTACTAATTTAGATTTGATTTTAAAGGTAAAGCTTATCACTTTTTCTAACAAATGTTTAGACATCGATTATAAAATGAATTTTCTAATTACTTGTTCGAAGCTGGTAATTGTTATTCGTGCTTAAATAATGGAGAGTGTTACTTTTGATCCCAAATACATACTCCACTAATTTGGTACCCACAATTTGGTATATTTTTTAATTCGAGGGACTGACTGACCTGTTGTGCTACAGAAATAGCAACCTAGTGTAGATCCACATTGTAGATCATTCCAGTATTGGTCTGGCCTTATTTCTGTACAATCTTCATTTCCCCCAGAATTATTTGGTTCCCCAGGACCAGGATTCCACTTCCTATAAGTGCTTTCGCTACCATCAGCCCAAACAAAGGTATCCTCTATATCTATGTCATGGAGTCCTATCCAACAGTTAGATGGTTTGATGTAGTTCAACATTGTATTCTCTTCGAGAGATGTAACAGTAGCAAGATCTCCTCCCATCGCTATACACATATCTCTAGCATCTTGCCAGTTAATAGCAGAGCTTGTGAAAGAGTTGTAACATCTACCTTCATTTGAAATTGCAGCACAACCGCTTGAAGGAACTACAAACAAAAAGTCCATTATATATTTGACAATTGATTATTAGTATGTATTCTCAAGTAGTCATTACAATTGTAAGTGACCATTCGACTGCCCTGCGGTAACGTAAAAGACGCCCATGCATGCAGTAATAGTGTGGCAGATAGTGTTGTTTGTTTTTCTATATAGAATTTTCTAACTTTCCAGGTTTGTTCTTCAATGCAAATTATGTATTTTTCAAAATATTGTGATTACTAAATAGAAAATCAAATGTTTCGACAATTGATCTCTTAAGGGACACGTTTTGAAGTTGTTTAATTCAAAATATCTTCAACGATTAATGTCTAACCATTTCTATACAAATATTCGTATTCAGTCTAGGATAAATTGTATGACGCAAATTTGAATGTTGATCACGAATATCGGCATTAAATTTGTTATACATCAATTATTTGGAGATAACACCAGTTATAAATTCGTCAGAAAAGCACTCATTTTACGCTTTCAGGGTTGGAAATTGGTGTCCCTGTAATGCGTAACGAATCTTGCTTATATTTTCATTGGCTGATTCGAGTCAATACTTTAATTGTTTTTCGTATTAATAAATTTAAATTAATTCTTTTTGTTTCATTTAGAAATTATTTAAAATGTAGTTCACTTGTAACATTTTATCCCTTCTCCCAATTTACCGTTAGCGTCCGATTGGGAAACAGTTACTTACTTAATAATGCACATACTTTACGTATAATTCCAGTGAGAGATAGCTTCTAGGTTCATTTTGAATGTTCATTAAATTGTTTATATCTCTTTTGTAGCATCAGCATTAAATATTCATACAGTAGTTGTCGGATATAAGCACACCATTTATAAGAACATATCGGATATATGAACACTATGTTGGAAAACGGTTGCCATATACCCTATATAATTTATGTCGGTTATATGAACATGCCGGTTATAAGCACATTGAGTGCAGTACCCGACGATGTGCTTATAACCTTGACATTGTTTATTTTTAATAGAAAACAAGTTAAACAACTTACCAACAGGTGATATGTCTATCTGAATAGCCAGTGTCCATACTCCATCCCAGTTAGTGACATAGAACTTGTACAGTCCAGCATGAGACGCATAGAGTGTTGGTATTGTGATAGAATCACTGTCGACATAGCTGCCATTTGGTGTCTGCCATCTTCCAACTAGATTAGCACTCAGTATTACATTCTGTGTGAGTACAGGAATATCAGCTCTGTTGACAGCAGGAGGGAGGAGAGAGAACGCATAGGAACTTCCATAATTCAATGTTAAGACTGGCGCACCTAATATACAATGGTTAATTTCCAATCTTGTGCTATAGTTTTAACATTTACTGTGTCGACTATACTTTAGTGTATAGTGACCCAGGATTGATACTACTGCTTCGGCAAGTTATTGTGGTGTGCCGACAACTGTGAATTAGGCCAGTTCTGAAAGCAGCTCGTTATTATTATTATTAATACTGTGCCGACTACTAAGTAGTGGCTGGTATGCCCTTTGTATATTTGGTTGATATTCTCTACACATAATGACTGACTTCTTGATAATTTTTGGACACATTTTCATACCCATTTTTTACATTTAATACAGGAAAAATATATGGTGATCATTGTTTAATTTCTATTAATTCGATTGAAAATTGAATTGTATATCTTTTAGCTGTGGACATATTTTCAAATGAGGCTCTGTTTCTACCATAATTGGGTTTCTAATTTCCTGAATTTATTAACATTTGAGTTCAATCAAAAATGTTAAATATAATTATATTGTTAAAGTGATTACTTTACACCTGTGCTGACAGAATTTTCGTTTCGAAGCACTATCACCCTTCCAAAACTTAGTGCCACAAAAAAAGGTGCTCTAGGCACAGCTGTAATTGAAAAAAAATATATACCACAAACTGCAGCTACCTATAATGAAATCTAGCATCTCAGCTGTATATGTCCTAGTGTTCCCTCCGTTCTGAGTAACTACACAGCTGTAGTATCCTGGCTTGTCATTAGTTACATAGAGAGTGCTGACTCCAGTTGTAGCACTTGTTGTAGCAGAGAGAGTAGTACTGATTCCCTCCTTATCTTCAAAGCTCCAGGTAACTTGTGACATGTTTATATTCTCTGTTATGCAGTAAAGAGTAGTGTTTGTGTTCAAAAGTGAGTTGTCTTTTAAAGGCGTGTATGTGTTTGGACTGATCTGTTCTCCAAATGGGCTCACTAACAATATAAACACGCTCAACTTCAGATTATCTTATTCTCTAAACACTCTGTATTTATGGAAATTATAATTTTCTCCCTATTAATAACACAATTTTTCTGTGTATGATCGTGGGTTTATTTGTCCAGAATTAATCGGAAAAACTACGAGTCCCAGAATGCTAAAAATTTGTATTTGTACAGCGACAACGATCTATTTAGGTTTTATAGTGCAAGCTTAATTATTCAGCTATTATTACGTATGACAATTTGAATTTCCAAATAAATTACATTTGGTACGATTCTTATTCAGCGGCCATTATGCGTAGTAGGTTTGAAAACATTATAATTCTGAATAATTCGCCCTGCAGCCATTATCAATTGAGTTGCGTAGCACGGAATTTAATTAAAGATATGTAGTTATCAGACAATAAATACACTGTATTTACCAGATTCTCCTTGCAAATATATAGTACTAATTTAGATTTGATTTTAAAGGTAAAGCTAATCATTTTTTCTACCAAATGTTTAAACATTTATTACAAGAAGAATTTTCTAATTACTTGTTCGGAGCTGGTAAATTGTTATTCGTGCTCAATTAATGGAGAGTGTTACTTATGATCCCAAATACATACTCCACTAATTTTGGTACCCACAATTTGGTATATATTTTTCATTCTAGGGACTGACTGACCTGTTATGCTACAGAAATAGCAAACTTTTGTAGATCCACAGTTTAGATCATTCCAGTATTGGTCTGGCATTATTTCTGTACAATCTTCATTTCCCCCAGAATTATTTGGTTCGCCAGGACCAGGATTCCACTTCCTATAAGTGCTTTCGCTACCATCAGCCCAAACAAAGGTATCCTCTATATCTATGTCATTGAGTCCTATCCAACAGTTAGATGGTTTGATGTAGTTCAACATTGTATTCTCTTCGAGAGATGTGACAGTAGCAAGATCTCCTCCCATAGCTATGCACATATCTCTAGCATCTTGCCAGTTAATAGCAGAGCTTGTGAAAGAGTTGTAACATCTACCTTCATTTGAAATTGCAGCACAACCGCTTGAAGGAACTACAAACAAAAAGTCCATTATATATTTGACAATTGATTATTATGTCTTCTTGTGTCGTAGTCATTATAATTGTAAGTGACCATTTGACTGCCCTACGGTAACACAAAAGACGCCCATGCATGCAGTAATAGTGTGGCAGATTGTGTTGTTTGTTTTTATATAGAATTTTCTAACTTTCCAGGTTTGTTCTTCAATGCAAATTATTTATTTTTCAAAATATTGTGATTACTAAAATGAAAATCAAATGTTTCGACAATTGATCGCTTAAGGGACACGTTTTGAAGTTGTTTAATTCAAAATATCTTCAACAATTAATGTCTAACCATTTCTATACAAATATTCGTATTCAGTTTTGGATAAATTGTATGACGCGAATTTGAATGTTGATCACGAATATCGGCATTAAATTGTTATACATCAATTATTTGGAGATAACACCAGTTATAAAAAAAATCCAAAGTTGCAGCTGTGCCGACGCATGTTCCTTTGGTGGCACTATATTTTGGTGGTGGTTTATTGATAGTGCCTCCAAAGGAACCTGCTGTCTTCACAGCTGCAATTTTGGATTATTTTCGCCATGTCATGAACGCCTCATGGTGTTTAGACTCATTTAACAAGTTGTTACGGGACTAAGGAACTATTGTTGAATTTGAAGTTTATTTCTATCTTAAACCATCTTGAATTTATTGCCATTCATTATGTATAGATAATAAATACTATAAATATTTAAGTATTTTAGCAATGTTATCCAAGGTGAGTTGTTTAAATTCAACAAATTCCTTATTTAATTAATTTAATTTGATTCAATCCATTGTATTGTATAAGTCAATTAAATAAAAGCCAGCTCGAATTCACAAGTTAAATCAATTTAATTATCGCAAGTTGAAACAATAGTGAAAGATTTAATAAGTTAAATCTTCTTACTCTCGACCAATTAAATTACAGCCTCGGTTTGGCATTCTATATGCACACTATCAATTGATAGAAAATCCTTTTATACTAATTGGATGCTAGCTGCTAATCCATACTGGGACAACCCTCGAATTTAATTGGCTAAGCCATAATTGGATTAAATAGGTGTTAAAATTATTTTTTCATAAATCGTAACCCCAGGTGCAATTTAGAAGGGCACTCCGCACCTACATGCCAAGTTTCAGCTCTCTATGTATAAAGGTGTGGCCAGGGCACCGTCTACGGAGAAAAAAATAAAATAAAAAATCCAAAATTGCAGCTGTGCCGACGCATGTTCCTTGGTGGCACTATATTTTGATGGTGTTTTATTGATAGTGCCTCCAAAGGAACATTCTGTCGGCACAGCTGCAATTTTGGATTTTTTTTCGCCATGTCATCATCACTATGAAGGTGTTAAATTATTTCAGAAAAGTGTTTCAAAAGGCAACGACCCTTAGTGAGTTGGAAGTTTCGTTTTAGCTCACTTCATTTGTGAGATATTCAAGTTTCAGTAGAATATAATATGTGCTGAGTCAGCATTTTTTAGGTGCCGTTTGGGTATTCACCCAACTCCTACCAACCCATGCGAATTATTTAATTCACCAAAATTGTAAAAATACAATTTTTTGACGATGTCATCATCACCTCAAAGTGTCAAGACCCACTTGTATAGGTCGTACCTGGCATAAGGACCAATTGATAAATTGAAATTTTGTTTCTATCTTATATCATTTCTGAGGTTAATGAAATTTAGATAATTAGTATAAATATTTATATATTCTATTAATAATTTAACACCAATATTATGTAAATCAAAATAAATTAAGTTCAATTATTTGCAATAATTATTAATTGAAATTGAAATTCACTTTAATATTTGAATTCAGCGCACTCGATATCCCCAATAATCTATTTGGAACCATCTCTATAAGTTAGTCACAGAACGAATTAATTAGAATTAAATATGTAATGTATCCATTGTGCAAGAATATTCTAAGCAGAAGTAAATATAATCACATAATCTGTCGTTGTTATGAAATATATAATCTTAGTTTTCAATTGGAAAATAGAAGCCTACTCGATCTCACAAGTTGAATCAATATAATAATCACAAGTTGAAACAATAGAATTAGATTTAACACTTTCAATTGAACTGAAGTGTTAGTAAACAAAGGGAATTTAAAACTCCATTTATGGCATGAATTAAACCCATTTTTAAAATTTTTCTTCTCCCATCCGACGCAGAATTTTATGCTGAATCCAATGGTGAAATAAAAATTGGGGGTTTATTATAACATTTCTTTAGTTATGGACCAGAAATTCATTTAAAGGTGTTAAAAATGTGTCCAAAATTAGTTAAACAAAAATCGTAACCCCAGGTGCAAATTAGACGGTAACACCACACCTACATGCCAAGTTTCAGGCCATCAACTATAAAGCTCTGGCCAGGGCACCGTCTACGGAGAAAAAATAAATAAATAAATAAAAATCCAAAATTGCAGCCTGTGCCGACGCATGTTCCTTTGGTGGCACTATATTTTGGTTGTGGTTTATTGATAGTGCCTCCAATGGAACATGCTGTCGGCACAGCTGCAATTTTGGATTTTTTTTTCGCCATGTCATCATCACTATGAAGGTGTTAAATTATTTCAAAAAGTTTTTACAGAAGGCATCGACCCTTAGAGTGGTGGGAGTTTGCATTTAGTTCACTTTATTTGAGAGATATTCAAGTTTGAGTTGAATATAATAGCTGATGACTCAGCATTTTTTATGTGAGTGTTGGGTCATCACCCAACACCAACCAACCCATTTTAAATATCGAATTTTCAAAATTGTAAAAACACATTTTTTTGACGATGTCATCATCACCTCAAGGTGTCAAGATCCACTTGTATAGGTGGCACGTGCCATAAGGACCAATTGATAAATTGAAAGTTTGTTTCTATCTTCTATGATCTCTAAGATTTATGATATTTAATTAATTAGTATAAATAATTATTAATATTATTTATAATTTAACACCAATTTCAATGTCAACCTATATTTATTAAGTTTAATTATTTTGTCATAAATAATAAATTAATTAATTTGGCTATCAAATTTCAATTCCGCACACTCGATAACCCCTAAAAACCACGCCCGTATAACATTAGGTAAAATCCAAAATTGCAGCTGTGCCGACGCATGTTCCTTTGGTGGCACTATATTTTGATGGTGTTTTATTGATAGTGCCTCCAAAGGAACATTCTGTCGGCACAGCTGCAATTTTGGATTTTTTTCGCCAAGTCATCAACGCTCAAGGTGTGAAGAAGCATTTGTTATTTGGTCCGAGTCACAAGGAACGGTAGATACATTTGAAGTTTGTTTCTATCATAAACCATCTTGAGTTTAATGCCATTCATTCATTATGTATTGATAATAAATCATATTATTAGTTATTTATTTTAGCAATGTTATCCACGGTTGAGTTGAAGTAAGTCAACAAATTCCTTATTTAATTTAATTTGTTTTAATTCATTAAATAGTAATACTACAATTAAATAGAAGCCAGCTGGAATTTATAAGTTAAATCAATTTAATTATCGCAAGTTGAAACAATAGAGTAGGATTTAACAAGTTAAATCAATATAATTATTACAAGTTGAAACAATGGAATTAGATTTCACAGTTTTACTGAAATTGAATTGTGAGTAAACAAAGAAATTTCAACCCACATTTATGGCAGAAATTAAACCCATTTTAAAAAGATTTCTTCGGCCATCAGACGCAGAATTCTATGGTGAATCCAAATGTGAAATAAAATTTGGGGGTTTAGTAAAACATTTTTTGAGTTATGGATCAGACAAATTTTGAAAGGTGTTAAAGATGTGTCCAAAATTTGTTAATAAAAAATCGTAACCCCAGGTGCAAATTAGACGTCGACTCCGAACCTACATGCCAAGTTTCAGCCCTCTATGTATATAGGTATGGCCAGGGCACCGTCTACGGAGAAAAAAATAAAAATAAAAAAATCCAAAATTGCAGCCTGTGCCGACGCATGTTCCTTTGGTGGCACTATATTTTGGTGGTGGTTTATTGATAGTGCCTCCATAGGAACATGCTGTCGGCGCAGGCTGCAATTTTGGATTTTTTTTCCGCCATGTCATCATCACTATGAAGGTGTTAAATTATTTCAGAAAGGTGTTTCAGAAGGCAACGAGCCTTCGAGTCGTGGAAGTTTCCATTTTGCTCACTTCGTTTCAAAGATATTCAAGTTTCAGTAGAATATAATAAGTGATGAGTCAGCATTTTTTATGTGCGTGTTGGGTGATCACCCAAATCCAACCAACCCATTTGAAATATATAATTCACAAAATTGTAAAAACACATTTTTTTGACGATGTCATCATCACCTCAAGGTGTCAAGACCCATTTGTAGAGGTGTTACGTGGCATAAGGATCAATTGATAAATTGGAAGTTTTTCTCTATCTTGTATCATTTCTGAGATTAATGAAATTTAGATAATTAGTATAAATATTTAATTAATCTATTAATAATTTAACACCAAAATTATGTACATCAAAATAAATTAAGTTCAATTATTTGCAATAATTATTAATTTAAATTGAATTTCACTATCATATTTGAATTCAGCGCACTCGATAATCCCAAAATCTATTTGGAACCATCTTTATACGTTAAACACAGAGCGAATTAATTAGAATTAAATATGTCATCTATCCATTGTTCAAGAATATTCCTAGCAGAAATAAATATAATCACATAATCTGTCGTTGTTATGAAATATATTATCTTAGTTTTCAATTGGAAAATAGAAGCCTACTCGATCTCACAAGTAGAATCAATATAATTTTCACAAGTTGAAACAATAGAATCTGATTTAACACTTTCAATTGAACTGAAGTGTTAGTAAACAAAGGAAACTTGCAACTCAATTGTGGCACAAACGAAACCCAATTTAAAAATTCGTGCACTGTGAAAAGGTGTAGAATTTAATTCTCTATCGAATGCATATAAATTAAATATTCGCGCACTATTTATTGTTCCTGTTTCAATATTAAACAGGTGCAAAAATGTGTCCAAAAAAGTTTAATCAAAAATCGTAACCCCAGGTGCACATCTGTAACCCATGAGACACATATCCTGAGATTTTGGGCCCTTAGTTAATTAAACTCTGTTCTGTGGAGAGGATACGGAAGGAAAATAAAAATCCAAAATTGCAGCTGTGCCGACGCATGTTCCTTTCGTGGCACTATATTTTGTTGATGGTTTATTGATAGTGCCTCCAAAGGAACATGCTGTCGGCGCAGGCTGCAATTTTGGATTTTTTTTCACCAAGTCATCAACGCCCAAGGTGTGAAGAAGCATTTGTTATTTGGTCCGAGTCACAAGGAACGGTAGATAAATTTGAAGTTTGTTTCTATCATAAATCATCTAGAGTTTAATGCCATTCATTCATTATGTATTGATAATAAATTATATTATTAGTTAGTTATTTTAGCAATGTTATCCACGGTGATATTTGTTTAGTCAACAAATTCCTTATATTATTATATTTTATTTAATCCATTGTATAGTAATACTAGAATTAAATAGAAGCCAGCTGGAATTTATAAGTTGAATCAATTTAATTATCGCAAGTTGAAACAATAGTGAAAGCTTTAACAAGTTAAATCAATATAATTATTACAAGTTGAAACAATGGAATTAGATTTCACAGTTTTATTGAAATTGAAGTGTTGAGTAAACAAAGGAATTTCAACCCCCATTTATGGCAGAAATTAAACCAATTTTAACAAATTTTCTTCTCCCATCAGACGCAGAATTTTATGGTGAATCCAAATATGAAATAAAATTTGGGGGTTTAGTAAAACATTTTTCTAGCTATGGACCAGACAAATTTTGAAAGGTGTTAAAGATGTGTCAAAAATTTGTTAATAAAAAATCGTAACCCCAGGTGCAAATTAGACGGTCCATACGCACCTACATGCCAAGTTTCAGCCCATCAACTATAAAGCTCAGGCCAGGGCACCGTCTACGGAGAAAAAATAAAAATAAAAAATCCAAAATTGCAGCTGTGCCGACGCATGTTCCTTTGGTGGCACTATATTTTGGTGGTGGTTTATGATAGTGCCTCCAATGGGACATGCTGTCAGCACAGCTGCAATTTTGGATTTTTTTTTCCGCCATGTCATCATCACTATGAAGGTGTTAAATTATTTCAGAAAGGTGTTTCAGAATGCTACGACCCTTAGAGTGGTGGAAGTTTCCATTTAGTTCACTTCATTTTAGAGATATTCAAGTTTGAGTAGAATATAATAGCTAATGACTCAGCATATTTTATGTAAGTGTTGGGTCATCACCCAACATCGACTAACCTATTTTAAATATCAAATTAGCAAAATTGTAAAAACACATTTTTTTAACGATGTCATCATCACCTCAAGGTGTCAAGACCCACTTGTAAAGGTGGCACGTGCCATAAGGACCAATTGATAAATTGAAAGTTTGTTTCTATCTTCTATGATCTCTGAGATTTGTGATATTTAATTAATTAGTATAAATAATTATTAATAATATTTATAATTTAACACCAATTTCAATGTCAACTTATATTTATTAAGTTTAATTATTTTGTCATAAATAATTAATTAATTAATTTGGCTATCAAATTTCAATTCCGCACACTCGATAACCCCTAATAAACAAATTGGGAGCATCTATATAAGTCATATACTGACTTAATTAATTAATATTAATTACGTCAGTATATTAACAGTGCAAGAGTATTCTTGCAGAAGGAGATATAATCACATAATCTGTCGTTGTTATGGAATGTAGAATCTTAGTTTTCAATTGGAAAATAGAAGCCTACTCGATCTCACAAGTTGAATCAATATAATAAAAAAATCCAAAATTGCAGCCTGTGCCGACGCATGTTCCTTTGGTGGCACTATATTTTGGTGGTGGTTTATTGATAGTGCCTCCAAAGGAACATGCTGACGGCACAGGCTGCAATTTTGGATTTTTTTTTCGCCATGTCATCATCACTATGAAGGTTTTTAAATTATTTGAAAAAGGTGTTACAGAAGGCATCGACCCTTAGAGTGGCAGAAGTTTCAAATTAGTTCACTTCATCTCAAAGATATTCAAGTTTGAGTAGAATATAATAGCTGGTGACTCAGCATTTTTTATATGAGTGTTGGGTCATCACCCAACTTCAACTAACCCATTTTAAATATCGAATTAACAAAATTGTAAAAACACATTTTTTTACGATGTCATCATCACCTCAAGGTGTCAATACCCATTTGTAGAGGTGACACGTGGCATAAGGATCAATTGATAAATTGGAAGTTTGTTTCTATCTTATTTGAATTCTGAGATTTATGATATTTAATTAATTAGTATAAATAATTATTAATATTATTTATAATATAACACCAATTTCAATGTCAACTTACAGTTATTAAGTTAAATTATTTTGTCATAAATAATTAATTAATTAATTTAGTAATCAAATTTCAATTCCGCACACTCGATAACCCCTAATACACAAATTGGAAGCATCTATATAAGTCATATACTGACTGAATTAATTATAATTAATTACGTCAGTCTATTAACAGTGCAAGAATATTCTCGCAGAAATAAATATAATCACTTAATCTGTCGTTGTTGTGGAATGTAAAATCTTAGGTTTCAATTAGAAAATAGAAGCCTACTCGATCTCACAAGTTGAATCAATATAATTATCACAAGTTGAAACAATAGAATTCGATTTAACACTTCAATTGAACTGAAGTGTTAGTAAACAAAGGGAATTTGCAACTCAATTGTGGCACAAACGAACCCCAATTTGAGAATTCGTGCACTGTGAAAGGGTGTAGAATTAAATTCTCTATCGAATGCATATAAATTGAATATTATCGCACTATTTATTGTGCTTTTTCTAACATTAAACAGGTGTAAAAATGTGTCCAAAATATGGTGATAAAATATCGTGACCCCAGGTGCACATCTGTAACCCATGAGACACCTATGCTGAAAATTTGGGTTCTTAGTTAATAAAACTCTATTCTGTGGATGAGCTACGGATAAATAATAATAATAAAAAAAATCCAAAATTGCAGCCTGTGCCGACGCATGTTCCTTTGGTGGCACTATATTTTGTTGGATGTTTATTGATAGTGCCTCCAAAGAAACATGCTGTCGGCACATGCTGCAATTTTGGATTTTTTTTTCGCCAAGTCATCATCACTTTGAAGGTGTTAAATTATTTCAGAAAGGTGTTTCAGAAGGCTACGACCCTTAGAGTGGTGGAAGTTTCCATTTAGCTCACTTCATTTGAGAGATATTCAAGTTTCAGTAGAATATAATAGCTGATGACTCAGCATTTTTTATGTGAGTGTTGGGTCATCACCCAACATCAACTAACCCATTATAAATATCGAATTAACAAAATTGTAAAAACACATTTTTTTAACGATGTCATCATCACCTCAAGGTGTCAATACCCACTTGTATAGGTGGCACGTACCATAAGGACCAATTGATAAATTGGAAGTTTGTTTCTATCTTATTTGAATTCTGAGATTTATGATATTTAATTAATTAGTATAAATAATTATTAATATTATTTATAATATAACACCAATTTCAATGTCAACTTACAATTATTAAGTTAATTATTTTGTCATAAATAATTAATTAATTAATTTGGTAATCAAATTTCAATTCCGCACACTCGATAACCCCTAATACACAAATTGGAAGCATCTATATAAGTCATATACTGACTGAATTAATTATAATTAATTACGTCAGTCTATTAACATTGCAAGAATATTCTCGCAGAAATAAATATAATCACTTAATCTGTCGTTGTTGTGGAATGTAAAATCTTAGGTTTAATTAGAAAATAGAAGCCTACTCGATCTCACAAGTTGAATCAATATAATTATTACAAGTTGAAACAATAGAATTCGATTTAACACTTCAATTGAACTGAAGTGTTAGTAAACAAAGGAAACTTGCAACTCAATTGTGGCACAAACGAAGCGCAATTTGAAAATTCGTGCACTGTGAAAAGGTGTAAAATTTAATTCTCTATCGAATGCATATAAATTGAATATTCTCGCACAATTTATTGTTCTTTTTCTAATATTAAACAGGTGCAAAAATGTGTCCAAAAAAATGTAATAAAAAATCGTGACCCCAGGTGCACATCTGTAACTCATGAGACACATATCCTGAAAATTTCAGTTCTTAGTTACTAAAACTCTGTTCTGTGGAGGATCTACGGACCAATAATAACCAAAGCACTAAGACCAATACTGGGCCACTATACTATAGTATAGTCGGCACAGTAATAACAACAAACCAAAGCACTAAGATTAGAACTGGGCCACTATACTATAGTATAGTCGGCACAGTAATAACGAGTTGAAACAATAGAATTAGATTTAACACTTTCAATTGAACTGAAGTGTTAGTAAACAAAGGAAACTTGCAACTCAATTGTGGCACAAACTAAGTACAATTTGAAAATTCGTGCACTGTGAAAAGGTGTAGAATTTAATTCTCTATCGAATGCATATAAATTTAATTTTCGGGTACTATTTATTGTTCCTGTTTCAATATTAAACAGGTGCAAAAATGTGTCCAAAAAAATGTTATAAAAAATCGTGACCCCAGGTGCACATCTGTAACCCATGAGACACATATTCTGAAAATGTAGGCTCTTAGTTAATAATACTCTGTTCTGTGGAGAGGATACGGAAGGATAATAATAATAATAATATACCAAAGCACTAAGATTAGAACTGGGCCACTATACTATAGTATAGTCGGCACAGTAATAATAATAACCAAGGCAGTAAGATTAGAACTGGGCCACTATACTATAGTATAGTCGGCACAGTAATAAAGGCAGTGAGATTAGAACTGGGCCACTATACTATAGTATAGTCGGCACAGTAAAAAAAATCCAAAATTGCAGCCTGTGCCGACGCATGTTCCTTTGGTGGCACTATATTTTGTTGTTGGTTTATTGATAGTGCCTCCAAAGGAACATGCTGTCGGCGCAGGCTGCAATTTTGGATTTTTTTTCGCCAAGTCATCAACGCCCAAGGTGTGAAGAATCATTTGTTAATT
Source organism: Hexactinellida sp. DTS-2022 (assembly GCA_028753945.1). NCBI lineage: Eukaryota > Metazoa > Porifera > Hexactinellida > Hexactinellida sp. DTS-2022. Next base: position 12,438,167 of record JAPNXP010000001.1, read on the forward strand.
GGTCGGAGTCACAAGGTACGGTAGATAAATTTGAAGTTAGTTTCTATTATAAACCATCAAGAGTTTAATGCTATTCATTCATTATATATTGATGATAAATTATATTATTAGTAATTTATTTTAGCAATGTTATCCACGGTTGGTTGAGTTGAGTCAACAAATTCCTTATAATATATTATTTAATTTAATCCATTGTATAGTAATACTATAATTAAATAGAAGCCAGCTGGAATTTACAAGTTAAATCAATATAATTATCGCAAGTTGAATCACTAGAGTAGGATTTAACAAGTTAAATCAATATAATTATTACAAGTTGAAACAATAGAATTAGATTTAACACTTTTACTGAAATTGAAGTGTGAGTAAACAAAGAAATTTCAACCCCCATTTATGGCAGAAATTAAACCCTTTATGCGAAACTTTCTTGTCCCATCAGACGCAGAATTTTATGATGAATCCAAATATGAAATAAAATTTGCGGGTTTAGTAAAACATATTTTGAGTTATGGACCAGACAAATTTTGAAAGGTGTTAAAAATGTGTCAAAAATTTGTTAATCAAAAATCGTAACCCCAGGTGCAAATTAGACGGTCCCATCGCACCTACATGCCAAGTTTCAGCCCATCAACTATAAAGCTCTGGCCAGGGCACCGTCTACGGAGAAAAAAAAACAATCCAAAATTGCAGCCTGCGCCGACGCATGTTCCTTTGGTGGCACTATATTTGTTGGTGGTTTATTGATAGTGCCTCCAAAGGAACATGCTGTCGGCGCAGGCTGCAATTTTGGATTTTTTTTTCGCCAAGTCATCAACGCCCAAGGTGTGAAGAACCATTTGTTTATTGCATCGGAGTCACAAGGAACGATTGTTGAATTTGAAGTTTGTTTCTATCATAAACCATCAAGAGTTTAATGCCATTCATTCATTATGTATTGATAATACAATATATTATTAGTAATTTATTTTAGCATTGTTATCCACGGTTGGTTGAGTTGAGTCAACAAATTCCTTATATTATTATATTTTATTTAATCCATTGTATAGTAATACTAGAATTAAATAGAAGCCAGCTGGATTTATAAGTTAAATCAATATAATTATCGCAAGTTGAATCAATAGAGTAAGATTTAACAAGTTAAATCAATATAATTATTACAAGTTGAAACAATGGAATTAGATTTCACAGTTTTACTGAAATTGAAGTGTGAGTAAACAAAGAAATTTCAACCCCCATTTGTGGCATAAATTAAATCCTTTATTGAAAGTTTTCTTCTCCCATCAGACGCAGAATTTTATGGCGAATCCAAATGTTAAATAAAATTTGGGGGTTTAGTAAAACATATTTTGAGTTATGGACCAGACAAATTTTGAAAGGTGTTAAAGATGTGTCAAAAATTTGTTAATCAAAGATCGTAACCCCAGGTGCAAATTAGACGGTCCCATCGCACCTACATGCCAAATTTCAGCCCATCAACTATAAAGCTCTAGCCAGGGCACCGTCTACGGAGAAAAAAAAATAAAAAAAATCCAAAATTGCAGCCTGTGCCGACGCATGTTCCTTTGGTGGCACTATATTTTGTTGGTGGTTTAGTGATAGTGCCTCCAAAGGAACATGCTGTTGGCACAGCTGCAATTTTGGATTTTTCTTTCGCCATGTCATAATCACTATGAAGGTGTTAAATTATTTCAAAAAGGTGTTTCAAAAGGCAACGAACCTTAGTGACTTGTAAGTTTCGTTTTAGCTCACTTCATTTTAGAGATATTCAAGTTTAAGTAGAATATAATAGCTGATGACTCAGCATTTTTTATGTGAGAGTTGGGTCATCACCCAACATCAACTAACCCATTTTAAATATCGAATTAACAAAATTGTAAAAAAACATTTTTTTAACGATGTCATCATCACTTCAAGGTGTCAAGACCCACTTGTATAGGTGGCACGTGCCATAAGGACCAATTGATAAATTGAAAGTTTGTTTCTATCTTATTTCATTTCTGAGATTTATGATATTTAATTAATTAGTATAAATAATAATTAATATTATTTATAATATAACACCAATTTCAATGTCAACTTGCAATTATTAAGTTCAATTATTTTGTCATAAATAATTAATTAATTAATTATGTTATCAAATTTCAATTGCGCACTCTCGATAACCCCTAATAAACAAATTGGAAGCATCCATATAAGTAATATACTGACTGAATTAATTATAATTAATTACGTCAGTATATTAACAGTGCAATAATATTCTCGCAGAAGTAAATATAATCACATAATCTGTCGTTGTTATGAAATATATAATCTTAGTTTTCAATTGGAAATTAGAAGCCTGCTCGATCTCACAAGTTGAATCAATATAATAATAACGAGTTGAAACAATAGAATTAGATTTAACACTTTCAATTGAACTGAAGTGTTAGTAAACAAAGGAAACTTGCAACTCAATTGTGGCACAAACTAAGTACAATTTGAAAATTCGTGCACTGTGAAAAGGTGTAGAATTTAATTCTCTATCGAATGCAAATAAATTTAATTTCGGGTACTATTTATTGATCCTGTTTCAATAATAAACAGGTGCAAAAATGTGTCCAAAAAAATGTAATAAAAAATCGTGACCCCAGGTGCACATCTGTAACCCATGTGACACATATCCTGAAAATTTGGGCTCTTAGTTGATAAAACTCTGTTCTGTGGAGAGGATACGGAAGGAAAATAATAATAATAACCAAGGCAGTAAGATTAGAACTGGGCCACTATACTATAGTATAGTCGGCACAGTAAAAATAATAATAAAGGCAGTGATTCCAATACTGGGCCACTATACTATAGTATAGTCGGCACAGTAATAATAAAAATAATAAAGGCAGTGATTCCAATACTGGGCCACTATACTATAGTATAGTCGGCACAGTAATAATAAAAATAATAAAGGCAGTGATTCCAATACTGGGCCACTATACTATAGTATAGTCGGCACAGTAATAAATAAAGGCAGTGATTCCAATACTGGGCCACTATACTATAGTATAGTCGGCACAGTAATAAAGGCAGTGAGATTAGAACTGGGCCACTATACTATAGTATAGTCGGCACAGTAAAAAAAATCCAAAATTGCAGCCTGTGCCGACGCATGTTCCTTTGGTGGCACTATATTTTGTTGTTGGTTTATTGATAGTGCCTCCAAAGGAACATGCTGTCGGCGCAGGCTGCAATTTTGGATTTTTTTTCGCCAAGTCATCAACGCCCAAGGTGTGAAGAAGCATTTGTTATTTGGTCAGAGTCACAAAGAACGGTAGATAAATTTGAAGTTAATTTCTATCATAAAGTATCAGGAGTTTAATGCCATTCATTCATTATGTATTGATAATAAATTATATTATTAGTTATGTATTTTAGCAATGTTATCCACGGTTGGTTGAGTTGAGTCAACCAATTTCTTATAATATATTATTTTATTTAATCCATTGTATAGTAATACTATAATAAAATAGAAGCCAGGTGGAATTTATAAGTTAAATCAATATACTTATCGCAAGTTGAATCACTAGAATAAGATTTAACAAGTTAAATCAATATAATTATTACAAGTTGAAACAATGGAATTAGATTTCACAGTTTTATTGAAATTGAAGTGTTGAGTGAACAAAGGAATTTCAACCCCCATTTATGGCAGAAATTAAACCAATTTTAACAAATTTTCTTCTCCCATCAGACGCAGAATTTTAAGATGAATCTAAATATGAAATAAAAATTTGGGGTTTATTAAAACATATTTTGAGTTATGGACCATACAAATTTTGAAAGGTGTTAAAGATGTGTTCAAAATATGTTAATATAAAATCGTAACCCCAGGTGCAAATTAGACGTCGACTCCGAAGCTACATGCCAAGTTTCAGCCCTCTATGTATACAAGTGTGGCCAGGGCACCTGCTACGGAGAAAAAATAATAAAAAAAATAATAAAATCCAAAATTGCAGCCTGTGCCGACGCATGTTCATTTGGTGGCACTATATTTTGGTGGTGGTCTATTGATAGTGCCTCCAATGGAACATGCTGTCGGCACAGGCTGCAATTTTGGATTTTTTTTCACCAAGTCATCATCACCATAAAGGTGTTAAATTATTTCAGAAAGGTGTTTCAGAAGGCTACGACCCTTAGAGTGGTGGAAGTTTCCATTTTGCTCACTTCGTTTCAAAGATATTCAAGTTTCAGTAGAATATAATAAGTGATGAATCAGCATTTTTATGTGCTTGTTGGGTGATCACCCAAAACCAACCGACCCATTTGAATTATATAATTCACAAAATTGTGAAAACACATTCTTTTTACGATGTCATCAACACCTCAAGGTGTCAAGACCCATTTGTAGAGGTGTTATGTGGCATAAGGATCAATTGATAAATTGGAAGTTTGTTTCTATCTTCTATAATCTCTGAGATTTATGATATTTAATTAATTAGTATTAATAATTTAACACCTTTATTATGTACAGCAAAATAAATGAAGTTCAATTATTTTGTGCAATTCTTATTAATTTAAATTTACTTCACTATCATTTTTGAATTCAGCGCACTCGATAACCCCAATAATCTAATTGGAACCGTCTCTATAAGTTAAACACAGAGCGAATTAATTAGAGTTAAATATGTCATGTATCCATTGTGCAAGAATATTCTAAGCAGAAGTAAATATAATCACATAATCTGTCGTTGTTATGAAATATATAATCTCAGTTTTCAATTAGAAAATAGAAGCCTACTCGATCTCACAAGTTGAATCAATATAATAATAACGAGTTGAAACAATAGAATTAGATTTAACACTTTCAATTGAACTGAAGTGTTAGTAAACAAAGGAAACTTGCAACTCAATTGTAGCACAAACGAAGCCCAGTTTAAAAATTCGTGCACTGTGAAAAGGTGTAGAATTTAATTTTCTATCGAATGCATATAAATTTAATTTTCGGGTACTATTTATTGTTCCTGTTTCAATATTAAAAAGGTGCAAAAATGTGTCAAAAAAATGTTAATAAAAAATCGTGACCCCAGGTGCACATCTGTAACCCATGAGACACATATCCTGAAAATTTGGGCTCTTAGTAAGTAAAACTCTGTCCAGTAGAGAGGCTACGGACAAATAATAACCAAAGCACTAAGACCAATACTGGGCCACTATACTATAGTATAGTCGGCACAGTAATAAAGGCAGTGATTCCAATACTGGGCCACTATACTATAGTATAGTCGGCACAGTAATAAAAAATATTAAAGGCAGTAAGATTAGAACTGGGCCACTATACTATAGTATAGTCGGCACAGTAATTAGTCAGAAAAGCACTCATTTCACGCTTTCAGGGTTGGAAATTGGTGTCCCTGTAATGCGTAACGAATCTTGCTTATAATTTCATTGGCTGATTCGAGTCAATACTTTAATGGTTTTCCGTATTAATAAATTTAAATTAATTATTTTTGTTTCATCTGGAAAATATTTAGAATGTAGTTCACTTGTAACATTTTATCCCTTCTCCCAATTAACCGTTAGCGTCCGTTTGGGAAACAGTTACTTACTTAAATAATGCACATACTTACCAATAATTCCGTTGAGAGATAGCTTCTAGGTTCATTTTGAATGTTCATTAAATAGTTTACATATCTTTTGTAAACAACAACAATACATGTAAATATTAATGTTATAAATTTATATATTCGAAATTCGAAATCTGCATACTTGTTTACCTATGTATAATATCATTTGAATGTTTGTTTTTCTCATATATAAATGCGGTTTCTATTCCCTCATCACTGTAATACAGGGTTTCGCAAACTTTTGCAGCATACCGGCCACATTTAGGTAAGGACATAATATTACCGGCCGCATCTGAAAACAAATTTTTTATGTATGAAACTAATTGGATTATAGCCTTACTATACGTATAAGAATCACTAGCGGATCCAGAAATGTTAAAAGGGGATGCCCAAGAAACAAAGCGAGCGTAGCGAGCGCCTTATAAGGCGGTTTGGGGGCAAGCCCACATAATTTTTTAAACTTATTTATATACACTAGTTCACTGGTGTTTGTAGTAGAACAAATATGATAGTAAACTGTATACATGTATACGTTAATTTAATTGTGGTTATAGTAAAATTAGTCAGTTACATGGCAATCATATAGTATTTAGATTCCTAAACAAAAATATATCAAATTTCAAGTATTAAAGCATGAAACAAAAATTCAAAATTGTCCTCATAGAACATTTTAGTTTTTTAGGCTTTGCTGCTACCGGCCGCATGCGGCCGGAAAAGGCGAGTTTTCGAACCCCTGCTGTAATACAAGTGGACAAACATATACACAAACATCAATCGAGGTGTAACAGTATAGATATATAGTATACTGTAGTATACTACTATAGCAATTTTTTGAAACATAAACTCGGCTTCGCATTGGTGAATCGAACTAATCTCTGTATCTTAATTAAATTTCATTTAAAAGCCGTTTGCCTATATAATTACATACTTTTCAAGATTGAGTTGGGCATATGTAGTTGCGCTATTAAATATTCATTAAGCTTAATACAACTTGCATCCTCGAAATTAGATAAATTGAATAACAATGATTACCTTGAGAGTTGACTAGTGAATGCAACAGAAGAAATATCAGGATCACAATATTGAGAATTTTCATGGTGGGAATAATAATACAATTATTATACGAAACCCTTATATCTATATAATGGGAGATTTATTTGTAATATATTTTAACTAACCAATAAGTTGAAATATCTTCTGTAAGCTATTTTAACTTACTATTAAGTTGAAATATCTTCTGTAAGCTATTTTAACTAACTATTAAGTTGAAATGTCTTTTATGAGATATTTTAACTAATCAATAAGTTGAAATATCTTCTGTAAGATATTTTAACTAACCAAATATGTTGAAATATCTTCTGTAATATATTTTAACTAACCAATAAGTTGAAATATCTTCTGTAAGCTATTTTAACTAACTATTAAGTTGAAATGTCTTTTATGAGATATTTTAACTAATCAATAAGTTGAAATATCTTCTGTAAGATATTTTAACTAACCAAATATGTTGAAATATCTTCTGTAATATATTTAACTAACTAATAAGTTGAAATATCTTCTGTAAGGCAATTGTGAACTTGGTGAAACTAAGCAATTCACACAGCAATCAATGTTTCCTTCTATAAGTATATTTGTATAAGGCTCGACTCCAACTGTCATGAGATTAGGCCACGCACTAGCATAGGCGCCGAAAATGGGGGGGGGCAGGCAGGGTGTCACCCTCCCTTGCCGAGGAGAAGTCAGGGAAGAAAAATGGAAAATTACTGATTCCATATTGAGTTTGTATAAATTTCAGTTGATGATGTATATATCTATACAATTATCCCCATCCAACATTGATTTTATCCCCATACGCATTGTTTTTTAACTTTGACATTTGAATATTACGTCACACTCCTCTAGCGTTTGAGAGTTTCGGCGCCCATGCGCACTAGTATGAGGACTAGGCGCTCTAGTTGACCCCAACTCATGGGAATGTCATGTGGATGGTTTCGTCCCATTGCAGGGACTCATCACATCAGAAGGGTAACCCTCGACCACCATGCGTACTTCCGGCCCTAGTGCCTCGCACTTCCCGTACTACCTATGTGTCCTTTCATTGTACCATCCGTAGTGACGGAGCATACTACAGGTTCCTCATGTAGTGTCCCCGTGCTGCCACATACAAGATCCTATCAAAGCCTTGTACTCCTGAAGGTCTGGTGCCCTGTGATACAACCATAGATTTGAACATCCATATTAGTCAAGAATCGCATTTAATTGCATTTTACGCAAGCTCTATATGTTGGAACCTGCAAGTATATACAAACGATTTTATCTATACTTTCTGACCATTTTAGGATCATGGGACCTTAAATTAAATTCAAAATTATCATACGTCAATCTAAATTTCCAAAATGTTTTTAGTAGTAATCACGTTCAAGCATGCGTCGTTATCCAACAGAAATCAATCAAATATTTGATGATTCACGAGTCTACAAAAGTAGTAATTATCGAATATATTCATTGTATATTTTGGGAATTATTTCTTTGCACTAAACAGCTGTTCGTTCTCGGTTGGATTTGTTCCGAGGATTACAAACAACTACTCTTTGTTCATCAGAGTAATTTTCTTTAATGTTAACTTAATAATAATAATAATAATAAATATTTGGTAAAGAAATGATTTAGATCACAATGCATCAAATCAGAACGAGTATTCTCAATTCTTTGTTGTCATCTAAATTCAATTTCATAAATTTCACGATTAATGTATAGCAATCAAAATTAGATATATAATAATCTCGTATCCAAATTATTATTGATAGTTTTAGGGGCCCACCAAACGTTGCATACCTTAAAGACCCCGAAATTAGACATCTTGGTGACCAATCTTGGTGTAAATTTTGCACCAAGATTTTTTGGAGTTACACTACGATTCGGGTCGGCCGCGGCCGCTGCAGTGTTGAGTTACACCAAGGCCGCTGCTGAGTTACACCAAGGTCTCAATGTAAGTATATGATGGTAGAGCTTTTGTCGAGCACCAAATCCGAAAAATGCAGTATTAAAACCTTTTCGTTCCGGATATTCGAATGGGAAGAGAGGAATAAATGGAACAAGTGCTGAGACATACGCTAGTTAGATTAAATTGACAACAATATTTGTGCCAAAAATATTTTCGAGGAATCAAAAGGGAGCGAACTAAAAAGTTCATTAGCACATATACAACATAGGCGTAGGCTCCGGTAGGGCTGGTAGGGCCATGGCCCTACCAATAATTGTCTTTTCTTCATAGAAGCTAACACAAATATGCCAAGATGGCCTTACCAATCCTAACAGCCAGCCTATAAGGGCCTACCAATCTCCAAAACGAGTCTACGCCCCTGTTACACTAATTATTGTAATTGGGTAACAGTAGGCACAGCTGCAAACATGCATAGCCGTAGACAAGGGGGGGCTTTGGGGGGCTTAAGCCCCCCCAAAAAAAATCCTATTAATTCAAATTGATCATACTAATTTATAGTTTGATCATAATTTAAAGTCATCCCACACCTCAGCCCCCCCAAACTAAAAATGTTGTCTACGCCCCTGACATGTAATAACAGTTACAGCTAGGGCGTTAGGATCTTTCGAACATCCGATTCGTAAGATCCGTTTTTGAGAGTTGTCATCGGGTATAGCAGATCCTTATAAACTAGGAACTTGATCGAAGGACCCCCAACGTACGTTAGGGTCCACAACCATTCTGATGAAACCTTTGTTAAAGAATACAAAATTAAGTAACATCCACAATTTCGTGGACTTAATTCCATCAAAAGTTGGCTAAAACCCAGGAATATTTTTCTTCTTTGTGAAATGAAAATAATTGTAACTAATGATTAACAGAGTATCAAGTTTAAGGGCATGTTATCCGCCACAAGACACAAATGCCTGCCTTTAATGAAAGAAATACACAATTAATTATGTAACTATAGTCTAAGCTGCCTTATAAGTTGGCCTGGTGGGAATTCTCCATGTGAAGAACGCAAACCGAAATTATCATCAAAAATCAGAAAAACACTTCTGATATTTTGAAAATACACACAAGTTTAACAATCAAATATTATGTCACGTTTTCTATTGATTCCATTGGTTTAGTTGAAATTGGAGTTAGATTAATCTTCACACAATTTATGGCTCCTTCTTACTAGGGCCTCGTTCTGATTATGGAATACTGTGTTGCATGTGCCTCGAAGCAGTGGTCCCAAACATGCTTTCATTCAGATACATCTTTATGCACGCCTAGATTAAGATTCACACGCGCCTAAACATTATATCTTATATATTAAATCACAATGATTTTTTGTTTGTTTGTTCAGAATTGATTGAGGAACTGGTAAGAGCTACAGACTTGAAATTTGGCAGGGAGGTAGGGAATAGTGTATCTAGAAACAAGTTCTAATATCTAAGAAAAATATTCACATCTTCCCTTCCCTAAAGGTGACAAAACTTTAGCCTATTAAATTCGAGGGTTTTCCAGTATGGATTAGCAGCTAGCATTTAATTCGTATAAAAGGATTTTAGTGTCTCTATCAATTGTTAAGTGTGCGTTGTAGAATGCCTATCTGAGACTGTGATTTAATTAGTCGAGAGGAAATTCATTTATCCAATCAGTCATTCTAACATTCCATTGTGTCTATTTGATTTTAATACTAATCAATACGATGACTTCTCCACAGCCCAAAGTCAGGGGTCCACAGAATTGTACAGTTCCTTAGGGATATTTAATTAATTTCTATTTGGAGTCGGTTCATTATTATACACGGACATGCGTTAATATCTAGAAAATTGTAAGTTATAATTAGCATAAATATTCAACAATACAGGCGCTGATTAGTATTTCCAAATTTATTTTTTCTGTCCTTATACGTACGTATATACCTATGGCTAGGCCCTAGGGCCCATGGATAAATAGACAGCTTAGGGGGCACAGCCCTACTCTGAAACAATAGCATTACTGTTATGTGTGTCACTAGCGTTTACCTAAATATTACCTAAATGATTCCCCGTAATATAATGAACCTGTGTATAGGGCCTTTGAATTTTAAGTAATGCTAAGGGGTAAGTATTACAGCCCATCCTTTTTTATTATAAAATGACAAAAAGCGTAATGTAGGGAGGGGATAATTTTGTTAATTTTCGTTACATAACCGACATTTTTATAGACTCCTAGAATCAGTTTGAGCTCAATCATGCACATACATTACTCAATTTGCATTAAGTCTATTGGAGTATGTATTTAAAAATACAACCGGCATTTAATTTGAAAAGGTATCTGCTTTAAATACAAGCGAGGGCAGTAGGCTCGAGTGCAAGTTGTAAGAACGCGCGTAGCGCGGGCGAGCAGCTTGTTTGTATAACTTCTCGTAGGTTCTGCTCCTCAATGACATACATAGCCGCATCATAAGTTAAATTGAGAAACATTTTCTTAAACAAGTTCTAGTACATACTAAATGTGTCCATAGTTGTTAATATATATTCAGATTATTTAACGATATGTAATCCGTTGGCTTAAAATAAGTATAAATATACTTCAACAGTTGTTCGCATTTAGGTTTTATCGCATCTTTCAGAAGGTGTTGCTCATGCCTTTTTCTTTCTTTCACTTCTCGGTATTTTTCAACAAATATTCAATCTCTGTTCTATTATCTTTGACTCGTACTGTGTTCTCAATGTTGTTTACGGTTTTAACATTTCTATTGACTCTCCCTATCTCCATCCCTCTCATACTAAGGTTGTGATACATCAATATGGGAATCTTATTAACACCTTACTGGGTTGCATCTACTCACTCTCAACTCTATTTCCATTGATGTTAATAACATTATTTCCATTGATTCATGAATGCTTTAAGTTTAAGAGATACAAGTATCGTAATGTTGTATACAGATACAATTATGATATTATCCAGCCACTGTTGAGAAGACAGTAGATTATTTGCAGGGGCGTAGAACGTTTTGGAGATTGATAGGGCCTTATAGGCTGGATGTTAGGATTGGTAGTGGCATATTTGTGTTAGCTTCTATGGAGAAAATATGGAGAAAAAACTGTACCAGTCCTACTGGGGCCTACGCCTATGATATGAATACTATATTTGTTATTATATTATTTCTGATTGGTTTCATTTAAAAATGTACTGTGTTCTCTATTCCTCTATTAATTCAGGTATTTCAATTAAATATAATTAGTTGAGAGAGTCAAAACTATAGCCATTGAGAATATCATATACTGTCGACACCGCTTAATAGAGTCATCTCGGGACTAGGTTACTTTCACCTGATTAAGCTTGAAAAATCTATTAACCGGTGGCTCTATTAAGCAGATGCGACTGTATTTCTAAATACGTTGCAACTTGCAAGTACAGTTTATTGTTACAAAATACTATCCTATATACTAAATCGAAATGTTCGCAATCCTTTTTTGAGGAGCGAAACAGTGAGCGTGCTCCATAATTGATGAGTGCTCAACTAAGTATTATGCAAAGGTTTACTACAAAGTTGTGAAGTAATATGCAATGAAAATTTTAAATCTATACTATTAAAACCATAGACTCCTTTAGATAAGGACTGGAACGTCGCGATCTCGGGGTTTTTAACTTGAGTCTAAGAGGCTCCAATTATAAAATTGAAAAAGCATTAGGTTTCCGGTTTCCAAATGTGATTTTTGGCATATAGGGGTAACTTTTGGCACCCGTCAACAATTTGAGGTTTTCACTCAAAATTTCTCACACCTCGACAAGTTATGACGTCATTGTCACATTTCGAGAACCCTGAAAATTAACTTAATCGCATATAATTCGCACCCTCTATGAGATAAAAATCTGAAAATTTATTAGAATATGCACACTAATGATGCGGACACTTTGGTAACACCAGATCACCAATATGCTTACTCATTATCGCATGATGACGTAATCACTAAATTTCACATTGTTAAATTCTACTATTTTAGGCCTATTTACGCTTTATAATCAATATTAGGAGTATATAAACCACACACCAACCGCGAAGCGGTTGGTGTGTGGTTGTGTTCTGCCGCGAAGCGACCTAGCAAGCGAAGCGCGCTAGTTCTATTGAAATGTCGACGAAATCTCCAAATTTCCCATTACGTCAGAAGTGCATCGTGGTATATTTCCTAATTGTTTGGAATTTCTGGATTAAATTTCCTATGAATTCGATTGTCTTAATTCAACTTAGTTTTTCTAACAGAACAAAAGCATAACAAATTAGCATTCGAAATCCAATTGTAATCATATATATATACTAGCCTGGTGCCCGCGCTTCGCCGCGGTATTCAAATTCACGGGATGTCTTATAATGAGTTTTATGATTTGAAATATGACGGATATCTAATATGACGGATGTGAAATGTGACGAATGTGTAATATGACGGATATGACAGAAGTTAAAAATTTGTAAACAGTTGTATTAATATTAAGGGGACCATAGGAATGAGACAATTGACAACTCAATGCAAGCTGAAATTTTATTGGTTAAATCATGTCAGCTATAGCAATCTTTCATACACAATTGACCCATTGAATTATAGACTAATAAAACTCGAGTCAGAATAATGTGAAAACTCTACAATCTGATAGGTCAAGGTCGGTACCCTCGCAAAGTGTGAAAAATATGCATGTGGTAAATTGCAAATTATGCATTATATTGACTTTAAAGTATCATATTTGGATTCCTCATACACTAAAACCTAGATTGCACGTTTGAAATGTTTTTCTAGCAGCACTGTGAACTTTTGATAATTCCCATTGAAATGTATGGGAAGGTGCCAAAAAATCACATATTTTGAGTTAACTTCGCGAGGAATGTCAATATCTCTTAAAAACTCCTTATTCAGGGTGGTGGGGTAACTCCTAAGTGACATACAATATTTGGTTCAGATCTGTTGAGAACTCTCAGAGGAGATGTGAGGACATACACACATACACACAAACAACTTTATATATATAGATGTATACTCATTTGGTATCATACAGTTTATACATAACTGACAACACTGCCGATAGCATATCACTGATTGACAATTCGCTCCTAGGGATTCAAACCTGGACCCCACTGGTTGGCTTACAGCGAGCTTCAGACCCCCAGCAAGTGATGCGCTACTTTTATGGAATGACAACTCCCCTTGTAAGAAATCCTGGATCTGCTGCCCCTGGGTTGATTTTGGATTTAATAGCAACAATGATTAAGTTACCACGAAATTATTTCATAATGTTATGCCCACTGTGTTGGATAACAAAGGAAATATATTTAATTGCACACGTTCTTATAAATTCTTATTTACTAGTTTAGATATATGCTTTCAGTATTGTAATCAACTATACACAGTTTGTGATATCATAAATAGGATGATTTACATTTGGATAGATATAAAATGATAATTTATTATGCTTTCACTTTAATTTGATTAAGTAATGTGGTTGCTTTGGGTACTTTAAAGTGGGATTTCTTTCAAAAATACTTTAGGATTGTGATTACATTATGTAGACATTACACCTATTACATGAATCATTTTGTAATACATTTCACACTATATTGTTATTACCACATAGAGTGTCCCTCTGACTCTCTCCCTTCAATACAGAAATAATGTGAGATACCCCGTGTGCAATCTTGATGAGAAACAGAGTATATTCTAGACAGATGCCCTGGTATTGAATAACTCTACAAGTCTTGAATACCTATCTAAAGTATATTTATCTATTTACTTACTTGTAATTTTTAATTTTCAATACTTAACACACTTTCGAGCTCCCTGTGGAGCGGGGTCTCGACCTAAGCCCAGTTGCATGTTGGCCTCCATAAATCGGCTCTGAAGGTTGGGATACTCTGCTTTACAATCTGCTTTACACAGCACCTTGATGGGGCCAAGTTAGTGTTGTAAGCTTCGGGAAATTTTACATGGAAAATTTATTATAATACCTAGTTTTGAAATTTTGATAAACCATATCGATAATGTAGAGTTGTTGCTGTGCGCTTGTTATTTTTCACAAAGATTTTGGTAATTTCAAATATAGTTCCTAAGCATAGTTTGAAATTTTTAATCTTTCCAGAAATTTCCATGGAAAACAAATTTTTAGAAATTTTACAACACTAGGCCAAGCCCGAAATGGCTTAAGCCCTTTGGACTTAAGCCCATTTTGAGAGGGCTTAAATCCGGACTTAAGTCCTCCTTTAATAAAAGGTCTTAAGTCTCTCTTGGACTTAATCCCTTTATAGATGAGCTTCAAGCCCTTTTCTAGGCACTTATTCAATAAAATACGGTATGGATTTCTAAATAATTAGTGTAAAGACTTAAGTGCGCACTTAAGCCCTTCTGATGAGGGATGGACTTGGACTTAAGCCCTTTTGAAAGGGCTTGACTCCATGTCTGAAACTTAGCAGATTGTCTGCTTTACACGTCCAAATGCATCTTAAATATGCTTCAAGCGTCCGTTAGTCTATCTGGTCTGTGGAAGTATCTTCAATGGAATCCTACAATACATTTTGACTCCACAACAACTTGGGTATATACACTCTGGCTCAGCTGTTTCTTACGTCATCAGTATGTACTTAATTTCTTTGTTAATATTGATGAACATAGATTCTCTCCTGTGCACATCTCTTCAGCAGTTGAATTCAAACTGAATTATTAGTGGATGGTCTCATATGCTAAGAACTCAATTCCTGCCATGATACAGACTAATATTAGTGCCATCTTTGTGAATATATTGTCCATCCTGTTACAGTACTGTTATTATAAATCTGGACTAACATTAGCAATATATTCTATAATGGTTTCTTTATGATTTGTATATTACCTACTGATAAAGGGTTACAGTAGCGAAATTTCAGTTCGTGTTAGACTTCTGCTGGGACCAAATGACTCTTCTGGTGCTAGGAAATCTGCTTTATTTGTTATAATATTTTGCGAATTGGTAATGATGGTTATCTGCTTTGGAACAATGCTGTTAGCTCAACCTTTACATTAGCTGTTCTCAATATATACATCCACTTTGCTGATGAACTCTATTACAGTATATTCTTTCTCCTATTGCTAGTCTCGGTGATATTATGTTCTTAGTACAGTGCATTATGAATTTGTGTTGAATCTTGTTCACTCATGCTGCCCTTAAGTTCATCTTTTTGTTTGTGTTAGGATTTATACTGGAGTACCTCCTCAGAGATCAAACTCCTCACATGGAAAACACTTTGTATATATTGTGTACTGGATTGGTTTACACATGTGGCTTTTCATCAGGCTTACCAATATTATTTTCTCGTTCTTGGGGTGCTATCGCGCTTAAAGCTCGTGGGGATATTATCTCTCCTGAAAGCGGAAGTATAACCGAGTTAGAGACTGCTTCTCCATCTCTTCCAAATTATAGTTTCCTGGAATTGGGAAGAGATGAGATAATAATATATACTTTCAGTAGATATACTACAGTACACCCTCGCTAATCCGAACCCCGCTAATCCGAACCCTCGCTAATCCGAACACTCTAAGAGATAAAATCTGAAAATTTTATAGAACATGGACATTAATGATGCGGACACGTTGGTCACAGCAGATTACCAATATGCATACTCATTATCACATGATTACGTAATCATAAAAGTACACATTGTTAAATTTGACATTTTAGGCCTATTTACGCTTTATAATCAATGTTAGAAGTATATAAACCACACATCAACCGCGAAGCGATTGGTATGTGGTTGAGATCTTCCGCGAAGCGACCTAGCAAGCGAAGCGCGCTAGTAATTATGAAAATACAGTAGAACTTAATAGTACGAACAATGTTAATACGAAATTCCGGAAAAGACGAGTTCCACAAAATCAGGTCCCTACATCAAGCAAGTATTTAAAGGAGTATACTTGATGTTTAGTGCGGATTAATTAACAAGGTTTGTACAAGTTTGGAGATTCTCATTTATGTTTGCCCATAGAAAATGCATTACTTTACTAATCCGAATGAATTCACTATCGGAACAGAAATGTTTGAATCAGAGCACCTCTGTTCAGATTAGCGAGGGCAGGGGCGTATTTGACGGGAGCTCACTGGAGCCCCCAGTCGGTGCTCCACTGGATCTCGTCGGAGGAAATAGAGTAGGAAGGAAGGAAAGAAAATAATAGTTAAGTTTAGGGGAAAACGTTAGAAAGTATGGAAAACGAATGGATGACCTTATCAACTCATTTTCGCATCATAAATACAGTGAAAATATGTTAATGTATTAAACATTTCTATCATTTGAAATGTGTTGAGTACACAATATATTTTGTGTAATTTTGGTTAGTAAACTCGATTATTTAACCATTATTAATGATTATGTTTTTAGTAATCATTAGTTAGATAATTCATGTACATAATTCATGTTAAATAATTCATTGTGTATTCCTTTCATTAAAGACTGGCATTTGCGTCTCTTGACGGGTAACATGCCAGATACTTTGTAAATTTTTATAACTTCTTTTCTTTTCGACAAAAAAGAATTATATTCCGGGGGTTTTAGCCAATTATTAAAGTGAGTACGTTCACTGAATTGTGGCTGTTACTTAATCGTGTATTCTTTAACAAAGGATACATCAGAATGGTTCTGATCCGCTATCGTAATTTGGGGATCCGTCGTACAGATCCACTCACGATCCTTGTTTATCTAGTTGTAACGGATACCCTATACTATTATTCTCACAAGCTGCTCGTCCGCGCTACGCGCGTTCTTACAACTTGCACTCGGGCCTGCGGCCCTCGCTTGTATTCAAACACATGCCTTTCCAAAATTAAATGCCGGTTGTGTATAAATACATACACAAATAGACGTAATGCAAATTGAGTAATTTATGTGCATGATTGAGCTCAAACTGAATCTAGGCGCCTATAAAAAATGTCGGTTATGTAACGAAAAATTAAAAATATATATACCCCCTCCCTACAACTCGATTTTTGCAATTTATTTATAAAAAAAGCACGGCTGTAAAACTTACCCCTTGGCATTACTTAAAATTCAAAGGCCCTATGCACAGGTTGATTATATTATGGGGAATCATATGGGTAATATTTAGGTGACCGGTAGTGACCCACATAACAGTAATGCTATTGTTTCAGAGTAGGGCTGTGCCCCCCCCCCCCCCCCCAAGCTGTATATTTATATCCGTGAGCCCCAGCCATAGGTATATACGTATAAGGACAGAAAAATAAATTGGGAAATACTAATCAGCGCCTGTACTATTGAATATTTATGCTAATTAGAACTGACAATTTTCTAGATATTAACGCATGTCCGTGCAGGAGAAACCAAAAATTATTCTTATAAATGTGGGAAAAAATCGTAAATTGCAATGGAAGTATAAAAAAATAAGTCTCAGGAAAGTATTTTAAGGAGTCACTAGATGTGTAGAGCGGGTTAACAAGGTTTGTACTAGTTTGGTTCGGATTATCGAGATTCTCATATATAGATGCCCATAGAAAATGCATTACTTCACTAATCCGAACGAATTCACTAATCGGAACAGAAATTTTTTGAATCGGAACACCTCTGTTCGGATTAGCGAGGGTCTACTGTATTGTCACGAGTAATAGTTGTATAATTATGTTGTTTGGTTAAAAATCCTGAGTGTTATAACAAATTCCCCAATAGTTATGACAGTTAAAGCAAGGGCATTAGGATCTTTCGACGATTCGATCCGTACGATCCTTTGAAAAATCAAAAACTGATGTCTTTAAAGGGATGGGGATAATATATGATATATTTTGATACATCAATTTTGTTATACATCTCCATTAAAGGTAAAATAAATACATATTTAGCTTGGATTCACACCAATAAGGGTGCATCACGTGCATGGTTGATGTTGGTACCCGTATCTGGGAGGTCCGTAACTCGGAAGTTTGAGTGTACACGCGAGATTAACAATAAATATTTTATCACGTTTTCTATTGATTCTATCGGTATAGTTGAAATTGCAGTTAGTTAATTTTTTATCCAATTTATGGTTCCTTCTGGCTAGTGCCTCGTTCTTGTTATGGCCCCTGTGTGGTACTATCACGGAAATTTTGGTCTCCTTGGAAAATAGGTCCAGGGGGGGATCAAAATTTTCATGGAAATTTGGTCCTTCTGAGGACTGAGGTTTGTGTTTATTCAGTTACCGTATAGCTAGAATATTAGCCTAGGCGATTTTTCGCCTTAATGAGAGCAAAAAAATTATCAATAAGCCTGTAACTGGAAAATTGGGCCACGAAAATCGGTCCGGGGGACCAATATTCCATGCTAATATGGTCCTAGGCTCGGTTTTTCCACGGAATTTTGGTCCCACGAGGCAATTTTCCCGTGACAGTACTATTGGTATGTGCCCGAGGCAGTAGTTCCAACCATGCTTTAATCCAGACAAATTTTCTGCTCGCGTAGATTAAGTTTGACACGCGCCTATACACTCAATTTGTATAACCTCTCGTAGGCTCTGCTCCATAGTGACATATATAGCCGCATCTTAAGTTAAATTGAAAACATTTATATAGACACGTTCTAGTATATACTAAGTGTGTCCATAGTTATTAATCTATATTCAGGCAATTGAACAATATGTAATCCGTTGGCATAAAATAAGTATAAATATACTTCAATGATATGAAAACAACAGTTAAAATTCTGCACATCTACAATTTTAACAATGATCGACTGGCTTGCAATTGTTTCTTTAGTTCTCACAATAAGCTTGGTTTTAACATTAAGTTTAAATCTAGGTTGGCTGATTAAGTGCATAATTAAGTTATGTGTTGTTTTCAAGAAATATCAAACTTGTAAACGAACTCCCAATCTTCATCCTATCCATAGAGACGTCCAATATCTCTCTCAACAGAGGAAGCTATACAATCTAGAGACACACCTTGTGAAGTATGCTCTCATTGTGCTTTGCATTAGTGTCGAACTGATTTTTATTATTTCGGTTGCTATGTCAAGTATAATGAACGCTAAATTACATTTTAATCAGGAACAACATGCGACGATTTCAAAAATTGAACAGGAATATCCTAACTGTGTTTTCAGTAGCCTCCTTTCTCTGGCTTACTTCTTCCCTTATTATATAATTGCAGTTAATATGAATTATCTGCTTGGCTTCCTCTTGTTTGTCTGTTTATCAATCCTGACTCGGTACCTAGCGGCTAGATACTTTAATCATCCTTTTAGAACAATCCTCATCAAGTATCTGGTCTGGCTAAGTGTGCAGTCTCTGATTGTATGTTTCTGCTCTACTAAATACACACTGGCATTCTCATTCATCGTATTTCCATTGCTATCGATAATCAATTGGTTAGTTCTGTTGAGGGACAATCGGCTGCTTAGTAGAAATCTTAAATCTCATCTGAGAGAGATTAAGCTGTTTGGGAATAACAAGATACTATACAGGGAACAGTTGTTCGCATTTAGGTTCTATCGCATCTTTCAGAAGGTATTACTCTTGTCTGTCTTCTTTCTTTCACTTCTCGGCATCTTTTATCAAATATTCCAACTCTGTTATATTATTTTTGACTCGTACTGTGTTCTCAATGTTGTTTACGGTTTCAACATTTCTATTGACTCTCCCTACTTCCATCCCTCTCATACTAAAGCTGTGGTGCAACATTATTGGATTATTTTTGACAACATACTTGGTTGCATCTACTCACTCTCAACTCTATTTCCATTGATATTAATCACATTATTTCCATTGATTCATGAATGCTTCAAGAGATACAAGTATCGTAATGTTGTATACAGATACAATTATGATAATATCCAGCCACTGCTGAGAAGACGGTAGATTATATTATACTATATTAGTTATTATAATATTTGTGATTGGTTTCTTTTAAAAATGTATTGTGTTCCCTATTCCTCTATTAATTCAGTTATTCCAATTAAATTTAGTATAGTTGAGACAGTCAAAACTATAGCTATTTAGAATATCATATACAGTCGACTCCGCTTAATAGATCACCTCGGGACCAGATTACTATGGCTCGGTTAAGCGAAGAAATTTATTAACCGATGGCTCTATTAAGCGAGTCGACTGTATATCTAAATGCATTACAACTACTGTAAATCGTTACAAATACTAACCTTTAGTAAATCGAAAGGTTTGCACTCCACTTTGATTATCGAAATAGGGAGCGCTGCAAATTTGCAAATTTGCTGCCAATTGGTCCAAAATTGGGGAGCTTAATTGAATACTATACAATGGTATTAAGTTGTGAATTTGTATGCAATAAAAATTTGGAAATTTCTAGTTAAAATGTAGACGAAATCCGCCAAATTTTCAATCAAATTTTTCCAAAATTTAAATTTACTACGTATCACGTCGGAGGAGCATCGCGCTATATTTCCTAAAGTATTTTGAATTTTAGGAATAAATTTTCTGTGAATACAGACAACATAGTATAGAACTTACGAAATACGGGATAAAACATTATTAATTAAAAATCTGGATTGTCATATCAGAGCTCTGGGACTCTGGCCCGAGCCTTAATACTCGTTTGTGTGGTTTGATTGCAATATCGCATGTTTCATTTACACTAGCCAGTAACCAGTCGCCATGCAACGAATTAGTCGCCATAAATCAATGTGCGTCAGAATATTTCGGAAAAACGGAAGGGGTTTGGGAAGCAAAATCAAATGTAGAAACAATAATTCAGTTAATAATAATCAAGTTAGCAATATCCAATAGGATTAGTATCCCAGTTGAAAGTTGAATATCACATGTTTCACTTGCATTTTGATATACGTATTATGCTTTATTCCTAAGTATTCAGTTAAGTTGTCTCATTCTTGTTAAACTCTCTTTACAGAAAGAGTAGGTATAATACTTGTCTCTGAATAGTAAGCAAAGCAATAATTTATTCCATTGATTAGCTAAGTTATGATTTTGTTAATTAAACTTAGTTTTGCTAACAGAACAAAAGCATAACAGATTAGCATTTGTAATCCAAATGTAATTAAATACTGATAGCATATAACTGGTTGACAATCCAAAGAATATTGCCAAACTCGTATCTGACTTCTAGGGGATTCGAACTTGGACCCCACTGGTTGTCTTATGGCGCTCCCAGACCACAAAGCGGTGATGTGTTACTTTATGGAATGACTACCCCCTTGTAAGAAATCCTGGATCCGTCCCTGGGTTGATATTGGATTTAATGCTATAAATACCTTAAGTTACCACCAAATTGCTTAATTATGTTAAGCCTACTGTGCTGACTAACAAAGCATCTATATTTAAATGCACTGTTACATTATTTATTACTGGCCAGTAGTTCGGGATATATGCTTTCAGTATTGTAATCAACTCTACACAGTTTGTGATATCATAAACGAGATGAATTACTTGGATGCATATCAAATGATAATTTATTATGCTTTCACTTTAATCAGATTAAGTAATGTGGTTGGTTTGGGTATTTTTCAGTGGATTTCTTTCAAAAAGACTTTAGGATAGCGATTACATAATGCAGACATTACACTGATTACGTGATTCATTTTGTAATATATTTTACACTATATTGTTATTACCACATAGAAGTATCCCTCTGATTCTCTACCTTGAATACAGAAATAATGTGAGATACCACATGAGTTCAATCTCGATGAGATACACAGGAGTCTATTCTAGACATATGCCCTGGTATTAAAAACCTATAAGTCTTGATTACCTATCTAAAGTATATTTAGTTATTTACTTACTTTATTTCTTTATTTTCAATACTTAACACACTTTCGAGCTCGCTGTGGAGCGGGGTCTCGACCTAAGCCCAGTTGCATGTTGGCCTCCATAAATCGGCTCTGAAGGTTGGGATACTCTGCTTTACAATCTGCTTTACACAGCACATTGTTAGCAGATTGTCTGCTTTACACGTCCGAATGCATCTTAAATCTGCTTCAAGCGTCCGTTAGTCTATCTGGTCTGTGAAAATATCTTCAATGGAATCCTACAATACATTTACTCCACTACAACCTGGGCATACACCCCTGGCACAGCTGTTTCTTACGTCATCAGTATGTACTTAATTTATTTGTTAATATTGATGAACATAGATTCTCTCCTATGCACATCTCTACACAGTTGAATTCAAATCTGAATTATTAGTGGGTGGTCTCATATTGCTGAGATTTCAATTCCAGCCATGATAAGACTAATATTAGTGCCATCTTTGTGAATATATTGTCCATCTTGTTACTGTTATTATAATCTGGACTAACATTAGCAATATATTCTATAACGAGCCCTTCGGTTTCGGTCGCTTTGCGACAGATCGGTGCTATGCACCTCAAGTTAACGGCCGCTGTGCGGCCTTACTCCTCACATTTTCTACCATGAAAATGGTAGAAAGGGACGTTATAATTTTGAATTTTCATTAATTTGTTTACTCATTTAAGTCAACAACAACAACAACAAATATTCATATTACAAATTTATAAACGCGAAATTCGTGTTCAGCATACTTGTTTACCTATAATACCTGTTGAAAGCTAACTTCTAGGTCGATTTTGAATTTTCATTAATTTGTTTACCTATTTTGCGTCAACAACAACAATAAATATTCACGTTAGATATTTATAAATGCGAAATTCGAAAGAATCATACTTGTTTATAACATTTGTTTACCAATTATAACATTTGACAGTTAGTTTACGTGTATATCATATATTAATGTGGTTTCTTTTCCCCCATCACTTTAATACAATCCGGACAAACACACACACACACAAACAAACAAACAAACACACAACAATCGAGATTTAATAATATAGAAATATTAATGTGGTTTCTTTTCCCCCATCACTTTAATACAATCCGGACAAACACACACACACACAAACAAACAAACAAACACACAACAATCGAGATTTAATAATATAGATGTTTTCTTTGTGGTTTGTATTGTCACGAAATATTTGGTACGGGTTGTTTTTGGTCCGGCCGGACCAAAATGTAACCCGGACCAAATATTTCAGACAATTTTGTCCGGATTTACATTTTGGTCCCCCTCCAAAGACGAAATATTTCATAACTTTTTGGTCCGATTGTATATTATTGTGTTCAATAGGGGAATATATTCTAGATTATAAGAGATATATTTCTAATAAATATTCATTTTCTTAAACAGATAAATATCGAGTTAATTAACTTAATTTAACTACAACATTGATTTTAACCATTAGAGTAGTACTTTTGTTTGGTCCCTTTGGGGAACAAGCATTACAACTATTTTTAAAAATGTGGTTTCACTGAATCTCTTCCCTCGAGACTAATTGGTATACTATTGGCACGACGGTCACTACTTATAAGCAAAATCTCAATGTTGAAAATGTAAACCCGGACAAAAATGCTGAATATTTGGTCCGGGTTAAAATTTGGTCCGGCCGGACCAAATATAACTGAAATATTTGGTCCGACCGGACCAATAACAACCGGGACCAAATATTTCGTGACAGTATATTACCTACTGATAATGGGTTACAGTAGCGCAATTTCAGTTCGTGTTAGACATCTGCTGGGACCAAATGACTCTTCTGGTGCTAGGAAATCTGCTTTATTTTTATAGTAATTGGCAATTGGTAATGATGGTTATCTGCTTTGGAACAATGCCGTTAGTTCAACCTTCACATCAGCTGTTCTCAATATATACGTGCATCAACTTTGCTGAAGAACTCTATTACAGTATATTATTTCTCCTATTGCTAGTCTCGGTGATATTATGTTCTTAGTACAATGTGTTATGAATGTGTGTGGAATCTTGTTAACTCATGCTTCCCTTAAGTTCATCTTTTTGTTTGTGTTTGTATTTATAATGGAATACCTTCTCGTTAAACTTGTCACTAGGAAAGCATTTTATATATTTTGTGTACAAGGATTGGTTTACCTATGGTGCTTTGCATCAGGCTTCCAATATTATTTTCTCGTTCGCCTTAAAGCTAGTGGGGATATAACACGGCTATACAGCTGCCGAATCATAGTGGGAAATAAGAGTCCATTGATAATTAGGTTATTTATATTTATCTCCATAACTAGTAATGATAGACGTCATAAATGTATTATAACTATATAGGAACTTGGTATCAAGGTATGCATAGCATCCTTCAGAATTGTGCTGTGTCATCATAAGATGACGTAATCGATGCTTTTTCTAAGATAATTATATCGTAATCGATATAATTATCTTAGAAAAAGCAAATAGTTTTTCTAAGATAATTATCTCAATATCGCAAAAGTTAATGAAGTTAAGCATAATTTATGTATTATCAATGAATAGGAAGTTACCTATTTCGGATAGATCAGAACTAGCCCAGTTTACATAAAATCGATAGTTTTTGAGTTATGACTCATTTTAGGAAATATACATTTCCCTGGCAACCGAGGAATGTGTCAACATTCCATTTATAATTTCGATATATTTTATTCAACTAGTTATGGGCATCATCATGTTCCAATCTTGAACATTTATAACGAGTTTAACTATGGTAAAAGCAGGTTATAAAAACACGATATTTCGCACCCAAAATATCGATTACGTCATCATATGATGACACAGCACAATTCTGAAGGATGCTATGTATACCTTGATACCAAGTTCCTATATAGTTATAATACATTTATGACGTCTATCATTACTAGTTATGGAGATAAATATAAATAACCTATTTATCAATGGACTCTTATTTCCTACTATGATTCGGCAGCATGTATAGCCGTGTTATAGTAGGCCATGATCCAATTTATGGTTCTTTCTGGCTAGTACCTCGTTCTTGTTATGGCACCAGTGTGGTACTGTGACGAAAGTTTTGGTCCGGGGGAATCAAAATTTTCATGGAAATTTGGTCCTTCTAAGGTTTGTGTTTATTCAGTTACCGTATAACTAGAATAGTAGCCCAGGCAATTTTTCGCCATATTGGGAGCAAAAGGTTTATGAATAAGCCTGTCACTAGAAAATTGGACCCTGAAAAATTGATCTGGGACCAATATTCCATGGAAATATGGTCCTAGGACCTGTTTTCCACGAAGTTTTGGTCCCACGGACCAATTTTCCAGTAACAGTACTATTGGTATGTGTTCGAGGCAGTAGTCCCAACCATGCTTTAATCCAGAAATTTTTTCTGCTCGCGTAGATTAGGTTTGACACGCGCCTAAACACTCAATTTGTATAACCTCTCGTAGGTTCTGCTCCTCTGTGACATACATAGCCGCATCTTAAGTTAAATTGAAACATTTAAATGGACACGTTCTAGTACATACTAAATGTGTCCATAGTTATTAATCTATAGTCAGGTTATTGAACAAAATGTAATCCGTAGGCTTAAAATAAGTATAAATATACTTCAATGATATTAAAACAACAGTAAATTCTGCACATATACAATTTGAATAATGATCGACTGGCAAGCAATTGTTTCTGTAGTTCTTGCAATAAGCATGATTTTAACATTATGTTTAAATCTAGGTTGGCTGATTATGTGCATAAATAAGTTATGTGTTGTCTTCATGAATTATAAAACTTGCAAACGAACTCCCAATCTTCATCCCATCCATAGAGACGTCCAATATCTCTCTCAACAGAGGAAGCTATACAATCTAGAGACACACTTTGTGAAGTATGCTCTCATTGTGCTTTGCATTAGTGTCGAACTGATTTTTATTATTTCGGTTGCTATGTCAAGTATAATGTACACTAAACTACATCTTAATCAGGAGCAAAATGCGACAATTTCAAAAATTGAACAGAAATATCCCAACTGTAGTTTCAGTCATTCCCTTTCTCTGGTTTACTTCTTCCCTTATTATATCATTGCAGTTAATATGAATTATCTGCTTGGCTTCCTCTTGTTTGTCTGTTTATCAATCCTGACTCGGTACCTAGCGGCTAGATACTTCAATCATCCTTTTAGAACAATCCTCATCAAGTATCTGGTCTGGCTAAGTGTGCAGTCTCTGGTTGTCTGCCTCTGCTCTACTAAATACACACTGGCATTCTCTTTCATGCTATTCCCATTGCTATCGATAATCAATTGGTTAGTTCTGTTGAGGGACAATCGGCTGCTTAGTAGAAATCTTAAATCTCATCTGAGAGAGATTAAGCTGTTTGGGAATAACAAGATACTATACAGGGAACAGTTGTTCGCATTTAGGTTCTATCGCATCTTTCAGAAGGTATTACTCTTGTCTTTCTTCTTTCTTTCACTTCTCGGCATCTTTAGTCAAATATTCTATCTCTGTTCTACTATTTTTGACTCGTACTGCATTCTCAATGTCATTTACGGTTTTAACATTTTTATTCAATCTTCCTATCTCCGTCCCTCTCATACTAAGGTTGTGTTATACCAATGTTGGGCTATTATTAACATCATACTTGGTATCCTTTACTCACTCTCAACTCTATTTCCATTGATATTAATCACATTGTTTCCATTGATTCATGAATGCTTCAAGAGATACAAGTATCGTAATATTGTATACAGATACAATTATGATAATATCCAGCCACTGTTGAGAAGACAGTAAATTATATTATTCTATATTTGTTATTATAATATTTGTGATTGGTTTCTTTTAAAAATGTATTGTGTTCCCTATTCCTCTATTAATTCAGTTATTCCAATTAAATTTAGTATAGTTGAGACAGTCAAAACTATAGCTATTTAGAATATCATATACAGTCGACTCCGCTTAATAGATCACCTCGGGACTAGATTACTTTGCCCCGGTTAAGCGGAGAAATTTATTAACCGGTGTCTCTATTAAGCGAATTGACTGTATATCTAAATGCGTTACACCTATTGTAAATCGTACTAAACAACTAAACACTATCGTATAGTAAATCAAAAGGTTTGCACTTAGGGGTCTCAATCCCGGGATCCTATCCATTTTCACCCGGGATTATGTTTTTGAATCCCGGGATCTATCTCTTTCTCTGAAATTAACAAAGCAATTATGGTAAAGTCAAATGTTATCTTTTCGCCTGATATATAATCCTATTTTAAATATATTTTGTGAGATTATCAATTATTAGTTTAATTGATTCATTCATAGACTCCTTTAGATAAGGACTGGAACGTCGCGATCTCGGGATTTTTAACTTGAGTCTGTGAGGCTCCAATTTTAAAAATTGGAGCCTCTCAGACTCAAGTTAAAAACCCCGAGATCGCGACGTTCCAGTCCTTATCTAAAGGAGTCAATGGATTCATTAGACAATTACACCTTTGTTTCAGCTAAATCTAAATTATGTCTTTTTCAATCATGTGTTTTTACTGTGCCGACTATACTTTAGTATAGTGGCCCATTTCAAATATTACTGCCTTTATTATTATTCTTTCTCCGTAGACGGTGCCCTGGCCACACCTTTATACTGAAACTTGGCATGTAGGTTCGGAGTGACCGTATAATTTGCACATGAGGTTACGATTCTTGATCAAATAATTTTAACACCTATTTAAACTAATTATGGTTATACGTATTCTAAAATTTAAGGTGCACAAATTTGGACACATTATAAAAGATTTAAATGTGGTAAATTTGCAGAATGTCAAATATGTGCCAATATTCTAAAATGTGAAGGAGGATCTACAAAAGGTTTATACGTTTACCTAAAGTCAGTGCACAATATTGATTTATTAAAACGTAAAATTGGAGAGGGAGATTCTCTAAACAATACAAACAAACCCAGTGCTGTTAAGAAATTGAATTTTTTTCTGACTGATTCTAGTCTTTCCGCAGTACTCGCTAGAATGACTGCCTGTGATAGCTTTTCTTTTAAGATTTTTATTACATCACAAGACCTACGAGTAACCAGTTCAAAAGGCTTTATTAGACCTTGGGGTCCAAATAAACCTTAGTGATATAGAATTCTTCCAAATTGAATATATTACTGAAGCTCTGAGTCCAATGAAGATAGCTAATTTAATGCCACAGAAGCAACTATAAATTTTTTGTTAGATGTGTCAAAAAATCTCCTTCATATTATAATACTCACATCTTGGAAGCAATCGATCAGCGGATTATTCAAGAACTTTATACGGAGGCATCTGTGATATTTCAATATCTACATAATCCTCGAGCCCAACTAGAGAAAAAGGCAGTAGTTAACAAATTATGTTGTGAATTATTATCGAGGATGGGAGAAAATGAAGAAGAAACTCTCGATGATGAAATAGAACTCACAGATGCTACAGAAAACAGTTCTGAAGTTATCCAATCTGAAGAATTATCAATTGAGAATAAACTTCAAATAGCCATTGATGCGTCTCTTAGAAAGCCTCATGAAATAACTCCTTCTAAATCATCGTTATCAACAAATTTAAAATACGAATTAACAGTAGCAGAACAGACAGGGAAGAGAGCCATCTTATTAGAGAATATATACCAAATGATGTACATTGTCCCACCAACATCATTAGAGGCTGAACGAGTATTTTCATCAGCTGCTTACCTCTGCAACAAGTTAAGGACCAAACTTAATGATGGAGCTATAGATACTCTTTGTTTTATTCGAAACAATGAGAAAAATAGTCATGATTAGTACATTAATATCACTTTAACATTAGTATCAGTTTATTAATTAGCCTGCTTTATCATCTTTCTATTTAATATAATTAATATTTACTATAAATTATTACTAAATACTCCTAAATATGGTATTAAACGGATATATCTATTTCCTAAACATATTTAAAGGATCATACAAATTGTTCCATCAATCCCGGGATCCCGGAATTGAATGCGAGACCAATCCAGAAATCCCGGGATTGGAAAAAGGCTCCGGGATTGGGACCCCTATAAATTGCACTCCACTTTGATTATCGAAATGGGGAGCGCCTGCAAATTTGCAAATTTGCTGCGAATTTGTCCAAAATTGAGGAGTGTTTAAATGAGTACTATACAATGGTTTACTACTAAGTTATGAATTTGTATGCAATAGAAATTTGCAAATTTCTTTGTAAAATGTAGTATACAAAATCCCAGAAATTTATATCAAAATTTTGCAAAATTTCGATTTGCTATTTCGTCGGAGGTGCATCGTGCTATATTTCGTAATATTTTGAATTTCAGGATAAAATTTGCTGTGAATACAGACAACATATAGAACTTACGAAATACGGAATAAAACAATATTAATTAAAAATCTGGATTGTCATATCAGAGGTCCGGGACTCTGGATCGAGAATTAATACTCTGTTTGTATGTTTGCATGCAATATCACATGTTTCACTTGCATTTTGATATACGTATTATGCTTTATTCTTAAGTATTCAGTTAAGTTGTCTCATTCTTGTTAAACTCTCTTTACAGAAAGAGTAGGTATAATACCTGTATCTGAATAGTAAGCAAAGCAATAATTTATTCCATTGATTAGCTAAGTTATGATTTTGTTAATTAAACTTAGTTTTGCTAACAGAACAAAAGCATAACAGATTAGCATTTGTATTCCAAATGTAATCAAATACTGATAGCATATAACTGGTTGACAATCCAAAGAATATTGCCAAACTCGTATCTGACTTCCAGGGGATTTGAACCTGGACCCCACTGGTTGGCTTATGGCGCCCCCAGATCCCAAAGCGGTGATGTGTTACTTTATGGAATGACAATCCCCCTTGTAAGAAATCCTGGATCCGTCCCTGGGTTGATATTGGATTTAACGCTATAAATACCTTAAGTTACCACCAAATTGCTTAATTATGTTAAGCCCACTGTGCTGACTAACAAAGCATCTATATTTAAATGCACTGTTACATTATTTATTACTGGCCAGTAGTTCGGGATATATGCTTTCAGTATTGTAATCAACTCTACACAGTTTGTGATACCATAAACGAGATGAATTACTTGGATGCATATCAAATTATAATTTATTATGCTTTCACTTTAATCAGATTAAGTAATGTGGTTGGTTTGGGTATTTTTCAGTGGGATTTCTTTCAAAAATAATTTTGGATAGTGATTACATTATGTAGACATTACACTTATTACATGATTCATTTTGTAATACTACATATTATACTACAGTAGAACCTCGTTAGTACGAACACGGTTAACACGAATTTCCGGATAAGACGAACAAACAGATCCACAAAATCAGGTCCCTACAATGGCTATTCAATGGGTATTACTCCGGTTAATAAGAACTCCGGATAAAGCGAACAAATTTACCGTCCGTTGGTAGTCGTATTAACGAGGTTCTATTACCACATAGAGTGTCCCTCTGACTCTCTACCTTGAATACAGAAATAATGTGAGATACCACATATGTGCAATCTCGATGAGATACAACTCCACCACAACCTGGGTATATACACTCTGGCACAGCTGTTTCTTACGTCATCAGTATGTGCCTGATTTCTTTGTTAGTATTCATGAACTTAGATTCTCTCCCGTGCACATCTCTACAGCAGTTGAATTCAAAACTGAATTATTAGTGAATGGTCTCATATTGCTAAGAACTAAATTCCAGCCATGATACAGACTAATATTAGTGCCATATTTGTGAATATATTGTTCATCCTGTTGCTGTTATTATAAATCTGGACTAACATTAGCTATAATGTTCTATAATGTTCTATAATGTTTTCTTTATGGTTTGTATATTACCACTGATAATGGGTTACAGTAGCGCAATTTCAGTTCGTGCTAGACATCTGCTGGGACCAAATGACTTTCTGGCGCTACGAAATCAGCTTTATTTGTTATATTATTTGGCAATTTGTAATGATAGTTATCTGCTTTGGAACAATACTGTTAGCTCAACCTTTACATCAGTTGTTCTCAATATATACATCAAGTTTGCTGAAGTACTCTATTACATATATTATTTCTCCTATTGCTAGCTCGGTGACATTATGTTCTTACGACAGGGCATTATGAATGTGTGTGGAATCTTGCTCACTCTTGCTGCCCTTTTTCATATTTTTGTTTGTGTTGGGATTTATAATGGAATACCCTCTCGTTAAACTAGAATCTAGATACATTATAATTTGGCCTGGTGGGAATTCGCCGACGTTCCTGGGAAGCATAAAATTAGTTTTATTATTTTGAAAATACACACGAGTTAACAATCAAAAACGATGTCACGTTTTCTATTGATTCTATTGGTTTAGTTGAAATTGTAGTTAGTAAAATTTCTTCAGCCAATTTATGGGTCCTTCTGGCTAGGGCCAGAAGAGCCAGAAGCCCTAATTCTTGTTATAACATTGTGCGTTCTATATGCCTCGAGGCAGTGGTCCAAACATGCTCGCCTGGATTAAGTTAGAGCTCGCTCACTCGCGCCTAAAATACTCAATTTGTATAACCTCTCGTAGGTTCTGCTCCTCTGTGACATACATAGCCGTATCACAAGTTAAATTGAGAACATTTACTTAGACACGTTCTAATTCATACTAAAGTGTGTCCATAGTTATAATCTATATTCAGTATAATCTATATTAATCTATATTCAGGCAATTGAACAACACGTAATCCGTTGGCTTAAAATAAGTATAAATATACTCCAATGATATGAAAACAACAGTTAAAATTATGCACATCTACAATTTTAACAATGATCGACTGGCAAGCAATTGTTATTACAGTTCTTATAATAAGCGTGATTTTAACATTTTGTTTAAATCTAAGTTGGCTGATTAAGTGCATAATTACGTTACGTGTTGTTTTCAAGAAATATCAAACTTGCAAACGAACTCCCAATCTTCATCCTATCCATAGAGACGTCCAATATCTCTCTCAACAGAGGAAGCTATACAATCTAGAGACACACTTTGTGAAGTATGCTCTCATTGTGCTTTGCATTAGTGTCGAATTTATTTTTCTCATTTCAGTTGCTATGTCACGTATAATCTTTTCTAAAATAAAATTTAGTCAGGAGCAACATGCGACAATTTCAAAAATTGAACAGAAATATCCCAACTGTAGTTTCAGTCATTCCCTTTCTCTGGTTTACTTCTTCAATTATTATATCATTGCAGTTAATATTAACTTTCTTTTTATCTTCCTTTTGTTTGTTTGTTTATCAATCCTGACTCGGTACCTAGCGGCTAGATACTTCAATCATCCTTTTAGAACAATCCTCATCAAGTATCTGGTCTGGTTATGTGTGCAGTCTCTGGTTGTCTGTCTCTGCTCTACTAAATACACACTGGCATTCTCATTCATGCTATTTCCACTGCTATTGATAATCAATTGGTTAGTTCTGTTGAGGGACAATCGGCTGCTCAGCAGAAATCTTAAATCCCATCTGAGAGAGATTAAGCTGTTTGGGAATAGCAAGAGACTATACAGGGAACAGTTGTTCGCATTTAGGTTCTATCGCATCTTTCAGAAGGTATTACTCTTGTCTTTCTTCTTTCTTTCACTTTTCGGCATCTTTAATCAAATATCCCAACTCTGTTATATTATTTTTGACTCGTACTGTGTTCTCAATGTTGTTTACGGTTTCAACATTTCTATTGACTCTCCCTACTTCCATCCCTCTCATACTAAAGCTGTGGTGCAACATTATTGGATTATTTTTGACAACATACTTGGTTGCATCTACTCACTCTCAACTCTATTTCCATTGATATTAATCACATTATTTCCATTGATTCATGAATGCTTCAAGAGATACAAGTATCGTAATGTTGTATACAGATACAATTATGATAATATCCAGCCACTGTTGAGAAGACAGTAGATTATTTGCAGGGGCGTAGAACGTTTTGGTTATTGATAGGGCCTTATAGGCTGGATGTTAGGATTGGTAGGACCATTTTGGCATATTTGTGTTAGCTTCTATGGAGAAAAGATAATTATTGGTAGGGCCATGGCACTACCAGTCTTACCGGGGCCTACGCCTATGATATGAATACTATATTTGTTATTATATTATTTGTGATTGGTTTCATTTAAAAATGTACTGTGTTCCCTATTCCTCTATTAATTCAGGTATTCCAATTAAATATAATTAGTTGAGAGAGTCAAAACTATAGCCATTGAGAATATCATATACAGTCGACACCGCTTAATGGAGTCATCTCGGGACCAAGTTACTTTCACCTGTTTAAGTTTGAAAAATCTATTAACCGGTGGCTCTATTAAGCAGATGCGACTGTATTTCTAAATACATTAAATGGGGGCTGACTGAATAGTGGAATCTAGTGGAATCTAGTGGAATCCAGTGGAATCTAGTGGAATCTAGTGGAACCTAGTGGAATCCAGTGGAATCTAGTGGAATCTAGTGGAATCTAGGGTGACTGAATGGTGGAATATAGTGGAATCCAGTGGAGTCCAGTGGAATCTAGTGGAATTACTAAATTTTAGTGGAATTGACTGAACGGTGGAATCGAGTGGATTTTCTAAAAACCGACTGAACAGTGGAATCGAGTGGAATCTTTGACTGAATAGTGAAATCGAGTGGAATTTGACTGAATAGTGGAATCGAGTGGAATCGAGTAGAATTTGATTGAATAGTGGAATCGAGTGGAATCTAGTGGAATTTGACTGAATAGTGGAATCGAGTGGAATTGATTAAATTGTTAAATACTACGTATGTGCTATAAGCTACGTATGTATCATATTACGTTAATTTTCGCATATGTAAAATTGTTTGCAATGATTAAACTAGTGTTGTGCATGAAGTGGCACAATATGATACTATATTAGTATTCTTACAAATCATCTCTATTGAACTGCCCATTGAATACCAACTGGATTTGATAAGGAATTGTTGATAAATAATGTTAATAAGATGTGTCTAAATAACATGGTAACAAAGCCTAACTAATAAATTCTATTGTGCCACTTCATGCACAACACTAGTTCAATCATTGCAAACATTTTACATGGGCGAAAATTAACGTAATATGATACACACGTAGCTTATAGCATATACGTAGTATTTAACAATTTAATCAATTCCACTCGATTCCACTATTCAGTAAAATTCCACTAGATTCCACTCGATTCCACTATTCAGTCAAATTCCACTCGATTCCACTATTCAGTCAAATTCCACTCGATTCCACTATTCAGTCAAAATCCACTCGATTCCACCGTTCAGTCAATTCCACTAAAATTTAGTAATTCCACTAGATTCCACTGGACTCCACTGGATTCCACTAGATTCCACTAGATTCCACTAGATTCCACCATTCAGTCACCCTAGATTCCACTAGATTCCACTAGATTCCACTGGATTCCACTAGGTTCCACTAGGTTCCACTGGATTCCACTGGGTTCCACTAGATTCCACTATTCAGTCAGCCCCCATTAAATGTATAGTAAATCGTTACATAATGATAATACTATCTTATAGTAAATCGAAATGTTCGCACTCCGTTTTTGAGGAGCGAAACAGGGAGCGAGCTCCATAATTGGGGAGTGCTTAACTAAGTATTATGCAACGGTTTACTACAAAGTTGTGAAGTAATATGCAATAAATTTTTTAAAATTCTATTAAAATGTCGACGAAATCCCCAAATATTTCCAAAAACGTCAGAGGTGCATAGTGGTATATTTCCTAATTGTTGGAATTTCTGGATTAAATTTCCTATGAATTCGATTGTCTTAATTCAACTTAGTTTTTCTAAAAGAACAAAAGCATAACAGATTCGAATTCGAAATCCAAATGTAATTATATATGTACGTATATACTCATTTGATATCATACAGTTTATATATAACTGACAACAATACCGATTGCATATCACTGATTGA
Organism: Hexactinellida sp. DTS-2022; assembly: GCA_028753945.1. NCBI lineage: Eukaryota > Metazoa > Porifera > Hexactinellida > Hexactinellida sp. DTS-2022. The sequence goes on from JAPNXP010000001.1 coordinate 12,473,485, forward strand.
CAATTCGCTCCTAGGGATTCGAACCTGGAACAGCTGGTTGGCTTACAGCGCGCTTCAGATCCCCAGCAAGTGGTACGCTACTTTTATCGAATGGCAACTCCCCTTATTAGAAATCCTGGATCTGCTGCCCCTGGGTTGATTTTGGATTTAATAACAACAAGTATTAAGTTACCACGAAATTCCTTCATAATGTTACGCCCACTGTGTTGGATAACAAAGGAAATATATTTATTTGCACAGGTTCATTATTGATTCTGGGCGGTAGTTCAGGATATATGCTTTCAGTATTATACTCAACTACAGCAAGCTATGATATCATAAACGAGGTGAATTACATTAGGATGATATCAAATGATAATTTATTATGCATTCACTTTAATCAGATTAAGTAATGTGGTTGCTTTGGGTACTTTTCAGTGGGATATCTTTCAAAAATACTTTAGGATAGTGATTTTATTATATAGACATTACACTTTTACATGAATCATTTGGAATACATTTTACACTATATTGTTATTACCACATAGAGTTTCCCTCTGACTCTCTACCTTCAATACGGAAATAATGTGAGATACCACATGTGTGCAATCTCGATGAGATACAGAAGTCATGGTATTGAATAACTCTACTAGTCTTGATATATTTTAGATATATATTTAGTTAATAAATAACTAAATAGATATCTAAAATATATTTAGTTATTTATTTACTTGAATTTCTTAATTTTTAATACTTAACACACTTTCGGACTCCCTGTGGATCGGGATCTCGATGCCCACTTTGCCGGGTTACCCAGTTGCATGTTGGCCTCCATAAATCGGCTCTGAAGGTTGGGATACTCTGCTTTACAATCAAAATCGATGATTGATGGCAATTAATTATTTTATAGGTTTATTATTTAACTTTATACATTATATTGTACGTACGTATATGCAGTAGAACTCGGTTATAACGTACCACCATGGGAATATAAATATTGGAAACAATATCCGACTGTAATTTTGTTCATAGATAGATACTAGTAGATTAATTCTGAGGAATTGAACAACAAAAGTTATTTTTCAAGGTGTTTAGGTCATTTCGAACCTTCAATAAATAATACATGATACTAGTTAAGAAAAAAGTTAACAATTATTAGTAGTAAATACTTCAATACTTATATAATTGCTTCAAATACTAACGACACTTTTGTATTGATTAGGTCCTCCAGTAATAACATTATATCTCGAACACAACACAGCATTATCTCTTGCCCTGGTTTTAGACTCGAATTGTATACATCATTTTACCATAGATTGTTACCGCCACAATGAAATGGCGCCTAAACAGCTTAACCACAAATCTGATTCTCAAAAATAGTTCCATTGGACTCGCAATGGTTGATTACCCCATATACAACCCAAATAATAACAATAGCAGGCATAGTTTATCCTAGAATGAAATTTTTAAGATTTCTAGAACATATGGTTATGGTGTCTTTCCTATTAATTCTGGACAATTAAACACACAAATAAGGAACAATTGTTTTTATAATATAGATAGATAAATGTATTCGAAGTATACACTCGACTACTTTTGATGGTTGTTATATTGCTACACTAAACTTACCAATATTCTAAACTTTAATTAGAACTATAGAACAGTGGCGTCGTGTTGAATACATTCTGGGGGGGCACAGAGTGTCGTAGTTAGTGACCAGATCAATGTTTTTCGGGACAAGCCTCTAAAAAAGGGGGGGCACAGGAAATTTGGGGGGGCCCGGGCCCATAGAGCACGACGCCACTGCTATAGAACTATATTGATATTCTGACTCGTCAATAATTCTTCTTTAATTTGGGCATTAGACAGTGTGAAACTTGTTTTGCTTCTATGGTTTTTAACCTGAATTCAAGCTATAAAAGTATAATTTAGTAATGCCACGACATATGATCTTACATATTTCTCTTCCTCTTCAAACTTTATCAATTAGCAATGTTATTTTAGTAATTAATGAGTTATTGCAGAATAACTTACATTATTAACTATTTCCGTAAATTCTGAATAGTTATGTACGTTCGTCTGCAAACTAGAATAAATTATACATTGCTTCAAATGGTTATTAATTGAATTTAATTCTTCTAATTTAGGTTTTAGGAATTTATATTGCAAAATTCCAATGCATATAGTAGAATTTCGTTAATGCGAACACCAATGGACGGTAATTTTGTTTGCTTTGTCCGAAGTTCGTATTAACCGAAGTATTACCCATTGAATAGCCATTATAGGGAGTTGATTTTGTGGAATTATTCGTTCCTCTTATCCGGAATTCGAATTAACCGTGTTCGTACTAAGTTGCTATACAGGCTATACAGTACATTATACCTTGTATAATGGTATACAGTACTGTAGACCTTGTTAATGCGTATCAGTACTGTAGACCTTGTATAATGCGCATACAGTAAAGTAGACCTTGTATAATGCTTATACAGTGCACCATTCTTCTGATGTTGGTTAATCTGATCAAAATTAGGAAATTTGATTCCAAATTTGGTTATTCTGGCAAAATTTGGTTGAGTGACTCATCAATCACTTGAATAATCGTCAATATTTTCAATTAATCGTCAATATTTTGTCAAATGTGTAAAGTTACGCGTGCTATAATATTTATATCACTCGTGTAGTATAGTACGCAGGTCTGCTTATTGTGAACAATTTTTTGTCTGCTTTATATGATGCTTTTTAATATTGAAAAATCCCTATGGGCTATGGTCCCAATTTAATAACTTATATAGGGTTTGTATTAAGTTGAGTTCGCTTATTATGAAGTCTCTCCATTATGAACACAATTTTTGGTCTTGAATGTTCATAATAAAATAATCTGACTGGTATTTATTGTTTTTATTCATATTCTAGTACAGGGCCGTAGCCACTGGTCAGGTTTCAACCTGACCACTTTTGGTTAATGAATTTCCAAATATGGCACTACTCGGTCAGATTAACTTGACCACTTTGATTTTGGTGGCTACGGCCCTGTAGTACTATGCTATACATATACGTATATAATAAATAGTTATACCCTAAAATAGCATAATTAGGTTAATTAAGTGTTTCTCTAAGTGGGCCTTAGAGCCCCGGGTGCGCACCTATTGTTAACTAATACAGTGGAACCTCTATAAGTGGGGGACATGGGACGGGGAAAATTTCAATTGCCCCCCATTCTCCGGTTATAAAATTCAATTGGAAAAACATTATATATGCTATATTATACAAAATATTCATATAACACACACATTAATGCACGTTCTAGTTCTTATTTGTATATTATGACAATTTAGTTAACTGCTGATCTACACTAGGTGATTTCTTCTAAAAACATCTGAGTAGATCAATCGAAAATATTTTTTCTGTAGAACTTTTGAGTCGATTTATTGGAAATATTGTATTGTTTTATAAGAATCATGTTAGGGTTTGTCCATCCCCCCCATTTATGGAGGTTGTTTTGTATGGAGATAAAAACTCCTTGAAATTTATGGTCCCCCATTCCCCACTTCCCCGCTTATAGAGGTTCATTTGTATGGATATGAACGAATATGGTAAAAAAATTCCCCACTTATGGAGGTTCCCCATTTATAGAGACCCCACTTATAGAGGTTGCACTGTACTAGGAATATGTTAACATTGTTTTGACATGAGGTTGTATTTCTGTTTCCGTTCTAAAATCCCGTATCGCCCCTTTACTGCATGACCGCCCACAACAACCTTTAGCGCTAACGAAAAACTTCAAGGATCAAAGCCATTAACAGTGGTAATCACTATTATATTGGTGATTTTTAACAAAAGCCAGTCCTTTTAAAATAAATGACCAATACAATTTTTACACTGTCACTGGCTTTACTATTCGAAATAAAGCATAATATTGTTCTTTCAAACAGATGTTAACATCACAATAGTCAGTAATCTCTTTTTAAATTCAATATAATTACGTACAAATCTAAACCGAATAGAATTGATAAACTCGATCGAATTAATGAAGAGTAAAAGAAAGGGAAAATTCCAAAAATACTCAAGTCTTTTCAAAATTTCCAAATATACTCAACTTTTTACTGACACTCAAATATAAAACTAGATATTTCCGAATCTACTCAAGTTTTCAAAATAATTCCAATTCTACTCGAGTTTTTGTAAATAATTCCAAATCTGCTCAAGTTTTTTCAATAAATTCCAAATCTACTCAACTTTTCAATAAATTCACAGATCTACTCTAGTTTAGAAAGGCTATATTTAGTATATCTTATATATCAAATCACAATGTTTTGTGTTTGTTTGATTGTGTGTGTGTGTGTTTGTTCAGAGAGGAAGTTCAGGCAATCTAATCAGTTATTTGTGTTCTGTTTAGCCATACATTTCTAACACTCCATTGTGTTATTTGTTATCAAATTATTATCAATCAATACAATAACTTGTCCACATCCCAAAGTTAGGGGCTTAGGGGTCCACTGGTACAGTTTCTTAGTGATATTTAATTATATATTTAGAGTTGGTATATTATTATACACGGTAAGACGGACGAGCTTTAATATCTAGAAAATTATCTGTTAAAATTAGCATTAATAACCAAATTATTTTCTCTGTCATATATACCTATATCTAGGATCCACGGATATAAATAAACAGCTAGGGGTCACTCATCAAGAACGATATATAATTTGGAAAGGAACATGCTTGAAATAATAAGCGAGGGCCGCAGGCCCGAGTACAAGTTGTAAGGACGCATAGAGCATACGATCAGCTTGTAATAATAAATATTTGTGGTTGGAGCGCCAAACTAGTTTCAATAGATTAATCCAATAAAACTTGAGCATATTTGGAATAATCCAATAAAATTTGAGTATATTTGGAATAATCCAATAAAACTTAAGTATATTTGGAATAATCCAATAAAATTTGAGTATATTTGGAAAAACTTGAGTATATTTACAAATTAGTTGAGTATTGTTGAGTATATTTGGAAATTTTCAAAAAAGTTGAGTATTTTTGTAATTTTCCCGTAAAAGAAATGTAGCTGTTTAGTGCTGATTCATTAAATCAAATACGGATTTGTTAAACAAACACAAATATATATCCAAATATTGAGAATATGTGGAGGGGGCGGTATCGACGGTAAATTGTTGTCCCAAAAAGTTTCGACTGAGATAATTGATTCTCCGCTAAATCAGGGAAAAATCTACTTGGGCCAAAGTAATTAGGCGGAGTTGTTAATTTTCTCACCATTTTGTTGTAGTCATTTAATGTAATATCATTCTGTGCCAGCCACTGTCAGGTACTATATTAAGCTCACTAATTTTCTACATGTATTAGTATATAATTATCCCAAAATTGTGTAATATGATATTATAACTAGTCTATATATTAAAAGCGGAATTGTTGTGTGTGTGTGTGTGTGTGTGTGTGTGTGTGTGTGTGTGGGGATGTTTGTCCGTAATTAATTGAAAAGACCATACTACCTAGAAAGCTGAGATTTGGTATATAGGAGTAGTTTGTCATAGCGACATGGGTCTGTTGGTTTTCTAAGCGAAATATTGTGAGCATGACATGACACGGTAACCTTTTCCTTAATAACTTTTGCAAATTTGACTCCGTTAGTATAAATTTTATATGAAAATCGACAACACATAGTGGAACACCTTTGTGAAAATTATCAATTTTTACGAACTTACATAGCGAAAGTTATTAGTTAAAATGTGTCCTATTATTTTTAACACTATGTGGGTGATCTGATTTGTTTGGTTAACAAGAATGCGCTTAGAGTAGTTAATTTCTCTAATGCATTGTTTATTTATTACACCTATATTGGCTTCTATAATAAGACTATGAATGGAATTACGTAATTTCTAACCTAGGATTTCTACTAGAAATGAATTAAGTTAAGTAATCTAGGTTTTGGTTCTGCCTAACGATGAGATTTATTATGTTAATTATTGCTATCAATTAAATTAAATAATTCACTAACCCAAGCTCCTGCAAAAAGAATTGTTTATTGAGATGTAGAACTTTATTACTATTTATAAATCAAATATTTTGCAACCCTGCATTTACCTCTCCATAATAATGGTTTAATGGTGAGAATAAGACCGCGAAGCGGTCTTATTCTCATCTTTAAACCATTATTATGGAGAGATTACACCCAGAGTTATTAATTACTTTGAATACAATTTACTGAAATAATTAATTGCGTATAATTTACCAACCACAGGTTTCAATTTATTTGACTAAACAAGCAAACGTTTTAATATAGCTGAACGAGCTACCCTTAAGAATTATTGAGCTATAAATTAAATAATAATTAATAACTATTGAGTAATGAGAATAACTTAAATAACATGATTTCCCAAACAAATCACAGTAACTAATCACAACCCAAAAGGAATTTTAGGCACGGATTATTAAGTCAAAGTGTGTAATTTACTAGCCACAGGTTAACTCATTATTAATATTATTGCTTTGGGGAGGGAAAGGCCGCGAAGCGGCCGTTAGTTGTATTGCGTAGTGTCTAACACGAACGAACAAAAGTCGCGAAGCGACTTTTGTGAGAGAGTGATCCGTCGCGAAGCGACCGAGACCGAAGGGCTCGTATTATTAAATCCTTAAATGGTAGATGTTTTTGAGAAGAATTACTTTGAACTTTTGTTCGCTTATGATACCATCCACGTGTTGATGAATTTATTAACGAAGCTGATGACCCCAATTTTATTGGACAAGTTTTCTTGCGATTTGTTGTTACCTACTTTAAAACGGACTTTCTAACCAGAGGCGGATCCAGAGGGGGGAAGGGGGGCATCAGCCCCCCCCCTAATTTGAGGCTGGTCTCCTGTGAGTATAAAATCCTCATAGAAGTTCCTCCTGAAACCCCTATGCCCCCCCCAGTGTCCCCCTTGCCGAAAAATCCTGGCTCCGCCTCTGTTTCTAACAATAATTAGGAACTGCAAAAAGTTTATTTGGATGAACAATATATATGTCTTTCTAATTCTATGGATTAATGTCTAGACTCTATGGCGAAATTAATTCAAATAATGTAATTTCAATTTTGTAATAGTAGACATAGTACACTATTTCTAAGCTTTTTAAAATAGTGGTTATCTGTAATTATATAGATGTAGTATATTACCCAATGCCTGATCAATTCTTAGCTTTATACCAAGGTCAATTTTTTGCAATTATTTGTTTTTCAGCTATATAAATTTTTAGCTTTAATAATGTCTAATTTGGATCTTATAACATTATTATAATTTATTATGATTATATGTATAATTTGCACGTTTACCATTAAATTATAACATAAAGTATTGTATGCTCTACAGATCTATTATTGTAAGCCCCTTGATTCAAACGGTATAGCTCAGGGACGTTGCCAGGATTTTTCACCTAGGGGGGGCACAGAAATTTCCAGGGGGGGTAAACATTATATTGGTATTAGATCTAGCATTTGACGTTACCAAAAAGTGGCAAAAACTATGCGATAAAGATGAAGCTTTCTAGTTTAATGTCATGCAAAGTATTAAAATGTTTTGGTTAGTGTAATTCGTTTCAATATAAGTGTAGATTTACATTTTAGACGAGCGAGCGTAGCGAGCGAGAAAAAATTTTGAGGTGTCTAGGGATCTTGACCAATGTACCGGGGAAAATTAGAGCCTCGTGAGTCATATACCTATATGACTCAAATGGATTGGAAAATGTGAACTCATTAAATTGAATTCAATAGCATAAATGAATCAGAGAAATAAATAGTTCAATATATTTTACCAAGGGGGGCTTTGCCCCGGGGCGAGGATTTTACCAGGGGGGAATTGCCCCCCTATGCCCCCCCCCGTGGCGACGTCCCTGGTATATCTTCTAATTAATTTCTATAGAATTCACACATTCCAACATAGACATATAATTTCGATCTTGGTTGCCAAACGAATATATTGAAAATATGAATATTGTCTATAGCACAACAATTTATCAGCTGTTTCGATTCTTATCTCTAATATTTACTAACCCTCAACATTCCTTTTGATTAATATTTTTTGGTACAAAATACATATTAAATTAACTCAGTTAGGTATTGCTACTTGCTAGCTGTAGTAAGCATTTCAAATCTTGCTATAAGTATATATAGTCTGATACTCTGGAAGGAAATAGTAATAGAAACATTCAAGACTTAATTATCAGCTAATACCGCCAATTTTCAGAAATATTCGGTTGAAATGAGTCAAATGACAGCTCAGACTAATAATCCGATTAAAGAAGTTAAGAATCACACATTTCAATTGCACTATTTTAAGTTACCAACGTTTTGCTCGCATTGTACTCGATGGATAATTAGTTTTAGCAAGCAAGGATATAACTATAAGTGTTCGCGTTGTAACTTAGCCATTCATGCATCTTGTGCAGATTTTGATTCTTGCGATTGTCTTTCAGAAACTGAGAATACACAGGAAAACCTCCACCATTTCCTTCCGACTCAACAGATATTTTCTGTCTGTGAACATTGCGGACAAATCATATGTGACGATGGCTACAAATGTGACCACAAATTGTGCCAGTTGAGGGTACATTCAGGATGTCGCGCTCTAGTACCACGAGAATGTGTTGAGCCATCTGAGCAGAAATTCGGTTTCTTGATCCTCAACATTATTTCTTTTTCAACAAGAAATTCATTGATGGTACAGATAGATGTGAGAGCAGCACATAACTTGATTTCTTCAAAGAAGAACGGGCTCTCTGACCCAGTTTGCAAATTCACCTTGAGGTATGGCTCTAAGGTTTTAGAGACATTCACTTCCGAAGTTCAACAAAACACTCTTAATCCAGTCTTTGACGATTCTGTCATTTTCACTATTCGTGAAAATTCCAATATCAAACTCAATATCGCGGTATATAGTAAGTCGAAGAAAAAATCGGGAACATTTATAGGCGGGTTCACTCTAACTTTGGATGGTATTAAGAGATATAGCACGGCAAGTGACATTAAGTTTGTTCTCCTCAAAAGGAAGCTCGCTAAATCGCTTCACCATGTTACTCCAGCTATGCCAAGAAAGGACCCGGTTCAAGAGCAGAAACAATTAACAACATCACCTCGCATTTCTATTGAGGATTTCTCTGTAATATCTGTACTTGGTGAGGGCGGCTTTGGTAAAGTTGTACTAGCAGAGCTGAAGAATGCCCCGAAGAGTGCATTTGCCATAAAGGTGATTAGCAAGAGGCAGGCTATGAGTGATGATCTTATGAGTGCACCGTTAGTGGAGCATCGGATTGCTGTGTTGGAAAACAAACCCTCTTTCCTCGCAGGAATACTGGCATCGTTTCAAGATCCTGAATACTTGTACATGGTATTTGAATTCTACAGTGGAGGAGATCTGCTTTACCATATCAATCAAGAGAAAATATTTCCGGAAGAACGCACGCGGTTTTACATAGCAGAGATTTCAATCGCTTTATTCTTCCTTCACAGTCGTGGCATCGCATATCGTGATATAAAGCTTGAGAATATTATGCTAGACAATGAGGGCCACATAAAACTTGTGGACTTTGGCATGTGCACAGAAGGCATTGTTAACGGGGGAAAGAAGATCGATTCATTTTGTGGAACCCTTCCTTATCTAGCTCCTGAAGTGTTGAAGAGAATTCCATACGACTGTGGGGCTGATTTATGGAGCTTGGGTGTCCTTGCATACGAAATGATGCTAGGGAAATTTCCTTACATTGGTAATACAAAAACGGAACTTATAAGCACAATCCAAAACGCCCCATTGAAATTGCCATTTTATCTGTCAGAAGCTGCAAGAATATTCATCTCGAGTTTACTGAGGGAGAATCCAACGGAGCGACTCGGTTATAACCAGGAGAGTGGGCGTGATGAGTTCAGGTCTGCTAGATTCTTCTCCCAAATAAATTGGGCGAAGCTTGAAAATAGGAAAATTACGCCTCCCTTCGTGCCTAGACTGCAAAATGTCAAATCTACCACTTACTTTGCGCCGAGAAGTGATTCGTTTCAAGTTTCCAAATCCCTGTCCGTTGAATCAGAGGTTGTCAAAGAATATCATTATCTTTCTACAAATATGCTTGCATTACTTTGAATTTAAAACTGTATTCAATACATTTATTCAAAATAACAAAACCTATTAAAGTATTAATTTAGCATAGGGAAATAAATATATTACTTGTCAGGGATGCTCATGGTAATACTGTAACCCATATGATCATTTGTGGTAGAAATGTTGCTAACAACTAAATTTGCTGTTAGCTATTAAAAGCGATTATTTGCTATCAGCATTTTACCCCTCACTGTACTATAAGAATTATAATCTTTTGTAATCTAATCTTTTGTGGCAGTAAAATATGAATTTCCTTCTCTCTATATGCAAGAATCCAAAATTGCTGTTAAGAGCATAAATTGCTGTTTCCACTTCTGCATAATAGAATTAGAAATATATGCACAGTTGTTGTCTGTTTGTTTTGGTGTGTTCGTTTGTGTGTTTGTCCAGAATTAATTGAAAAGACTACGATTCCCAGAAAGCTTAAAATTTGTATCCTAGGGTAATTTGACTGCGACAGCGATCTATTGGTTTTGAATAAAATAGCAGGATTATGACGTCATAAAGGCACTTATTTTGGAATAACTCTTTCAGTTCTTATCCGATTCGCCCACAATTTTAGATGGCAAGACAACATGAAATGAGACACATGTATACTTATTTATGGGTTTACGACGTCACGTGATAATTAATAATAATAATAATTATTATTAGTATTGCTTTAAATTCATTGCACATATTTCACATATTAAATTCACTGCACAATGCACATATAGGTTTGGTGATTACCTGCTGGCTCCACCTGCATGATTTCAGTTTAGTTAGTTATATTAGTAATTTATTAATAGCATACAGATATGCATAAGTTTAGATTTTTAGATATGCATAAGTGTTCATATAAATTCCTATTTGAACTAGATAAATATTTTCTCTATTCTGTTTTCTACCTCACGGTTTTAAGGCCGCGAAGCGGCCGTTATTTGTATTAAGTAGTGACTACCACGAACGGATAAAGGTCGGTAAGCGGCCTTTGTGAGAGAGTGATCCGTCGCGAAGCGACCAAGACCATAGGGCTCGTAGAATTAGAATTGATATCAATTCTACCAGAATTAATTTTGTTACTTGAGGATCTATTTAGAATTCACGAATCCTCATTTTATCGATAATTCACAGTTCCACCAGGTAACAGGTACTAGCGAAATGTTTTATGCAAGATTATTATGCTTCCAGCCGCGCTTTGATGTAAAGCTATTTTCAATACTACATATACAAAATCCTTTCATAATTGAGGCTCTAAGGATTTAGAAGTCTCCATCTAATAATAAAAAAGCCATAAATGAATTATTTTTAATTTAGAAGCGTTTTATTTTCGAGAGCATACAAACCAATCTATTATTTCTTGTTTTACATACTGACGAGTCCTTTAGTCTCGGTCGATTTACAACGGAACACCTCAAGTTGTTATGCAGCAGAGATGGAACCGGTCGGTATTTTCATGTCCCGACCCGACCGGTGCAGTTGGAAATTTGATCGACCGGTCGACCGTTCAATCATAGCTATCAATAATTTATAAATAATAGAATAAGAATCTACTGTAGTGTCATGTCATATAATTAGGAATAAATATTATGGCATAGACCATTTAAGGAAGCCTCTTTTAAGACTACTAAGCTCTCAAGGGATATTGGAGCCAGATTCAATCAAAACAAATTATGATATTATGATATCGAATAGATCATATAGATATCTCGACCGGTACCCGATCCGACCCGACCCGACCGGTTCCGTATCTGTAATATGTGGCCTTACTATTGTATAAACCATATATTACAGTTAGTAAATATGTGTTTAGTTATATACAACATCCATAAATACCATTTTCCATAATTTTAACTTGTTTACCTATAACACTGGACAACAAATATTTGGTACCCTAGTATCGAGTAAACCTTTATTGGTAATTCATCTCCTCTGAGTCCGAATCTGAAGTCCAATCCTTTCCATCACATCATGATTTTGAAAATAATTTATTATAATATTTTTTATTATATTCACTTACGTTATTATATTCACTTACTTGTTTGCTTTAGCATTGTTTCTTACATAGTGGCCTGGATTTTGATTGCATAGAATATTTTCACTTGTATTTTATATTCTAACAAAGTAGGAAATTCTTAAATGTATTTAATATGATCATGTTGGTATCTCAAAAAATTGACGTGATAGAGAAGATCTGAGTTGAAATTTGAAATTAGGGCATGAAATCCAGTTAAAAACAACTTAAACTTCCAAGGGTACATTTCAAAATATATATTTGTCGTGTAGTGTAATACCAGTTGAAAGCTAACTTCTAGGTTTACCGATTCTTATTTAATACAAGCAGAAAATGGATAAATTGTCTAAGTTTAGTAATTTAAATTTTTTATGTCTGTTAGCTCGTCATGTAACTCGGTGACTTTTGGGTCGGGATTCCTAGATCCAACTCTTCAGGTACTAACGTTGTGAAAAGTAAACCAAAGGCACTGTAATAGAGTGGAACCTGCATAATCAGATCCCCTATAATCCGGAATTCAGCAGAACCGACACTTTTTCTTAACCCAATGACCGTCGGCCAATGCCGTGGAGCCTGCATAATCCGACGATTTGGTACACGACATTTTTCCTATCCAAACGGTGTCGGATTAGACAGGTTCTACTGTAGTTATTCTACAATAACATAAATAGTTGGGCAGATTAGCTGATGTGGACATCCGGAACAAAGCACCAAATTTTTTCCACAAATAGACCATTGCTTGGGCACTCGATTTTTGGTAGGATCCACTTCCGCCGAATACATTATGACCTCCATCAGGCATTTTCAAATGAACACTTTAATATTATTCGGACAAAGTCCGCATTCACGAACTCATGTCAAATGACTTCGTATAAGGTTATTATATGCACGCTGTCGAAAGATGGGTCACTTGGTAGGGTTGTTATCGTTTCTGAGAATGGAATGTGCAACATTCCACCGTTGTCAAGGAAACTTTTTAATCTGAATATGGTCATGTGACCCCTCTAATTAACGGAAATTCCATCCTGATTACGAATATCTTATTTCCAGATTGGACTAAATATCACTTGAAAAGTTATATTAAATTTAGTGGTTAATGATAAGCTAGCTTAAGAATGAAAAGTGGATATGTCATACATGATACATTTATCTATCATGTCCCTTCGTTTCAATTTTCTATGTAGCCCAAATAAAATGCTAATGCTAATCAAGTATTTGTCCTATCATAGGCGCCAAGTTTGGGGTTTTGGCTTGGGGGGACTCCCGGACCTGTCGGTTGATTTATATTTTACAAAGTGGTAATTTTGATCGACCAAGGGATGATAGAGGGTGAGAATCAAGTTTGTTTACTCATTATATCCAGATTTAGTTTCTGAAGAAACAAATCTGGAAATATTTAGAAAACCTCCCGGTGCCCCCCCCCCAGACCCCGCCAAGTGGGCCCTCCCATCTTTGATTATATTTCCAAAACTTGACGCCTATGTGTCCCATACATCATTAACCAAGTATCAAACACCAAAAGAGTTGATATAGTATTAGTATGGGACATATACATCCTCAGGAGCATCAAATAATCTACTAGAAAAAAGAGAGGTACAGGTTACGGAAAAAGGTTGCAAGTATGAAATAAGCTCCCAAGAAATTGGACAGATTTTTTATGTGATCCAAGTAATAAACAAGAACTGTTTGCATTTCTTTCCAATAAGATTGTCCCGAAGGCAAGGAAATAATCATCACGACTGGTGTCACAGCTATTTTCGAGGAAGTGATCGTTCTATGGCACATGTCATCATGGGAAGCTGGCACCAGGCTGCTGATCCATTTACAGGATGCCATTCTCAATAACTATACTAAATGTCTAGTGCGCACAGTTTACATGGAAAGTTACACCACTTTATTACCATATGCAAAGATGTGAACATTTGGGTTAGCTTTGGTACAGGAAAGAACTTTACATACTATCATATCATAGCAATCTACGAAGAAGTAGGAAGAGAGAAATCTCTGGCCCTCCTGTTTTCCATTGTTTCACGGGATGTGATACTACATCTGCATTCTTTGGGAGAGGCAAGTGGTCAGCATGGGAGGTTTGAAACAGTTATCATGATGTGACATTTCCCTTTACCTACATGGCACTCAACCCTTATACAAATGTAGAATTCGATGCTCAGCATTTTTAGCTCCTGGAACGCTTTACAGTTATTCTTTATTATAAAGCAAGTAATTTTCAGTATGTAGATGAAGCAAGAAAAAAAATGTTTTGTCAGGAGAAACAATGGAGAGAATACCGCTTACCCGGGATGCACTACTACAACACTCAAAACGAGTTGCATATCAGTTTGGGATATGGTGCACCAGTGAGCAAATTGGACAACTGGTACCTACTCCAGAAGGTCGGGGCTGGACTATTGATGATAAAACCCAATCATGGGTTCCTGTATGGAACAGTTTACCTGTGGCTTCAAAAGCATGCAGTGAATTCGTAAAATGTAGCTTCTAGAGTAGAAGTGACTTTGGCGGTAGATGCGCGTGCAGAAAAGCGCGTTAGATATGCACATAATTTTGTAGTTGTAACTGTGAGAAGCAATATTTTTAGTGACACGGTACGAACCATAATTTTTAGTATACCATCACAGTATTCACACAAAATGGAAGAGCCTGCTCCATTGCGGGATAGACAGGTAGAGGAGATTGATACTATAATGCGACAGCTAGAATTCGTAAGGGAGAAGTTGAGGTGATGTTGTGTGTGACACTAAACAGCTGGAGGAGACCATATCTGTACTGAAGCAACGGGGAGAGAGGAAGATAGTGCCAATATATAAACTATTCTTGAACTCCTGAAATCCCTAATTTCAGTCGGGAAGATAGGAACAGGTCTGGGCATGGCCTACTTAATATACGGTTAGATATGTTCCCGAGAAGGCCAAGAAAGAAGAAGGCCAGTTTCTAATTTTCATTTTAGGATAAACTATGCCTCCTATTGTTGTTATTTGGGTTGTATATGGGGTAATCAACCATTGCGAGTCCAATGGAACCACTTTTGAGAATCTCAGATTTGTGGTTAAGCTGTTTAGGCGCCATTTAATGTAGCGAAAGCAAATCATTTTTCAAAGAATACTGTATTACTGTATTCTCTGTTACTGGAGAATATATTAATGAATTCTGTAAGGGAAAAGTTTGGTCAGTAAGCATATCAATTAAGGGAGATGAGTTATATGTGATTACTTTACTTTATAAATAATTTCTGTATTTTACACCTCTGTCGAAATTTACAATAAAAATACTGTGAGCAGAATGTTAGCAGCGGTGCAAGCAACACATAAAAGAGTATTTAGAGTATCCATTAAGTAATCAACTTAAGATTTGATGACTAAACTAGATTTTGCTGACTAAAGCATCATGAAATTAACATTTAATATCAAATAGCAATTCAGCTAAGTAGATTATAACAATAATGATATTGTTAGTCTGGGAGAATAGAATACAACACAAGTATAAATAACAATATACACAATATCAACATTACAAAATATATCAAGTTCAAAATGACAACTCAAAATCTAGTTACCATTCATCATATACTCAATTATATTTTGTTGATTTCTGAGATATTAATATTCTGCTTAAATCTTGGATGGCTGATTAAGTGCTTAATTAAGTTACGTATTGTCTTCAAGAATTATCAAACTTGCAAACGAACTCCCAATCTTCATCCCATCCATAGAGACGTCCAATATCTCTCTCAACAGAAGAAGCTATACAATCTACAGACACACCTTGTGAAGTTTGCTCTCATTGTGCTTTGCATTAGTGTCGAACTGATTTTTCTCATTTCGGTTGCTATGTCACGTATAATCTTTTCTAAAACAAAATTTAATCAGGAACAAAATGCGACAATTTCAAAAATTGAACAGGAATATCCCAACTGTGTTTTAAATCATTTTCTTTCTCTGGTTTACTTCTTCCCTTATTATATCATTGCATCTAGTATGAATTATCTGCTTGGCTTCCTCTTGTCTGTCTGTTTATCAATCCTGACTCGGTACCTAGCGGCTAGATACTTCAATCATCCTTTTAGAACAATCCTCATCAAGTATCTGGTCTGGTTAAGTGTGCAGTCTCTGGTTGTCTGTCTCTGCTCTACTAAATACACACTGGCATTCTCATTCATAGTATTCCCATTGCTATCGATAATCAATTGGTTAGTTCTGTTGAGGGACAATCGGCTGCTTAGCAGAAATCTTAAATCCCATCTGAGAGAAATTAAGCTGTTTGGGATTAACAAGAGACTATACCAGGGGCGCCCGCAGGTAAAAAAATAATGTATGCACAATAGGTTTTTTCAGGCAGTTTCTGTATCCATTTTCCAAACTCATGAGTCTTGTGACTAATTTCAAAAAATCTTAGCACAAAAGAGAAAAGAAGAAGTTTAATAAGTGAAATAATTTATACGCGTACAGGAAAAAGGAAAAAGGAAAAATAACTCGACAAGTGAATATTTACAGTAGAGATTAAAAATATATATCTACATCTAATAAAATTGCTTGCTATAGGGTATAGTGTTTATATCGCTGTTTTCATTATCCCTGCTGCCTGGTGTACCTCTATAGCCCCGAACAGCCATTAGCGTGGTGCGAAGGATGGAGAAGCGGAGTTTTCTTCTAATGTAGGCCATTATATCACTATAAGAGTTTCCTCTTTTGCTAACAAGGAGTGATGCAAGCCTTTTGTGAAATTTATCCGCTTCTTTGCCCATGCCACCGCTGGTTGAAAAAACTAACGGGGTAAAAGAAGATTTTTCTACCTCTAAGATTCTGTGGTTATACAAAACCTTTTTTTCTGTCTCGTGTTTCTCATATACCTTAACTAAGCTCCCACAATCATTTGACTTGCAACCGTGGTGGAGAACACGGACATCAAAAAATGTCCTATCCAAACTACTCCAGAACCCTCTGGCAAGGATATCAAGTCTGGCCTCAGGTGCCGTGCTGGTGCTTTTGTGCTCAAATATTTCCCCAGTCAATGGAATCAACTTTGGCTCTGTTTCGACTCCTTTACATACTTCTGAAAGCCAATGTGCTTCTAAATCTCTGATTTGGTTGTGTCGTAGCGAGACGAAACCACCCTTTTTACATATCAGAGCATGATCTATACTGTTCGGAGAGGAACATGCACATATCTTTGGTATATTCTTTAATGGATGGTTATATCTCAGCGAGATAGAATCTATAAATTCTTGTTTATTTAGTAGGAAACCATATTCTTTTAGGGGTAGTGCGGTCAGCCAAGATGACGAACCTTTTTCACATAGGATATCAAGGTTTTTAGCGGATGGCTCAGAGCTTTCGATTTTAATTTCTCTCA
The DNA here is from genome assembly GCA_028753945.1 of Hexactinellida sp. DTS-2022. Lineage (NCBI taxonomy): Eukaryota > Metazoa > Porifera > Hexactinellida > Hexactinellida sp. DTS-2022. The sequence goes on from JAPNXP010000001.1 coordinate 12,490,960, forward strand.
ATTTATCCTTATAGTAGGATACTTTGTTTTGAGTGATTTCTATTTTATGATGTTTTATGATGGAGTTCAACTGAAGGTACTGCTCTGATGATTGTTCCATATGTTGTTGTTTGATTATGTCACACAAAGGTTTAGTAGCTTTAATTGAGTATTGATATTCAAGACTAGCAACCTCAACTGGGTTAAAGATAGCTAAACCACCATGTTTAGTAGGAAGACTATAAATGGCTCTCTCTAGGTCGTTACATTTGTATGTACCAGTAATTACAGGGATAAACTTACTTCTAATACAATCCTCAAGAGGTTGGAAGAGGTCAGAGATGTTATTAATGGTCCTCATCACAAAACTCCATCTTTTGGACAGTCCAAATGTGTATGCACAATATGCAATCTGGGGCTCTGTCTTAGCAATCTCAGAAAGTTCTTCCAACTCTGTTATCCACTTTACTATCTTATCACTAACATACTTCCTCTTAAAATGTTGAGTACCTATTAATGACCCGAGGTATCTTTGACCTTCTTTTTGACCCTCTTCTGATAATTGGACTCCTGTACCTTTAAACAGCTCTTTAGCTTTTGGGAAATGTTCTTTTTTAACTACCAACCAGGTTTTCGAAGGATTTGAGAAATAGCCTAGTGTCGGACCTATTTTCTCAAGTTCGTCCCACCATTGTCTAAGTGCTTTGATTGAACCACCTGCTCCCGCATCATCTGCATACCATATTTGTTTAATGTTTGCAATTACAGATAATGATTTGATGAGAGGTGTAATTCCTATGCAGTAAAATCCCGATGCACAATTATCACCCTGTGTAGTCCCTTCGTGTGACGTGATATAAGTACCATCTGGTAGGAAAAGCTTGCAAGGTTGTCTATACGTGTTAATGATATAGATAGAAAACTCTGGACAAAGATACCTCATGTTTAGAAGAGATGTTTTTCGATTGAGACTATTAAAAGCGTTAGAGGCATCAACTAATAGCACACCTTGACATTCATCTTCGTTAAATATTTCTCTCATTGCATGGCATGCTGCCTCACAACCACCCTCTCTGCCTGCACTAAGCTGTAGGGGGCCGACAGATTGTATTATTTCTGGTCTTACTAACAATATGATAGATTTCCCAATTATCCTCCGAATAACCTCTCCAATACCAATAGGGCGAACCCCTGGATTTTTATCTAACGGTATTAGGCGGCAGTTTAGAAAGGGGACTAAACTTAGAGGATCTATAAACTCTGTGCATAACCTACGAGTTAGCCTAGCTAAAGAATCACATGCATTTGAAGAAGCTTTGCTAAATGATTTCGAGCACATAATTCTTCTCCAGGCGTCTGAATCTAGTCCGCATGGACCCGCTGAACCTTTTGTCAGTTTTGCTGCCTTATATATTGTATTGCCATCAATGTTATCATATATCACGGGCTGAACTTTAGGTATCTCACCGGAAATCACTCTCTCAATGGAAATAGGGCCTGCGATCGGGTGTTTACCTTCTAGGATAGATATCAACTCAGGTGTGGTGCTTAGAGCTTTGGAATTATTACTAGTAATCCATCTGAGGGCGGCAGCAATTTTACCTTGGAGCATCAACCTAACAAATACCTTCTGCACTTCTTCTGGTTTTCTCGTTTTCTTAGTAAGTCGTGATTGAATAGCTTCACATTCTTTAATTAGCTCTAAGAATTGTCCTTGCTCCCATTTTTTCATTCGTTCTTTAATATATTTAATATGATCGCTGTTCTTTGAAGTAGCGCTGGGTTTCTGTAACATAAGGGGATCAAAAACACTATCCGCTAGTAGGGCAATTGACTCAAATTGAGTCTTATTAGTAAATTGATCCCACAGTCTTGTCACAAAAGAGTGTTATAATAAATTAACAGATAAATTTACTATACGCACGTGCGTATAGTGCGTATGCCTGCGGGCGCCCCTGGACTATACAGGGAACAGTTGTTCGCATTTAGGTTCTATCGCATCTTTCAGAAGGTATTACTCTTGTCTTTCTTCTTTCTTTCACTTCTCGGCATCTTTAATAAAATATCCCAACTCTGTTCTACTATTTTTGACTCTTACTGCATTCTCAATGTTGTTTACGGTTTCAACATTTCTATTGACTCTCCCTATCTCCATGCCTCTCATACTAAGTTTGTGTTGCATCAATATGGGAAAATTATTAACACCTTACTTGGTTGCATCTACTCACTCTCAACTCTATTTCCATTGATTTTAATAACATTATTTCCATTGATTCATGAATGCTTTAAGAGATACAAGTATCGTAATGTTGTATACAGATACAATTATGATAATATCCAGCCACTGTTGAGAAGACAGTAGATTATATTATTCTATATTTGTTATTATAATATTTGTGATGTATTGTCTTCTTATTCAACTATCCATTCAGTTATACCAATTAAATATAGAATAGTTGAGACATCAAAACTACAGCTATTTAAAATATCATATAGTATGTATATCTAAATGCTTTATAAGTACCGTAAATCGTTGCAAATATTATCCTATAGTAAATAGAAAGGTTCGCACTCCATTTTTGAGGAGTAAAACAAGGAGCGCGCTCCATAATTGAAGAATCTCTAAGTAATAAATCTGAAATAGTTTACTACTAAGTTGTGTTGTAATATGCAATAAAATTTTGAAAATTTCTAAATAAAATGGAGACGAAATCCCCCAAAATTTGCTATTACCTTGGAGGTGCTTCGTGTTAAGTATTTGAATTTCTTGGTTAAATTTGCTTTGAATACAAACAACATTGAGAACTCACGAAATACGCAATAAAATAATATCAATTAACAATCTGGATTGTCATATCAGAGATCTCAGATCTGGTCTCTGTTTGTATGCTTTGCATGCAATATCACATCTGCTTTCTTAAGTTATTCAGTTATATTTGTCATCATTCCTGTTAAACTCTCTTTACAAAAAGAAATATGTAAGCCTATGTAATACCTGTTTCTGAATAGTATGCAAAGCAAATAATCCATTGATTAGTTAAGTTAATTTTTATGCGCGCCTAGCCAGATATTTGAACTCGCTCACACGCGCCTAGAATACTCAAATTGTATTACATACCACGGGCGTCGCACGGCTCTAAAAACTCTCCGATCAAACAGTTAAAGTGGTCCGGCCATGGCCGAAACTGCCGAACCGCGTGCAACGCCTATGCATACGTCTATGGGAGCATATCTCGACTTATCGCCCCTAGACCAGTTTATTTTCAAAATTAGGCGCCTGGATGAAAACCTGGGTCAAGGGGGGATATTTTCCCCAAAAGATTTCTGAATTGCTGCCATAGGCAACAAGTGTTGGTATCTGAGGGAAGCATGGTGCCGATGGAGCCCATCCTAATTACATTTTAATTCCACTCAGTCCGAGATTTTTATACCTGGGTGATAACAATAGCTGTAGATCGATATTTGAGCGTCTATGATTTTAAAAAAATTCTGGGGTGGAGGGGGTTGGGGGTAGACGATCGCTTCGCTCAATTTGATTTTCCAAAATTATTAATAAAAGAACTTTCAACCAGGTGACCAGATTATTTCTGGATTGATCTTAAGAGTGTGGAAGTAATTGTTTCTGGGGGGGCCTCAAGTAAGTACACCCCAAAATTATGTTCACACGAGTTGTCTGTTCACACGATCTGTTTAAGTTGATTATACGAGTATTACGTACATTCCGTATAATACGTATAGACGTATCAGGCGCGGCATGTCATTTCGAAAAGTGGTACGGCGGAGAATTTTACAGGATTCGAATGTGGTCCGGCGGTCATTAATCATTAGTTGAATAAATTATCAGTAAATTGTTTAATTTCGAATAGTAGTACAGCATAGCTGCCATCCTGAAAAGTGGTACGGCGCTCGCCGCACCAGACGTACTTGGTAATAAACACTAAGCTTTTTGTAAACAGCGGTTCTGATACTTATCTCCCCAGCAACCACCTAACAATTGTCCAATTATTTCAAGACCCCTAAATTTACTTAAGCAATATACGTATTTATTGAAAATAGATTCAAATGATACCAAAATTTGTTATTGAGATGGATGTAGTAATTTTCCTTACAACAAAGAACATCTTCTACCTTAATTTGTTTCTACTGATTGTTTTAATTTTTAAAGAGGGTTGAAAAACCTGATTCACAAAGGTAGGAAAATATTTTTCAGTATAATTTTAGTTAGTAGAGGCTAGGAATTTAACTTGGTAATAAATTTCAGTTACCTTAAGGTGTACTTTCCAGTGGCGTAGCTAGGGTTCTGGGGGCCCCGGTTCAAAAGTATGTGCCGGGGCCCTGGGTTCATTGGAGTAGTATATTTTAAGGAAGTTCGCGGCATGCATCTGGGTAAATTTGGGTTCGGAAATGGCATTTCCCGCATTTGGACGAACTAGATTGAAGTATATCTGCATATGGAGAATTTTGGAACATTTGCATACCTGCCACGTACAGGGATTTGAACCATTTTGGACGTTTTGTACAGGCGTACAGGGTTTTTAATTTAATAATTATGAGTAAAATAATGCCTAAAATATCTACAGTTATGATAGTATATTCTGCCATCATTCTGCATTGACCACATAAAGGCACAAGTTGGTTTATATATTTATTCAAGCGTACAGGAATTCCCTGTATAGTATATAATTCAATGGTTTTTCCTTTCCAAAGTGTGTATCTTCTATGTAAGTGTATAGTATTCCCTGGACGAGCGAGCTCAGCGAGCGAGAAAATTTTTGGGAGGTGTATAGGGATTTTGGCCAGTGTACAGGGGAAAATTGGAGCCCTATACAGGGATATGACACAAATAGGTTGGCAGGTATGCCTTTGGGGGGCCCCTAGACATCGGGGGCCCTGGTTCATTGAACCGCCTGAACCGCCTATTGCTACGCTACTGGTACTTTCAGAAATTAATTGTATCTCACGACCCTCTAGAAATTGTTCCAACGACTCCCAGTTTGAGAAACACTGTTCTAAGAGGAATACACTAAACAAGACATCGGAATTGGTCGAATTAACGGATGTTGACTGTGGTTGTATTAATCTTGGGATTATATGAAATTCAATCCCAAAATCCCGGATTACAAAATGAGCCAGGAATTGTAAGCCCTACTCAAACTAAATCTATGAGCTCAGAATTTTTCTCTGGATGAAATCTTGCTAACAGGGATGCCATAAAAATAAAAAGGAACAAAATAAATAGTAGCTATTGAGTGTGAAAAAAAGTAATATTAACTTTCCAAAATATCTAAGAGCCTTATCGTACAAAAAGGGACTTTAAAAGGTGTTGCCAATTTACAATAAATTTCTCAGCTAATAGATACCGTTGTTCCACGATTATAATCCACAAAATCATATTTGGGGACATTCTAATCATTCTCAGCGACAGTATATATGTTGCAGTGTATTAGAGAACTTAGTGAGTACGCGTACACACCATTTAAGTTTGGTGTGTACGCGTACTCACCAAACTGTGTAGTGAGTACGCGTACACACTAAATGTAATTTGTGTGTTAAGAGTATTTTTCATGTAATGAGTTGTTTCACGCTTGATTTATGTAAAACCTCTGAATATAGTTAATTAAGAAGCTGGAAATCATGAAGTGAGATATTAAGGGATTCTAAACAGAATTCTAATCAGTAACTTCAACTTTCATTTGAATGTTTACGGCTTTTTAATTAACTATATTCAGAGGTTTACCTAAATTAAGTTATTGATTGAGACAATAATTATTACTAATATAAATGAGCTTAGAATCGGAGAAAACAACTCATTACATGAAAAATACTCTTAACACACAAATTACATTTAGTGTGTACGCGTACTCACTACACAGTTTGGTGAGTACGCGTACACACCAAACTTAAATGGTGTGTACGCGTACTCACTAAGTTCTCTAATACACTGCAACATATATACCGAAATTGCCTAATTCACTGTAATAATACTTCAGTATCAACTAAAAGGGTACTAAATTAATCATAAAAATACAATTTTTTTTCACCCGGTGCTTAATAAATCCCCCAGCGCTTATTCAAGGAAAATACGGTATATATATATAATTCAGAACATAGTTTATCCGGTATCGCTTCGCCGTTTGCGATCGCGGGAACGGAAAAGCATGTTAGATGCTTACTTACCTGTTACCATGCTCTTAACGCCACTTTAATCCCCCACAGTACACAATTCAAACCTCTAAGTAAGAGATTGAATCTATATGAATTTGGTGTACATTATAAAAGGGTATTTAACATCTTTGTCATCGTCAATCATTAATTCATAATAAACCTTCATTTTGGGATATTAGAATGGAAACTGTGATTTATTTAATTAGTTTAACACAAATATTACTATAATACAGAATCGAAAAAGTAAATACATCTATATTTATATAGAGTATGTATAAAGTTAATTAGGAATGAAATAACAAGATTAGGCATTAGGGGGGTGGTCATTAGGTTTCTTGACTAAGTTTCACTTCAACAGAGAAAAGCTCTGCTGTTTGTAGTAGCAGCTTTAGCGGGCTGGGATCGGGAAGAGAGAGTTCAGGAATGTATAGCTTCAGTAGGCGTAGATAGGGAAGTGTGTGAATAAGCATGAAAATATACTCACAAGAGTCAGAAGTTAGTTCGCAATAGCCAATCGTTAGGCTACGAATAGCTGGATGTCTATACATACTTTTGCATAGTTCCAATAACCCTGTATCTTGCAAGGGTATATAAATGAGTGACAGTTCCACAAGAGACTGAAGATAGGGCATAGCAGTGATCCAGCAGTTGACATCATCTGAGGTGAGGGACATGTATTTAGCCTTAGCGATACAAGATTGCAACAGGAATGAATGGTATTTAAAATGCTAGTACAACTGTTCAACCCGAGTGATGGTAAAAAATTGAGTCGTATTTCCTTCAATGAAGTGGTATTATTGCAAATTAGGTTAACGAGAAGGTCTTGGTGATTCTCCCTAAGAAGAGGCTCATTAGATGCTGAAAACGAGAGATAACTTAGACTGTAGTTAGTCTGTAGGTAGGGCAGTGCGGTGTATGCATCCTCTTTGTACCAGTTCAGCTCTTTTAGTGAGGAGAGGCCCGATAGTATGTCGGTAGTCTCTGGCAAGCAGGATTCAGGATCCAATATGTGCAGTCCCATTATCCGGCGATTGTATGATATCAGTGGCAGCAGAATAGACCAATCAGAGTCGTCAGATTCGGGTTCATAGTATAAATTCTCAATGCATGCGAACTGAGCGATCAAATGAGTCAGTATTTCATGGGATATTTCGGATTGGTCTAACTTAATGCTTCCAGTTAATGTATTGTTTGCTGTCAAGAAGAGAGGATACAAACTCTCTGTTAGTTCACACAGAAATAAGTCAATACTGATCTTGCAGTTAATTGGTGCATCAGCAGAGGTAAGTTGGGTAGTGTACGATTGAATGATTTCCGTATCATCACCATAGAATGCAATAGCTAGGTATTGCAGGCTGCAGGAGGAGAGCTGACGCAGTAGTAAACTGAATTGGATGGGATTAATTAGATATGTCTCTATATACAGGATTTCTATTTCGTATAAGTAATTCAGTGACTGTAGGAAGCTATGGAATTCATTTGGTGCGATAGTATGATCGAAATGGAAGTGCACATGTTGTGGTAACAGCTTTATCAAACAGTCAAAATACTCCTTCATTAATCGGGAGTTACTTTCTACTATAAGTGAGCTAATGAGGAGATAGATCTGAGTAAATTGGCTCCAGTCAGAGACACCGATTATATTTGCTGAGTATCCGAGTTGATGTACCATAGGCATACCAATTAGTGGCATTATATCGGGTATAATATTGCCACAGATAATGGGTATGAGACATGCAGCGTTATCTGATAGCAGACCGCATAGGAATCTCACTACCATCCTATACATTGCGAATACCTCTTCACTACTCACTATATATCGAATCATTATGCATTGTTTAACCCATAACTTGTTGCTAAGACAATTGGCTGCCATATATTCTTGCAATGTCAAGTGAGCAAACGTCCAAACATTTATTTTTTGGCCAAACTTGAGAACCTTCACTTGTACCTGCATAAGGCCAAGTCTCTCGGTCCTGTAGTCACGGGAGTCTACGCGAATTGACACGTCCTCTTCTCTGCAGCTGAGCTCCCTGTGGTATATGCCTTCGTAGGCTTCGTTTCCTATGCAGTCTATGCAGGCTAGGATGGATGGATGGAATTGTGCCATGCGCTCTACCCGCGTTAATCTCTTGAATCCCATGCGATGCAATTGGCGCCTTATTATGTACACAATCAGTGCGGAGTAGAGCTGTGTCAGTGTCTGAGATAGAATGTTGTTGGTGGCGTTGAATAGCGACGTGAAGAGACTAGCGTTAACTGGCACTAGAGACAACTGATTGATTTCATCGTGTCGGAAGAACAGCTCCTTTGTGTCTCTCAGTTTATTAACCGTGCTAATCCTCTTCTCAAAGTAGCTGTCTCTGTCTGAGGGAGAGAACCCCAGCACCTGGAAGGTTGAGTCCACGCTCAAGGCCTGACCGTGTTCCTCTCTGATGTCATTCCATGCACCGGGCCTGCTGGTCACAAGTAGCGTTGCGCGGTTAAGGACACGTTTCTGCAGCAGGAAGTACAACAGTGTCGTATTAAATGGCACATCCTTGATGAATTCATCCACCCCGTCAATGATTAATAGGAGACCTTCTCCTCCTGTCTTAGTCAGATGTTTCGAAAGGGACATCGACCATTTGATGCTCATTGGCATTGCATAAGAAAACCATTTTTGGATGAATTCTTGGTCGATTTCCTTCTCGCGGTCTTGTCTTGATTTCTCCATATCATGCCACTCCTCACTGCGACACTGTGCCGATATGACATATCTGAAGTTTGTATGTTCACCATTTCCATACTGGAGGGCTATGTATTTGCACAGGAATGTTTTACCACTACCTGGATTCCCTAATATACATAGAACTTTGGGTTTAGTCGGATCATGCATAGAAATAATGGAAATAAAATCTACCACTTTCAATGCATTTTCTTTTTGATTCATTGATCTCAGGAATTCAATTTCGTTTAGGCTTGTCTCTTGATTTTCCTTCACTCGCATTATTTCCTCTTCCACAATGGTTAGAGGTGTATATACGGATTCCAATGTGGTGCTATCCTCATCGTCAAAATGTATGTAAATATTCTGATTTTGTTGCACAGTATACTCTCTTAGTCTCGTTACCCAGTCTTCTTGATCCTCAGTTTCATTGGATTGCAATTCCGCCATCAGTTTGTTTTGGAATTCGGTTTCATTCATATTACTAAACATGGGTGAATATTTTTTAATCTTTGTAGCTAGATCATCACGATCTACAGCCTGCATCATTTCGCTTAAAATTTCCATATTTTGGCTGATCAACCCTCCCTCAATGCACATCATAAGAGCTGTTTCAAATTCTATCTCTGTCGAAACTTTTTGGAATAATCCACCGCCTATCATCATTTCCCATACGTCATTAGTAATTTCATTTCTGAGTAAAGTCACGAACGATTCTACAGAGGGAGAACTATCTTTTTCTGATGTAAGTCCTCCGGTATTAGCGTTGAGCCATTTAATCTTATTGGCTATTGGAATCAAATCGCGTCTAGCTATGCTTGCTAGCGCATCATGAAATCTTTTAGGATCAAATACAGTTAAATTTAACTTGAGCGAATAAAGGAAATCAATTGGATTAGTTCCAGTTCTTTCTATTATTGTGGACGGAATCCCGAGTATCTCTTGTAACGCGCGGACATTTTCTGCGGTTAACGAATTTACAAGTTCGTTGATAGACTTAAATTCCTGAAAATTAGCTAGCTCCATTTTATCTATAAATAGAGATATTGGAATTAAAATGTCTGCCAAATGGTATTTTTTAATAACTGTAAATATGCTCTATTTATATACATAAGCTGCTCGTCCGTACTACGTGCGTTCTTACAATTTGCACTCTTTCCTGCGGCCATCGTTTGTATTTCAAACTCATGCCTTTTCAAATTATATACCGGTTGTATTAAATACGTACAGCGGAACTGATTGTAATGGGCAGGTTTATCCAGGCGCATAAATTTTATAGAAAAATTTTTCTGACATGTGAAAATCGAGACTCCAAAAGACGTTAGTCAAAACATTATTTGAAAGTTAGAAATGAATGAATACAAATTAAACATCGAGAGTTATTTCTAGATACAGTACTCCCCATCTCCCTGCCAAATTTAAAGTCTGTAGCCCTTACCAGTTCCTCAATCAATTCCGAACAAACAAACAAACAAAAATTATTTGTGATTTAACATATAAGATTATTGTTAAATGTATCTAACCAACGGAGATAAAAATACAATCGGCCTTATTCAACACCATTTCTTAGATTTTTCTTTGTATTGCCGTTTTTTAAAGACTCTGTTGTTTAAAATCCCTAATAAACTAAAAGTACTATACGATTCTGGTAATACGCTCCCCTTAGATATTTAAATAAATAATTTCACTTTGAGGTTTGTGGCCTTAACTTTGTGGGTCACCATCTTGCAATTCTAAACATGTGGAATATTGATCATTCATGATAAATATAATTGGTTTAGCAAACTTTATTTTATTTAATAAGATTTAGCAGGACTGTAGTGGGGATTGTGTGTCCGGTATTTTCGGACAACTTTGGATATAGGCCAAATCGTTTTCGTAATCATTCAATCATTTGTCCTAAATTATTATATTTAGTGATTATTATATATCTACCTCAATTTTTTTGTACAATTTAAAAAGGGTGCTAATTATCGGTCTAACAAATTTAGTTAAAAGTCTAAAAAAATTCGTTATACCTCTAACAAAATTTGTGAAATGTCTAACAGATTTGCCATTACCAAAATTACTATATAGATTATCAAAATCAATGAGGACTCTAACAAAATTAGTGAAGAGTCTAAAAGTTTTTCAATGATTTTGTCAGACTTTTCATTAATTTACCGACGGATTGAGTAATGCGTCGGTATCTTAGTGGGCCAAAAGGGCTCGTTATTAGTAAACTGAAATTAGCTAAATATATTCATATAGAAATATGGATTGGTTTTCATAGGCGTTGAACTAATAAGTTGGGGTGGGGGGAATTTACTTCCCAAAATCTATATTATTAAAATGCGGAATAGAAACTGCATTTATAAATGAGATATAAAATAACTTCCAAATGAAATTATAGGTAAACAAGTATGTTGAGTTCAAATTTTCAATTAAAAATTTCTAATATGAAAATTTAAAGTTGTTGTTTACAAAAAGGGGTGAAAAATTCAAAAAATTCAAAATGAACCTAAAGAGCAACTTCCAAATGTTGGAAGTTAATTTATATCTCAATTATAAATTAGGTTTCTGTTTCACCATCACTTTAATACAATCCGGACATACAAACGCACAAACACACAAACAACAATCGAGTTTAAAAATATAGATACATAAATATAAGGATGTAATCTGTAATAGAAACTATGTCTTCAAAGTTTAATCATAGATATGAAATCAGTATTCAAAAAATAGAGGATAAATTAAATGTGTATATGTTATGTCGATTTTGTCAAATGTTGATTTTACAAAATCAACATGTCGATTTCACAAAATCAACATGAATCAACCGAACTAAAACAAGTGTTCGACTTTGGCTATATTACTGGGAGAAGCCTTAGTTTTATTGAATTTTGTTCAGAATTCGCTGGGTTGACTGAATAAGATCGACTGGAATATGATCGACCTCTGAATTTATCTAATGGAATAGGATCGACCGGAATAAGATCGACCCATTGCCACGACTGGAATAAGATCGACTGGAATAAGATCGACCCATTGCTCGACTGGAATAAGATCGACCGGAATAAGATCGACCCATTTTTACAATTGGAATAAGATCGATCCATTGCCACGACTGGAATAATATCGACTCATTTTCACGTCTAGAATAAGATAGGCACTTTTAGTGTGTACTATGGCTCATGATAAAATCCAGGCTCTTTTAATTGTATTATGGCTCATGATAAAGCCCAGGCTCTTTTTTGGTGTATATTATGGCTCATGATAAAACCCATGCTCTTTTTTGGTGTGTATTATGGCTCATGATAAAACCCAGGCTCTTTTTTGGTGTCTATTATGGCTCATGATAAAACTCAGGCTCTTTTGGTGTGTATTATGGCTCATGATAAAACCCAGGCTCTTTTGGTCTTTTTGGTGCCTATCTTACTCAAGACGTGGCAATGGGTCGATCTTATTCCAGTCGATCCTATTCAGGTTCCCCAATTCGCTTCATCCAAGTATATACCGACTTGTATGAAGAAAAATTTACCAAAATGAATTTCTTTACTAAAATGAAAAAATATTCCGGGGTGATTTTGCAAAATCAACGAATAAAATATGTCGATTTTATAAAATCAAAATTTTTATCAGTTTATTTTGTAAAATCGACATTTCTAATTAGTTGATTTTGTAAAATCGACATTCTGAAATGTCGATTTTACAAAATCAACTAATTAAAAATGTTGATTTATTTACTATTTTACAAATTAAACTTAAGTTTGTATTTTGATTTTACAAAATCGACATTTTGGATGTTGATTTTGTAAAATCGACTATTTGACAAAATCGACATGCCATATACATAATACAATTATGAAAATAACCATAAATTCTCATTTCAAGTAATACTATGAAATTGTACTAGAGTTGAATGGAATAGAATTGATCTGTGGATATACACTCCTGTTACCAATTGAGTCACTAAAATGATTTTCTTCACATTTATGTATTAGTCTACTATCTACTGCAAGGATAATCTTAGTGACGGTTTAGTTCATTGGAATTCAGTGGTTAAATTAACTAATGAATGCAAATGCATGATATAGACTCAACTGGTGCTGTTTGTACTAATCTCTGTAAGCCGATATACGTAGTTCATTGAGATTAAATAAATGAACTTTAAGTTTAAATAATGGTTTGTGAACATTCTGGAATTGTTAAGTTCATTACGTAGAATAATTTGATACGAAGAGGTATCGATGTCCCCACAAATTATTCTAACTGTTAATTTGTTTAACAAGATATTTATATGCTACATGTAATTAGTCTACTTCATGTATTGTAAAACATGTTTTTATTTATAGCATGTGTGAAATGGCATGAACGATAATTGTATATCTATAGTTTATTTAGTAGTATAGTATACTAGTACTATATAACTAATAAAAAATAACAGGCAAAACTATAAAATACGAAGCTGCAGAGTTTGCTGTTGTGAGCTACATACACAGAGGCGTAGCAATAGGCGGTTCAGGCGGTTCATTGAACCAGGATTCCCGATGTTCAGGGGGCCCCCAAGGGTTCCAAAATTCCACTTATGCAGATATACTACTTTAATCATACTTCATGATAACAGTTATGTTATTTGATAATTATTAATACATTTTGGCAGTTATCAAATATATGAAATTACATTTTGCTCATAGTTTTGAGACTATACTTGAGTTAAACATGAAGAGAGTTTATGTTTATGGTTATGCAAAACGAGTAGACACATTAACAATATATTAACCATATACATTTTGTCTAACAGTTATGTCAAAATTCGGGAAATGTAAATTTCCGAACCCAAATTTATCCAGATGCATCCATGCACTCCTTAAAATTAACTTTTGAACAATTAAACTAGTGGGGCCAGGGCCCCGGCGCATACTTTTGAACCGGAGCCCCCGAAACTTTAGCTACGCCACTGTACATATATGGTCAGTATACGGATTACGGACATGACAAATACACTTCAAAGGATTACTCAGTTAACTAGTGCGTAGTAGCACAAAAATAGAATGTATACTAAGTATACTAACATGTAAAATCTAATAACTAATTAGCTAAACAAGGATAATGAAAAGTTTATTAATTATTACAACAAACGACACACTAGAAAAACAAATGACTAGTTTCTTGGCTCAGTAATTTCATTGGTAATCACAGTAGGCTCATTAGGAGGAACTGAATTTGGAATGACGTCATTAGGATTATTCTGATTAGCTCGAGTAGTTCTCACAATGTTCAGATGGAGCAGAGATGTAGCGGTCTAGACCGGGACCGGACCGGACCGGACCGACCAGTCTCAGGTCGGTCCGTCCGCTTATTTTCAAGTGCGGTGTGGACCGGTCCAAATTAACGATATAACGGTCTGGACAGTTCATAGATCTGGACTCAATGAGTCATCCTAGATTGGACAAACGATCAGGATCCAATCCGTTATTTCCCATTGTTTACAGCACATAAGTAATAAGTATCTTATAAATACAAGTGGATATAATTAGCCACTCTACTATGCGGTCTGTAACGATCCAAATAAGGGATATAACGGTCTGGAACAGTACATTGGTCTTGACCAGTTCATCGGTCTGGACCGGTCCGGACCGTCCAGAAAAAAAATCATGAAGGTCCGGTTCATGAATTTTCCGGACCACTGCATCTCTGAGATGGAGGGAATGAGTAATCTGAGCAGAAGATATCGTATGACAACAACAACAATAAATACGAAGAACTGTTTCCTTGATTGACAAGTAATTAGTATAAAATGCACAATACCGAAAGCTTTTGTAAAGCTTGCGAGCTGTGTGGTTAATGCTAACTACCAAAATGGTGTAGAACACTATAGCTATGGAGAGAAAGGACAGAAATAAATTAGTCCACAAGAAATTATTGAAGAATGATACTGCTGAACACCTGTTGGGGAAGTAAGGAATTATATTTAACGAGCCCTTCGGTCTCGGTCGCTTTGCGACAGATCGGTGCTACGCACCTCAAGTTAACGGCCGCGTAGTGGCCTTACTCCTCACTAAACAAATGATTACATAATTAGTAATATTTGTCATAGTTATATACTTATAATTAGGGCTGAAACGAATATTCGAAATGTAACGAACGAACCTTTTTCTAAACGAACGAATATTCGAATATTCGTTCGTTTTGATGACTAAGCATTAAATCAATTTCTAGAGACAAATACATTGGAAAATAGGTTTTTCATAATGTTAGAATGGTATAATAATAGTTACAAAATGTATTATACACAAGTTAACTAATAATCAGCTAGTTCAAGTGGGAATTTATATTTACGATATCTCTAAGCTATACAAAAGTCTTGTTGTTGTCCAAAATAAGTTAACGAATATCCGTTTCAATCTAATATTCGTCCAAACGAATATTTGTTTCGTAACGAATATTCGTTTGCAAACGAACGAATATTCGTTCAATCATTTCGAACGAATATTCGAATATTCGGTATATTCGTTTCATCCCTACTTATAATAATACCCGTTGAAAACTAACTTCTGGGTTGATTTTGAATTTTCATTAATTTGTTTACCTATTTGTGTAAACAACAACAATAAAGATTCAAATTAGACATTAGAAATGCGAAATTCGTGTTCAGCATACTTGTTTACCTATAATACCCGTTTATAGCTAGCTTCTGGGTTGATTTTGAATTTTCAGTAATTTGTTTACCTTTTTGTGTAAACAATAACAACAAATATTAATATTATAAATTTATAAACGCGAAATTCGTGTTCAGCATACTTGTTTACCTATAATTCTCGTTGAAAGCTAACTTCTAGGTTGATTTTGAATTTTCATTAATTTGTTTACCTATTTTGTGTCAACAACAACAACAATTATTTATATTATAAATTTGTAAATGCGAAATTCGTGTTCAGCATACTTGTTTACCTATTATAACATTTGTTTACCAATTATAACATTTGAAGTTAGTTTATATAGATCTCACATATAAATGCGGTTTCTATTCCCCCATCACTTTAATACAATCCGGACAAACAAACAAACAAACACACACACACACACACACACACACAACAATCGAGATTTAATAATATAGATTTAACTCACTTTGTGTAGAGTTGTCCACAAATCTCACTTCTGAGTAGTAGATCTTTACAACAGTGTTGCAGGTTTAAATTGTTGCTATTGTTTGAGTTTGTGTTAAATTCTGAAAGGTTCTATATATTATATTCGGATGTTCCCATATAGTTCCAAAACATATTCAGGTCTACCATTACTAATAATTGAGATAAAGAAGTGCCCTCTATTTTACAATGGCCTTCGACAGTATCCATAGTCCACATTTTGATAACACTGAATAGGCCTTATTATAACGTAGGTCACGTATAGATGTATTATTTCTTTCCCATTGCTATAGTGAAAGATTTTCTCCAACCGCATCAATTCAAATTTGATTATTATTTGAAGGTTGGACATATGTATTTCAACACGAAAAAGCATTATTATTACCTATATAAGGAACTAAAATTAAGCTTTAATATTGTATACCAGTTGAAATTGGTTTCGGAATTTGGTACATCATTGGGATTGTGTATCTTTTTTCATAGAATACTAGCCGAACTTCTGCCCTCCGGGCGGCGCCTTTCTGTTAATTCCAGGGGAAGATTTTTCCGGGGGCTTCTACAAAATTTATCGAACACTGGTATAAATGTATTTGTGTGGCGATATATGGTATACACTTGTACTATAGATGCATTAATACGAGTATATTGACTTTATTGCAGAGCCTTGGGATATACAAACAACCTGCTCCCACACACTACGCGCGTCCTTACAACTTGCACTCGGCCCCTCGCTTTACGCTTGTAATCAAAGCAAATACTTTTTCTAATGTTATGCCGGTTGTATTTAAATAATGTGAATTGTAACGAGAAATTAACGAAAATTATACATCCCCACTCCTTTGCCATTTTGTTACGAGATGAGGCAACGCACTAGTAAGAAGACTAGCCGCTATGGCTGAACCCACTTCATAGGGATGTTATGTGTGTGGTTTCGTCTCATTCCAGGGATGGAGGGTAACCCTCGACCACTCTTATTGCGCCTGGCCCTCGCGCCAACCTAGTGTTCACACAAAATTCAAATTGTCGGACAAAAATACTTTAGGGGAGTATAGTATATAATACAGTGGACTCCGCTTAATGAAATCACTGGTTAATGGAGTCCACAGATTCATTTGTTTTTTTCTGAAAAGCACAATGCCAGCAGAAGTTAATACAAATATTTTCGCTTAATTGGGCTAGACTTCAGTTAAAGGGAGTAAGTTTATGCTAATCTAAATTGGGATAACTTATTCTGGGCAAAATTAGGCTTCCTATTAATATAGTATGTAATTAAGTTTAGCTTGACTGTAGTCATATCTGAAAGACTCATAATAACTGCTAGAATACCTCATACTAGCCGGGTATCCATACTTTGCTGCTAAATATAAAGTTTCGGATTTACACGGAGTCGTTAGAGCCTGAATTATGATGAAATGTTTTTGTATATGTTGTATTGAAAATACCTTTAAGTCTTATCGATGCTAGAAGCATAATAATCATGCATAAGCCTCTAGGTGTATCACTCCATTTTACTTGTGCCTGTTGGAACTGAATTGTAAAACTAATTCTAATAGAGAGATAAAATTATGATTCGTGAATTCTAAACAGATCCTCTGGTAAAAATATAAATTCTGGTCTATTGATATCAATTCTAATTAATTATGCAGGGTGGAAACAGCAAAAGCAATTTTTGCTAATTCGTATTCTTGCATATAGAAAGAAGGAATTGTATATTTTACTGCCATAAAATATTAGATTACAGAAGATTAGATTACATATACTACAGTAAGGAGTAAAATGCTGACAGCAAATAATCGCTGTTGATAGCTAATAGCAAAATTTCCCCTGATCATATGAGGTAGAGTATTACCATGCATCCCTGAAAAGTAATTAATTTATATTTAAATTTAAATTTCTTTTGTATTTAGATCCCTATCATATGCTAAAATATTGAATTTTTGTCATTTTGCATAAATGGATTGAATACAGTTTTAAATTCAAAGTAATGCAAGTATATTTGTAGAAAGATAATTAAATTCTTTGACAACCTCTGATTCAACGAACAGGGATTTGGAAACTTGAAACGAATCACTTCTCGGCGCAAAGTAAGTGGTAGATTTGACATTTTGCAGTCTAGGGACGAAGGGAGGCGTAATTTTCCTATTTTCAAGCTTCACCCAATTTATTTGGGAGAAGAATCGAGCAGACCTGAACTCATCACGCCCACTCTCCTGGTCATAACCGAGTCGCTCCTTTGGATTCTCCCTCAGTAAACTCGAGATGAATATTCTTGCAGCTTCTGATAGATAAAATGGCAATCTCAATGGGGCGGTTTGGATTGTGCTTATAAGTTCCGTTTTTGTATTACCAATGTAAGGAAATTTCCCTAACATCATTTCGTATGCAAGGACACCCAAGCTCCATAAATCAGCCCCACATTCGTATGGAATTCTCTTCAACACTTCAGGAGCCAGATAAGGAAGGGTTCCACAAAATGAATCGATCTTCTTTCCCCCGTTAATAATGCCTTCTGTGCACATGCCAAAGTCCACAAGTTTTATGTGGCCCTCATTGTCTAGCATAATATTCTCAAGCTTTAGATCACGGTATGCGATGTCACGGCTGTGAAGGAAGAATAAAGCGATTGAAATCTCTGCTATGTAAAATCGCGTGCGTTCTTCCGGAAATATTTTCTCTTGATTGATATGGTAAAGCAGATCTCCTCCACTGTAGAATTCAAATACCATGTACAAGTATCCTGGGTCTTGAAAGGATGCCAGTATTCCTGCGAGGAAAGAGGGTTTGTTTTCAATGACAGCTACCCGATGCTCCACTAACAGTGCACTCATTAGATCCTCACTCATAGCCTGCCTCTTGCTAATCACCTTTATGGCAAATGCACTCTTCGGGGCTTTCTTCAGCTCTGCTAGTACAACTTTACCAAAGCCGCCCTCACCAAGTACAGATATTACAGAGAAATCCTCAATAGAAATGCGAGGTGATGTTGTTAATTGTTTCTGCTCTTGAACCGGGTCCTTTCTTGGCATAGCTGGAGTAACATGGTGAAGCGATTTAGCGAGCTTCCTTTTGAGGAGAACAAACTTAATGTCACTTGCCGTGCTATATCTCTTAATATCATCCAAAGTTAGAGTAAACCCTCCTATAAATGTTCCCGATTTTTTCTTCGACTGACTATATATCGCGATATTGAGTTTGATATTGGAATTTTCACGAATAGTGAAAATGACAGAATCGTCAAAGACTGGATTAAGAGTGTTTTGTTGAACTTCGGAAGTGAATGTCTCTAAAACCTTAGAGCCATACCTCAAGGTAAATTTGCAAACTGGGTCAGAGAGCCCGTTCTTCTTTGAAGAAATCAAGTTATGTGCTGCTTTCACATCTATCTGTACCATCAATGAGTTTCGGGTTGGAAAGGAAATAATGTTGAGAATCAAGAAACCGAATCTCAGCTCAGATGGCTCAACACATTCTCGTGATACTAGAGCGCGACATCCCGAATGTACCCTCAACTGGCACAACTTGTGGTCACATTTGTAGCCATCGTCACATATGATTTGTCCGCAATGTTCACAGACAGAAAATATCTGTTGAGTCGGAAGGAAATGGTGGAGGTTTTCCTGTACATTCTCAATTTCTGAAAGACAATCGCAAGAAACAAAATCTGCACAAGCTGCATGAATGGCTAAGTTACAACGCGAACACTTATATCCTTGCTTGCTTAAACTAGTTATCCATCGAGTACAATGCGAGCAAAATGTTGGTAGCTTAAAATAATGCAATTTAAATGTGTGATTCTTAACTTCTTTAATCGGATAATTAGTCTGAGTTGTCATGTTAACCGAATATTTCTGAAAAATGAAGGTGGTAGCTGATAATAAGTCTTGAATGTTTCTATTACTATTTCCTTCCAGAGTATCAGACTATTTATACTTATAGCAAGATTTGTAAAGCTTAATACTAGCTAGCAAGTATCAATACCTTACTGAGTTAATTTGAATATGTATTTTGTACCAAGAAATATTAATCAAAAAGAATGTTGAGGGTTAGTATATATTAGAGATAAGACTCGAAACACCTGATAAATTGTTGTGCTATCGACAATATTCATATTTTCAATATATATTCGTTTGGCAACCAAGATAGAAATTATATGTCTATGTTAGAATATGTGAACTTTTATAGAAATTAATTAGAAGCTATACCATTTGAATCAAGGGACTTACAATAATAGATCTGTAGAGCATACATACTCTATGTTTTAATCTAATGTTAAAACGTAGGATTGTGCAAAATATACATGTAAATTTGTAATCATAATAAATTATAATACTGTTATAAGATCCCAATTAGACATTATTAAAGCTAAAATTTCTATAGCAGAAAATAAATAATTGCAATAAATTGACTTGGGTATAAAGCTAAATACTGTTCAGACATTAGGCATTATGCTACAGCTACATAATTACATATAACCACTATTTTAAAAAGCTTCGTGTACTTTGTCTACTATTACAAAAACTAAATGAATTAATTGAAATAAATTCAGCTATAGAGTTTAGGCATCAATCAATATAATTAGAAATAATATATTTTTCATCCAAATAAACTTTTCAGTTTCTAATTGGTTGGAAGGTCCTTTTTAAAGTAGGTAGCTACAAACCGCAAGAAAACTTGTTCAATAAATTGTTTAATCAATTTACGAGTTCTCAGCTTTGTTAATTCATTCATTAAATACGTGGATGAACTTGTAGCCCATTGTTATAATAAGAATCAAATATAAAAAAAGTAATTCTTCTAAAAAACATCTACTATTTTAAATAAGTATAGTTATAATATCATATTACCTACTAATACATGTAGAAAATTACCGAGCTTAATATAGTACCAGACAGTGGCTGGCACAGAATGAATATTACATAAAATGACTGCAACAAAAAGGTGATGAATTTAACGACTCCGCCTAATCACTTTGGCCAAAGTATAGTTTGACCCGTTAGCGAAGTATCTAATTATGCTATTTTGAGGGTATAACTATTTATTACTTACGTACATATATTACTATAATGTGAATAAATACAGTCAGGTTATTTTATTATGAAAATTCAAGGAACAAAAATTGTATTCATAATAGAGACTTCGTAATAAGCGAACTCAACTTAATTGATTAATGAGTCAATCAGCAAATTTTGCGGATAATAACCAAATTTGGATCAAATTTCCTAATTTTCACCACATTAACGCAGTAATTGACCCAATTAACTTAGCTTTGTATTAGCTTCTATTGACAATTAACTATTCCAAAATAAGACAAGAAAAGATGAAGACTAAATAAAGTATTACTAAAATAACTTAATAACATCAGATTTTCGTTTAATATAAGACAACGTTGATAGAACAATCAATTTACCAAAGTATCTATATGAAGTATGCTAGAAGAAACTAAATAAGTGCAGATACAATATTCTAAAGACAGCCTTACAACGGAAGGAGAATAGAGATATCAGCGTGAAAATAGAAATTACAACAAATGAATCCATCCAAGAGCAAGATATAATTTAGTAGGTCAGCTTGATACTTACGAGTGTATCATCATATAGTCAACTATGGGAATAGTGAGAAGGCATTGAACGGCAGAGGTTATACGAGTACAACATAGTTGAAAAGTTACAGAATCCATCTGAAAAAGAAAAGCTGGAATAAATAAATAAAAATTATATTCAGAATAAGTTCTGCAATAAAGTTTATTACAAGTACGAATTGTTCGAAGACAAGTTTTGGATCATTGATCCCAAAAAGTGTGTGCTATTCCAAAGCTAATTGAGGTGAATAATATCAAAATATACTTATGATTCAAGATAATTTGTTCATCAATATAATTTGTGATGATACAATGCACTGTGATTGTTGCATAGTTATCATGAAAGTAACAAGAATACCTAATTCGTCATCATCAGCCAATGGTAATTAAATCATTCCAAAGCGAACTTCTGCGATAATTTAACTAGCCCTTTAGGAATGTCTAGGAATTATTAAAATTTAGTGATACAATAAATAATCAAATACGATTAAATTTCAACAAAAGTTAGAATTAATTAACATTAATCTATATCGATGAGTTGTGCCCTATAATTGAAATTCAATGGGTATTATTACTCCGGTTAATACGAACTCCGAATAATGCGAATATCATTTTACTGTCCATTAGTGTTCGCATTAACGAAGTTCTACTATACGTATATGCATTGGAAAGTTGCAATATAATTCCCAAACCTAAATAGAAGCATTAAATTAAATTATTAACCATTTAAAGCGAATGTATAATTTATTCTAGTTTGCAGACGAACGTGGATAATTATTCAGAATTTACGGTAAGAGTTAATAGTGTAAGTTATTCTGCAAGAACTCCATTCAATTACTAAATAACATTGCTAATTGATAAAGTTTGAAGAGGAAGAGAAATATGTAAGATCATCTCGTGGTATTATTTAATTATACTTTTATAGCTTGAATTTAGGTTGACAACTACAGAAGCAAAACAATTTCACTCTGTCTAATGCCCAAATTAAAGAAGAATAATTGACGAGTCAGAATATCGATATAGTTCTAATTCTAATTAAAGTTCAGAATATTGGTCAGTTTCATGCAGTAATATAGCAACCATCAAAATAATTCTTCGAATACATCCATCTACTTCTATATTGAAACAGAATTGTTCTTTGTTTGTTTGTGTGTTTGTTTACCCAGAATTAATAGGAAAGATCATAAGCTCTTGAAATCTGAAAATTTGCATGCAGGGGTAATTTTTCACGTAGACAATGAACTATTGCTTTTTCTAAAGGAAATTACGGGAATATTACTTCATAAAAGCACATACTTGGGAATAACTTTCAGTTTTTAACCGATTCGCCCACAATTTTAGATGACAAGACAACATAAAATGAAACCTGTAAGACGATTTATGGGATTATGACGTCACTTAGGGACTAATTTAGATTCAGCTCTTACAATTTTAATTCAGTCGAAATTTCTCACATTATAAAATCAATTGTAGTACATTTCTCTTCAATTTTTTATAATTTTCACATCTATCTGCGCCACGCGTTAACAAAAATGTAACCAGTTACCTCCTGCACATATTGAGGTTTGGTGAGTGGGGGGTGGGCTGGGTGACCCTCATTGGACCATATCAAACTTGGGAAATATGGGTTGGCAAAATGCTACCTAGGTTTGACTATGGCAGTAGTCGCAGTACATTATTACTATCAGCCTATGTCTCGACTTATAAGGCTGCGGTGCGGACAAGAGAGTTGATTTTTTCTTGTGTACATTTCTTCCCCCTTAATAAATCTCTTCTAAGGATCATTCGAACAAACCCACAGTCACAAGGCTCTGTGGATGTCCCTCATATGTCGCAACTGGCAGAACCCATTGTAGTAGTGCAACAATGCCAGCTCACTAACACCGGTGTTAACTCGTAGCTGCCCAGGAATGTTGAAGTGAAACTGAAAGTTATTTCACCTTCAATTGAAAGTGAAGTGGGATTTTCTATATATACCTAGGGCAACTACGGGATTATTATTAATTAATTAATTTAATTAATCTGGTGTTAATAACTACATAGCAGTGCTTACTGCAGAGTTGCACGCGGGCCGAAATTTCTAACCGCGGCCCGGCCCGCGGCCCGCAAAATTAAGTAAACCAGGCCCGCAGCCCGGCCCGCGCCCGCGACTGAATTATTCGGCCCGCAAAAAGCCCGCATGGATTTTTTTGGCCCGCAAGAGGCCCGCATCTTGTTTGTTGCAGCTTGCAGCTTATATATAAATTTCAATATGTTTGTTATTAATATAAGGTGAAGAGGATTATTAGGGAACCCTTGAGTGAAACCGAGTTTGTGAAAACTGATGAATAAGGGAAAGATTAATTTCTTACTTCTATGTATTGCCAATTGGTAACTCGTGACAATTCAAAATAATAATGCGGATTATAATGGGAGGCATTCCGGGTCGGCCCTCGCGGCACGCAAAAATAGTTTTTCGGCCCGCACGGCCCGCGGGCCGAAGTAAAAAGTCGGCCCGCAGCCCGCGGGCCGCCCGCGGGCTTGGTGCGGGCTTGCGGGCCGGGCCGGCCCGCGTGCAACTCTGGCTTACTGCGTGTCAACTGATTCAGCATCAGTTGACTGCGTTAATTACAAATATCAGAGTGTATTCCTTGGGAAAACACCAGTACATATATTTACAGTTACTAGAATCTGTTTAACAAGGTTATAAATCGTTTAACTACGTATATACTGTATACACAAGCAATTGATTGAAATACTATCACTAGCATTATGCAGCTTTATATACTTAAGGATTGTAGGAACGGTTCCATCTGACTATCTAAACCTCTCAACTTTCTCAAGCCATCCCATTGTGATATGTTCTCATAGCACGTCCATGGTACAGCTTTAAGCTAACTGCATTATTACTGATAGAACACAAGACAGTGGAACCAGTCTTTAAAAGGCCACCCAAGGGACTGGCCAAAAAATGGCTATAATACACAGGTAGTGGACAGAATATTCGTGATTGTGCAGTGATGATACAATGTACTGGTATCAATCTCTAAATGTATTGAGTGGAGCACATATTACGCACGTTTGAATATCCTTGCTAATATCTACTATATAATAGATAGTTGTACACTCAAACCTCCTTTGTCCGAGCACTGTTGTCCGGAGGGTGGTCGTAACTGGAAATTTTCCAGGATCTCAGAAATACAATGGCTTGTACATGTGAAATCCCAAAGTGTCTGATACATATTTTC
The DNA here is from genome assembly GCA_028753945.1 of Hexactinellida sp. DTS-2022. NCBI lineage: Eukaryota > Metazoa > Porifera > Hexactinellida > Hexactinellida sp. DTS-2022. The sequence goes on from JAPNXP010000001.1 coordinate 12,515,746, forward strand.
CAGATTCATTCAAAAATCAAACATGATGTTTTTAGCTAGTTGTGGATAATTTTAGATAGGTATTTGTTGCATAATTTTGTCATTAAACAACATTTTTTTGGTTAAATGAAACCATAATTAGCTTGGCTTTACACCAATAAGAGTGCCCGATTGAGGGAAGTGCTCGTATCTGGGAGATCCGGTTCTCGGAGGGTTGAGTGTATAAAGCAGGGATTTTCAACTAGTGGGTAGCGAGATAATTTTAAGTGGGTCACAGAACGATTAAACCTGAAAATTAAATCTAGACAAATTCATGAAATAATTCCCTGGACACAATTTTCGAGACCTCAAATTCCAAAAACATTCGTCCGCTCGCTCCATGTTCATAAGAAATACATTTTCTGAATATAAGTGTGCAGACCACTCATTTGGTACCTGCAAATATTCTCTTTAGTAAATTTAATAAGAAACAATCCAGTAAATCCTTGGATGCATGAAGTTTATTTGCAGTTTATTTGCACAAACGAAGATTTATAACTTTAGGATTATTATAAAATCAAGAATTGTATATTGAAACACTGATAAACTTCACATATTTTTTGGTATCCAAACATTTTTATTAATATTAACTCGAATTAAGAAGAACTATCAAAATATAATTTAGTACAGTAAAATTATTTTCGATCTAGTTAGTTATTGATGTTATATGTACAGTAGAGCCTCTGAACAACGGACACCTTGGGACCGGAACCGTTGTCCGTTATTTAGAGGTTGCTTTTCTATTAGACATATGCTAAATAAATAAATCCGTGCCACGAGGGTTGTCCGCAGGGCCGCCGAGAGGATTACCAGAGGCTTTTCGGGCCCCGGGGCAAAACAAGAATGATGGGCCTCTCTGGAACCTTTCCCAAACCCAAATGTTCATTTTTACACGATTTCCTTATTTTCACGGGCCCTTTAGATCCACGGGCCCCGGAGCAACTGTCCCCCCTACCCCCCCTCTTGGCGGCCCTGGTTGTCCGTTATTTAGAGGTTGTCCGCTATTTGGAGTGTCCGTTATGGGAGGCTCCACTGTATTAATTTAAAGTAATTCTATATACTGTAGTTTAGAAACATCACGTACAACTAATTATAAAGGAATAATTTATAATTGTAGGATTAGCATAAAATTGAATAAAATATGAAGTTAGAAGTTAGCTAAAGACCTATTCTATAGGAGAATAATAAATAAAGTGATTTTGTTAACCTATTGTACATTCTGTATAAATTCATCGACTTCAGAATCACTATAGCCAAGTGATGCTTTAAGGAAGGCTTTACATGCAATTGTTGCTGTATTGGATGCAAGCTCCTTTCTCAAATCCTCATCCATATCGGGTAACAATGTTGATAACATTTGTAAGTTATCTCGCAGCACAGTATCGTAGACACGTGTTGCTTTTATGTGGATTGCAGGAAAATTCTTAGAACTATTTCGCTTAATAACTTGTTTGTCGCTGTTTTCCAGAGTTTTCTTAATGCTACTAGATATGCTCCTTATGGTAGAGTGGTAAGTTTGGAATTCAGCCATTAACTCATTGGTATGTAGTGCATCAGATAGGAACTTTAATTCCTGATACTTGATTCCTCTTTCCCTTCCTTCCGAGTGTGTATAACAATACGCTACACAACCAATGACAGCAACAACAGCAGCTATTCCCCCCGTTGCAGCAGCTCCCATAGCTAAAGCGCCACCTGTTGCCCCCAAGTACCCAGTAGCTGTTGTTGCTAATGATGTCGTCATCAGAGAGCTACCAGCTGATGCCAAAGAGCTCGCGACACCTACTCCACCTGCAATGCCACCAATAGCACCAGTTTCAAGTCCACTCTTGACGAAAGAAGAAAATTTCATTTTGAGATCATTTTCATTCTTTCGAAATTTACAAGTTCTCTTTAGCTTTTCTACAGCCATGGATAAGTGCTTTAAATCTGTATTGGCACTCTGTAAGAATTGATTGTGGTGTTTCACTAATTCTGAGTTAGTCGAAGGATAATGTCTTGAATCCTCAATTCTTAGTTTGTATGTATTGTCAATCATTTAAAATTCATTTAGTTGGACCCCAACATCTGAATTAAGTTTAATTCCTTCTTCTAGCTCAGTTTTGAACTTATCAAAATTAAATATCAGACTTTCGAAATCAATTGCACTTCTCTCTCCCACAGCCCAATCTGCCACCCATTTCAAACAGTTCCTTTTTTGACTGAGATCTTTGAACAGGTTAATAGAGTGATTCACATCTGTCAGTAATTGTCTGTAAGCAAGCATAGTATCATCTCGTTCAAAAGAGCTGAAGGGACTTATGGCCATGTTTCTAGAATCTCGATAATTCACGCTTCCACTAGAAAGAGAACTATAAATTATACTGTAACCCATAGGCTATTTTAGCGTGTATTAACAGAAATTTTGTCTGATTTTTATTTCAACTTTGTAGTATTTGATTTACTTCGTGTATGGTTTCAAATAGTGTAATTTCTAGTAAATTTTGACTAATTTAATCAACAAAGTTTTGAAGTTGTTGATTGAAAACAATTCCTGAGCTTTTATGTTTAGTTCGATTATAGAATTTGTTTTATAAAACATTACGAGCCCTTCGGTCTCGGTCGCTTTGCGACAGATTGGTGCTACGCACCTCAAGTTAACGGCCGCTACGCGGCCTTACTCCTCACTAAACAATTGATTACAGTGTAACATCGATTTGGTAACGTTCGATTTAGTAATGACATCGATTTAGTAATGATTCTAGATGTCCCGTCGACATGACTAAATCGATGTTACACTGTACATAGTAATATTTGTCATAGTTATATCTTATATATTAAATCACAATGATTTTTTTTTTTTTTTGTTCGGAATTGATTGAGGAACTGGTAAGAGCTGCAGACTTGAAATTTGGCAGAGGGTTGGGAAATAATGTTTCTAGGAACAAGTTCTAATATCTAAGAAAAATATTCATGTCTTCCCTCTCAAAATGTGTCAAAACTATCAGCTGTTAAGTATGCATTATAGAAAGCCTAACTGAGACTGCAATTTAATTGGCTGAAAAAATAAATAAAAATAATTCTGGGTCAATAAATTTGACCAATAAATTTTACCCTATAAGTTAGTATACAGTCGAAATCGGATTATTTTGTCCAATTCTTTGCATGGATAATTCGACAAAATAATCCGATAAGACAAATAAACCCGATAATTCGTAATGGTAAATCAAATTTTTCCTCGAATATTAGGACAAAATAATCCGATTTCGACTGTACTTCAATAGTCCCATTAATCGCATAAATAGTCTATTTAGTAAAAGTTTAACTCAAACCTTTCATTCCACCTTATAAACTCTTCATTTCCAAACTTTTGATTAATTAATCAATTAGATGTCAGATTTGCTACTCATAAACCCGAAAAAAGATATATTTGTTAGTTAGAAATAAATTTCGTATCAATGATTTTTTAGCATGAATTAATGTATGATGAATTTACCGAGGATCATGAGCATATATTATTATTATTTAGTCTAAAATTTTGAGCTGTTTACTTTCTTTCTGAAATAACAAATTTGTCTATTCTAATTAAGGAATCAAAATTGTTGTAAATTCACGCGAGGGCCGAAGGCTCGAGAATAATTTGTGAGAACAGCTTAAATATACTGCTTAGGGGGCCACTACATACTGTAAAGTAGAATCTGCTAAAGATTACTCTATACACGGTCATTTGTACATAGGCTAGCGGACAGCTATTATAATTCCTAAATGATTTCCCGTAATATAATTTACCTGCGTATGAGGCCTTCGAACGTTACGTAACGCTTTCGAGGGGGGAGAAGGATTACGAATGTCACAGATCGTACTTTTTATTCCAAAATGGCAAAAAACGTGACGTAAGGAAAGGGATGTATAATTTTCGTCAAATTTCCGTTACACTGCACAGTATCTAAATACAACAGGCATAACATTTGAAAAGGTATTTGCCATGAATACAAGCGAGGGCCGCAGGCCCGAGTGCAAGTTGTAAGAACGCGCGTAGCGCGGACGAGCAGCTTGTACATATAATACCCGTTGAAAGCTAACATTTAGGTCGATTTTGGATTTTCATTAATTTGTTACCTATTTTGTCTAAACAACAACAACAAATATTAATATAATAAATGTATAAATGCGAAATTCGTGTTCAGCATACTTGTTTACCTATTATAACATTTGTTACCATTATAACATTTGACAGTTAGTTTCTATCTCATATATTAATGCGGTTTCTATCCCCCCATCACTTTAATACAATCCGGACAAACACACACAAACAACAATCGAGATTTAATAAGATAGATTATTCAATAGATTGTTGATAATTGATTTAGTAGAATTTACTTCATTTTAGAGTTTCGGTCATAATATAAATAAACTATAAAGTTTTCATATTCAGAATATGCGTACTTTTAAATTTTCCTTAGAATAGCCTATGCTGTAAATATTTTTTGTTTGTTTGTTTGTTTGTTTGTTTCTCTGGATGTATAAAAAGGATAAGGGAATAGAAACTGCATTAATAATTGAGATGGAAACAAAACTTCCAAAATGTTATATTAGGGAAACAAGTATAACGACGCTTCTAAATTCTAATTTAAATATTGTTCTTGTTGTTTACAAAAATATGCTTACAAATTATTAAAAATTAAAATGAACCTAGAAGCTGACTTCCAACTGGTATTATATCCAAACAAGTATGCTGATTATGAATCTCGCATATATAAATTTAGAATATGAATATTTATTGTTGTAATTAACTATTGAATCATGCGAGACCGAAGGGCTAGTATAATATCAAAGCATCAGACTTGTTAATAGGAACACAGAAAAGTTAAATATAGATTCAGGAGTATACAAGATATAATTCCACTAATCTATTACAATGCAAGTGGCACTGGTTAATACTAATTCAAGACAATTCAAACAAATTTAGACAGTCCCCTTGTGTTCCTACTAACGAGGGCCTACTGTATTAATAATAGAACTATGAACCTATACACGTATGATATAAAATTTCTCTAAAATAAAGTATATGAGTGAAAAGTTCTTAAATCTTTTTAGGTTTACTGTAAATTTCCGATAAATATAACGCCCTCAGAGTCCTTAAGGAACGCCTTGCATGCTATTGCAGCTGCATTACCCGCCGTGATCTTCCTCGTGGCCTCTCCCATTCCTGGTCCCGATTCTAGCTTTTCCAAGGTGTCATCAAAAGCTCTATCATATACTCGTGTTGCCTTAATCGTATTGCCAGGAGGTCTCAAGTTTTCAACCATTTCCTGGGATTCCCTAGATTTCATCTCAAATGTTTCACATGTTTCAATGGTATTATCAATGGTATATAATATATTAGCTATTTCCAAATGGTGCGTCTGGAACATATTAAGCATGCCATTATCGTGGAGGGCATCAGAGAGCTTCTTTAGCTCCTCATACTTTACGGCTCGACATTTCGATTTATCATTAACATACAGGGGCGTAGACTCGGGATGGGGATTGGTAGGGCCATTGGGCCTAGACTCAGGATTGGTAGGGCCATTTATGCTAACTTTCATAATACTTAATAGAAGATGATGGCTCTTGACAAATTATTGGTAGGGCCATGGCCTCACCAACCCTACCGGAGCCTACGCCTATGACATAAGTATTTGCAATCTTAGAGATTAGTGACAATGCTACAAAGCATGTGGCTGGCCCAATACCGCACATTAACAAAGCGATAACACTCGTTATCTTGACAACACTCCCTACTAATAGAGCAGTTCCATATTGTGGATTCTTATGCTGGATAGTTTCAGGATCCTTTATTTTAGTAGGAGATTGGAACAATTTATCAAAATTGGTTTGAATTTTATTTGAAAAATCATTTAGGTGTTCCACGAATAGCGACTGATCGAAACCTGACTGTTTCATTTCCTGAATTCGTTGTTGATAAGATTCTTCATTCATTTTCATACCTCTCATCTCGATAAACAAATGTGTGTATTGTTGGATTCCTTTCTCTATTTCTGCTTTAAGTTTTTCCAATTTATTTTCGTATTATCGTAATTAATTGAGTCTTTATTTCCCACTATGTCGTCTCTAAACCATTCCAAGTAAGTTCTCCCAGCCTCAAGATCCTCAAACAGATTAACAGAATAGTTTATATCTGTCAACAGCTTTTTGTAGGCCGGTAATATGTCATCTCTGACTCTGATAACAGTTTCAGAAAACTCGACATAGCTAGCCAATGCTACTCTGTGATAACTATTATAATATTTAGCCTCCATAAATTTAGTTCGGAAGCCTAAATGTCGGTGGCCAAACGATTTATAATTGGTAAACATTCTTTAATTATAATTAGTGTTAGATCACACTGTGACTAAACAGACCTCCCACTAGTACACACTTAGTATAGGACTATCATTAGTTATATATTAGATCTCGTAGCTGCATTTAGTAATGCAAGCGAATCTTAATTCTGTAATTCTTTATCAGTCAATAAACTTATATCTCTTAAGTCTACGACGCACAACATAATTACAGAATTGACTTAACCCCATGGCGACGAATCATCCGACAGTTCCCCCTCTCCCGAAAAGGAGCGCATATCCGATTGGCGCGTAATATTCGAAGCGAGCACGGAAGCGATACGAACTCACGACGACGGAGAGAAACGCCTACTGCAAATGCTACCTGCATACGTAAACCGCACCTTTGAAGACCGAGAGTGCGTTCGCGAGATCGTAAAGACCGCAGCTACTGCTAGTGAGGCACTCGATGCACTCGCCGCTACTCTGGACCCGCCAATAGACCAATATAGCTCCAGGCAAGCCCTCTGCCGGCTCACCGGCAAACCTGGCGAATCTATCGACCACCTATACTTCAAAGCAAAACGTTTGGCAGCGGAAGCAGGAGTCGACCTGAAGTTTGTGGCTTCTCTGATAGCCTCCCAACTCCCGCGTGATGTTGAATCGAAAATCAAGGGTACAGTGGTCGAAATTGAGAGCGATCTTGGAGGCGCCGCTAGCAGGAAACTACTGATCGATATAAAAAGAGAACTGAACGACCGCGGACACGCACTAGACAAAGGTAGTCGAGACGTAGAGCGAATCGTCAAGGTAGCTTCGCTAGCGGGCCAGTCCACCACAGAACCTCCTGTTTCCGACGGGGAAGAAGAACCGGATGCTCCCGAGAAACTATAGCATACACCCAACAGAGGCGAGACAGGAGAGGTCAAGCATACAAAGCTCTGCCACAACACCCGACGAGCTGTTACATATGTGGGGAAGATCACTTCTGGCGCTACTGTACAAAGAAATGCTGCCCCATCTGTGGAGGCAAGGGACATGGTATCAGCAATTGCCAAAGGAAGAAGTTCAGCGGAAGCAAGAGTCGTATCATGCAAATTTCCGAGCGCCACCCCGAATCCGAACTATCTGTGATACTATCAGTAAAGCTAGCAAATACACCAATGAAGATGATCCTGGATTCCGGCGCCGGGCCTTCAGTCCTTGACATAGGCACAGTCCGTGAGTTAGGCCTAGAGGATTCAATACGGCGACACGTAGGGACTGTGTATGGGGTAGGACAGAACCCAGTTCATCTAGTGGGGAATATCACTTTGGAAATCGACATAGGCGACGACCAAATCGTACGGCATTCCTTTGGGGTCTTGCAAGATCCCAACAAAACCCGCATATTAGGCAGAGATCTACTGAGGAAATTCGGCCCCACAGAATTTGATTGGAATACACAGCGCATACGATTGGGATTCGTCTGGAAAGACACACAAGCTATTCTGGAGGGTGGAGACCCTTTGATCCGCTCAGCAGTCTCCGCTCTCGAGAGCGAAGATTACTTAAAAGCGAAGGACCGTATTTTCAGTACTGTAAGTACACCGGGACGGATAAAAGTCTACATCAACACAGACCTACCCGATAACGAGCGATTGCAACTAGCCGCCTTAGTCGACGAATTCTCGGAAGTGTTCGCGGCCAACTCCAAGTCGCCTAACATCACGCCAAACGCTACTCACTCAATCGATACCAGTGGCAGACTGCCCGTAAAACACAAACAGCGGCGCGTCTCCCCGGCTACTCAAGCCCTAATTGATGAACAAGTTGCAGAAATGCTGCATAACGGGATCTGCCGCCCAACCAACTCTCCATGGAGTAGCCCCATAATCCTAATTACCAAGAAGGATGGAGGTACCAGATTCGTCGTTGATTATCGCGCTTTGAATGACCTGACTCGCAAGGACGCTTATCCTATGCCCAACCCCCGCGATATTTTAGACAGCCTACACGGCGACCGTTACTATTCCTCGCTAGATTGCGCGAGCGCATATTGGGCCGTAGCAATTGATCCCAAAGATCAAGCAAAGACAGCGTTTTCGACACCTGGGGGACATTTCGAAATGACACGAATGGCTTTCGGGTTGTGCAACAGCCAGGCGACCTACCAAAGGTTAATGGACAGCACTCTACACGGTGCCGAACGCTCCCATTCCTACATGGATGACATCTTGGTTCATTCCCCTGGTCTAGCGCTACACATCGGAGATCTCCGGGATACACTAATCCGACTCCGCCAGGCGAAGATCCAACTACGCGCCGACAAATGCGTCTTGGATTCCAGGAAATCGAATTCGTGGGACATACAATAACCCCAGACGGACACAAGGGACTCCCGAGCAACATTCAGCGGGTAACCACTTATCCACAGCCAAAGAATCGGACTGAACTCCAGAGGTTCCTTGGACTAGTGAATTTCTATCACGATTACATACCCGACATGGCCAATGTAGCCGACCCCTTATACAAGCTGACTCGGAACGGTGAATCTCTCTTCTGGTATTGGGCCGCCCGCAACGCATTCGGTACCCTAAACAGGCTCTCACGAGCTCTCCAGTGATGTTGGGATACCCCGAATGGGATCGCCCGTTTTACTTACAAGCTGACGCTTCTCAGGTGGCTGTTGGAGGTGACTTTCCCAATTGGACAATGATAACAGATTCGCCCCCTGGCCTACTTCTCAACAGGACTCAACCAGAGTCAGCGTAAGTACTCCGCTGGGAGATAGAGCGCGGGCCCTGATCGCGCTAAGTCGAAAATCCCGTGACTACCTTAAGGCGGCGTGCAAGACAATCTTTCTAAGCGATCACAATCCATCACAATGGGAGAGGAAGCAGCGTGACCCGCGTAACAAATTCGCTAGGTGGATCCTAGAATTATAAGAACTGGATTATGAGATTGGTTACGTGAAAGGGATAAATAACTCAGCTGCTGATTTCCTTTCCAGAATCGACTGCGAAATCGACAGCCAAGTGAACAAGGAAAGCGAGTTCATCGACAGATTTGTCTACAATATCCCCTCTAATCGCAACCTCCTAGATGAGATACTCGAGGAACAAACCAACGACCCAGCGATCGCATTCGTAGCGAAGCAACTAAACGAGCGGGGTATTGTACGGTCTTACGTTACAGAAACCAGCGCCTCGTACTATCCAACGGATTCGTAACACGTGAATAGCGTATTTGGTACCTGATCGCATACGTGACACAGTCCTTACGCGTGTCCATAATGTCTCTCATCCAGGGATCAAGCGAACGCTTTATCTCCTGAAACAACAATTTACCTGGAATGGCATGCATAGCGATGTCCGGAAGTTTTGCAAAGAATGTGGTATCTACCAACGGGAAAAGGGCACGACTAAAGCAAGAGAACCACTCGTGCCTAACCGCGCTGCACCGAGTCTCGGAAAATTGTAGCTTATAATGTAGCAACGTTCCCATGGGGAAGCGATCAAAACCGGTATTTTAAGTGGGTGGAAATCGCGCCCATGCGCGACCAAACCTCGAGTTCAATTATGGCAGCTCTAAAGACATACTGGATTTACCGTCACGGCCCGACTCAGTGTGTCCTGAGTGATCAGGGCCCAACGTGGATGGATCCGAGATTCGCGAAGCCCCTGGACTTGCTAGGGGTAAAGAAGTTACGCTCGTCCCCATATCACCCAGAGGGTGACGGTCAGGCTGTGCGCAATATCCAAACAGTAAAACAGACCCTAAGGTGTATTATTTCCGATCGCGAACTGGAGAAAGACTGCTGGCCTATTATACTCCAAGAGGTTGCACAATACCCTCCCTAATTCCAGTACCCGATTAACTCGGTTCCGTATCATGCATGGTGTTGTACCGATCTCCAATCCTAGGCCTCCCGACAACGAGCTGGATTCGAGAATGACCACAGACTGCTGGTATGAGGAGGCCTCTCACAGTGTCGAGTATGCTATAGATTCAGCACGAAATAGCGCACACGAATATAGCGACAGGATGAAGAAGACATACGATAGAGGGAAAGAACAAACTGATGTCACAACAGGCGACCGAGTGTACCTACGAAATGACCCAAAAGCAGACAGCCTAGACCCCAGATATAACGGACCCTTCACTGTAATCCACGCAAGTAATCCGAATGGTAATTACAATAGGTGTGGGTGGGGGAAAGACTAAGGTAGTGCATTTGAACCGATGTAAGGTCTCTAAGTACCAAGGATGCCAGCGAGGGACACATTCTCCGTAGGTACCAACCAGCGATTCACGAGAATTGAATGAATCCATTCATGCTGAGGAATTACAGCCTACTCATGCGATTCCAGTTACGCAAACCCCGAGCAGGAGGGAAACCACCGAGTCTCACCCGCTCGGGACGAATCTGTCAAAAGCCCATACGCTACAGAGAAACACTCATCAACAGGCCTTCTCGAAGGGAAAGTGATGTTTGATCACATTGTGACTAAACAGACCTCCCACTAGTACGCACTTAGTATAGGACTATCATTAGTTATATATTAGATCTCGTAGCTGCATTTAGTAATGCAAGCGAGTCTTAATTCTGTTATTCTTTATCAGTCAATAAACTTATATCTCTTAATTAAGTTACGATGCACAACAGTAGTAAGCTCTATTATTTGGACTATAAACTATAACTGATAATATAATCTATGACAAATTTAGCTTATGTATTTCTATTATTAATGAATAGATCTGTCATTGAAACTTTGGTCCCCTTGGAAAATTGGTCTGGTGGGACCAAAATTTTAACGGAAATTTGTCCTTTTCTGGAAAATTGGTCCCTCTGAGGTTTGTGTTTATTTAACTACCGTATTTACTAGAATAGTAATCTAGGCGATTTTTCTATTAGAAATTTGTAAATTCTATCTAAATAATGGCCCCCCAAAGAATTTTTGGTGGCTACGCCCATGGAAATATGGTATGGTGAACAGGATTTCATAGGAAATATTGTTCGGATTCGGTAAACAATAAGATGAGGGAACAGGTTCTACTACAGGGACGGAACGTCCTTTCGAAAAGTGGTACGGCGGAGAATTTGCAGTATTCAAATGTGGTCATCATAAAATCATCATAAAATCATTAATCATAAAATAATTAATCGAATAAATTATCAATTAATTGCTTGATTTCGAACCAGTGGGGGCGCTAGGGTATTAAGTTGGATTGCAATGATTATTAGTATCGAACTCAGATCGGGATACCCGGTACTGCTGGTCCACTTTTAGGATGGCCAGCTTTGCTGTACCACCTCTAAATCGTCGAAACAGAGGCGTCGCGAGGGTTGGGCCTGTGCCCAACCACTTTAATGTAAGTGTGCCCTAGTTTAATATAGTGTCAACTATTAAAATTTATTGGAATCCAGTGCACACAATATATTGGATTCTTGTCATTCTGGAAGAATTCAGACAGTGGATAGAGTAGAATCAAGGGAATTACGTAGTATGTACTGTCACTGTAAATTGGTCCCCGGAAATGGTCAGGGGGACCAAAATTTACGTGGAAAAATGATTCTAGAACCATTTTTTCCATGGGATATTGGTCCCCCGACCATTTTTTTCAGGAGAAAATTGGTCCGGGGGAACAATACTCCATGGAATTTTAGTCATAGAATCATTCTTCCATCGATTAGTGGTCCACCGGACCAATTTCCCTCTAAAGATTTGGTCACCATTTGCCCCTGAGAATTTTTCTGGAGATAAATTTTCCATTGACAGGGCTTTTCCGGTACTGTTATCTGTCTTGTATCAGAACTTGAGTCTCCCAAATTTCACCTCCCATCAAGTTGATTTTAATTAATTATTGAGTAGCTAAATAAACATAAACCTCAGAGGAACCAATTTTCCACAGAAAGACCAAATTTCCTGAAGATTTTGGTCACCCCGGACCAATTTTTAAAGGGGATCAAAATTCCCGTGGCAGTACAATGACACCTGGCCTGGGCCACAGAGCACATAAAACAATATGTAACAGAGCTAAACCCAGAGGGGTAAATTTATTAACCATGGAAGGAAATAGGAATAACTCGGTTCATGTTACAATCCTAGTATGCGGGTTGGGATCCCTGCCAGAGTGGACCATGGGTCGATAATCTGTTACTCATCGATACCCATTGTTACGCATTGACCCATTGACCCACCATGTGTGACACATGACCCAACAAGTTACACATTTGAACCATTGAGTTACGCATTGTAAACTATCGTTATAACGAAGTGCTTGGGACTTGTAAATCCCTTCGTTATATCCGAATATTTTGTTATAAGCGGATAATAATTAATCAATTAGTGCTCTGGGGAAATCTCCATATCGGTTTAAGCGGATATTTCGTTATATCCGACGTAATAACGGGAGATCACTGTATAAATGAAAATTAGATTGTGAACTGATTCATGTAGAAGGTGAAGGTTTAGTTATGTAAAGGATTGTATTACAGTAGACTCAGTAAGATTGAACACAATTCAATTGAAAGAGTGTTTATTGATAAATACTACAAACAAGAGAATACACAAATAAACACTAAAGTTGGTTCCAAATACGAATAAACAGGTGAGAACGAGAGGGAGACTGGAGAGGAGAGGAATACGAGGTGTAGTCTAGAGGAGACAGAGAAGGTATCAAACAGAGGGAGTGGTTAACCAAGTGGCTAATAACTATCTGTATAGCAGTTGTTAGGTAAATATAGATGCAGTGGTTTATGGCTCTTATAGATCTGTTAATGCAGGGGTTTTCAACCTTTTGTACCATGCGACCCTTTTACAGATTTGGAAATGCTCGCGACCCCCCATAATGTTAATGTAAAAGTTTTTATTCATATGTAATAAGTATTCCTATTGTCTTAATTAAATCGATGCACCTCAAGTTTCAAGCATATTCTAACAATTATGAGATAACTACAATGCTATATAATTAAATTTATCGCGAATGCCCTGAAAGCTCATTGCGTAAATATTGCGTGTACATTACACATGCGCACTGTACTTTTAAGTACATGCACAATGTCCACACAATATACGCATTTCAATGTAGATAATTTAAATAAGTTTTGACTTATATCTCGGTAAATTTTAACGATTTTATGTAAATTTCTCGGAACTTTACGCGACCCCCCTATAAAGCCTTCGCGACCCCCTTGGGGGTCGCGCCCCCCAGGTTGAAAACCCATGTGTTAATGGAAGGGAAGTTAAATAACACTTAAGGTCAAATGGAATTCTGTATAGAATGTTGTAAACAACAACAAACTATATAAACATTTACATGGATAATGATGATGGAAACAAATACATTAGTGGTTATGTAGTCAACCGTCTTGTCAGGAACAAAATCATGCAACTAGAAGCTAATAATACAAAGTTTTCGTGTATTTAGATCAAAATTATATTATTTGAGTCTAAAGTTAGTAGTTAGTTAATAATACACGCATTGCGTATACCAGGGGTCGGCAACCCCCGGCCCGCGGGCCAGATCTGGCCCGCGAGGCGAAATTATCCGGCCCGCTGCTCTCTATAACCTGCTCATCGTGACCCCCAATTTGGTCATTCAAATGAAATCCAACATCATACACCCTCGCTAGAGGTGTTGCGATTCAAAGAAATTCTGTTCCGATTGTGAAATTGTACGGATTAGTGAAGTAGTAATACGATTTCTATAAGCCTCTATAAAATGAGACCCTTATAATCTGAACGAAACAAATCCAAACCTTTTAAATCCAAACTAAACATCTATTAAACATAGTATACAAACTAATATTCAATTTTTTTTCCAATTTATATGAAAAATAGTTTTGGATCTGCTGTTCGGACTAGCGAGGATCGGATTTGAAAGGGTGTACAATATTTTTATAAATAATAGTGGTAATATTGTTAGACCGAATTAGTGTATACCAGCCCCTCACTTAGAATAGTATAGATATTCACTAGTGCTAGTATATTAGAGTCAATTAGTTAGTTTAGTATTGCATACCAACATTATTTCTGTTTTTCTCTATTGTCAGTATTCTCAAGTAATAATAGTACGGTGTATCTATAACGTTTCCCTCTAAGCGCGCACTCCGCTTCACAACAATATTATCAAGAAAAGTCAATGATATTTAGTCATAACGAGCCCTTCGGTCTCGGTCGCTTTGCGACAGATCGGTGCTACGCACCTCTAGTTAACGGCCGCTATGCGGCCTTACTCCTCACATTTTCTACCATGAAAATGGTAGAAAGGGACGTTATAATTTGAATTTTTCATTAATTTGTGTCAACAACAACAACAACAAATATTCATGTTATAAATTTCTAAACGCGAAATTCGTGTTCAGCATACTTGTTAACCTATATACCCGTTGAAAGCTAACTTCTAGGTTGATTTTGAATTTCATTAATTTGTTTACATATTATGTGTCAACAACAACAACAACAAATATTCATGTTATAAATTTCTAAACGCGAAATTCGTGTTCAGCATACTTGTTAACCTATATACCCGTTGAAAGCTAACTTCTAGGTTGATTTTGAATTTCATTAATTTGTTTACATATTTTGTGTCAACAACAACAACAACAAATATTCATGTTATAAATTTCTAAACGCGAAATTCGTGTTCAGCATACTTGTTAACCTATATACCCGTTGAAAGCTAACTTCTAGGTTGATTTTGAATTTAATTAATTTGTTTACATATTATGTGTCAACAACAACAAAAAATATTCACATTAAATATTTGTCAATGCGAAATTCGTGTTCAGTATACTTGTTTACCTATTATAACATTTGTTACCAATTATAACATTTGACAGTTAGTTTATATCTCATATATTAATGCGGTTTCGATCCCCCCGTCACTTTAATACAATCCGGACAAACACACAAACAAACACACACACACACACACACACACACAACAATCGAGATTTAATAATACGAGCCCTTCGGTCTCGGTCGCTTCGCGACGGATCACTCTCTCACAAAAGTCGCTTCGCGACTTTTGTTCGTTCGTGTTAGTCACTACGCAATACAATTAACGGCCGCTTCGCGGCCTTTCCCTTCCCAAAAAGCTATAATATTACTAATGAATTCACCTGTGGTTAGTGAATTATACACCATTACTTAATAATGCGTGCCTAAAATTCATTTTGGGCTGTGATTACTGTATTTGTTTGGGGAATTATGTTGAGTAAGTTATTCTCATAATCTCATTGCTCAATAGTATTAATTATTCGTTAATTAATAGCTCAATAATAAGGATAGCTCGTTCAGCTATATTAAAAGGTTCAGCTTGTTAGTTCAAACAAATTGAGACCTGTGGTTGGTAAATTATACGCAATTAATTATTTTAGTAAATTGAATTGCAAAGTAATTTACTCACTTTGGGTGTAATCTCTCCATAATAATGGTTTAAAGATGAGAATAAGACCGCTTCGCGGTCTTATTCTCACCATTAAACCATTATTATGGAGAGGTAAATCCAGGGTTGCAAAATATTTTATTTATAAATAGTAATAAAGTTCTACATCTCAATAAACAATTCATTTTGCAGGAGCTGGGTTAGTGAATTATTTAATTTAATTGATTGCAATAATTAACATAATAAATCTCATCGTTAGAACCAAAATCCTAGATTACTTAACTTAATTTCATTTCTAGTAGAAATCCTAGGTTCCATTGATAGTCTTATTATAGAAGCCAATATGTAGGTGTATTAAATAAACAATGCATTAGAGACTCTAAGCGCATTCTTGTTGACCAAACAAATCAGATTGATAGTAAAATACTTATGTGATTGACGTAAGCTAAATACATCACGAATAGATGGAAGCCAAACTGGATTAATCAAGTATGCAATTTCGGAAATATTGTAGGTGAAGATTAAATCATCAAACCTCAATATGTGCAATGATGCAGCAATTGGAGGTTACATTTTTGTTATTGCCTGGCTCAGATTAAATGCGAAAATTATAAAAATTTCTAGAGACATGCAATACATTCTGTTTTATAATGTGACAAAATTATTTGTCGATTGAAACAAAAGTGTAAGAGCTGTATCCAAATTAGTTCCTACGTGACGTCACATTCCCATAAATTGGTATACGTGTGTCTCATTGCATGTTGTGTTATTATCGAAAATTGTGGGCGAATCGAATAAAAACTGAATGAGTTATCCCCAAATATGTGAGTTTATGACGTCATAATCCCGTTATTTCGCTTATAAAACCAATAGATCGTTGTTAGCGTGTAAAATTACCCCTGTATGCCAATTTTCAGCTTTCTAGGACTCGTAGTCTTTCCTATTAATTCTGGACAAACACACACACAAACACACACTTGCACTTTGCTATACCTGTGTTGGTACGATACACTATTTATGGTTGATTAGTTCAGGGACTAATTAATTAACTGTGTCACAATCAGAATTAAAATGGGAATTCGTGAACTGCTATCAGGTGTAGAAATTTAGTGTACGTCTAATAATTTGAATTTTCTACAGATCGGAGCAAAATTGGGAAGCTAGTACAAAATATCTGTTTTTTGCAACTGTGACGTCATAATCCCGTTATTTTGTTTCAAAAACTAATAGATCGTTGTCGCAGTACAAAATTACCCCTGTACACCAATTTTCAGCTTTCTGGGACTCGTAGTCTTTCCAATTAATTCTGGACAAACATCCAAACAAACAAACAAACACACACACAACAATTCCGCTTTTAATATACAGATAGATTTACAATTCTACAATGGAAATTACGAGTATGACCAAAGGATAGTAAATCGCTTGGCCCGAATAATGCAGTAAATGATTCGTCCCCACTTGAGCGAAATGGATTTGAGCGAAACTCGTTTGAGCGAACCCATTTGAGCGAAGTCGTAGATGAGCGACGAACTCTTTTAGCGAACCCCCAAAACAGCGAATTAAGAAATGCAATGTATAAGGAATATAAATTGATTTAATGGGTTAGTGGAAGATCAATATATTAATAAAGGATATACTTGAAGAAATATGAAATAATTAAAACAAAAGATGAGTACCGGTAATTATTATTTTTATAGAAGTGTGTTAAGTTCACTAAAATATGTCTGTTAAAGTGAAATATTTGTGGGTTGAGACAAATTGTGTGCTATTCCAAGTAGAAACTCTTCCACGTTCTTATTCCCCATAATATATTCCCTTGTGATAATGTCAATTATTTCATTGATTTGCTTATACTTAGTGCTATTTGAGTGTCGTTTGATATTGCCAGCTTCAATTTGGAATAATAGAGTTTCTGTTGCTCCTTGCTCTCTGATCAATTTTGAGATGAATTCGTAAATATTAGCATGCGTTTTCCCAATGGCGCGATTTAGACGCAAGTGCCAACCTTCAAGATTGTTATTTGTCCTCCGTTGAATTCCATGCATATTCCAAAGATTGTGATCAACAGTGTTAATCCAGTAGTTCTCAAAGTATTCAAAAAGACTTTCCACCTCAAGAGGACAATGCTGTTTTAAGTCGTCAAAGGTTTGATGGATTAGATCTACCTGAATAAATGCAATCGCAAGAAGTTTTCGAATATACATTCTATGACCTTCGTGATGTATATAGATAGGTGATAAACCTAATAGTTGTACACGCCTATATATTGCTTGACAAAAATGAAAGTAACACCCGCGAATACGAGTGGTGGGGAACTCTGTCTTGATACTTGATATTAAACCACTTTCAAAATCACAAGTAAATAAAGTAGGCATCAAAAGTACATCTAGGCTGTCAGCTTTATCTTTAAGGGACCGAAAGACTTGAGAATATATTGCTCGTGTTTTAGAGGATAGTAGACAATAAACCAATGGAATGAGTTTGTCACCCTCAAAGCCATGAATAGTGAAAATCTGGGTATATATTTTCGGTACACTCTTAAATGTTCCATCAGCACACCAATGAGACTTGGTAGAAAGCCTACGAATATTTTCTTCTGTACTAAAAATTACTATATCATTATTGGCCGAAGAAAACATGTGAAAATTACAACCTGCAATTGTTTTTCTTAGTTGACTTGGTATATTCAGTTCAGCTCGCGACATTGGAAGTGTAGGGAAATGGCTAAGCCTTTCACGATATAATGAAGAGTCAATTTGAATGAACAAAGGAAATCGTGATGCAGCAGTATGATTTTGTGAAAGCAGGGCAGAAGATTCATTATATAAGACAGTGATAGGAGTTACTTGTGTTCGCACTTTTATCTTAAGATCACAAATAACTTCTTCAACCAATCTCCTGTCTGGATCCGGATAGCAATGGTCTTTATGAGTAGTAAAAAGCTCGATGTCTGTATTACCTTGGTCGTTATTTGTATATAAACTTCCATTGCAATCCCGGGTACGACATCGCCATCGCTTTTTCGTATTACTCGCATTAAATTTGTCAAATCTATATGAATAGCCTTCAAAACTTAAGGCTGGATAATTTTTCGTGGTTGTATAACGTGATGCCATAAATTTGGTGTAAGAAAATGTACTCTATGATTGATTAATTAACTTGTATCCTCTATTTATATATGCAAATAGTAGTGCATTTGCTTAGTTTACACACTTCCATTGTTGAACATTATCACGTTAATAACTTAATATTCCTTATACATTGCATTTCTTAATTCGCTGTTTTTCGGGTTCGCTAAAAGAGTTCGTCGCTCATCTACGACTTCGCTCAAATGGGTTCGCTCAAACGGGTTTCGCTCAAATCCATTTCGCTCAAGTGGGGACAGGTCGATTAATTAAGGTATATGTATAAAGCGTATACATTATGCGTATTACATGTAATACTTATCCGATAGAAGATGTACGTATTAAACAACTAAGGTATATACTAATAGGATACCTACCAGTATGACTCTATACAATAAATACAGAACCTCTAAATAACATACTTTCGGTTTATCGATTATTCCGCCTAATCTTGTCAATTATCCTCGGACAAAAGTGACCCGATTAAAAAGTAGAATAAACTTTATGAACAGATAATAAAGTGAATACATACCTTATTAGCAGAGATGATAAGTTAATCCAACGTTACCTCAATACCAAACTCATCAGCTGTTTCCTGGAGAAATGAGATAAGATCTCTGTCAGGTTCAGATAGTTCATTGAGTTTCAGTGTCTCCAGCTGTGAGACAGTTGGTATTAGGTTAGTTAGAGGCTCACAGGATAGAGAAGTCAGCTTACAGTGTCTTAGCTCTATACGCCTAATAGCAGGATGGTATATCAGGCCTTCACAGAGAGATAATAATCCTGTTTCATAGAGGGAGACTTCAACAAATTTCAATTCAACTAATAACTTCATTTGTTTAACAGCGCTACTCCAGTGAGTGACGTCATTAATTGGTAGAGTAATGAAGCATAGCTTTAGCTGAACTAAATTAGTGCAAAGTTCCAAACAATTGAGAAGTAAACTCCAATTATTCAATCCAATTCTGTGCAAATACCACAAATCCATTCCTCTTAACGAGTGTCTGTTCCCATAAATAATCTGTAACAAATATTCACAGAGAGTTGTGTCTCTAGTTGTACTATGTTGTATCTGTAGATAAGTTAGATTTGACAGATGAGTAATTGCGGGTAGTAGTGAGTAGTTATGGAATGCAATCTCTTGTAGCCTAGAGAACTGAGGTAGCACAGCTGTTAGGCTAGGAATGAGTTTAGAAGGAATGTCATTGAGGTCTAATACTCTTAATTGTGTCGCCAGATACAGAGCTGGTACAATAGTGTCGTATTCAGTTCCAAATTCATTAACATGTAAGCATTGAATAGCAGAGAATAGATTGGTTAATTCCTGAAGTGCTTTACATGAATATTCATTCGCAGTTAGTCTCAAGCTGTCTATAATCTGATTGGTTGGTGTAGGAAAGAGATTAACATCTGTCTCAGCACTGAATTTACAGCGGAATAGGTCAATACTAATTTTAGTGTCAGACTTAATTCCTGTCTCTCTAATTGTTTCTGTATATGATCGGACTGTAGTGGAATCTTGTTTGTAGAAGTACAAAGCTAATAAATTAACTGAACAAATTCCTATTTTCTCTATCAAATATTTGAACTGAGTTGGATTGATGCGACTAGTGTTGATATAAATTAGTTGAATTCGACTAACAAGTTGGAGAGACTGACAGAAACAAAACCATTCATTAGGAGAGACTGCTTGTTTTACATAGAGGTATATGTGAGTAGGGAAATATTGTTTGAAGTTATTAAACCAGGTAGCTAATGAATTAGAATTTGTTTCATATACAATGGCGATTAATTCGAAAAATATCTTAGTGAATTCTTCCCACACACTCATGCCATATATATCTTCATATTTCAGTTGATAAGTAATAGGCATTCCAATCATAGGGATTGGTTGCGGGGTTAAGTGTCTGTACATAATGACAAGCAAAACAGCTGCTTTTTCTGTCACGAGCCCGCACAGGAATCTGGTCACCATTTTGAAAAGCGAGAAGTTATCAACTGAGTGGGATATGTACCTGATGCTGAAGCACTGCTTTGTCCAGGAAGTGTTGCTAACCCAGTGAGCAGATACGAACTCCTGCATGGTCAGATGCACAAATGTCCACACCTTAGTTATCAATCCGACAGAGTTAGATCTGTAGTGCTCATGAGCTAGACCTAAGCACTGACTGGGGTATACCTCTTGTCCGATTGTTAGAGGCACGTTTTCCTCCGATGTTAGTTCTCTGTTCGCTACCCCGAGCATTGCGATGAATCCTACTTTACTTAGGCATTCAAGTATGTCGGCATGGAGATCGGATATGCGTTCCACTCGTGTGAATTCTGGTAGTCCCGTTCGGGCCAGTTCTCTCCTTATCAGGTAAAGCGTTAATTCGTAGTAGAGGTTTGTCAGAGTATTAATGAGAGTGGAATCTTCTCCTTTCAGCAGAGCTGCGAAAAGGGACGCATTTACTGGGATTAACGAGAGTTGATCCATTTCGTCATGTCGCTTTAGCAAACACTTGCATTCCTCCAGTTTCTTTTCGTTGCGTATTTGTTTCTCGAAGTATAGGTCTCTGTTGGCTGGCGAGAAGCCAAGCACCTGGTAATACCTGTTCACTTTCAATTCGTGTGCAGAGGAGATGTCAGTCCATGCCCCGGGGCGACTCGTTAGAATTATGGTTGCTTTTATCATGGCTTGACGGGTCAGCAGCAAACATAGAAATGTTTTCTCGAAC
This sequence comes from Hexactinellida sp. DTS-2022, assembly GCA_028753945.1. Classification (NCBI taxonomy): domain Eukaryota; kingdom Metazoa; phylum Porifera; class Hexactinellida; species Hexactinellida sp. DTS-2022. The sequence goes on from JAPNXP010000001.1 coordinate 12,537,286, forward strand.
GGCACTTTCCTGGTGAACTCATCTAGTCCGTCAATAATGATCAGGACTCCGTCTCCACTCGATTCATTCAAGTGCTTCGCCAAATCGTTTGTCCAACTGGGTCCAACCGGCAATCCCAGACATATCCATTTTTGTATAAATACCGAGTCGACTTTCTTATCCTCCTGAATTCTTGCTACCTCCATGGAATGCCATTCTTCATTGCGGCAGGGAATTGAGATTGAGTATTGAATCCCAGTTAGTTCGTTGCTACTAAATCTGAGGGCTGTTCGCTTGGCCAGGAATGTTTTTCCACTGCCGGGGTTGCCTATGATGCACCAAATTTCCGGCTTTTTAGATTCATATGTTGTCAATTCTTTTGTGAAGTCAACTGGCTTTATTTCAACTTCTTTATTTGCTATCTTTCTGAGATATGCAATCTCGTTGTAGGTTGTTTCATCTTGGAAATTAATGGGTCGAGGTTTCTCTTTTAGGATTGTTAAGTCGATGAACACCTCTGCTAGATTAACCGATACGACATCTCCTAACATTTGTTGAACTGTGCTGTGTTGGATTTGTAAGAAATCTTTTAAATTCGCATCCCACTTTTTCATTTCTATTGCTTGTTTGCCAATTTCCTTTTTTAATTTACCTTCAAATTCCTCTTCTTCCATGGCACAGAATGCATTCTGATATTGTTGGAGTTTTGCTACTATATCTAGTCTTTGGATTTCCACCATTAATCGTGTCAATGCTTTGAGATCTTTTCCAATTAATCCTTTTTCCGATAGTTTGTTGAGAGTTATTTCGAAATTTGCATTATCTTCAGCTTCGTTTGTAATTACCATGTAAATAAGCTCCCAGTTTGCTTTAGATATTTCGCTTTTCAATAGTTCGATTAGTGTTCTGACAGTCAGTTCTTCTTGTTGTTGAAACCCAGCCTCTTCTGGGGAAGTTACACACAGCCACTTTATCTTGCATGCCACTTCCACTAAGTCGGATCTAATGTGCTTCAGTGACTGGTAGAATAGGAATGCGTTATGGCCGGTCCATTTCTTTAATGCGATTAGGAAATTAGTTCCTTGCTTTATATCTTGGTATAATCCATCTGGGATTCTTAGCTCGCTCATTATTCGTAGGATCTCTTCAAGTTTCAGTTCTGTCAATAAAACCTTCGAAGCACCCAATTCAGCGAATACTGTTTCTGCCATTGGCACTCCTACATTAGAAAAATAACTCATTAATACAGGTGGGTAAACATTATTGATTGGGGTATAACATTGCATTAACTAACATAAACTAATTATGTTATTTCCTATACTTTACTTTTCGGGTTAGTTAATTGCTAAGTATATTTAATTAATCCTCTTGAATTTTTTAAATAATATTAGAATAAAAGAATAAATTTAGTATTATCTTCAATCTTAATAATGTAAGAATATATTAACTATTCTTTGGGAACATGAATTAGAAAAGGAAAATTAGAAAACGAAAAAAAATTCAATTTAGTCCCCTGTGGATAGCTTAACCTTTGCGTCTCGGACTAACTGGTACCACTCCTGCATATAAATACAGTAGAGCTCCGCTTAATAGAGCCACTAGTTAATTGGGTTTCCACTTATATAAACTACCCTAAGTCTAAAGTAACCTATTTAAACGGAGTCCATGTAAGGTGTTCTCTATTTGTAGTTTTGTACAATTAAACGATGCTCGCCCGCGCTACGCGCATTACTACAAATTACATTCAGGCCTGCGGGCCTCGCTTGTTTTCTAAGCTTATTTATTTTCAAATTATATGGCATTTGCAGGGGCGGAGGAAGCAGTTATAAAGCGGTCAGGCCATTGTTTGACCAGCATTACTAGTGACGTAGGAATGGTCTAACTATTGGCCTGCAGGGTTGCCAGCTACGTATTTGTAAGCACAAAGCGTGATGTTTTGTACTTTTTTGAAAAGAATCGTGAGATTTTGACTAAAAAGCGTGGAAAACAATTTTTCACCTCAAAAAGTAGTATATTGAGGGTTTTTTAGCGTCCACCTTTATGCTACTTTCTCAGGCGCGAGAAAGTCCTTTCTTACGTGAGGTTTTGAATGTATGCGTGAGATCGTGAGATTTAATAAAAGCGTGAGATTCACGCATAAAGCGTGATAGTTGGCAATCCTGCAGAGACGGAACCGGTCGGGTCGGGTCGGGTCGGGTCGGGTCGGGTACCGGTCGGAACCTTGACCCGCCGGTCGAACCCTGACCGGCCGGTCGAGATCTCTATATTATCTATTCGATATCATAATATCATAATTTGTTTTCATTGAATCTGGCTCCAATAGCCCTTGAGAGCTTAGTAGTCTTAGTTAAGGAGGCTTCCTTAAATGGTCAATGGCCATAATATTTATTCCTAAATTATATGACATGACACTACTTGTGTGTGGGATAAAATACCTGTTGTTCAAAAACATTTGTTCGGTTATTGTAATAGAAACTATCAAGAATTCATAATTGCGTTAACGGACTATTAACCGACTTGTGAATGTAACGGAAGTTAATTAAGTCCGTTAACGATTTCAAAGTTAACTTAAAAGTTAATCGTTAACGAAAAATTTAACTTCCGTTAATTAACGATTAACGGATTAACGGATTAGTGCCCAGCTTTGCCCCTGGACCTGTGGTCCTAGGGTCAGATGTCCCCCCGGACCTATGGCCCCAGGGGTTTATCTCGGTGCCTGGCCGGCACTTTTAAGTGCCGGCCAGGCATCAGTTGTGGTCAAAAAGTTCTTGATTTTCAAATAGATTTAGGTGCCGTGTTGGCACTTAATTAGATGCCGGGTGTATTGCCAGATTTTCTGGTCCAGAAATGCTTGGATAAACAACTGTTGAGTACCGTAACAGTTTTACCTCCTTCAAATAATGCCGTATCATTGAATTATATTGATTAAGTATTATGTCTAATGCATCTAGGGTGCCGCAAAATTTCAACTTCCATAATAAAGTGCCAGCCACGAAAATCCTAGATAAACCCCTGTATGGCCCTAGGGTCAGATGTCCCCCCGGTTTGTGGCCCTAGTGTCAGTGTCCCCCGGTTTGGGGCCCTAGTGTCAGATGTCCCATGGACCTGTGGCATTAGGTCAGATGTTCTCCTGGAACTATGGCCCTAGGGTTAGCTGTCTTCCCTCAGAAACCTCACACTAGGGTCCCAGAACAATAAATTACACAATGCACATCACTATAGTTTAATATTCTTCATTTAAAGTAGTCTGATTTGGGGACATCTAACCCTGAGGAGGGCAGCTGACCTTAGTGCAATTGGTCCGGGGGAACATTATTTGGGGGACCGCTGGCACTATAACACTTGGCCCATTAAACTGAATGTATTCCATTTCCTTATGTATACCCTTCTCAAGTGGGTGCAAGTTTAATAAATGTCCTACAAACTAAGTTCTACTGTTCTAAAAATCGAATACAATTAATTGAATGTTCATTAGATGTTATCCGTATTAAAGTCTGCTATTTTAGTGAGAAAATTCCCAATACACGTATATGTGATATTCAAATATGTTGGATATAATTCCACAAATAATTAATAATTCTGAGATAATTATAATTAGTATACTAAGGAACAAGGCACTGTGAGTATTCTCATTGAATAATTAAAGGCGAATAAACATATATTCATATCGCCTACGAATCCAATATCAGTAAGCAGGGGTGGCGGAAGCGGTCAGGCCGGTCAAACCATAGCCTGACCACTTTTATAACTGCTTATATATAGTGCACGAAGTCGGATATAACGAAATACTCGCTTATAATTTTTCCCCCAGATCATTAAACGCATTAAATATTATCTGGTTATAACGAATATCCGGATATAACGAAGGAATTTCCAGGTCCCAACGACTTCGTTATAACGAGAGTTCTGTTTCGACGTATTTTGAGTACCGTCGTATTTTGAGTACCTTTCATTATCCAAACCATGGATAACCAATTTATCGACGTATTTTGAGTCTCGTATTTTGAGTACTGTCGTGTTTTGAGTATGTACAATTAACTTCAGTGTTTTATTGCAAAGTAAATACTCCATAACAATGACATCATTTATTAATTCGAATGCGTATTTAAACAACTTTTTCAAGTGTTTACTAACTAACTGACTTTGTATTTGCTTTAGGAAATTACCTGTCATACCAATTTGAAATAATGGATACAGTCGAACTCGAACAAATCCGTGAATATCTGAAGAAGAAAACCATCCCTTCAGAGTTGAAGAAGCAAAGGAGGAATAACTTCATTCGTAAGTGCAGTGTGTATAGAGTTGAAGAAGGAGACAAACTATTCAAGGTTAGCTGTTCTTTACGTTGTAAAGTTGTTTATGGTTGCAACCGTTCCGCGTAATGCGTAAAATCCTCTCTTTTGTCACGCTTTTTGCACAAGCCTTAGTTATCACACTTTACTAGTCACTCCCTAACTTGTTGGCGTAATGTTACATTTTAACGAACCCTTCCAAACATTTATGCATGTTTGTGTTCCCTTATTAATTAATTAATAAATGAATTACGAGTTAATTAATAAAAAAATACGTGTAAGTATTTTTGATCTGAACACAAGAATTGGGTTTGAAATTCTGACAATCTGAAAAATTAGTTATCTCATATTAATTTTTCAGTGTGTTCGCGATTCTAACGGAAGAGAAACATTCCTCCAAGTACCAACTCAATCTGAAGTTTTGGATATTATTCAGTACCACCATGATGTAACCCATGCTGGAATGCGAACCACGATTCATGCTATTCGCTCTAATTACACTTGGATGGGATTATACAAAGACGTTGAAAATTATGTAAGCAAATGTGATCAATTATTTAAAACTATTGCCAGTATTTTTAGTCAAGTTTATTCCTAGATCAAAACCTGTCATCAGTGTCAAATAACTGCTTCACTCCCACCCCAACCTCAACGAGAACTTCAACCCATTTCACCACCTGAAGAACCTAGGAAACATTGTGGAATCGACCTTGTATGTGACATGCCGGCAAACTCCTTTGGATTCCACCACATACTAGTTATTGTATGCTATCTAACTAAGTTCGTGGTTGCTCGTGCTCTAATGACCAAGACAACCAAAGAGGTATGAGCAAACTGCAGGAGATCTATCTTACCTATGGTGTTCCTCACGTCATTCAACACGACCAGGGCCCAGAATTTACCAGCAAGGTGATATTCAATTTGTTAATTTGAGTAATTGAATCTTATGGAGTTGGTTGTATCCTATCACTTTAATTAATTGATAATAGGACAATCAGATATACGTATTTGCATACAATAATCAAGTTCAATAGATTAAATTAAGAATTAAGATATCTTATATGTAAATTGCCTTTGTTATTTTTCTATGATATATCACGAAATACCTTGGCTTATAATGTCTATCATTTGAAAGGAATTCCAAAGCTACCACCAAAAATTGAACGTAGACAATCTTAAGACCACCGCCTACCACCCTCAAAGTAATGGACTAGTAGAAGCGCACAACAAAATCCTCAAAACGTAAGTGAAATTCAGTTTTCACTAGTGAATTCCAATTTATTACTACGTATTTATTTCATAAGCAAAATCAATAAAATGAAATTCGAAAAGGATGGCCAGACAAGCTTCAATCTGCTGTATTTGCTATCAACACTCAGTTCAAGAGAGCAACAGGCTCCACAGCATTTCGACTCATGTTTGGAAGAGAGTGCGATCCATTCCCCCTTCTGAACTTGATATCTGGAGCTCATGAGGATACTCAAGATCAACAAAATCATTTTTTTGATGATGAAGAACCGGTAGGTACTAATTTATGTTCTATTATTACACATTTTAAAATTAATATTTTAACGTCAATTCCAGACTGGATCCATAGAAGTTTAATTGCAGTTATTATTTACGTTTCTAGACGAACGATTTACCAATGAAAACACTATGTCCTTTTCAATTACCTGACTTTGAAGATGAATGGATAGATCAGATTGAAGATAATCGTTCTAGTGAAAGAATGTCAGCGCGGAACAATATCATGAAAGAGCAAAAAATCCAAAAGAATATTTTCGATCGCAAAGTCAAGCGTAATAGGTAGTGATATTTGTTTGTGATTTGCTTACTTAAATTGGAACTAAACCCGGATGTTATTGAAATACACTTTCTACTATTAAATAATAACATTAATTATTCTGTTATTACGTAATTGATTATATTACATTATGAAATAGATCTGAGTTTGAGGAAGGTGATTTGATTCTTGTTCAGAACATCAAGAAATCAAAGAAACTACCTGGGACGAAAAACGAACAAAAGTTTCTTGGTCCATATACGGTTTCCGAAGTAACTCCTAGCCATCTAGTTTCACAGAAAAATCCTGCTAGTGACAAAACGACAAAGATTCCAATTCACTTGTCACGAAAGTATCGGCAGAAAGATATCAAAGTAAGTTAAAGTTGTTGATTACTTATTCAGTAAACTATTATTAGCAGGATCTAATACGTCCTCTTGTATACTTATGTATGAATATATATAACTTCGATAGGTTAAACCGCCAGCTTATGGACATAGGAGATCACAGCGAGAAAACCTAAATATGTCAACATACAATCTGGTGAGTAGAATAATCTTGATCAGCAATTAATATAATGCAAACTAATATTCCTGAGATATTCCCGAATAAGTTACTATAATTGATGTATATTATTATTTCTTAATATATGTCTCATTTCTGTCTGCCTCTTTCTGTGTGTGTCACACTTTGTTTCGCATTATAAAACTCGGGTACCAATCTGAAATAATGATAGTAATTAATCGAACAAAAATTACACTCCACTGGGGTAATCGAGCATGCTCATTTTGAATATAAAATTTCCAGCAACATATGTGATTATTTGATGCAAGTAATCAATTTACTCGACTAAATACGAATTGAAACCGAGACGGGGTCTCAAGCATTTCGTTATAACGGGAGAATTTAGTTCCTTAAAACATATAGACACCAGGAGAGCGTCTCATGCGAATGCAAACCATTTGCAATTCGAAAACCGTTTAAATTTTGGGTAGAACTTAACCTAATTGTTTGTCATTTGATAACTTAGGAGAAGTAATCGATGAGCTTTGTTTGGGCGCAACTGAAGAAACATTCGGAGATATGGATGAACAGAGTATAATGACACCAGAAATACTATCAGAAAAACTCAATTCGCTCAAATCAGAGGTCATTTCAGCTCTACAAACATGCACGTACATTTCACCACTTCATAGAAAACTCGCAACAAAAGCTTTAACATTAAGGTCATTGGATATTCTTTTTGAATACAGTTCAAGACCCGAAATAAGCTCCGAGTTCAAGCAGCAAATAGGACATAGCGTTGCCTTATGGTATGACGAATATGCCGAAGCTGAATTTGGTGCCAACATAGCACGGGATAAATGGGAACGAGATTACCCCTTCGCTGTCCTTCTACCAGTGGTGATGTTGATGATTTTCCCCGAAGAAGTGATTCAAATCACGCTAGAATCACCTCCTAAGACAAACTCTGAAAATAGAGTGTTAACGCGAGATGACTTTCATTTACCAACATGGCAAGGGGAATATAATAACATTGCACAAACTAACACCTGCCCCCTCGACAATATCATCGCCATATTAAGTCTGTTTAAGGAGAAGATAATTGAATCTTGCGGAATACTCGGGTCTACACCATCTGATGCGAAATTCCATGAACTTATGACCCTTGTCAATGAGTTTAATTTCGATAAGCTCAGAGACTTCATTGCTAAAGCGATTGGAATGCAGACTACATACTCTGACCTGATGGAACAAAACGACTTTTACGGCTCTGAGGGTACAACCATTAAATACCTACAAAATATTAACCTCTGCAACGATAGATACACATCCACCTTCTACTGCCATCAATCTCATAGCACATTCACCTGGACCTGTATGCTTGGAATAATCGGTTCTGTTATCACTAACATCGAGCATTCAATATGTGCCAAACTACTCCCATCAAAATGCAATAAATGTGGTTGTAGTCAGACCGATAAGTTTGAAATAAGCTCCAGCCAATTTGATTCTATCCCTCCACTTCTCACCATTGAAATTTGGCACCTTCCTAAGTCTAGTCTACTACTACCTGACATCAATACACACTTTACCATCAATCACAAAAACAAACTATTGCGGTACGAGTTAGCCGGCCTCTCGATCCATCTCTCAAATCACTTTTACTCACTAATTCGCCTCGACAACTAATTCTATAAATTTGACAGCATACGCGAATCACCACTCGAATTATACCCCAATTCTTCATTCATCGGAACAGTCAATACAGTATACTACACACTGCACTCGTCTGAATAACTCCTCCTATTTTCGAAAGCGCTTAAAGACAAGGTACATCGAACCCTGTGGGAACCTCTGCTAGAGGCTATCCAGGCAACGCAATCCCTATCATGGCGAGCCCAGATAATGGAAACGCGACCTGCAACGGCATGTCCCCAGTGGCGAAAACGCGACAGAACACTACACCAACACTCAGGGGCGCCCGCAGGTTAAAAAATGACGTACGCACAATATTTTTTTCAGGAAGTTTCTGTATACAATTTCCGAACTCATGAGTCTTATGACTAATTTTAAAAAAACTTAGCACAAAAGAGTGTTAAAATTAATTAAAAGATAAAATTCACTATACGCACGTGCGTATAGTGCGTATGCCTGCGGGCGCCCTTGCCAACACTCAACCATCTAAAGTGTATTGCGGGAAAGGCAACGCAACTGACGAGTCCAAGCCGGGACGAAACACAAATAATATCAGTTGAGTTGTAATTAATTAATTATTTCAGCTGAGAGTGTCCGTTTATATAGCTTAGTATTATAATTACAATAGTTACACTATATGAGTACCTGCTATCTGGAATTCACCACCAGCTTAGGGTTAGGAGAGTATATCAGCTAGGTTATAGCGGTACTGGTATAGTGTAGCTGTTGTATTGTATGTGTCTGGTTTATATAGTTTAATATTATAATTACAATAGTTACGCTATATGAGTGGAATTCACCACAAGCTTAGGAATAGGAGAGTATTATCAGCTAGGCTATAGCAGTATAGTGTAGCTATTGTATTGTATGTGTCCTGTCTAAGTTGTGTGTATTTACAGGCTGACTAATAATTCTTCCCTCTAGCCATTAATTTTGTATATGCTTTTGTAAATTGTATCATTAATATAGTGTATTTTTGTAATACATTTCTGCTGATTTCGCATTGCAAACCTTGTTATAGTATTGTATAAGCATATATGATATATGTATTGTTATGTTTAGTTTTGACTTGGGTTTAGCTTAGTATTCCACATTTATTTAATCTGATCGGATCGTATTAACAGTAAACATGTTCAGACCGTATGGAATAGTATATTACAATACTTTTAAAGATACCTGGAGCAGAAAGAAATATTATCTAAAATAATAAAGATAAATTGTATAATGAGTTCGGAAATTGCATTTATAGTGGCGTCTCAGTCTATAAGAGCGCCAAAATATCACAGCATAATTTGTAATAGGAAAATACTAATAGAAAATAGAATAGATAGAATAGAATACAAAAAATAGAATAAATAGAATAGAAAAAATACTCAAAAACTCAAAATACGCCAGTACTCAAAATACGACAGACTCAAAATACGTCGATAAATTGGTTATCCATGGTTTCGGTACTGAAAAGTACTCAAAATACGACGGTACTCAAAATACGTCGAAACAGTTCTCTGTAAAATTAAAAATTATTGTTGTGCTGACATTTTTGTTCAGAGATAGTGCTGCAAACTCAATTTGAATTTGGTTAAATTCTGTTTAAGTTACAGTTACATTTGAAAAAATATTACAGTCACGGTCACACCTAAAAAGTTTTCATTTTAATTACAGGACGGTTATATATGTAAAAAGATTATACAGTATTTAGTAATGCCAGTTACAGTCACAGTTATTGTCTATTAAGTGACTACAATGGTCGAATAAGGTTTGTAAATTATATATTTTGGGTCTGTGTCGAATAGGTTTGCGTCAGTGCTGAAATAAAGTAACAATTTCATATTCTGTGTAATTTTATTGTTTCCCACCGACATTAAAGGTAATCGAACTACACTAACCTACACAAAGAGTATTTGAACAACAGGAATATTATTCCAGAAGATTATTTCCATATTGGAAACTATTCCCGGATTTATGATAGTAATTATTTCTAAATTTGTAAACACTATGATTTATTATTTATGAATACTCTATTAATCTCCGAAGCATCTCACTATTTTGAAGCGATATTTGGATTCCTTATACTATTAAGAATCATAATCATAAATTCACTTTTACCCGTGATATATTTGAGTTTGAGACCCTTGTCTAGTTAACAAACGTGTTTCATTAAAATATAATATTTGCAGTAAACCAGTTAACCAGTGATCACAATCCCAACTTGCACAAACCTGAAATTCATTAACGTTCAAAATCGGATTTTACTTGGATATCAAACTTTAAGAATACTCAGCTGCCTATTTACAACATGTGATAAAAGTGAAATTACAACTGTGCCATTTTTTGATAGGGCACCATATTTTGGTGGTTGACTAATAGTGCATCCATACTATAGTGTTTCGAACAGAACAGAAATTGAACTGCATTTCAAATCCAACTAAAATAGATTTTAGCGAATTATCTAAACAATAACTGTAACTGTAACTGAAATGTATTTACTCCAACATAAATCAAAACTAAACTGAAGTCATAAAATTCAATTACACATTTATTGAAATGAATTTAATGGTAGTAGACGGCAGGTAAGTTTAGTTATTAAAATTGCATATTTTGTAGTTTCAAAATTCGTAATTGCAGAGCTGATCTCTCAATAATGCCAAAACTTGTATTTCAATTTTCCACTTCTTATAGAAGGTTTGAAATTCCTAAGTGTATTCGATGGAAACAATTTCAAACAATGGTTTATGTTGCTTCTTGCATTATACGCTACTATCCATGGTCTAACAACACTAAAGATACATAGTCCGCACTATTTCATCACAACTAGATATGCAATACGATAATAATTATAGAACAAATCGTGTCTATCTTTACTATAGACTAGCAGTTACTTACTTGCCTCAGTGGCTAAACCATTTCAGGGCCAGGCGTAGATCCAGGGATCACAGAGGGCAGTCGGCTCCCAATCTCAAGTTAGGGGCGAGAGTATAAGGATAAAGTATATTCTGTACGTATATCAATTTGTTATCGCACACTGGAGTATTTTAATAGAATGTTCTTATAACCAGCATCCACTGTAATACATTTAATTATACTTGAAATAGTGTATGAGACTTTATTATCTTAATTTAATAAACTGGAGTGCTGGGTAATAAGAATACGAGTGTGAAGTTAGTAGCGAAATCCAGTAGAGAAAATGAGCACCACTTCAAAATTAATTTCTCATGAATTAATGGATCAATCTCGTCGAAATTAGTTATGTTTTCTTCATTTTATATAAATATATTACCATAGTTTTAAATTAAATAATATTAGGATTTCATGTCATTTCAACCAAAATCTATGAAGTGGCATAAGTTGCACAAATGTTAACATGGCTGTATTTCAGTAAATAATCGTAGTTAATATATTTGAAATTAACTACCTAGACTCCTAGAGTAATCCAACTATGTGGAATTCTAATGTGAAATCAGAATTAGTAAATTATAATTGCCTCATAATGATCAGAAATTCTGTATTTAATTAGTTCACTATATAATTTATGAGCTTAATACCTCTAAAATATAAATTCAAATATTGTGTTATTTTTTATACCTTAACTATCGTTTTATATTGAAGCATCATAAAATTATTGTTCTTCAAATACTTTTGGCCGGATTAGTGTACATACCCATTTTCAAACCAAATTGGATAGATTTACATGTATGTATTTCCAAGAACAAGTAATTCGGTTAAAGGATTTATTTCTCCACTAATTAACTGTGCAATATCAGAGTTAAACAGCCAAATTATTCATTCTTGTGAAAGTTGATGGCTCAATGACAAATCTTATCAGTATACGTATTGTGTAATAGCACCGGAGTATGTATTAACTTTAAACACTCCAAAAATAATAATATTTTTAGACATAATTAAGTTAGCAGATTTTAGATTGTACAACAAATAATGCAGGGCATAATGATAATGATTTCCCTACTAAGATTGATGCAAATGTATATCGATACAATTATAGTGAATATACAGATAATACAAAGAAATTTACTTGTTATCTGATTCAACTGATTGATGGATGATATTACTGTTATTGATAATTGTAATAGGATCTATAAACACAGATAAATACAAGTAAATACAGTGATATAATAATGAATAGTATCATTATAAAGGAGGGAATAAGCAATTAAAATGTCATTTTTAAATGTCCGTATTTCTGGCATAATACATGTTCAAATTCTATAAACTATAATTAAGACAACTCACTGTAATTCGTTGATAATGGAAGTAACTCTGATTACAAGAAATTCCTTTTGAGATTCTTCAATTAAGGATAAGTTTCCTAACAACAGATATTAGGATAAATAAATTATTCAACTAACATAATAAATTGTTTGTCAAATACTAAATACTAACCTGATAAATAGACAAATCACTGATTGACAAATTAGGTTATTTCGGAGTTTATACAAATATCTCCAAGTATTAATACAGTTATTATGAATAGTATAAGTTGAGTAGAATAGTATAGAGCCACTAAACCAGCTTATTTATAGACAGATGCAATATGAGACTATTTATAGGAAAGTCTCTATGCATATTCCATTGTAACAATAGACTTAACCAAAATTTAAATATTAAAGTAGACTTATTAACTTTCAACATTAGTTTATCTCAGTAACATAATTATACAGCTAGTGTCACTACTACCATGTTCTCTTGAGGTCGATAAAGTCTGTACTTTAATAATACTTTGTATACTGAGAGTTGATGAGTTAATAATTTACAAATGAAAGATTGTCTTAAACAAAACTAATAAATGTTTATTTGACTCCGATATTCACTAGATGTCAGCCACTGGATATTAAGTAGTACACAGTTTAATTCCCACAGTCAATATGCAAATGAATGCATGTTACTACGGCCAATAGAAATTTAGGATAGTACAAACATATCTACATGTATATGGGCTTATTATAGTTTAATCTATAGCTTTACACTTTTTCCTGTTATTATACTAGATAGTCGTCTTTTTGTAGTATTTTCTGGGATTGCTAAATTCTTGTTAATGTATTGGATTTTTGTAGGCTACTTTTCATACTTTTGAAAACATTAAACAAGAAAAGTTCGCCTCAACTGTTAGATCTAGCATCAATATAATTTTTTCCGTCCCATGGCAATTTCTATGCCTCCCCTAGATAAAATTTCCTGGTGACGTCACTGATCATGGCTAATAGGAATTTCCGGAAAATACAAAAATATTTCTCTGTTTCCTCCAGAATTATCTGGGATTTTTTGATAGAAGATAAATTTTATGCCACCCTAAAGGTGTTAGCCATCATAAATAATCGGTATAATTCAATGATGAGGCATCATTTGAAGGAGGTAATACGTACGGTTCCCTAATAGGGATTTATCCAGGAATTTCTATGAACAAAAATCTTGTCAGAGACCAGGTACCAAATTAAGTGCCAACCCGGCATCTAAATGGAATCACACTGCGAGCACTTTTGCACCTCAACCGATGCCTGGCTGCGCTGGAACCTAAAAGTGCCGGCCAGGCAACTGGATAAACCCCTTGTGTCCTCATATTCTTATTAACGAGGCTATACTGTACACTAACCGAATGTTTCTGAGTCGCCGCACCATTTCCATTTGATATATCTTAAAGCATTCCTACCGTAGCACTTTCATAAGGATGTTCCCAAACGAGTTTTCCTCAGATTTTGAATATTAGTATACTACTTATAGTGTTGCAAATATAAGATACTACTGGTGAAGATTTAAATCCTTATTAAGTCCAAGACTCTTTTCAATACAGGAGCTTACTAACCGAGGTCTGTTGTAATTAATCTCGCATAAAAGTTATCCAAATACTTATAATAATCAATGAATATCATTTCTAATTTCTAATGATGTTATTGCGGTTGTTTCCATATTATAGTTTGCTATTTTGTGAGAATATTCCAAATAATATTCCATAACTTAAAGATAATTTCCGAAATATTTATAATTTAGATAGTAATTATAATCAGTATATAGCATGGAGCTAGACACTGGAAGTATTCTCATTGAATAATTAGTAGGAATTAAACCTTAAACATGTGTACAATCAGTGGCGTATACAGGATTATCGTGAGGGGGGTGTTCTAGAGCGAGCGAAGCGAGCGACGGTAAGGGGAGGTCTGGGGGTCTAGCCCCCAGAAATTTTTTTGATTGTTAGACGGTCAACATCGATGTACAGCTATTCTTGTCACGTACTAGGAGGAGTTGTACCAAAGATGTTCAGATGTTTAGGTGTTTAGATGTTTATGTTTAAATAACATGATAACTTTGTTACATAATTTTATGATTATTATTCAGGAAAAAATAACTAAGATTTTAAATAACAACATATCCCTTTTGGAAACCATTTATCAGGGGGGTGTTTGAACACCCAAATCCCCCCCCCCCCTGGATACGCCACTGACAATAACGCATACGAATCCAAATCAGTAGAATATGGTTAGTACACATATGTACCTGGTTAATTAAGAGTACATACTAATTATTGTATGCCACATTTGTTAAATACATGTATATTTATGAATAGTAGTTCTGTTATTGCGACAATAGATCTAAATATTAGGTGTGTCAACAGTATAACCTCGTTAATACGGACACAGATTATATTATTAGGGAAGAAGATCCGTAGGATCTTTTTGTCCCCTTCAAAGTCTTCAATTCAGATGACACCTGTTAATACGAATTTCGGATAGGAGCACACATTTTGACTGTTACCGGAATTTATTATGTTCTACTGTATATTCAATCAGTAGGATTTCTATTAGCAAGGTGAACATTAATTTGTTTGAATTGTATTATATACAGTGGATCTCGATTATAAGAACATCGTCGGGAACTGCATATAGTGTTCTTATAACCGACATGTTCTTATATCCGGTATCTACTGTACTGTACTGTATTACAGAGATGGGATAAGATACATATTAGGAATACACAATGAGAAGTTAGAAAGGAGAGAAGGAACACTGCTAGAGCCTGAATTGCATAACCAGTGAGGAAATATATCCCTATATACCAGGACAAAACCCCTAATAAAGGTACACTATACAGCGGGATATCTTATCGCCTAAACCCGATGCATAGCGGCACACCAGGGATTTCATCTAGGCATCTAGGAATATTTTCTAGGCGCGTGAAAATCGAGAGATGCTCCCATATAGACGTAATACAAATTGAGTATTGTGGGCGCGTGTGAGCGAACTCAAACTTAATCTAGGCTCGCAGAAAATCTTTCGTGGATGAAAGCCTGGGCACATCCTCGCATCACTTTTCCAAATATTTTCCAAATATCTAATATCGGAACTTTGTCATACAGTGCTAAAATGAGATAGAAGGAAGCAGAAACAAGTGTACATAATGTGCGGCTTAACAGATACGGATGCTACGACACTTATTGAAGGATTAATGAACATTCACTCAGAACATTGACGCTTGAATAATCGCCGATCATTGTGTATATAGATCCGGCATGTCCGTATAATGTTAAGACCGTCAATTCCTCAGCCGTAGATGACAAATTTAGCATGTCTGAACACTAAGGATCAACCGTGTATCGAAATTGTTGTCTTCATGTGATGCGTGCGTAGTGAACGCATCAGCTATGGGGGATTTATTCTAAAAGTGCTATGTAAAGTTCAGCGGGCCGCATTAGGTATAAGTTGAAACAACTCTCGCGGGCCGCAGAAATTTGTCCACTTATGAAAAGGAAGTGCCGCCCCTGCAATGGTACGGAGGTACGGTATAGTTATATACGCTAACCGGGTAATAGTATTAGAATAATAACTTGTATTTATAATTTGTAAATTATAAATTAGATTTATGAATTAGAGGTACTACTGTACCGTTAATATAAAATGCATTCGTGTTTAATTTGCAGTTCATAAACACGGAATCTATGGAATAATAAATTTGTATTTAATTTCAGATTTGTGAGATAAAGCCCTCAATTATTAGGTATCGATTAGAAAGGGGTACGCAACTGAGTAGCACACTATGAATGTTAAAGCGCTATATTCCCTCAAGTCCCTTACCCGGGAGAGACAAATCTAACAGGATTCTATCCAGCCACGAGGCAAGCATCTATAGGGACAATACTTGTATTAAACGGATCAGATCATTTGTATACAAAATAGCAAAAAGGTATGAAGTATGGAAAGGGTTGTATAATTTCGCTAATAACGTTTTAGCGGCTCATATAGCTGTAATCGAAATCGGACAGTCCTTTGGTGCACATTACTGTTGCACATATGTTGAATGCAAGTGGCATATAATTTGAAGTGTATACGCTTGAAACCGGTTTTTTGTAACTATTTCTTTTCAGATTAAAATAGAAAGAAAAACCGATAGTTAGAAAAAACGATGAAAATACTATAGTAAGTTGGAATTTCTTACAAAAAATTGTATCACTAATAGTTACATTCAACCGAAAAGTTATAATAACCCGAGTTAGAATAAACTGATTTTGACTGCACGCTTGAAATACAAGGCTGAAGCGAGGGCCGCAGGCCCGAGTGTAAGATGTAAGAACGCGTAGCGCGGACGAGCAGCTTGTATTATTAAAGGTTTATACATTTCAGCGGGGACATTTGTAACGATAAAATACTTGTACTTAGCTATTAATGAGAGTGAATACCAATACCATTTTAGACACACATTCGTTCCGCTTAATTGGATCAAATTTGTCTGGGGACAGAATACCAAATTTAGCTGTGTATCCTATATACTGTTTACTCAATTAAGCGGAGTCTACTGAGTAGGGAATTATTAATACTTGCAATTAACAGAAAATAACTTACTTGTTTCAACAGGTTAATGATGTTAGTGTTGCTATAATCGTGATAGGATCTATAAACACAAGTAAATAGTAAATACTAATAAAATTAATAAATACATTTCATGAAAAAAATAGAGCAACAGTTATTAGGATAAAAGAATGCAATAAACAAATTAAATAAATAGTTTAAAAAATTATGAATACTAACCTGGTAAATTGGCAAAGTAATAATGATTTGCGAAAGTAGTGTATTTCTGAGTTAGTGTAGCAAATTTGCTCAAAGATAATTTTATTTTGAAATTTAGTATAAGTTGAGTAGAATAGTATAGAGCCACAAAATCATCTTATTTATAGAAAGATACAATATGAGACTATTTGTAGGAAAGTCTCTATGCATATTAGACTGTAACCATAGACTTAACCAAAGTTACTTATTATCAATTAAAACCAAATTGTTCTAATAAACTTTCAAATGTTTATTTCTATTCATTATGTCTAACTTAATTACTGTTTACAAGAATTATTTATGCAGCATTCATTCTAAAGTCTATTTTTATTGCATCTACGTATTGGTAAACATTTTAAAGTATTTGACTATGATAAAATAATATAATATAATTCTTTATTTGTTTATAATGAATAGATTAAAAGGATTTTGAATATGTTTGTATGTATGCAATAATTTTAATGAATATATCTCTTATGATATTCCATTTATAAAGTCAGTCATGTACTGTACTCAACTGTGTATGGATACTGCTTGCATTCTCTCTTGGTGTGCATAACAAGCTATAGAGACAGTGCTACATACTTTGTATACAGAGCAGATCCGTAGCCAAGGGGTCTAGGGGGGTGAGCCCTCCATACAGAATTGGGTCCCCTGAGGATTATTAATTTCCAATTAAACTCCGTGAATACAAATACTAGGCCAGTGATGTCCAACATGGATTGCACGGATGAAAGTAAGTGGTCACGCATTTTGGCTTTGCAATCGTTTTGCCTTATTCCCTAATTCCCAAATTTTTCACCAAATTCATAGTACAATGTTTTGTAATATCATTAGTACTTGTTGATTCATTCCATATAATATTACTCAGTGATATTATGTAAATATTCAAACAATATTCCACCAACGAAACTACTACTAATCTATACAATTATACTACAGGGGCATGGGCTGACCACTATTTAACTGACTCCGCCTGTATTAACTAACAAGACTAGCTCAAGTACACTGATCTACTGATTGCCATTTTGAACTTTGTTTTCAGTCACAATTGAATAATAATGACCCAATTGAGTAAATATGTTCAACTTAAACAATATCTTTAAATTGAAATATACCTTTTGAGATTTTGTAAGGGACAATTATTCGTTGGTTACAGATCATTTTATAAGACATCTATATTATTAAATCTCGATTGGTGTGTGTGTGTGTGTGTGTGTGTGTGTGTGTGTGTGTGTGTGTGTGTGTGTGTGTGTGTGTGTGTGTGTTTGTCCGGATTGTATTAAAGTGATGGGGGAATAGAAACCGCAATTAATATTGGAATATAAACTAACTTTCAAATGTTATAATAGGTAAACAAATGTTATAATAGGTAAACAAGTATGCTGAATACGAATTTCGCGTTTATAAATTTCTCATATGAATATTTGTTGTTGAGGTTTACACAAAATAGATAAACAAATTAATGAAAATTCAAAATCAACCTAGAAGTTAGCTTTCAACGGGTATTATAGGTAAACAAGTGTGCTGAACACGATTTTCGCGGTTAAAATTTTCTAATATGAATATTTGTTGTTGTTGTTTACACAAAATAGGTAAACAAATTAATGAAAATTCAAAATCAACCTAGAAGTTAGTTTTCAACGGGTATTATAGGTAAACAAGTATGCTGAACACGAATTTCGCGTTTAAAATTTTCTAATATGAATATTTGTTGTTGTTGTTTACACAAAATAGGTAAACAAATTAATGAAAATTCAGAATCAACCTAGAAGTTAGTTTTCAACGGGTATTATAGGTAAACAAGTATGCTGAACACGAATTTCGCGTTTAAAATTTCCTAATATGAATATTTGTTGTTGTTGTTGTTGTTTACTCAAAATAGCTAAACAATTTAATGAAAATTCAAAATCAACCTAGAAGTTAACTTTCAATAGGTATTATAAGTAAACAAGTGTGCTGAACACGATTTTCGCGGTTAAAATTTTCTAATATGAATATTTGTTGTTGTTTACACAAAATAGGTAAACAAATTAATGAAAATTAGATACTGTAGCTATCTACCATTTCCATGGTAGAAAATGTGAGGAGTAAGGCCGCTCAGCGGCTGTTAACTTGAGGTGCGTAGCACCGATCTGTCGCAAAGCAACCGAGACCGAAGGGCTCGTATTAAATATATTTGCACTGATAGCAACCAAATCGTAGAATGTAACATAATAGCGCTAACAAGTTAAATATGCAAGAAGTTTGATTACCTATGTGGACTATATAACTTCTTGGATATTCGATGTGAGAGGGATACTATAAATTATATTAAATTACTTTAAATATTTCCCGACTAAATATTTGCAATAAATCCCATTTTATGTAATCAGTAAATCAATAATGCTAAGTGGATTACAGGATTCCCAATTTCGTATAAAAACTCATTTTAATATAACTTTTAATACAATTTGAAATGATATTAAAAATTATCCTAAACTCAGTGTTTTTAACTATTTTCCTAATATTCAGTGGATACTGGGGGTTTATTTTCGCCAGGAGAATCCATTGCTGCAGAAAATACAAGAGAGGAGTAGCGAGATGTCTCTCAGGTGATTCAGGTTATTTAAATAAACAATTCTACTATCATTATGAAACTGAAATATGGAAAATACTCTACTACTCTTGATAAATATATCTGAGATCATTGCTGGGATAGTATTTTTGGCATCAAGTACCATTTATAATTTCCTTTCCAAACATAAAGCAAGTACAGGTAAACCTCCCAAAGCGGCGCCCATCGGGAGAATGATTTTGTGCCGCTTCTCGGAGGTTGCCGCTTTGGGAGGTTGCTCGTAAGGTAAAACTCCCAAAGCGGCACCCATCGGGAGAATGATTTTGTGCCGCTTCTCGGAGGTTGCCGCTACTCGGAGGTGCCGCTTTGGGAGGTTTACCTGTAATAATACACTCGCGTTACCATTCACTGATTGTACAAGTTATCACAAGCCTGCACTGAATCAAGTTGATATTGTATACACGGAAATTCCTTCCTTAAATGGACTTAACTCCATAGCGAGATCTTTTGCGTTATTTGTGTTTGCTTTCAGTGCATGTTTGATGAATTATCTGATTATTCGTATGAAAAAAATCAAACAACCGTACAACACATTGAATTCTCGACTTTTATTAATTATAACCACATTGTTAAGTACAGTCATCATCCTAACTGGGGTTATACAATACACCACAGTTATTAGTACCGTAATGTTCGTCGTTATTGTACTCACATATTTCTGTATATTTGTTCGCACTTCCAAATGATTCAAATGTGCCTTGCTCCAGAGAGCTTTGGAGCGTCTCACACAACACGGTTACAACAAAGAAGAGATGAAACAATACAGATACTGCAAGCACACTCTAGATATTATAACATGGGTATACCTTTTCATAATATTAACAGAGGTCTTAATTAATCTTCAAGAATTATTGATTAGTGCATTATTCTTTGGAGACTGTTATTTCCCGTTTAGTTTGTTCAGTTCGTTAAACTATGTTATCCAAACTGAAGAAACTGTTGAAACATTTTTGAAAGTAATGCAATATACGGAATTGATTGGCAAAGTTATTCTCTTTCTATCATTATCATTATTCCTGTTGCCATTCGTATTCGTCACAATCTGTATTTGGATTAAACATATTTATAAGTTTATTTATGGCACAAAGAAAATACAGTATACTACTGCAAATAAAGACTTGGAAGAGTTATTAATTAATAATTAATTCACCCGTTATTTTATATTTCTTGGAATTAATGCCTACTATATCCATATAATATTTGGTGCCTAATATTTATACAAAAATATTAGTGTGTGTTTATATGCTCATTTTTATTTGGAGAGTGTTGTAATATTGAAGTATTTCAATACAATGAAACTAGTAGATAATGAGCTATAAGATAATTACAATCGACTCCGCTTAATTCGAAAAAATCTCCAAATCAAAATCTATTCAAAGAGATAAGCTAATGTTTATTTTATTTCGTTAATTGAAACAATGTCAGGCCCGAGGTGTCGAGTTTATGGAAATCGACTATGTTCATAGCGTTGCAAATGTCTCTTAAGTCCTTAACTCGAAATTAGTTGTACAACTCCCGTTATAACGAAGTGCTTTGGACCGTAGTTTCATTTCGTTATAAGCGGAGTTCGATCTTAAAAGAGTTCATTAAAAGCTGATTTCCTTGTAACCGGAGTTCATTATAAACGGATTTCGTTATAAGCAGAATTCGTTATAATCGGAGTGAAATCAATAGCTTAGAAGCAAGGTTGAAACCGCTCGAATCGATGCCCTACCGAATACGAATACTGATATTTGGTTGAATAACCGAATACAAATACTGATAATTTACGGTTACGTCAACCGAATTAGGCTTGGACCGGGTCAAGATTTCATGACCCGGTGACCCGGTCGACCCGGTAAGCTCAGACCCGGTGACCCGGCTGATCCGTTAAGTAAGTATACTGTGACAGCGATAACAAAGAAATTTCAATTGAAGTACTATGTCTCATAAATATTAAACGACTTACTATATTAATAATTCTACAAACCAATAAAATTTATTAGCATTACTGTGAAGAATCGGGTAAAATCAAAATTAAGTGACCCGAATGACCCGGTGACCGTCATGGATAGATATTACCCATGGTTAATTATGGTTATAGTAATAGAGTTAGTAAGCCGTCATACAACAGTACTAACTAGGGCTTTTCATGAGTCACCGGCGAGTCAACTGAGTCTGAATCAATGACTCGCGAGTCATCAAGTCCATCAGATGATATACAGTAGAGCCTCTGAACAACGGACACCTTGGGACCGGAACTGTTGTCCGTTATTTAGAGGTTGTCCGCTATTTAGAGGTTGCTTTTCTATTAGACATATGCTAAATAAATAAATCCGTGCCACGAGGGTTGTCCGTTATTTAGAGGTTGTCCGCTATTTGGAGTGTCCGTTATGGGAGGCTCCACTGTATTTTGATAATCATGGGTTTTTCGAATTCTGATTACAATCAGATTAGTAATAGAATATACAGGTACAGTATATACTTAATTTCCAATGCTTATTCTTACCATAGGTACACATCGATAATCATAATTCGCGAGTCATGAAAAGCCCTGGTACTGTCACGCCAAAATTGGTCCGGGTAAAAAGTGGTCCGGCCGGACCACTTTTGACTGCCAAAACTGGTCCGGGACCAATTTTGGCCGGCCATAAATGGTCCGGTCGGACTAGCTTTGGTCGCCAAAAATGGTCCGGCCGGACCAGTTTTGGTCGCCAAAGGCGGTCCCCATTGGCCAAAGGTGGTCCCCGCCGGACCAGTTTTTGGCAGCCATTCCAAGACAATAATCATAGAGCTTTTTATCATTCATCAATACAAGAATACATAGAGATGCAAATGTTTTCACAATAGTCAATAATACACAATTACAAAGTTGATTCTTTACACCGTAACTCCATGTCTCCATATATCACAATTACAAAACCAATTCTTTTCACTATTATTCATGCCTTCATACATACTTACAAGTGACTCCTTTTTCCCCTGATCCATAGTAGACAATTAGAAAAAGATACATTTTCAATTTAATAATTGATCGTCCTATACAATTTCGCACTAGTGGGAGGTTTGTTATAGCAACTTTAGTGCGATCTAGCAAAAAGTTTAGGCCGGACCTATTTTAGCAAGCTAGGACCATTTATGGCAGGCCAAAATTGGTCCCGGACCATTTTTGGCCGAGCCAAAATTGGTCCGACCGGACCAGTTTTGGCCCGGACCAATTTTTTCGTGACAGTACTAACGAGGTTCTACTGTACTTATTATTCCTTTGATATAACTACAGTTATCGAATACAGTAAACTCTCGTTATAACGAAGTGCTTGGGACCTGTAAATTCCTTCGGTATATCCGGATATTCGTTATAACTTATAACGGATATTAATTAATGCATTTAGTGCTCTGGGGGGAAATCTCCATTCCGTTATAAGCGGTTATTTCGCTATATCCGACTTGATTATAACGGGAATTTAATTACAGCAAACTCTCGTGAGTACGAACACCAGGGAATCCATGTCTTAAGTCAGGGGTCGGCAATTATGTTTCACTATTACCCCATTTCAGTGCTCAGCTCATCACTGTTACCCCGAATCCAGAAACTATATTGATAAACACAAAGAACAAGCGGTTTCATTTATAGACGAGACAACAGGAGTAAAACTACTGAATTTAATTCTGTTCATAGCGCCATGTATAATGTCTAAAGTGGCACTTGCTACCCTTAATAATATCAGCAAACTGTGGCTGTATTTTGACAGTTGACATCTTATATCGCTTTCCGGAAGGTCTCGTTATCCCCAGAAAACCTGAAATTACCCCCGATGGGGTAATTTACCCCTAATTTCCGACCACTACTCGTTCTACTGACGCAACCAGCTTAGAGAATACAGATCTTCCTCATGGACACGTTATTTCGCTTGCTCGTATACCAGGAGGATATTATTGCTAACTGGAGGGACAAAGAATATCAGGTAGACATAGTTATGAAGTGGTACCGGAATCTATGTCTTAAGCTAATTAATACGAATTCCGGATAAAGAGTACACATTTTGATTATCCCTGTTGTTCCTATTAACGGGGTCTACTGTATTTTGTTTGAAGAATAAGCGAGTGCGTTATGTGCTGATAAAAGGTATGAAAACGCCGTAGCGGGGAAGGAATAGCTGTAAATAACTAATATAATCTAATATCTGTATAACGGGACAAATGCATTGAATTGCTAACTAGAGTATTTATGCTATTTGCGACCTATATTCTTGTTTAATGTGATATTCACTGTAAGTAGTGAGCTAAGTTAAGACTACAATCATCATTAGATAATAGTTTATGGGAAATAATCGATTTACTTTATAAATATAATTAATTACTTAATATAATTCATTTATTGTAATATAATTCATTTATGGGAAATAATTCATTTACTTAATATAATTCATTTATGGGAAATAATTCATTTACTTTATTATAATTCATTTATGGGAAATAATTAATTTACTTTATTATAATTCATTTATGGAAAATAATTAATTTGCTTTAATATATTTATTTTACTGTAATACAGTACACCCTCGCTATTCCGAACAGGAGAAACCAAAATATTCTTCTAATAAATGTGGGAAAAAAGTATAAAAAATATGTCTCAAGCAAGTATTTTAAGGAGTACACTAGATGTTTAGTGCGGATTAACTAGGTTTGTACAAGTTTGGTTCGGATTATCGGATTATTTATGGGAATATAGCTATTTACGGTAGTTAGAGTACTGTAGCGATAATGTTAATATATCGGCTGGCAGCTAAACATATAAATACGTTCGACTTGAGCTGTTATGATAAGATAGCTTAGATCAGTGGTTCAACCTTTTTTTTGTGGCAGCACGCTGAACCCTACATGTCTAATTCCTCTACGATTATATTTATAACAAATTTTATTACATTTATTTATTAACTATTACAGTTTCAATGTGAGATCTGTGATTGTTTACTTTTGCATATTTCTTTTATTCGTGGCCTGATAGTCAATAAGCTGTTAATTAAAGATTGTATTTCCGATTGTCAACGACCTAGCTTCGAGATTAATGCACATCTTTCATACCTGTCAACTTTGTCCCGACAAATCCCTGGACGCATGCCAACAATTCCTCTAGACATTGGTTCATTTCCCTGGACATATTCCTTGTGGGGTCGAACGTCAAAGAATTTTTGCTCGTTCGCTGCTTGAACATCACATTTTCAAATGTAAAAAATAAGCGATGAAAGAACCAATAATTAGTCATTGCTTTTCCCCCAATTCCTGGACAAAATGTAGAAAATACTGCACGACTGGACAAACATTTCAATTCATCAACAAAGATCGCAGTACAGACTTCAAGGAGGCTAGCGTAGCTGGGTTGTATCCTGCCATTTAAAATATGGAAGGATAGCTGGCTTATTTGGAAGTAGTTATAATTGTGAGGCATTCTAAGATTATTCAGATCAAATAAATGACTGATGATCACCTGCACAAAACGTTAGTATTATTTCATAGACAGAAATGAAGCCTAACTTAGGTGTCATTTTAAAGAACAATCAAACAATTCAAGCCTGCAAATATTATAATATCAGGCCCATAGCAAGACAAATACTATATGTGCACTAAGTGATGTCACGTTAGTGTGATTTAATTATAGTACCCGAATATTGATAAGGCTACCTAAATATTGGTGCGGGCTAACCTGCTCCTACGGCCATGGATAATATATTTAGCACAAAAAATATATCGATACTATTAAAACACAAGCGTGGGTGTATATATATATACAAAACATGTCTTTTTATCAACGATAAAGGGACATATTTTAAAAAGTTTGCTTTTTTTCAACACAATTTAGATAAAAAAAAGCTCGATTCCTTATAAGGGAATCCACCATAAAAGTGTCTTTTATGGAGTATTTTTCCAAAAATATGTCCCTTTATCGTCGATAAAGGGACATGTTCTAGTGGTATATTTGTTTGTATGTTACGAGTTGATTGAAGAAAGTGGACGGTTTCCAAATGTGATTTTTGGCATATAGGGGTAACTTATGGCAGCCGCCAACAAGTTGAGGTTTTCACTCAAAATTTCTCACACGGGTCACAGCTCGAAAAGTTATGACGTGATTGCATAGACTCCTTAAGTAAAGGACTGGAACGTCGCGATCTCGGGGGTTTTAACTTGAGTCTGAGAGGCTCCAATTATAAAAATTGATAAAGCATTAAGTTTCCGGTCTCCAAATGTGATTTTTGGCATATAGGGGTAACTTTTGGCACCCGTCAACAATTTGAGGTTTTCACTCAAAATTTCTCACACCTCGACAAGTTATGACGTCATTGTCACATTTCGAGAACCCTGAAAAGTCACTTAATCGCACATAATTCACGCACTCTGAGAGATAAAAATCTGAAAATTTAATAGAACATGCATATTAATGATGCGGACACTTTGGTCACGCAGATTGCCAATATGCTTAATTATTATCACATGATGACGTAATCACTAAAATTTCACATTTTTAAATTTGACTATTTAGGCCTATTTACTCTTTATAATCAATGTTATAAGTGTGTAAACCATACACCAACCGCAAAGCGGTTGGTATGTGGTTGGGTTCTGCCGCAAAGCGACCTAGCAAGCGAAGCGCACTAGTATATATAGATATACTGTAGAATCAATCTATATAGATACTAGCGTGCTTTGCGGAAGAACCAACCACATTCCAACCGCTTTTCGATTGGTGTATGGTTTATACACTTATAACATTGTTTATAAAGCGTAAATAGACCTAAATAGTCAAATTTATAAATGTGAAATTTTAGTGATTACGTCATCATGTGATAATGATTAAGCATATTGGCAATCTGGTGTTACCAAAGTGTCCGCATCATTAATGTGCATGTTCTACTAAATCTTCAGATTTTATCTCTTATTTGCGCGAATTATGTGCGATTAAGTGACTTTGCAGGGTTCTCGAAATGTGACAATGACGTCATAACTTGTCGAGGTGTGAGAAATTTTGAGTGAAAACCTCAAATTGTTGACGGGTGCCAAAAGTTACCCCTATATGCCAAAAATCACATTTGGAGACCGGAAACTTAATGCTTTATCACTTTTTATAATTGGAGCCTCTCAGACTCAAGTTAAAACCCCCCCGAGATCGCGACGTTCCAGTCCTTTACTTAAGGAGTCTTTGCGTCGTTGTCACATTTCGAGAACCTCGAAAATTCACTTAATCGCACATAATTCGCGCCTTCTAAGAGTAAAATATGAAAATTTAATAGAACATGCACATTAATGATGCGGACACGTTGTTCACACCAGATCACCAATATGCTTACTCATTATCGCATGATGACGTATTCATTAAAATTTCACATTGTTACTTTGACTATTTAGGCCTATTTACGCTTTATAATCAATATTAGGAGTATATAAAACACACACCAACCGCGAAGCGATTGGTGTGTGGTTGTGTTCTGCCGCGTAGCGACCTATCAAGCGAAGCGCGCTAGTTATGTTAATTCCTTAATCTTAATGCGGCTCACTAGATTAATAGAAAACTAATATTTGGCTCTCAGAAGAAAAAGGTTGAAGACCCCTGGTATATTGCATTGTATGTCTTGGCTCATATTATATTACATGGTATGTACTTGGTTCATATAATATCACATTGTATGTACGTATACTTGGTTCATATTATATTACATGATGTATGTACATTAATACTACATGATGTATATTATACCCAAAGATTTCCATGATATATTTCTAAAGAAAGGTACTTAATCGATAAATATTGTCTATGAAATTGCATAGTAATATAAGAGTTTATCCTACTATTATTATATAATAATTGTATTATTATTCACCAACATGAAACTTCTATTCAATTTCAATATTTTGATCCTGATATTTCTTCAGTTGCATTCACTAGTCAAGTCTCAAGGTAATCATTGTTATTCATTTTGTATAATTTCGAGAATGCTAGTTGTACTAAGCGTAATGAATATTTAATAGCGCAACTATGCCCAACTCTATCTTGAAAAAGTACGCATTATATATAGGCCAACGGCTTATTAATGAAATTTAATCTAGATACAGAAATTTGTCTGATTCACCAATGCGATACCGAGTTTATGTTTCTAAAAAGATTTGCTATAGTAGTATGTACAATATACTATACTATTAACCTCGATTGTTGTTTGTGTGCACATTGTGTTACAGTGATGAGGGAATATAAACCGCATTTATATATGAAAAACAAATATCCAAATCTTATTATAGGTAAACAAGTGTGTAGATTTCGAATTTAGCATTTAGAAATTTATTATAATATATGGGATAACAAATTCCGTTATATTACAGAAAAAATATTTTAAAATCATTAAATTACCATAATCATATTCAAACAAGCATTTACCAAACTCATTCAGATCAACCATCATTAATCATTTTTTAATTGAATTTCTCTCAATTCTCACAAATGTTCTTTGTACACGGTAGATGTACATTATTTAAGTAGGAAACAGTGTCCCATACGGAATCCAACGGTTAAATGGGGGAAGGGACAAAATCTTACAAGAAACTACATTTTGAATATTTTCTATATGAAACAAAAAGAAATAATTGAGAGTACGAAAAACTGTTAAAGTATTAATTTAACTCGAATTGTGTAATGTCGCCAATTAAATTATAAGCAAGATTCGTTGCGCAATGCAGGAACAAACTCCTCCTATTGCTATGCCACATATGTCACATTTTGCTCACCAATTTCCAACCCTGGAAGCGTTACGTAAATTTTGAACTGCCCATGAGTGGTTTTAGACTAATTTTCAACTGGTAATATCTTCAAATAATTGAAGTATAAACAAATTTTATGCCGATATTCGTGATCAACATTAAACTTCGCATCATTAAGAGATCATTTGAGACAATTTATCCTAGACTGAATACGAATATTTGCATAGAAATAGATGGACATTAATTGTTGAAGATATTTTAACTTAAACAACTTCAAAACGTGTCCATAAGTGATCAATTGTCGAAACATTTGATTTTCGATTTGACATGACAATATTTTGAAAAATACATAATTTGCATTGAAGAACAAACCTGGAAAATTAGAAAATTATATTTTTAAAACCAACAACACTATCTGCCACAATAATAGCATGCATTGGCGTATTTTCGTAACCACAGGGCAGTCGAATGGTAACTTACAATTATAATGACTACATGAGAACTTGAGAAGGCATAATAATATTGTCAAATATTAAATGGACGTTTGTATGTAGCTCCTTCAAGCGGTTGTGCTGCAATTTCACATAAAGGGAGATGTTACAACTCTTTCACAAGCTCTGGTATTAACTGGCAAGATGCTAGAAATATGTGTTTAGCGCTGGGAGGAGATCTAGCTACTGTTACATCTCTCAAAGAGAATACAATGTTGGTCGGCATCAAACCATCTAACTGTTGGATAGGACTCAATGACATAGATATGGAGGGTACTTTTGTCTGGGCAGATGGTAGCGATAGCACTTATAGAAAGTGGATTCCTGGTCAGCCAGATGATAGTCAGTCTGCTGAAGATTGTGTAGAGATATGGACTGATAATAACTGGAATGATAGACCATGTGGATTTTCACAAGGTTGCTATTTCTGTAGCACAACAGGTCAGTAGGTCCCTCGACAAAAATATATACCAAATATTATCTGTACCAAGATTAGTGGAGTTGTATTTGGGAAGAAAAGTAACACTATCCATTATTCGAGCACGAATAACAAATCACCAGCTGCGAACAAGTAAATCGAAATTCTTCTTGTAATCAATGCTTAGACGTTCGGTAGAAAATTGATAAGCTTTGACTTTAAAATCAAAAGAACATTAGTAAATCTAGAAAATAGAGTGTATATGTTATGGGCAATATGCGAAATTGGGCATTTTGCATAATGCCCAGGCAATATGCAAAATGCTGTTTTTTGTAGCAATTTATTAACTCTTAGGCAATTTGCAAGATGTTTCATTCGTTGGGAAATTTGCATAATGTGAGCGTATTTATATTGTTAGTGAGCCCATTCGGAGAAGAAATCAGTCCAAACACATACACGCCATTAAGAGACAACTCATTTCTGTTCAGAAACACTACTCTTTACTGCATAACAGAGACTAAAAACACACCACAAGTAACCTGGAGTTATACAGATCTAAATGGAGTCAGTACTACTCTCTCTGCTACAACTAATGCTACAACAGGAGTCAGCACTCTCAATGTAACTAGTGACAAGACAGGATACTACAGCTGTATAGTTAGTCAGAACGGAGGGAACACTAGAACATATGATACTGTTATGCTGGATTTCATTATAGGTATCTTTAGTTTGTGGTATATAAAAATGTAATTACAGCTGTGCGTAGAGCACCTGTTTGGTAGCACTATATTTTAGAAAAGTGTGATAGAGCCAAGGAATTATCCAGGAGCGCGAGACGCTCCTTTGGAGCATGATTTTTGGAAAATTTGAATTTAGGAGCGCGAAAATTTGGAATCCTCCCCAAATACCGTAACATTCATTTGTGATTTAGGCGTATTGAAAATTATATCAGACCAGGATTAGGAGCGTATTTACAAATAACTGTATAATACACTGGATAGAGCCTCGAAAGGAAAATGCTGTGAGCACAAGTGTAAAATTATCCTTTGAAACTATAGAATTAGATCTAATACTATGGATTGAACTCAAATGTAGTAAATAAAGGAAATTATAAACCCATTTATGGCACAAACTAACCCCAATTTGAAATGTGTCCAATGCTAATAGGTTTACAATTCAATTTTCAATCGAATAGAATATAAATTAAACAATGATTACCATATATTCTTCCTGTTATGAAATGTCAAAATCGGTATGAAAATGTTTTCAAAAATTAGTCAAGAAGTTCTCAGTAAATGGTAAATATGACACAAGATTGTAAATCAACTACTGTATATTAGGTGCTCCAGTCTTAACATTGAATTATGGAAGTTCCTATGCATTCTCTCTGCTCCCTCCTGCTATCAACAGAGCTGATATTCCTGTACTCACACAGAATGTAATACTGAGTGCTAATCTAGTTGGAAGATGGCAGACACCAAATGGCAGCTATGTCGACAGTGATTCTATCACAATACCAACACTCTATGTGTCTCATGCTGGACTGTACAAGTTCTATGTCGCTAACTGGAATGGAGTATGGACACTGGCTATTCAGATAGACATATCAACTGTTGGTAAGTTTGCTATAAAGTATTTTGTTGTATTGATCCGACTTAACAGCAATATTACCATCTTCTTCTTATAGAAACTTATATACAGACAACCCTCTATCTGACTACAGAAACCACCAGCCAAACTTCAATGCTAGTTGCTTGGAGTCTGTCAGAAACGAACCCATACAATTCGGAAGGGACATTCTCAGTATATTTTGGGTTTGGGAATTTTGAATTTTATGTTGGTACAACAAAGAATCTTTCTCTTGAAATAACAGGATTAGTTCCAAACATTAACTATACTGTGCGAGTCGAGCACCAATACCCTTATTCTGCGTATGTCATTTCCGCCACTACTCACCATCTCCTAGCTCTGAGTGGAGACACCACTACCAATCCAGATACAACAACTGAATCTCCTATTAACACTGAACTGAATACATCCTATTCAATGTACACATTCATAGCTGTGCTTGCTATATTCGTTACCAACCTATTACTCGTTCTACTAATCTTTGTATTATTTGTGTGTGCTATGAAGAGAGGTAGTAGGAGCAAAGTTAACTCGCGTAATAATCAAATACAATTGCCCCAGATACATGGTGAAGAGACTTACGAGCAAATGGATACCACCCATTCAATGGCACATAACAATAAGTCGTTTTTGTACTCAGAGAGAGTAAACGTTTTTGAGGCAAAACAAAACAATTTAGATCTGAAAGTACCAGTCTCTGATGACTCTGACGGTACTACTAACCGCTTTCGTATAAATAATTAGAATATGTGTGTCTCAAAATGTGCCTTCTAAAACTATGATTATATTCATTTTGTGTTCCCTATTATAACTGCTAATACTATACATGATTTCATTTGTGTGATTGTTTGTATTTGCTAGATTTGTGGATTGTGTGAGATTTGTAAATTAAACTTTGTATAACCTCCTCAGGGAATGAAATGTTCATGACGAACTTATTAAACTTGAACTGAACGAACTGAAGTCGGGAGAAAGGTTCACGAACGGACTGATTAATCCAAATTAAGTTCATCTCAAATTAAAGCACATTCAGTTCCTTCACGTTCACTTCCAAAATTCAACACCACTAGGATCACAAGGGTTCGTTCATTTCGTTCAATTCCTGAACCTCTACTGCAGGCCTTCTTGGGTTATATAACTTATTAATCAAAGATGAAGCATCTATAAATTGACGGTCAGACAAAACTGAATCTTGCATTAGGGTCCTCTCTATCCTCTTAATCTCAATAAGTGAGTAGGGGAATGAAGTTAACGAAATTAAGATGTCTAATATACCCTCTACATTTGCAAGAATCTCTAGACATCCCTAAAGTGTTTTTTCGCTAGCTGCGCTCTCTAATCTGGAGATCTATGTACACGTATAACAGTGTCGGGAAACCTAAATTCTTTAGTGGGCCACAATTGGCGGCCTGTGAGCCCCTTAGCGTGCCACGAAGTCTATCAGTACCTGCGACGACCATAACTCAAGTAAGATATTGAACGTGCCCCACCATGGACCATGGAGGACCATCCATAGTTTTAAGTTTTAACTTGTTTACCAATAATACGTGTTGAACCTAACTTTTATTTTCATTTTGAATCTTGATTAATTTATTTATCTATTTGTGTACACAACACCAACGAATATTTATACCGGAAATTTTTAAACACGGAAATCGAAATCAGCATACTTGTTTAGCAATTGTAACATTTGGAAGTCAGCTTATATCTCAGCGTTTCCAAACCTTTTTCAACCTAAGTTGTTTCATTACGTTTTTTATTGGTTACGTATTACTTATAAAACGTATAATGTAATACGTACGTATTATACGTATACCTTACTTATAATATCGAACTCATGGTATTTGGTTTGAACAACTTTCGGTTTAATCGTTATTCTTTTATTGTTAATCGACTCGTAGTATAGTTTATATAGTACAAATATGATTATTTGCTAGATGTTGTAATTACAACAAGAATTATAAATATTCTATTGAATTTACTTCGAAAACATCCCTGGTTGATCATAGATTTAACGTATAATACGTACTGGTGGATAGCGTATTACGTATAGTTTTCCTTAGTTTTCAACCGTGGACCCCTATAGTTATTCTGTGGACCCCCTCCCATAGGCCATAATACATCTCGTGGACCCCTAAAGCCGTCCGTGGACCTCTAAGGGGTCCATGGATCCCAGGTTGGGAACCACTGTTCTATCTCAATGATAAATGCGGGTTCTATACCCCCATCACTATGATCATCACTATAACAAACACACAAACAAACACACAAACAAGAATCGAGTTTTAATTGGTGAATTAATTGGTTCATAAATCTTTGCAATTAACAAATACAAACAATGATTCAATATTTGTCAATGAGGTTTGCAGTCACAAGGGATGAACCAAGATTTGCTAGAACGTTGTAACATGTTTGCATTAAACAATGGAAAATGATAACATATTGAATATGTATGATACGTAATACTAATATATTTCCAAATATTTGCACTGTAGAATACATAGGTAATACACCTTCAACGCTTGCAAGCATTGTGTAAGGTATAATGAATATTATCAATCCATCTTTCTCACATTATTCACAATGGCCTAGTTAGGATTTCAGCCTTCAGGACATAGGCGTCGGAAATTGGCGCGTCGGCCCAATCGAATCCTGGGCCGCTACATTAACGGCATAGATAAATATCCCGGCCCATGCCGTGTGGTCGGGTGGGTCCGAGGCCTATGCTTCAGGGCCCCCGGTTAAAGAGTGAGGACTGGGGAACGTATAAAAATTGCTGTGAGAAATTTTTTGTAGTGTATTATCATAAACAATATGCTAGCCTTTTCAAATGCTTAATGCAAACATATTATATCGTTGTAACAAACCTTGGTATCAACACTTGTGACTTTTAACCTTATTGATAATTATTGAATTATTGTTTGTATTTGTTAATTGCAAAGATTCATGAACCAATTAACCATAATATAAATGTACATCTATATAATTCAAACTAGATTGTTGCTTGTCCAGAAATTTATAATAAGAATATTTATTGTTGTTGTTTTCTAAAATGGGAAATATATTATACAAAAATCAAAATGAACTCAGAAGCCAGCTTCCAACAGTATTTTCTCAGTTGTTATATGGTGAAAAGAGATTCTCCAATCGCATAAATAAAAATTTGATTATCATTTAAAGGTCGGACAAACACGTTTTAGAAAGGAAAATTATTTTTATTACAAGAATAAGGACCTAATTAATTTTTGTAATTAATTTTGCAGAACAGTGGAAAACTGATATCCATACTAGCATTAACATTGGTATTGTCTATCATTGATATGCTGTCAATATTATTGTCAGCTATATATGATTTCAAATAAGTATATATTTAAAATGCTAATCTGTTATGATGCCGTTCTGTTAGCAAAACATAATTTAATAAACAAAATAACAATAAATGGAATGCTTTGCTTACTACTCAAAGACAGGTACGTATAACACTAGTTACATAATTCGTTATGTAGTTTAACAAAAATGAGAAAGTATAATTGAATACTTCTTTAGAATAACTGAAAGGATATAGAAATAGGGAACACAATACATTTTCAAATAAAATCAATCACAAATAATATAATAACTAATGTAGTGTATAATATAATCTACTGTCTTCTCAGCAGAGGCTGGATATTATCATAATTGTATCTGTATACAACATTACGATACTTGTATCTCTTGAAGCATTCATGAATCAATGGAAATAATGTTATTAATAACAATGGAAATAGCGTTGAGAGTGAGTAGAGACATAAAAAGATGTTGTTAATATTATTCCCATAGTGATGTAACACAACCTTAGTATGAGAGGGATGGAGATAAGGAGATTCAATAGAAATGTTGAAACCGTAAACAACATTGAGAACACAGTAGGAGTCTAAAATAATATAACAGAGTTGGGTTATTTGATCAAATATACCGAAAAGTGAAAGAAAGAAGAAAGACAAGAGTAATACCTTCTGAAAGATGCGATAGAACCTAAATGCGAACAACTGTTCCCTGTATAGTCTCTTGCTGTTCCCAAACAGCTTAATCTCTCTCAGATGGGATTTAAGATTTCTACTGAGCAGCCGATTGTCCCTCAACAGAACTAACCAATTGATTATCGATAGCAATGGGAATAGTATGGATGAGAATGCCAGTGTGTATTTAGTAGAGCAGAGACAGACAACCAGAGACTGCACACTTAACCAGACCAGATACTTGATGAGGATTGTTCTAAAAGGATGATTGAAGTATCTAGCCGCTAGGTACCGAGTCAGGATTGATAAACAGACAAACAAGAGGAAGACAAGAAGATAATTCATATTAACTGCAATGATAAAATAAGGGAAGAAGTAAACCAGAGAAAGGGAATGACTTAAACTACAGTTGGGATATTCCTGTTCCATTTTTGAAATTGTCGCATTTTGTTCCTGATTAAGCTGTAATTTAGTGAACATTATACTTGACATAGCAACCGAATCTAGAAAAATCAGTTCGACACTAATGCAAAGTACAATGAGAGCATACTTCACAAGGTGTGTCTCTAGATTGTATAGCTTCCTCTGTTGAGAGAGATATTGGACGTCTCTATGGATGGGATGGAGATTGGGAGTTCGTTTACAAGTTTGATATTTCTTGAAGACAATACGTAACGTAATTATGCACTTAATCAGCCAACCTATATTTAAACATAATGTTAAAATCATGCTTATTGTAAGAACTGCAGAAACAATTGCATGCCAGTCGATCATTATTCAAATTGTAGATGTGCAGAATTTTAACTGTTGTTTTCATATCATTGAACTATATTTATACTTTTTTTAAGCCAACGGATTACGTATGTTTAATTGCCTGACTATAGATTAATAACTATGGACACACTTAGTAAATGTATACTAGAACGTGTCTGCTTAAATGTTCTCAATTTAACTTCAAGATGTGGCTATGTATGTCACAGAGGAGCAGAACCTACGAGAGGTTGTATAAATTGTGTATTTTAGGAGCGAGTAAGCGAGCTCAAACTTAATCTAGGCATGTAGAATTTTTCTCTGGATGAAAGCATGGTTGGGACCACTGCCTCGAGGTACATACATCACATGATGTCATTACAAGATAGACGAGAAATACCCATAAATTCGATAAAGAGAATAATCTAACAGCAATTTTATCTATTCCTGTGGAATCAAAAGTAAACGTGACATAATATTTGATTGTTAAACTCGTGTGTATTTTGAAAAATCAAAGTCTTCTCATGCATTTTTGATGATAATGACGGTTACATTCATCATTTGGAAGTTTCCACTAGGCCAACCTACGTATATGGTAGCTTAGCTTATAGCTACATAACTAATTGTGTATTCCTTTCATTAACGACAGGCATTTGTGTCTTGTGACAAGTAACATGCCAGATACTTTGTTAACTTTTATAACTTATTTTCATTTCGACAAAAAGTATTATATTCCTGGGGCTTTAGCCACTTTTAAAGTGAGTACGTGTACGTCCACTGAATTGTGGATGTTACTTAATCGTGGATTCTTTAACAAAGTATACATCAGAATGGTTCTGATCTGCTATCGTAATTTGGGGATCCGTCGATCAGGCCCGCTCACGATCCTAGTTTATGTATAGTTGTAAATGATACCCTATACTATATTCTCATACATGAACGTCTGACTACCAAATAAATGATACACTGGGCGTGGCTAAAGTGGATGAGTGCCCCAGGTGTGCACAGTTTGAACTCAAGGTCTAGCCACGCCACTGCTAATATTATATTACATTGTATGCACTTGGCTCATATTATATTACATGTTGTATGTACTTTATATTATATGTTGTATGTACTTGTTAATTCCTCAAATCCCCATGATCTATTTCTAAATATAGGTACTTAGTCGATAAATATTGTATATTAAATTGCATAGTATATAAGAGTTTATCCGACTATTATTATATAATAATTGTATTATTATTTACCAAAATGAAAGTTTCATCCAATTTCAACATATTGATCCTGATATTTCTTCAGTTGCATTCACTAGTCAACTCTCAAGGTAATCATTGTTATTCATTTAATCTAATTTCGAGAATGCTAGTTGTACTAAGCGTAATGAATATTTAATAGCGCAACTATGTACAACTCAATCTTGAAAAAGTACTACGTATTATATATACGAGCCCTTCGGTCTCGGTCGCTTCGCGACGGATCACTCTCTCACAAAAGTCGCGAAGCGACTTTTGTTCGTTCGTGTTAGGCACTACGCGATACCATTAACGGCCGCTTCGCGGCCTTTCCCTCCCAAAAGCAATCACATTAATAATGAGCTTTAATAGCTCAATAAATTTCAGTTGCACGATAAGAAAGCTCGAATCAAAATAATACTAAAAGAAAAACAGGCAATAGAATAGACTAATGATTGATTGGTTAAATGAATTTATTTTCAATCAATCAAATTGCAGCCTCAGAAAATATTCATATTATGCACAATCTATTTATACTAATTGATGAAATCTGCTATTCCATACTAACAAACCCTCGAATTTAATTGGCTAACATATTTTGTCACCTTCAAATGTGAATATTTCTCTTCAAAAATCAATAGATCGTTGTCGCAGTATAAAATTACCCCTGTATACAAATTTTCAGCTTTCTGGGATTTTAGTCTTTCCAATTAATTCTGGACAAACAAACAAACAAACAAACACACAAACAAACAAACACACAAACAAACAACAATTCCTCTTTTTATATATAGATAAGCCAACGGCTTATTAATGAAATTTAATTTAGATACAGAGATTTGTTTGATTCACCAATGCGATACCGAGTTTATGTTTCTAAAAATATTTGCTATAGTAGTATGTACAATATACTATACTGTTAACCTCGATTGTTGTTTGTTCGTTAGCTGTCCACATTGTAATATTACAGTGATGAGGGAATAGAAACCGCATTTATTTCTGAAAAAAAACCATCCAAATCTTACTATAGGTAAACAAGAATGTAGATTTCGAATTTCGAATTTATAAATTTCTAATATGAATATTTGTTGTTGTCGTTTACACAAATAGGTAAACAAATTAATGAAAATTCAAAATCAACCTAGAAGCTAGCTTTCAAACGATATTATAGGTAAAGAAGTATGCTGAAAACATTTTTTAAATCAACAAATTCCAATTGTGAAACTCAAAAGTTTGTTTTAAGACATACAAAATCAATATGGGATAAAAATGCCGTTATATAATAGAAAAAATATTTTGAAATCATTAAATTACCATAATTCTATTCAAACAAGCATTTTCCAAACTCAATCAAATCAACCATCATAAATCTTTTTAAAAATTAAATTTCTCTCAATTCTCACAATTATTCTATCTGCAAAATCTGCAAAATTTGGTTATCAAACTATGGATGACGAAAAAACGACCATAAATCTAGAATACACCACTAAATATTTAACAAGGCTCTAAACGGTAGAAGGCTTTGTTAGCCGGACTTTATCTACCCAATATAATAGTTAGTAACATAGTATAAATTTAACGTAAGTGGAACATGCCACTTTTCTGTTGTGTCATAATCTTAAACATACAAAAATATTATTATTCTAAATAAAGAAAAACAAACCATGTCAGGTTTTAAGATTTGTACACGGTAGATGTGCATTAATTAAGTAGGAAACAGTGTACCAATTGGACGCCAACGGTTAATTGTGGGTGTCTTATGCGTTACCGCAGGGCAGTCGAATGGTCACTTAGTAACAATTAGAATTACTACACAAGAAGACATAATAATAAATTGTCATATATAAAATGGACTTTTTGTTTGTAGCTCCTTCAACCGGTTGTGCTGCAATTTCATATGAAGGTAGATGCTACAACAATTTCACAAGCTCGGGTATTTACTGGCCAGATGCAAGAATTAAGTGTTTAGCGCTGGGAGAAGATCTAGCTACTGTTACATCTCCCGAGGAGAATAGATTGTTGAACTACATCATTCCAGGAGTCATTAATTGTCTTATAGGACTCAATGACATAAATGTAGAGGGTACTTTTGTTTGGGCAGATGGTAGCGTAAGCACTTATAGACCGTGGTTTATGAATCAACCAGATGATCATAGTAATGAAGATTGTGTGGAGGTATCGGGTGATGAGTGGAATGATATAAAATGTGAATCTCCACGAGAATGCTATTTCTGTAGCACAACAGGTCAGTCAGTCCCTCGAATAGAAATATATACCAAATTGTTTGTACCTAGATTAATGGAGTATTTTTATTTGGGATCCAAAGTAATACTCCATTATTCGAGCATGAATAACCAATCACCAGCAGTGAACAAATAAATATAAAAATGAAAGTATTACATTAAAATAAAATCAAAAATTAGTACAATTTGCAAAGGTGAATCTAGCAAATTCAGTGTGTGTATTGTCCTGATAACTACATGTCTTTAATTAAATTCGGTGCTACTCAACACGATTGATAATGGCTGCCCGGCGAATTAATTCATAATTATACTGTTTTTCAAACCTATTACGCATAATGGCCGCTTAAATGTAATTTGTTTGGGAAATTCAAATTCTCATATTAATAGCTGAATAATTTCAGCTGCACCATTAACCAATAGATCGTTGTTGCTGTACAAATACAAATTTGTAGCTTTCTGGGACACGTACTTTTCCGATTAATTCTGGGCAGAGAAACCCACGAACACACACAGAATAATTGTGTTTTTAAATTGAGAATATTATAATTTCCATAAATACAGAGGGTTTAGAACTTTAGAGAATAAGAGCATCTGAATTTGAGTGTATATATATTTGTAGTGAGCCAATTCGGAGAACAGATCAGTCCAAATACATACACGCCATTAAGAGACAACTCATTTCTGTACAGAAACACTACTCTTTACTGCATAACAGAGACTAAAAACACACCACAAGTTACATGGAGTTATACAGATCCAAATGGAGTCAGTACTAATCTCTCTACTACAACTAATGCAATAACAGGAGTCAGCACTCTCAATGTAACTAGTGAAGAGCCAGGATACTACAGCTGTGTAGTTAGTCAGAACGGAGGGAACAATAGTATAACATATACTACTGTTATGCTGGATTTCATTATAGGTATCTTTAGTTTGTGGTATATATACATGTAAATTACACCTGTGCGTAGAGCACCTGTTTGGTAGCACTATATTTTTGGAAAGTGTGATAGCAGGCCTTCATCTAGTCGTAAGAGCTCCGCGAACCCTAGGTGATGTTGATTTTACAATCGCGCACCCAAATTTACCAAAACATTGCCGGCGCCACGTATTATGAGGTGTGGGTGTAGCGGGTGTCCACTGTGTAGTCTAATGGGTGTCACCGCTTCATTTCCTTGAAGCAATGGGTGTCCGGACATCCAGACACCCCCGGTGGCGCCAGCCCTGCAAAACAGTACATTTACGCAAAAACACCTAAATTAGCAATAAAAATACACTGGACGCGCACTGCGCACCCAAATTAATTCCAATTTTACGAACCATTCCAGCATTTTCCTTAAAATTACGAACCCCTGGGTGATAGTGCTTCGGGAAAATGCTGTGAGCACAGGTGTAAAATTATGCTTTGAAACAATAGAATTATATTTAACATTTTGGATTGAACTCAAATGTTATTAATAATGGGAATTATAAACACAATTATGGTACAAACTAAACCCAATTTGTAGATATGTCCACAATAGAATTTAAACAATGATCACCATATATACTTCCTGTTATGAAATGTAAATAGGTATGAAATGTATTCAAAAATTAGTCAAGGTGTCACTCTACTAATCAAGCTCTGTTATGTGGAGAGGATGCCAAAATATACCTAGGCCATAGCAGCCACTACATAGTAATTGGCACAGCAATAATATCAATAATTAGGCAGTGATTTAGAACTGGCCTAATTCATAGCTGTCACACAGCACAATAACTTGCCAAAGCAGTGATATCAATACTGAGTCAATATACTAAAGTATCGTCGGCACACCAAATGGTAATTATTACATAAGATTGGAAATCAACTATTGTATATTAGGTGCACCAGTCTTAACATTGAATTATGGAAGTTGCAATGCGTTCTTCCTGCTCCCTCCTGCTGTCAACAGAGCTGATATTCCTGTACTCACACAGAACGTAATACTGAGTGCTAATCTAGTTGGAAGATGGCAGACACCAGATGGCAGCTATGTCGACAGCGATTCTATCACAATACCAACACTCTATGTGTCTCATGCTGGACTGTACAAGTTCTATGTTGCTAACTGGGATGGAGTATGGATACTGGCTATTCAGATAGACATATCACCTGTTGGTAAGTTGTTTTCCATTGAAAGTAAACATTGTCAAGGTCATATGGGATTGCATATATCCAAAAAAAAATATTTTTGAATCTAGCGTTTAATAGGACGAGCCCTTCGGTCTCGGTCGCTTAGCGCCTGTTCGGGGCTTCACGCCTCAAATGATGACCGCTGCGCGGCTTTACTACGCCTTTAAACTAATCATTTTGAATTATACATCTCTGTGGTTTAATAAAAATATTCCTCATAAAGTCCCCTTATAGGAATGTTATACAATCTAATTTGTTTGGGAAATTCACATCCTCCCATTAGTAGTTCAATAAATTCAGTTTCACGATAAGGAAGCTCGGATCCAAATAGCACTAAAAGAAAAATAGGCAATAGAATAGACAAATGATTGATTGGTTAAATGATTTTTTTCACTCAATCAGATTGCAGCCTCAAAAAATCTTTCTATTATGCACAATCTATTTATACTAATTGATGAAGTCTGCTAATCCATAACAGACCTTCAAAATTAATTGGCTAACATATTTGTCACCTTCAAATGTAAATACTTCTCTCCAAAAACCAATAGGTCGTCTTTGTAGTACAAAACTACCCCTGTATACAAATTTTCAGCTTTCTGGGACTCATATTATTTCCAATTATTTCTAAACCAACACACACACAAGCACACAGACAAAAATTGCGCTTTTAATATATAGATAGTATAAATAACGGACACAAACAGTTACAGACTATCGGGACAATCCATTTATGTCGCATTTAGAGGTTGTTCTTAAAGCATTGTATGGTAGTAGCATAGACTACTTTAATAAAGGACTGTAGGCTGCCAGCTCGGGTCTGGAACTTGGGTCCATTGTGTCCTTATTGACTCTCGTAATCCGCTAATGCTAGACACAGGAAATATATTATTGTCGTATAGGAAGTCATACTTTGGGAGTCCATTGGTCATATTGCATTGTCTCAAATATTTGTTGAATGTGAGTTTGGCGGTTTCCATATATGGTAATGATCTCAAATTATCGACTTCAGGTAGAGTTAGACATAAGAAATGTATTATTGTTGAATAGGAAGTCATATGTATGGAGTCATTTAGTCAACATTGTAGCCACCCATCTCTGAGCAAGAGGAACATCGACAAATGAAATAATTTTCATTATATACACTCGAGATCTATTTTGTCCTTAGGAAATTTCCGAAGATTATGGGGCAATCTCAACCCTCCTTTGTAAAGTTCTTGCAAGAAGACTTCTGTATTTTCCTCCATGATTTCCGTGTTTATATGCTAAAATTCTGCTAGAAGATTACTTTATGTTTCAGAACGTCAGTAGAATCAGGAAGTAGCTGTGTGCCTTCGATACAGGGCTCCTGCACAGATCTACATAATGTATATGATAGATGCAGTACAGTATGAGCATTTACAATATGTAAGCATCTGGTGCAAACGCTCTACCTTGCCTGCAGAGTTTACATTTACATCAATGTAAATTGTAAATGTTACCACCATGTCGCTGCCTGGCTTGCCCGAAAATTATTTTAGAGGATCCTAAGAGGAAACTTCAAGTAGGACAAACTCGAATTGGTGACACGTGGCTTGATGCAGGGGCGGGCGATTCCCGTCGCCCCCCCCCCAAATATCCCAAGCTTAATATTATACTAGTATTGTGCTTTGAATCTACTTAAACCGCCCCCCAAAAAGCCACTTAGACCGCCTCCCCAAAATAAGCTCCCAGCGCCACCACTGGCTTGATGGTAAATAACTTCAGTACAAAGGCTCTTGAATTTCTTAACATCCTGTATAACCGTCAGATCCCTTTGTAAATCACTCGATACGCTCGCTTTGTTTCTTAGGCACCCCTTTTAACATTACTGGATCCGCTAGTGATTCTTATACGTATAGTAAGGCTATAAGCCAATTAGTTGCTGTGTAAATAAACAATTTTACAGATGTAGCTGGTATCTCAGAGGTCTAGCACATTCGAACGTTCACCAGTATGATAAATTCACTATCCCTACCTATATATGTACATATCCTCTTTTGCACACAAAATGTATAATATACACGAAAAATGAATCCCATATTAAATTGGATGGGACTTAATGATAATAATTATTGTAGGCGGATCATTTGGAGTTCAAATCAACACAACAACTTTCATCACTCTACCAGAGGATTCCATTCTGATATCGAACACTACTCTCTACTGCATAAC
Source organism: Hexactinellida sp. DTS-2022 (assembly GCA_028753945.1). NCBI lineage: Eukaryota > Metazoa > Porifera > Hexactinellida > Hexactinellida sp. DTS-2022. The sequence goes on from JAPNXP010000001.1 coordinate 12,581,036, forward strand.
TAGCAGCATAAACTCAACAGAGGTGGAGTGGAGCTATGAAGATGTGTTTGGTAACACAACTAATCTCTCCGCTACAACTAATGCTAGCACGGGATTAAACACTCTGTCTGTAACTACCGATGTGCCAGGCTACTACAGCTGTAGGATCTCTCTGGAAGGAGGAATGTATAAGACATACACTGTTGAGATGATTGATGTATCTCAGTACACAGGTACGTGTAGTTAAGTTTGTTAATTAATTGGATTCATAGGACCACCAAATAAACTTTGCCGCAATAACTTAACAACTGTATTTTAAAGTCATATACACGAGAACATTTTGTAACCCATTAGTAATCAATGAGTTCTAATATGAAGTTTGCCGTTTTAACCAACACAAAGCTAAACACTATTGCACCCATACTTACTGGCTTTAAATACTATGAATAAGGATGCATCTGAACACACATACTAAGGTGATGTATCTAGAATCTAGATTAAAAAAGTGCGAATATCCTCAAATATCCTAAGATAGTTCAAAAGTTCAAAAGTCCCCAATAGATTAGACATTATGATAAGGAGACAAAATCAAGAAATAGTAAGGATATCCAGTCGCACTACAGTGAACAAATACATATGTCATTAATGTACTTTCAACCCCTTAGTTGCTGAGAATACAGATAGCTATCAATACACAGTGGGAGTAGATGCATACAATATATTCCTGTTCTGTCACAGTCCTGATAATTCAGTTCAGCTCTCCGATATTCATTGGAAGAGGCAGGATAGAATTGGATTCTACCCAAACCCATTGGACCTACACAGACTGGGATATCTCCTCAAATACACCAACACTCATCCGATGGAATGCTTCGATACAGAATCTGGTAATCCTATCATGAGTGTTCAGCTCTACGTACAGGGTGAGTGATTGGAAATTTAGCATATTCATATAAAATATTGTTTAACTTCATACACATACTGCATAAATAACATAACTATTATCTCATGAAAGAGTTCACCACTAACAGTGGACATACGAAGAAATTTATTCTCATTTCTCCATAAAATTGACCTGTGTTAAGAATAAAAGATCGAATAGTTTGCTATAAAATCTTCGATCATTCCCAAATAACGATTATAATATAAAAAGGGTCTACGATAGGATCACGATCCTCAATAATAAATCGAGATCCTCATCGTAGATCATGGATCGAAAGTTCTTAATTCCCTTGGGCAAATAAATAATATAATATTTTTCACAGCCTATGAACTCTATAACTGTGGCAATGTTCCATTTCCTCTTTACGAGAATTCACCTTCAATTGAAGATAAAAGTTAAATTTGTATGTCACCCTAAAGGTGTCAGCCATAATACATAATCGGTATAATTCAATGATGAGACGTTAGTTGAAGGAGGAAAAATATGTAGGGTACCCAAACAGGGATTTATCAAGTAATTTCTATTATCAGAATTTTTGTCAGAGACCTTACACCAAATTAAGTGCCAACCCGGAACCTAACCTCAACCGATTCCTGGATGGCACCTAGATAAACCTTTGATTACTGAATACAAGAAGGTAGCAAGATAAGTGTGTCATAGCTAATCTTATCAGCCAACCTGTTATTCAACAGTTCTGCAAGCCAACTTACGAATATAGGATATCATTCTTTAAAAAATTTCAATACCAACGAGACTTTCGTATCAATTAGGTCCTCCAATAATAAAATTATTTCTCGAACACAACACAACATTCTCTCTTCTCCCTCCTGCTGTCAACAGAGCTGATATTCCTGTACTCACACAGAATGTAATACTGAGTGCTAATCTAGTTGGGAGATGGCAAACACCAAATGGCAGCTATTTCTACAGTGATTCTATCACAATACCAACACTCTATGTGTCTCATGCTGGACTGTATAAGTTCTATGTCGCTAACTGGGAAGGAGTATGGACACTGGCTATTCAGATAGACATATCACCTGTTGGTAAGTTTATAATCGTATCAGCAGTATTTTGTTATATATTGATCCTACTCACAGAAATATTTCCATTCTTCTTTTTATAGAAACTTATTTACAGACAATCCTGTATCTGACGACAGAAACCACCAGCCAAACTTCAATGCTAGTTGCTTGGAGTCTGTCAGAAACGAACCCATACAATTCAGAAGGGACATTCTCAGTATATTTTGGGTTTGGGAATTTTGAATTTTTAGTTGGTATAACAAAGAATCTCTTTCTTGGAATAACAGGATTAATTCCAAACGTTAACTATACTGTGCGAGTCGAGCTCCAATACCCTTATTCTGCGTTGGTAATATCCGCCACTACTCACCATCTCCTAGCTCTGAGTGGAGACACCACTACCAATACAGGTACAACAACTGAATCTCCTATTAACACTCAACTGAATGCATCCTATACAATATACACATTCATAGCTGTGCTTGCTATATTCGTAACTATCCTTTTACTCGTTCTACTAATCTGTGTCCTATTTGTGTGTGCTATGAAGAGAGGCAGTAGGAGCAAAGTGAACTCGCGTAATAATCAAATACAAATGGCCCAGATACACGATGATGAGTTATACGAACAAATGGATCGCACCAAACCAATGGCACATAACAATAAGTCGTTTCTGTTCTCAGATAATGTAAACGTTTCTGAGACAAAATAAAACAATTTGCTCTGAAAGTACCCGTCTCTGATGACTTTGACGGTACTGTTAATCTCTATCCTAGGAAAATTATAATAAGTGTGTCTCCAAGTGTACCTTCGTAAACTATGATTAGATTCATTTTGTTTTGCCTATTATAACTTCGAATAGTATACATGGTTTCATTTTTGTAAAAAGTTTATATTTAGTAGATTTGTGGATTGTGTGAGATTTTTGTATATTAAACTTTGTATAACCTCCTCCGGGAATGAAATGTTCACGAACGAACGAACTTGAACTGAACGAACTGAATGAAGGGCTTTTAAGGAATTCACATTGAACGAATCGAACAGACGCCAACGGTTGCCTGACCGGAAGTTGAACGAACTGAACGAATTGAACAAACTCAGCGAACGTACTGAACTAGTGTTTGCAATTTCGGGGCATATTTTTCCAATCCCGGGATTAACATTTCACGTTATATAGTATGGAAAAGCTAGTATAAATGAAATCAACTTTTAAGGACCATAACTTAATAGATCTAAATGTTACTTTAATGCTGTATAATGAGTGAATAGTGTTATCAATAGTGTAAATAATGAAAGAGAATAATCAGTAGTAAACACCTGGAATCATATATGATAATTCTTGTTGAGCATCGTGTTTAAGTTCACACATCGAATTATGAAATCAAGGGATTCGCAATAATTGAACGTGGTTAGCAATTAACAACAACAAATTGATCAGGATTCCTAGTACTTTATTGAATCCCGGGAAGGTCTTCGAATCCCGGGATTGCAATTTGTGGTGTCTAAGGATCTTGACCAATGTACAGGGGAAAATTGGATCCTAGTACAGGGATATGACTCAAATGGATTGGAAAGTGTGAACTCATTAAATTGAATTCAATAGCATCAATGAATCAGAGGAATAAAATAGTTCAATATTTACCAGAGGGGCATTGCCCCCCCATGCACCCCCCCCGTGGCGACGTCCCTGTATAAATTGTATTTTGTTTTCAAATTTTACGTCAATGCGCAAACGAATTCTAATAGAATATTGTATTTCTCTGTAATATATCTCCAATAATAGTCTTAAGAAAATGAATGCAAAAGAACTATGATTGCTTAAATTAAACTCTTAGTTGCCAATTGAAAGTGAAAGTGAAAGTGAAATTTAATTTCAATTGAAATTGAAAATGAAATTAGGTTTTTCCATTTATACCTTGGACACCAGGGCATATATTATGTCATAATATTATTAATTAAGGTCTATCAATTGATATTTGATAAGATGGAAGGATCTTAAGATCTTATGGCTTCGCGTCTTCTGGAATTGGCTACGTATCCCTGAAAATACAATTTCCATTTTATTTACTAATTAATATTTTTTATCTATTCTAACATATTAGCTATCATATAAAACAAAGAGCTTGTCTCTAGCTATCCTACTTTTCTTATTTCAGCAATGATTGTGTAATTGGAACCAAAATGCTTCTATGAGAAACAACATTAACTGAAAATCAGGAAATTTGTATACATCATAGCTCTATATTTTTTGAAATGCATTGATATCAAGTCGATTTGAGCCTATAGGAATTTAGAACATCTTGTCACTATGCAATCTGTAGGATATTATGTCTAACATGAATTATATATATTGCACGACTAACTTCAAGCACTGTTTATTCAAAATGAAAATACTATCAATATTGGCTATTATTCTCTATTTGGGGATATTTTCACAACAAACAACAGGTAAACATGTTAAAATATTAAATATATTGTTACGCAGAAGTATAGATACGTTAAGTATTCATTGAATGATTATTTATAACATGATAAACAATCTCAAAAGAAGGGAATCTGAGCTCTATTTCTAGAATATATATATTTTAGAGACTTTTCTCTAGTATACGGTAGATAATATTAATATGACTCAAAATACATGATTTCTTGGTTGGATTTCATAGTGGAATATTATCAAAGAGTAAATACTACAACTTGTATCAAGTTGTATGTTAATATTTATTTGGGTCAAATCTATCTGTATATTAAAAGCGGAATTGTTGTGTGTGTGTGTGTGTGGGGATGTTTGTCCAGAATTAATTGGAAAGACTACAAGTCCCAGAAAGCTGAAAATTTGTATACAGGAGTAATTTTGTAGTGCGACAACGATCTATTAGTTTTTGAAACAAAATAACGGGATTATGATGTCACAGTTGCGAAAAACAGATATTTTGTACTAGCTTCCCAATTTTGCTCCGATTTGTGGAAAATTCAAAGCATTAGACGTACACTAAATTTCTACACCTGATAGCAGTTCACGAATTCCCATTTTTCTTCTGATTGTGACACAGTTAATTAATTAGTCCCTGCACTAATCAACCATAAATAGTGTATCGTACCAACACAGGTATAGCAAAGTGCAAAATCGATATCGATTGTGTTCTATTGCAAACAATTCAAGTAAGATGATTAACGAAAGTTATTAGTTCAAATGTATCATATTATTCTCAGCAATGTGGGTGATCTGATTTGTTTGGTTAACAAGAATGCACTCGAGTAGTTAACTTCTCTGATGCATTGTTTATTTATTACACCTATATTGGCTTCCTATTAATATGACAATTAATGGAATTACGTAATTTCTAACCTATACTGAAATTATGAAATTAATTAAGTAGTTGATTCATCAAGGATTTAGGATCTGTCTAATTATGAGATTGATATGTTTATTATTACTATCAATTAAATCAAATATTTTATACAACCCTGGATTTAATCTCTGCATAATAATGGTTTAATGGTGAGAATAAGACCGCGAAGCGGTCTTATTCTCATCTTTAAACCATTATTATGTAGAGATTAAATCCAGGCTAAGTAAATTACTTTGCAATATAATATACCTACTGAAATAAATAATTTCGTATAATTTATCAGCCACGGGTTTCAATTTATTTGAGCTAACAAGCTAACCTTTTAATGGAGCTGAAATGAGCTACCATAGTTAAGAATTATTGAGCCAATATCATATATTATTAACTAACAATTAATAAGTAATAAGTAATGAGAATAACATATATAACACATCATTTCCCAAACAGATTACATTAACGAATCACAACCCAGAATGAATTTAAGCGCGCGTTAAAGCGGAATTGTTCTTTGTGTGTGTGTGTGTTTTCCAGAATTAATAGGAAAGACTACGAGTCCCAGAAAGCGGAAAATTTGTATCCTAGGGTAATTTTGTACTGTGACAACGATCTATTGGTTTTTGAAACAAAATAACGGGATTATGACGTCACAGTTTCGAAAAACAGATTTTTTGTACTAGCTTCCCAATTTTGCTCCGATCTGAAGAAAATTCAAATCATTGGACGTACAGTCGAAACCGGTTTATTCTAACTCGGGTTATTCTAACTTATCGGTTTATTCTAACTATTAGTAATGCAATCTTTTGTAAGAAATTCCAACTATACTGTATTTTTCATCGGTTTTTTCTAACTATGGGTTTTTTCTTACTATTTTTATCTGAAAAGAAATGGTTAGAAAAAACCGGTTTGAACTGTACACTAAATTTCTACACCTGATAGCAGTTCACGAATTCCTATTTTACTTCTGATTGTGACACAGTTAATTAATTAGTCCCTGCACTAATCAACCATAAATAGTGTATCGTACCAACACAGGTATAGCAAAGTGCAAGTGTGTTGTGTGTGTGTGTGTTTGTCCAGAATTAATAGGAAAGACTACGAGTCCTAGAAAGCTGAAAATTGGCATGTAGGGGTAATTTTATACGCTGACAACGATCTATTGGTTTTCTAAGCGAAATAACGGGATTATTACGTCAGAAACGCACATATTTGGGAATAACTCTTTCAGTTTTTATTCGATTCGCCCACAATTTGAGATGATAACACAACATACAATGAGACACACGCATACCGATTTATGGGAATGTGACGTCACGTAGGAACTAATTTGGATTCAGCTCTTACACTTTTGGTTCCAATCGACAAATAATTTTGTGACATTATAAAACAGAATGTATTGCATGTAGAGGTCTCAATCCCGGAGCCTTTTTCCAATCCCGGGATTGGAATCATGTACAATCCCGGGATCCCGGAGCCTTTTTCCAATCCCGGGATTGGAATCATGTACAATCCCGGGATCCCGGGATCCCGGGATTGATCAAATAATTTATTGAGACTTGACCAATCATGCAAATATGTTGAATCATGGCCTACTATATAATACGGCTAGATAAGTCAAGTATTTGCCATTTTATTTCCAGGCCAGTGTTTACTTTCTAATTGCTCGTAAAATAAATCACCTATTGTCATGGAATAACTAAACTTAGGTTTTCAAATATGCTGGAAACATCTAAAATACTTTTGAGAATGATTTCTCATCGTATTTAACCACAATGACGTAATCAAATATACATACCCTTATATGGCAATCATGTTAAATAAATGTTAATTTTTTAGATAATTTGGGAATCTAACTTAGCCGTTTTTATCCTAATGCATTTTTCTTGTAAAAAAACTAACTACAGTAACAAATTATGTCATTCCTTTCACTCAAATTCTTTTCAACGTCAATGTAAGTAAATAATTATGCTATTGTTATCAAACCATATGTTTTATATTTTTTTGAAATGTATAGTTAGATTTTAATCTAAGTCTTAAAAGTGCTGTTTGACGACGTACATGTTGCCCAGTCAGTTTAATGACCGTTCTTGGGACTTATTTAGCTAATATTCACAAAATCTCTACTTCAATCTCTACTTCAAATCTCTACTTCATAATTAGTATTAATTACCATATATGGGTATGTATATTTTATTACGTCATTGTGGTTAAATCTGATGAGAAATCATTCACAAAAGTATTTTAGATGTTTCCAGCGTATTTGAAAACCTAAGTTTAGTTTATTCCATGACAATAGGTGATTTATTTACGAGCAATTAGAAAGTAAACACTGGCCTGGAAATAAAATGGCAAATACTTGACTTATCTAGCCGTATAATATAGTAGGCCATGGTTGAATTAATGTAATTGTGTATTGATTGATGACTCCATTACATAATATATAGAGCATAAGATCGTAGTATAGTAATAATAAATTTTAATTAAGATTTTTCTGATTATTCCTGATAGGAATTTAAATCTATTATATATGAAATGGTTCAAGATTGTTGTAATAAACAAAGCATCATGTTATCAAAAATTCACCTAATGACAAAGCCACACGTAATTGAACAAATAACGAATAATTGATTACCAAGAAATGTAAGCGAAAAAATGAATTAAAGAATATAATTACAGTCAGGTTCTTTTATTATGAACATTCAAGGGACCAAAAATTGTGTTCATAATAGAGAGACTTCATAATAAGCGAACTCAACTTAATACAAACCCTATGTAAGTTGTTAAATTGGGACTGTAGGGTTTGTTCATAATAATAAATCTTCATATTATCAGACGAAATCTTGTTCATAATAAGCAGACCTGACTCTGTATGTCATGCGAGAAGATAATATTCACATCAAGCCTCACTATCATTGCTATACTCATAATATATCTGTATCCCGGGATTGGAAAGTCTAATCGCGGGATTGAATCCCGGGCTAAAATGGACCGGGATCCCGGGATCCCGGGATTCGGGATCCCGGGATTGAGATCCCTAATTGCATGTCTCTAGAAATTTTTATAATTTTCGCATTTAATCTGAGCCAGGTAATAACAAAAATGTAACCTCCAATTGCTCATCATTGCATATATTGAGGTTTATGATTTAATCTTCACCTACAATATTTCCGAAATTGTATACTTGATTAATCCAATTTGGCTTCCATCAGTTTATTTCTATTCATGATGTATTTATCTTACGTCGATGACATATGCACTATCAATCTGATTGTTTGGTTAAATAATGGTTTAATGGTGAGAATAAGACCGCTTCTTAATTAACAAGAATGCGCTTAGAGTCTCTAATGCATTGTTTATTTATTATATTGGCTTCTATAATAAGACTAAATGGAACCTAGGATTTCTACTAGAAATGAATTAAGTTAAGTAATCTAGGATTTTGGTCTGCCTAACGATGAGATTTATTATGTTAATTATTGCTATCAATTAAATTAAATAATTCACTAACCCAGCTCCTGCAAAATGAATTGTTTATGGTGAGATGTATAAATGTTTATTACTATTAAATCAAATATTTTGCAACCCTGAATTTACCATTATTATGAGAGATTACACCCAGAGTTAGTAAATTACTTTGCAATGCAATTTACTGAAATAATTAATTGCGTATAATTTACCAATCACATGTCTCAATTTAATTGAGCTAACAAGCAGTGATGTTTTTTTTGGGGGGGGGCTTGGGGGGGCGCGCCCTCCCACTTATTTCGCTAGGGGGGCGCTTTAATCCCAGGGGGGGGGGCGCTCCTTCCTATCAGTTATCTATAGAATTAATTATTGGCGGCCGTTTTCACCTGTTTTCTAAGAAATTGCTCAATTTGAAAAGGGAGCGCCCCCCACTTCTTTTTTGGCAAAACACCACTGCTAACAAGCTAACCTTTTAATATAGCTGAACGAGCTACCCTTAATTTTAAGAACTATTGAGCTTTTAATTAACTAATAATTAATAACTAATGAGCAATGAGAATAACTTACTCAACATAATTAATAGTGTGTAATTCACTAGCCACAGGTTAACTCATTAGTAATATTATACAGTAATAGTGTGTAATTCACTAGCCACAGGTTAACTCATTAGTAATATTATAGCTTTTTGGGAAGGGAAAGGCCGCAAAGCGGCCGTTAATTGTATTGCGTAGTGCCTAACATGAACGAACAAAAGTCGCGAAGCGACCGAGACCAAAGGGCTCGTATGATTAAAACTCGATTGTTGTTTATGTGTTTGTGTTCGTTTGTCCGGATAGTATTAAAGTGATAGGGGAATAGAAAACGCGATTAACATGAGATATAAACTAATTTTCAAATGTTAAAATAAGTAAACAAGTATGCTTGATTATGAGTTTCGCATTTAACATTTCCAATTATGAATATTTATTGTTGTTGTTTACAAAATAGGGAAGCAAATTATTCAAAAATTAAAATGAACCCAGAAGTCAGCTTCCAACGGGCATTATAGGAAACAAGTTAAAAGTATGGAAAATTGTGGAAGGGATGTATATAACGATGACAGATTTTTACTGGCTATATAATTACTGGTTTATTGGGGAGTAAGGCCGCATAGCGGCCGTTAACTTGAAGTGCTTAGCACCGATCCGTTGCAAAGCGACCGAGATCGAAGAGCTCGTATTTATTAATTAGCAATGTCCAATTGTGTAATGTCGCCAATGAAATTATAAGTAAGATTCGTTACGCAATGTAGGTACAAACTCCTCCTGCCGCAATGTCACGTAAGTCACATTTTGCTCACTAATTTCCAATCCTGGAAGCGTAAATTTTGAACGGGCCAAAACTGAAATGAGTGGTTTTAGACTAATTTTAACTGGTATTATCTTAACATATTTGTTGTATAATCAAATTTTATGCCGATAATAGTGATCAACATTAAATTTCGCGTAATTATGAGATAACTTAAGACAACTTATCCTAGACTGATTTGTATAGAAATGGTTGGACAGTAATTGAGGAAGATATTTCAACTTAAACAACTTCCAAACGTGTCCCTTAAGTGGTCGATTGTCGAAACATTATATTTTCGATTTAGCAATCGCACTATTTTGAAAATACATAATTTGCATTGAAGAACAAACCTGGAAAGTTAGAAAAGTCTATTTAAAAGAACAAAATACACTATCTGCCACACTATTACTGCATGCATGGGCGTCTTTTGCGTGACCGCAGGGCAGTAGAATTATGGGTTACAATTATAATGACTACATAAGAACTTAGGAAACATCTTATATAATAAATCACAATAGATTTCTTTTTTGTTCGGAATTGATTGAGAAACTGGTAAGAGCTGCAGGCTTGAAATTTGGCAGAGGGATGGGAAATGATGTTTCTAGGAACAAGTTCTAATATCTAAGAAAAATATTCATGTCTTCCCTCTCAAAAGGTGTCAAAACTATCAGCTGTTAAGTATGCATTATAGAAAGTTTAACTGAGACTGCAATTTAATTGGCTGAAAAAATAAATACAAATAATTCTGGGTCAATACATTTGACCAATAAATTTACCCTACAAGTTAGTACTTCTATAGTCCCATTAATCGCATAAATAGTCTATTTAGTAAAGTTAAACTCAAACCTTTCATTCCACCTTATAAACTCTTAATTTCCAAACTTTTGATTAATTAATCAATTAGATTTCAGATTTGCTACTCATAAACCCGAAAAAAGATATATTTGTTAGTTAGGAATAAATTTCGTATCAATGACTCTTTTTAGCATGAATGAATGTATTAATTTACCGAGGATCATGAGCATATATTATTATGATTTAGTCTAAAATTCTTTCCTTCTGAAATAACAAATTTGTCTATTCTAATTAAGGAATCAAAATTGTTGTAAATTCACGCGAGGGCCGAAGGCTCGAGAATAAGTTGTGAGAATTCGCGTAGCGTGGTTGGTCAGCTTAAATATACTGCTTAGGCGGCCAGCTATTATAATTTCTAAATGATTTCCCATAATATAACTGCGTATGAGGCCTTCGAACGTTACGTAACGCTTTCACGAATGTCACAGATCGTACTTTTTATTCAAAATGGCAAAAAACGTGACGTAAGGAAAGGGATGTATGATTTTCGTTAAATTTCCGTTACACTCCACAGTATTTAAATACAACCGGCCTAACATTTGAGACGGTATTTTCCATGAATACAAGCAAGAGCCGCAGGCCCGAGTGAAAGTTGTAAGAATTCGCGTAGCGCGGACGAGCATCTTGTATTAATAAATTGTCAATTATAAAATGGACGTTTGTTTGTAGCTCCTTCAAGCGGTTGTGCTGCAATTTCAGATAAAGGTAGATGTTACAACTCTTTCACAAGCTCTGCTATTAACTGGCAAGATGCTAGAGAAATGTGTTTATCGCTGGGAGAAGATCTAGCTACGGTTACATCTCTCGAAGAGCATACAATGTTGGTCGACATTCAACCATCTAGGTGTTGGATAGGACTCAATGATATAGATATAGAGGGTACTTTTGTCTGGGCAGATGGTAGCGAAAGCACTTATAGAAACTGGAGTCCTGGTCAACTAGATCAATCTATTGAAGATTGTGTGGAGATATTGGATAATAATCAGTGGAATGATGCTACCTGTGGACATATACTAGGCTGCTATTTATGTGGCACAACAGGTCAGTCAGTCTCTCGAATAAAAATATATACTAAATTGTTTGTACCAAGATTAGTGCACTAATCTTGGTACAAACAAGATTAGTTTTACATACCCCACTAGTGGAGTATGCATTTCGGAGCAAAAGCAATACTCCATAATTGGAGCACAAATGACAATTCACCAGTATCGAACAAGTAAATTGAAAATTCTTTTTGTTATCAATGTTTAAACATTTGGTAGAAAAAATGATAAGCTTTACCCTTTAAAATCAAATTTAAATTAGTATACTAGTATTTGCAAAGGTGAATCTAGTAAATACAGTGTACTGTATTTTTGTCTTAATAACTAAACGGACAAATATCATAGCTGATAACTAAACGGAAAACGGAAAGTATGCACATGTGTTTAATTAAATTCGGTGCTACCCAACTCAATTGATGATGGCTGCAAGGAATTATAATGTTTTGCAAACCTACTCTACTGCGCATAAAGGCCGCTTAATAAGAATGTTAGACAGTGTAATTTGTTGTGAAATTCAAATTCACATATTATTAGCTGAATAAACTCAGCTGCACCATAAACCAATATATCGTTGTCGCTGTGCAAATACAAATTTTGAGCATTTTTGGTCTCGTAGTTATCCGAATAATTCTGGAAAAGGAAACCAGAGTACACACTGAACAATTGTGTTTTTAATATTGAGTTAATTACAATTTCCATAAATACAGAGGGTTAAGAGAATAATAGAATCTGAAGTTGAGCGTATTTGTATTGTTAGTGAGCCCATTTGGAGAACAGATCAGTCCAAACACATACACGCCATTAAAAGACAGCTCATTTCTGTACAGAAATACTACTCTTTACTGCGGAACAGAGACTAAAAACACACCACAAGTTACATGGAGTTATACAGATCCAAATGGAGTCAGTACTACTCTCTCTACTACAACTAATGCAATAACAGGAGTCAGTACTCTCTAAGCTACTAGTGATAAGCCAGGATACTACAGCTGTGTAGTTAGTCAGAACGGAGGGATCACTAGAACATATGATACTGTTATGCTGGATTTCATTATAGGTATCTTTAGTTTGTGGTATATAAAAATGTAATTACAGCTGTGCGTAGAGCACCTGTTTGGTGACACTATATTTTAGAAAAGTGTGATAGAGCCAAGGAATTATCCAGGAGCGCGAGACGCTCCTTTTGGAGCATGATTTTGGAAAATTTGAATTTAGGAGCGCGAAAATTTGGAATCCTCCCCTATACCGTAACATTAATTTGTGATTTAGGCATATTGAAAATTATATCAGACCAGGATTAGGAGCGTATCTACAAATAACTGTATAATACACTGGATAGAGCCTCTAAAGGAAAATGTTGTGAGCACAAGTGTAAAATTGTCCTTTGAAACTATAGAATTAGATCTAATACTATGGATTGAACTAAAATATAGTAAATAAAGGAATTTATAAACCCATTTATGGCACAAACCAACCCCAATTTGAAAATGTGCACAATGCTAATAGGTTTACAATTCAATTTTCAATCGAATAGAATATAAATTAAACAATGATTACCATATATTCTTCCTGTTATGAAATGTAAAAATCGGTATGAAAATGTTTTCAAAATTAGTCAAGAAGTTCTCAGTAAATGGTAAATATGACACAAGATTGTAAATCAACTACTGTATATTAGGTGCGCCAGTCTTAACATTGAATTATGGAAGTTACTATGCATTCTCTCTGCTCCCTCCTGCTATCAACAGAGCTGATATTCCTGACTCACACAGAATGTAATACTGAATGCTAATCTAGTTGGGAGATGGCAGACACCAAATGGCAGCTATGTCGACAGTGATTCTATCACAATACCAACACTCTATGTGTCTCATGCTGGACTGTACATGTTTTATGTCACTAACTGGGATGGAGTATGGACACTGGCTATTCAGATAGACATATCAACTGTTGGTAAGTTTGCTATAAAGTATTTGTTGTATTGATCCTACTTAACAGCAATATCACCATTCTTCTTCTTATAGAAACCTATATACAGACAACCCTCTATCTGACTACAGTAACCACCAGCCAAACTTCAATGCTAGTTGCGTGGAGTCTGTCAGAAACGAACCCATACAATTCGGTAGGGACATTCTCAGTATATTTTGGGTTTGGGAATTTTGAATTTTATGTTGGTAAACAAAGAATATTTCTCTTGGAATAACAGGATTAGTTCCAAACATTAACTATACAGTGCGAGTCGAGCTCCAATACCCTTATTCTGCGTATGTAATTTCCGCCACTACTCACCATTTCCTAGCTCTGAGTGGAGACACCACTACCAATCCAGGTACAACAACTGAATCTCCTATTAACACTGAACTGAATACATCCTATACAATGTACACATTCATAGCTGTGCTTGCTATATTCGTTACCAACCTATTATTCGTTCTACTAATCTGTGTCTTATTTGTGTGTGCTATGAAGAGAGGTAGTAGGAGCAAAGTTAACTCGCGTAATAATCAAATACAATTGCCCCAGATACACGGTGAAGAGACATACCAGCAAATGGATACCACCCATTCAATGGCACTTAACAATAAGTCATTTTTGTACTCAGAGAGAGTAAAGTTTTTGAGGCAAAACAAAACAATTTAGATCTGAAAGTACCAGTCTCTGATGACTCTGACGGTACTACTAACCGCTTTCGTATAAATAATTAGAATATGTGTGTCTCCAAATGTGCCTTCTAAAACTATGATTAGATTCATTTTGTGTTCCCTATTATAACTGCTAATACTATACATGATTTCATTTGTGTGATTGTTTGTATTTGCTAGATTTGTGGATTGTGTGAGATTTGTTTATTAAACTTTGTATAACCTCCTCAGGGAATGAAATGTTCATGACGAACTTATTAAACTTGAACTGAACGAACTGAAGTCGGGAGAATGGTTCACGAACGGACTGATTAATCCAAATTAAGTTCATCCCAAATTAAAGCACATTCAGTTCCTTCACGTTCACTTCCAAAATTTAACACCACTAGGATCACAAGGGTTCGTTCATTTCGTTCAATTCCTGAACCTCTACTGCAGGCCTTCTTGAGATAACTTATTAACCAAAGATGAAGCATCTATAAATTGACGGTCAGACAAAAGTGAATCTTGCATTAGGGTCCTCTCTGTCCTATTAATTTCAATAAGTGAGTAGGGGGAATGAAGTTGACGAAATTAAGATGTCTAATATACCCTCTACATTTGCAAGAATCTCTAGACATCCCTAAAGTTTTTTCTCGCTCGCTGCGCTCTCTAATCTGGAGATCTATGTACACGTATAACAGTGCCGGGAAACCTAAATTCTTTAGTGGCCCACAATTGGCGGCCTGTGAGCCCCTTAGCGTGCCACGAAGTCTATCAGTACCTGCGACGACCATAACTCAAGTAAGATATTGAACGTGCCCCACCATGGACCATGGAGGACCATCCATATTTGAGGACCATCCATACCATCCATAGTTTTAACTTGTTTACCAATAATACGTGTTGAACCTAACTTTTATTTTCATTTTGAATCTTGATTAATTTATTCATCTATTTGTGTACACAACACCAACGAATATTTATATTGGAAATTTTTAAACACGGAAATCGAAATCAGCATACTTGTTTAGCAATTGTAACATTTGGAAGTCAGCTTATATCTCAGCGTTTCCAAACCTTTTTCAACCTAAGTTGTTCAATACGTTTTTTATTGGTTACGTATTACTTATAAAACGTATTATGTAATACGTACGTATTATACGTATACCTTACTTATAATATCGAACTCATGGAATTTGGTTTGAACAACTTTCGGTTTAATCGTTATTCTTTTATTGTTAATCGACTCGTAGTATAGTTTATATAGTACAAATATGATTATTTGCTAGATGTTGTAATTACAACAAGAATTATAAATATTCTATTGAATTTACTTCGAAAACATCCCTGGTTGATCATAGATTTAACGTATAATACGTACTGGTGGATAGCGTATTACGTATAGTTTTCCTTAGTTTTCAACCGTGGACCCCTATAGTTATTCTGTGGACCCCCTCCCATAGGCCATAATACATCTCGTGGACCCCTAAAGCCGTCCGTGGACCTCTAAGGGGTCCATGGATCCCAGGTTGGGAACCACTGTTCTATCTCAATGATAAATGCGGGTTCTATACCCCCATCACTATGATCATCACTATAACAAACACACAAACAAACACACAAACAAGAATCGAGTTTTAATTGGTGAATTAATTGGTTCATAAATCTTTGTAATTAACAAATACAAACAATGATTCAATATTTGTCAATAAGGTTTGCAGTCACAAGGGATGAACCAAGATTTGCTAGAACGTTGTAACATGTTTGCATTAAACAATGGAAAATGATAACATATTGAATATGTATAATACGTAATGCTAATATATTTCCAAATATTTGCACTGTAGAATACATAGGTAATACACCTTCAACGCTTGCAAGCATTGTGTAAGGTATAATGAATATTATCAATCCATCTTTCTCACATTATTCACAATGGCCTAGTTAGGATTTCAGCCTTCAGGACATAGGCCTCGGAAATGGGCTTGTCGGCCCAATCAAACCCTGGGACGCTACATTAACGGCATAGATAAATATCCCGGCCCATGCTGTGTGGCCGGGTTGGTCCGACGCCTATGCTTCAGGGCCCCCGGTTATCGAGTGAGGACTGGGGACGTAAACAATTGTTGTGAGTAAAAATTTGTAGTGTATTATCATAAACAATGTGCTAGCCTTTTCAAATGCTTAATGCAAACATAAATTATATCGTTGTAACAAACCTTGGTGTCATCACTTGTGACTTTCTTAACCTTATTGAGAATTATTGAATCATTGTTTGTATTTGTTAATTGTAAAGATTTATGAACCAATTAACCATAATATAAATGTACATCTATATAATTCAAACTAGATTGTTGTTTGACCAGAAATTTATAATAAGAATATTTATTGTTGTTATTTACTAAAATGGGAAATATATTATACAAAAGTCAAAATGAACTCAGAAGCCAGCTTCCAACAGTATTTTCTCAGTTGTTATATGGTGAAAAGAGATTCTCCAATCGCATAAATAAAAATTTGATTATCATTTAAAGGTTGGACAAACACGTTTTAGAAAGGAAAATTATTTTTATTACAAGAATTAGGACGTAATTAATTTTTGTAATTTATTTTGCAGAACAGTGGAAAACTGATATCCATACTAGCATTAACATTGGTATTGTCTATCATTGATATGCTGTCAGTATTATTGTCAGCTATATATGATATCAAATAAGTATATATTTAAAATGCTAATCTGTTATGATGTCGTTCTGTTATTAAAACATAATTTAATAAACAAAATAACAATAAATGGAATGCTTTGCTTACTATTCAAAGACAGGTGCGTATAACACTAGTTACATAATTCGTTATGGAGTTTAACAAAAATGAGAAAGTATAATAGAATACTTCTTTAGAATAAGGCCGTATAAAATAAATAACTTGTTTATCATCCCCGCCCGCTCCAATTTTACTATCCGTCCGGATCTATTTTATTATTATCTTATGAACATAATCGTACAAAATATAAGCTATAAACTTGTGTAAAGTACCTACTATACCTGAATTTTTAATAAGTCCTATATTTTAGAGCATTACTTTAATTATTTGGGCATTGTCATGTTATTTTCTGATTATATTAATTATGTATATTTATTTTTTGAAATAGGATAATGTTATTTGCATATTAATGGAAATAAAAAATATAAATAAATCCCGTCCGCCGTCCCAATTTTCTCGAAAAATCTGGATGATAAACAAGTAATTTATTTAATGTGGCCTAACTGAAAGGATAGAGAAATAGGGAACACATTACATTTTTCAAATACAAATCAATCACAGTTAATATAATGACTAAATTGTTGTTCAGAATAGATTAGTTCTCTCATAGCAAGCGAAATAATAAAAATCAGTGCGACACTAATGCAGAGCACAATGAGAGCATACTTCACAAGGTGTGTCTCTAGATTGTATAGCTTCCTCTGTTGAGAGAGATATTGGACGTCTCTATGGATGGGATGAAGATTGGGAGTTCGTTTACAAGTTTGATAGTTATTGTAAATAACACATAACTTAATCTTGCACTTAATCAGCCAACCCAGATTTAAACAAAATGTTAAAATCACGCTTATTTTAAGAACTGCAGAAAGAATTGCATGCCAGCCGATCATATTTAAAATTGTGCATGTGCAGAATTTTTAACTGTTGTTTTCATATCATTGAAGTATATTTATACTTTTTTTAAGCCAACGGATTACGTATGTTCAATTGCCTGACTATAGATTAACAACTATGGACACACTTACTAAGTTAGTATATGTATACTAGAACGTTGTGTCTACTTAAATGTTCTCAATTTAACTTAAGATGCGGCTATGTATGTCACATAGGAGCAGAGCCTACGAGAGGTTGTATAAATTGAGTATTTTAGCTCAAACTTAATCTAGGCATGCAGAATTTCTTCTCTGCATGAAAGCATGGTTGGGACCACTGCCTCGAGATACATACATCACAGGATGTCATTACAAGAAAGACAAGAAAGACAAGAAAGCCAAAAAGACCCATAAATTCGATAAAGAGAATTATCTAACAGCAATTTTATCTATTCCTGTGGAATCAAAAGTAAACGTGACATAATATTTGATTGTTAAACTCGTGTGTATTTTGAAAAATCAAAAGCCTTCTCATGCATTTTTGATGATAATAACGATTAACATGCATCAAATGGAAGTTGGCGATTTCCCATCGGGCCAACCTATATGGTAGCTTAGCTTATAGCTACATAACTAATTATGTATTCCTTTCATTAACGACAGGCATTTGTGTCTTGTGACGTGTAACATGCCAGATACTTTGTTAACTTTTGCAACTTATTTTCATTTCGACAAAAAAGAATTATATTCCTGGGGCTTTAGCCAACTTTTAAAATGAGTACGTCCACTGAATTGTTGATGTTACTTAATCGTGTATTCTTTAACAAAGGATACATCAGAATAGTTCTGATCCGCTATCGTAATTTGGGGATCCTCGATCAGGCCCGGTCATGGTTCCTAGTTTATTTAGTTGTAACGGATACCCTATACTATTATTATCATACATGAATGTTTGACTACCAAGAACAATAATGCCCTGGGCGTGGCTAAAGTGGATGAGTTCCCCAGGTGTTCCCAGGTTGAACTCAAGGTCTAGCTACGCCACTGCTTATATTATATTACATTAATGCACTTGGCTCATATTATATTACATGTTGTATGTACTTGTTAATAGCTCAAATTCCCATGATCTATTTCTAAATATAGTACTTAGTCGATAAATATTGTATATTAAATTGCATAGTATATAAGAGTTTATCCGACTATTATTATATAATAATTGTATTATTATTTCCCAACATGAAACTTCTATCCAATTTCAACATGTTGATCCTGATATTTCTTCAGTTGCATTCACTAGTCAACTCTCAAGGTAATCATTGTTATTCAAATAAACTAATTTCGAGAATGCTAGTTGTACTAAGCGTAATGAATATTTAATTAATAGCGCAACTATGTCCAACTCTATCTTGAAAAGTACGTATTATATAGTATATAGGCCAACGGCTTATTAATGAAATTTAACTTAGATACATACATTTGTTTGATTCACCCATAGACTACTTTAATATAGGACTGTAGGCTGCCAGCTCGGGTCCTGGAACTTGGGTCCATTGTGTCTTATTGATATCTCGTAATCCGCTAATGCTAAACACAGGAAATGTATTATTGTCGTATAGCAAGTCATATTTGGGAGCCCATTGGTCATATTGCCTGATCTCAAATATTTGTGGAATGTGAATTTTGCGGTTTTCACACCTTTTCCAATTATGGTAATAATCTCAAATTCTCGACTTCAGTTAGAGTTAGACATAAGAAATGTATTATTGTCGAATAGGAAGTCACATGTAAGGAAGATATTGCATATTGACTATCACTAATCAGCAGTGCTCGAATTAGGTGGTTTGTTGCCGTTAGCCACCAAAAATCTTTCTTAAGCCACCAAATTTTGCCTTTGGAGGCTTAACTAATCCACCATAATTTGGGAATATTTGACCTTGTGTAGATTATATTTTTTTGTTGCATTATTTGTTATTATACTTATTAATATAAGT
This sequence comes from Hexactinellida sp. DTS-2022, assembly GCA_028753945.1. Lineage (NCBI taxonomy): Eukaryota > Metazoa > Porifera > Hexactinellida > Hexactinellida sp. DTS-2022. The sequence continues at coordinate 12,601,278 of JAPNXP010000001.1, forward strand.
GTTGTTTTACGGCATCAGAAGTTTGTTAAGCCACCATTGATTTGTTAAACCAGCCATTGTTTATTCTTTAGCCACCATAAAAAGTGAGGTGGTGGCTTAATTAGTCACCATCAAAATTACATTTTGTCGAGCAATTAAGTAATTAGTTTAATAACTCGTAGTATCATAGTTTAGCTACATATATTACAACTCGTATCTACAAGTTCTTGTGAGAAGACATACAGGGGGGCAAGGGCGTAGCCAGCCTAAGCCAGGACAAAATCTAGGGGGGGGGCAAATGTACAACTAGCGAGCGTAGCGAGCGACTTAAAGGGGGTCTGGGTCTGAAAATGGCTGAGCTAGGGGGGGACAACTGCCCCCCCCCTGACCCCTCCTCCCTACGCCCATGCAGGGGGGCTTAGGGTAGGGTGGGTGCCTGCCCACTTCTAGATCCGCTATTTAAGAGGATAAATCGAAGAGTGTACAAATGATAGTAATTTTTATGGTTAAATTTATTGATAGTATGGTATACAAATGTTATGAGTAGAGATTATAAAAGAGCCAGAATGTGTATTTAGCATCGATGTGTAAATTTTTGAAATTATGTTAGTTATGGATTTTTGACTATTACTGATCTATTGACATTTGTTGAAACACCTTTGATTATTAATAGTTCAGCTCTTTATAATAGTATTTTGTTTATCAGTTGCATTCACGCAACTTGAAGCGTCTGAGAAACTGACATCAGGATAGGAATTATGCCAAAGCATTGTGCAGGGTATAATTGTATAGGTGGACAATAGTCTATACTCAGTTTTTATACTGATTAAAATGAACGGAATAGGTGGATTGAGGCAATGCCAAATAATCCAGGGAGTCTCAAAGATCGAAGAGAAATCTTTGTGCGTGAATCACATTTTGAATGTGTTTGGGAGACTGTGTAAAAGGTGGAAAGCAGCCAGTTGGACCTCCTACCGATTTAAATCGGTAGCCTAACAAATTTCTGATGCAGTAAAACAACACTAATATTAATAACTTATAACGCAACAAAAAATATAATCTACACAAAGTCAAATAAATTGAGATAATCCACAATTATGGTGGATAGTTAAGCCTCCAAAGGCAAAATTTGGTGGCTTAAGAAAGATTTTTTGTGGCTAACGGCAACAAACCACCTAATTTGTCGAGCACTGCTGATTAGTGATAGTCAATATGCAATATCTTCCTTACATGTGACTTCCTATTCGACAATAATACATTTCTTATGTCTAACTCTAACTGAAGTCGAGAATTTGAGATTATTACCATATATGGAAAGGTGTGAAAACCGCAAAATTCACATTCCACAAATATTTGAGATCAGGCAATATGACCAATGGGCTCCCAAATATGACTTGCTATACGACAATAATACATTTCCAGTGTCTAGCATTAGCGGATTACGAGATATCAATAAGACACAATGGACCCAAGTTCCAGGACAAGAGCTGGCAGCCTACAGTCATTTATTAAAGTAGTCTATGGATTCACCAATGCGATACCGAGTTTATGTTTCTAAAAATATTTGCTATAGTAGTATGTATAATATACTATACTGTTAACCTCGATTGTTGGTTGTTCGTTAGCTGTCCACATTGTAATATTACAGTGATGAGGGAATAGAAACCGCATTTATTTCTGAAAAAAAAACATCCAAATCTTACTATAGGTAAACAAGTATGTAGATTTCGAATTTCGAATTTCGAATTTATAAATTTCTAATATGAATATTAGTCGTTGTCGTTTACACAAATAGATAAACAAATTAAAGAAAATTCAAAATCAACCTAGAAGCTAGCTTTCAAACGATATTATAGGTATAGAAGTATGCTGAAGACATTTTTTAAATCAACAAATTCCAGTTGTGAAACTCAAAAGTTTGTTTTAAGACATACAAAATCAATATGGGATAAAAATGCCGTTATATAATAGAAAAAAATATTTTGAAATCATTAAATTACCATAATTCTATTCAAACAAGCACATTCCAAACTCATCAAATCAACCATCATCAATCTTTTTAAAAATTTAATTTCTATCAATTCTCACAAATATTCTATCTGCAAAATCTGCAAAATTTGGTTATGAAACTATGGATGACGACAAAACAACCATAAATCTATAATACACCACTAAATATTTAACAAGGCTCTAAACGGGAGAAGGCTTTTTAGCCGGACTTTCTCTACTCAATATAATAGTTAGTAACATAGTATCAAGGAAACGTAAGTGGAGCATGCCACTTTTCTGTTGTGTCATAATCTTAAACATACAAAATATTATCATTCTAAATAAAGAAAAACAAACCATGTCAGGTTTTAAAATTTGTACACGGTAGATGTGCATTAATTAAGTAGGAAACAGTGTACCAATTGGACGCCAACGGTTAATTGTGGGCGTCTTATGCGTTACCACAGGGCAGTCGAATGGTCACTTAGTAACAATTAGAATTACTACACAAGAAGACATAATAATAAATTGTCAAATATAAAATGGACTTTTTGTTTGTAGCTCCTTCAACCGGTTGTGCTGCAATTTCATATGAAGGTAGATGCTACAACAATTTCACAAGCTCGGGTATTTACTGGCCAGATGCAAGAATTAAGTGTTTAGCGCTGGGAGAAGATCTAGCTACTGTTACATCTCCCGAGGAGAATAGATTGTTGAACTACATCATTCCAGGAGTCATAAATTGTCTTATAGGACTCAATGACATAAATGTAGAGGGTACTTTTGTTTGGGCAGATGGTAGCGTAAGCACTTATAGACCGTGGTTTCCGGGTCAACCAGATGATTATCAGTCTAATGAAGATTGTGTGGAGATATCGGGTGATGAGTGGAATGATATAAAATGTGAATCTCCACGAGAATGCTATTTCTGTAGCACAACAGGTCAGTCAGTCCCTCGAATAGAAATATATACCAAATTGTTTGTACCTAGATTAATGGAGTATGTCTTTGGGGTCCAAAGTAATACTCCATTATTCGAGCATGATTAACCAATCATCAGCATTGAAGAAATAAATAGAAATTATTTTTGTAATCAATGTTTAATTAAACATCTGGTAGAAAAATGATTAGTAATACCTTAAAATCAAATCTAAATTAGTACTACAGTACACCCTCGCTAATCCGAACAGAGGTGTTCCGATTCAAAAATCCTCTGTTCCGATTAGTGAATTCGTTCGGATTAGTGAAGTAATGCATTTTCTATGGGCTTCTATAAACGAGAATCTAGATAATCCGAACCAAACTTGTACAAACCTTGTTAATCCGCACTAAACATCTAGTTTACTTCTTAAAATACTTGCCAGAAACTTATTTTTTATACTTGCATTGCAATTTACGATTTTTTCCCAAATTTATTAGAAGAATATTTTGGTTTCTCTTGTTCGGATTAGCGAGGGTTCGGATTAGCGGGGTTCGGATTAGCGAGGGTGTACTGTAATTGCAAAGGTGAATCTAGTAAATACAGTGTGTTTATTGTCCTGATAACTACATGTCTTTAATTAAATTCGGTGCTACTCAACACAATTGATAATGGCTGCCCGGCGAATTATACATAATTATACTGTTTTTAAACCTATCTCGAATAATGGCCGCTTAATAAGAATGGTACACAATGTAATTTGTTTGGGAAATCAAATTCTCATATTAATAGCTGAATAATTTCAGCTGCACCATAAACCAATAGATCGTTGTCGCTGTACAAATACAAATTTGTAGCTTTCTGGGACACGTACTTTTCCGATTAATTCTGGACAGAGAAACCCACGAACACACACAGAATAATTGTGTTTTTAAATTGAGAATATTCCATAAATACAGAGGGTTTAGAGAATAAGAACATCTGAATTTGAGTGTATTTATATTTGTTAGTGAGCCAATTCGGAGAACAGATCAGTCCAAACACATACACGCCATTAAAAGACAACTCATTTCTGTACAGAAACACTACTCTTTACTGCATAACAGAGACTAAAAACACACCACAAGTTACATGGAGTTATACAGATCCAAATGGAGTCAGTACTACTCTCTCTGCTACAACTAATGCAATAACAGGAGTCAGCACTCTCAATGTAACTAGTGAAGAGCCAGGATACTACAGATGTGTAGTTAGTCAGAACGGAGGGAACACTAGTATAACATATACTACTGTTATGCTGGATTTCATTATAGGTATCTTTAGTTTGTGGTGTATATAAATGTAAATTACACCTGTGCGTAGAGCACCTGTTTGGTAGCACTATATTTTTGGAAAGTGTGATAGCAGGCCTTCATCTAACCGTAAGAGCTCCGCGAAAACTAGGTGATGTTGATTTTACAATCGCGCACCCAAATTTACCAAAACATTTCCGGCGCCACGTATTATGAGGTGTGGGTGTAGAGGGTGTCCACTGTGTAGTCTAGTGGGTGTCACCGCTTCATTTCCTTGAAGCAATGGGTGTCCGGACACCCAGACACCCCCGGTGGCGCCAGCCCTGCAAAAACAGTACATTACGCAAAAACACCGAAATTTGCAATAAAAACACACTGAACGCGCACTCCGCACCCAAATTAATTCCAATTTTACGCACCATTCCAGCATTTCCTTAAAATTACGAACCCCTGGGTGATAGTGCTTCGGGAAAATGCTGTGAGCACAGGTGTAAATTATGCCTTGAAACAATAGAATTATATTTAACATTTTGGATTGAACTCAAATGTTATTAATAATGGGAATTATAAACACAATTATGGTACAAACTAAACCCAATTTGTAGATATGTCCACAATAGAATTTAAACAATGATCACCATATATACTTCCTGTTATGAAATGTAAATAGGTATGAAATGTATTCAAAAATTAGTCAAGGTGTCACTCTACTAATCAAGCTCTGTTATGTGGAGAGGATGCCAAATATACCTAGGCCATAGCAGCCACTACATAGTAGTTGGCACAGTAATAATATCAATAATTAGGCAGTGATTTAGAACTGGCCTAATTCATAGCTGTCACACAGCACAATAACTAGCCAAAGCAGTGATATCAATACTGAGTCAATATACTAAAGTATAGTCGGCACACCAAATGGTAAAATATGACATAAGATTGGAAATTAACTATTGTATATTAGCTTCGCCAGTCTTAACATTGAATTACGGAAGTTGCAATGCGTTCTCTCTGCTCCCTCCTGCTGTCAACAGAGCTGATATTCCTGTACTCACACAGAATGTAATACTGAGTGCTAATCTAGTTGGAAGATGGCAGACACCAAATAGCAGCTATGTCGACAGTGATTCTATCACAATCCCAACACTCTATGTGTCTCATGCTGGACTGTACAAGTTCTATGTCACTAACTGGGATGGAGTATGGGCACTGGCTATTCAGATAGACATATCATCTGTTGGTAAGTTGTTTTCCATTGAAAGTAAACATTGTCAAGCTCATATGGGAGTGCATATTTCCAAAAAATTATATTTTTGACTCTAGCGTTTAATAGGACGAGCCCTTCGGTCTCGATCGCTTGGTGATTGTTCGGAGCTTCCCCCCTTAAACCAATCATTTAGAATTATACATCTTTGTGGTGTATTAAGGATATTCATCATAAAGCCTCCTTATTAAGAATGATATGCAATGTGACTTGTTTGGGAAATTCAAATTCTCCCATTAGTAGCTCAATAAATTTCAGTTACACGATAAGGAAGCTCGAATCTAAATATTACTAAAATAAAAATAGGCAATAGAATAGACAAATGATTGATTGGTTAAATGAAATTATTTTCACTAAATCAGATTGCAGCCTCAGAAAATGTTTCTAATATGCACAATCTATCTATACTAATTGATGAAGTCTGCTAATCCATACTAACAAACCCTCGAAATTAATTGGCTAACATATTTGTCACCTCCAAATGTAAATATTTCTCTTCAAAAACCAATTGGTCGTCTTCGCAGTACAAAATTTCCCCTGATGCAAATTTTCAGCTTCCCTGTACTCGTATTCTTTCCAATTAATTCTGGACAAACACACACACACACACACATACACACAACAACAATTACGCTTTTAATATACGAGCCCTTCGGTCTCGGTCGCTTAGCAACGGATCACTCTCTCACAAAAGTCGCTTCGCGACTTTTGTTCGTTCGTGTTAGGCACTACGCGATACAATTAACGGCCGCTTCGCGGCCTTTCCTTCCCAAAAAAGCAATCACATTAATAATGAGTTTTAATAGCTAAATGAATTTTAGTTGCACGATAAGAAAGCTCGAATCAAAATAATACTTTAAGAAAAACAGGCAATAGAATAGACAAATGATTGATTGGATAAATGAATTAATTTTCAATCAATCAAATTGGAGCCTCAGAAAATATTTCTATCATGCACAGGCTATTTATACTACATAATTGATGAAATCTGCTAATCCATACTAACAAACCATCGAATTTAATAGGCTAACATATTTTGTCACTTTCAAATGTGAATATTTCTCTTCAAAAACCAATAGATCGTTGTCGCAGTGCAAAATTACCCCTGTATACAAATTTTCAGCTTTCTAGGACTCGTAGTCTTTCCAATTAATTCTGGACAAACACACAAACAAACAAACAACAATTCCTCTTTTTATATATAGATAGATATAGGATACATACACTTACAGACTATCGGAACAATCAATTTATGTCGCATCTAGAGGTGTTCTTAAAGCATTTTATGGTAGTTGTATATACTACTATGTATAATAAAGGATTGTGGGCTGCCAGCTCGGGTCTTGAACTTGGGTCATTGACTCATTGTGTACTTATCTATATCTCTTAATCCGCTAATGCTAGGCACAGGAAATGTATTAAAATCGTATAGGAAGTCATATTTTGGGAGTCCATTCGTCATATTGCATTGTCTCAAATATTTGTTGAATGTGAGTTTGGCGGTTTCCATATATGGTAATGATCTCAAATTATCGACTTCAGGTAGAGTTAGACATAATAAATGTATTATTAGGAAGTCCTATGTATGGAGTCATTTAGTCAATATTGGTACCCTCCCATCTCTGAGCAAGAGGAGCATCGACAAATGAAATAATTTCCATTATATACACACGAGATCTATTTTGGTCTCAGGAAGTTTCCAGGAGATTGATCGCATTTGGACAGAACATGTGGTGATTATGGGGCAATCTCAACCCTCCTTTGTAAAGTTCTTGGAAGAAGACTTCTTTATCCTTCCCCATGTTATCCGTGTTTATATGCTAAAATTCTTTAAGATGACTACTTTATGTTTCAGAGCTTCACTAGAATCAGGAAGTAGCTGTGTGCCTTCGATACAGGGCTCCTGCACAGATCTACATAATGTATATGATAGACGCAGTACAGTATGAGCATTTCCACTATGTAAGCATCTGGTGCAAACGTTCTACCTTGCCTGCAGAGTTAACATTTACATCAATGTAAATTGTAAAAGTTACCACCGTGTCGCTGCCTGGCTTGCCCGAAAATTATTTTAGAGGATCCTAAGAGGAAACTTCAAGAAGGACAAACTTGAATTGGTGACAGTGGATTGATGGTAAACAACTTCAGTACAAAGGACCGAAGTGGCTTGCTCTTGAATTTCTTAACATCCTGTATAACCTCCTGTATAACCGTCAGATCCCCTTGTAAACCGCTCGATACGCTCGCTTTGTTTCTTAGGCACCCCTTTTAACATTACTGGATCCAACAGTGATTCTTATACGTATAGTAAGGCTATAAGCCAATTAGTTGCTGTGTAAAAAAACAATTTTACAGATGTAGCTGGTATCTCAGAGGTCTAGCACATTCGAACGTTCACCAGTATGATAAACTCACTATCCCTACCTATATATGTACATATCCTCTTTTGCACACAAAATGTATAATATACACGAAAAACGAATCCCATATTAAATTGGATGGGACTTAATGATAATAATTATCGTAGGTGGATCATTTGGAGTTCAAATCAACACAACAACTTTCATCACTCTACCAGAGGATTCCATTCTGATATCGAACACTACTCTCTACTGCATAACTAGCAGCATAAACTCAACAGAGGTGGAGTGGAGCTATGAAGATGTGTTTGGTAACACAACTAATCTCTCCGCTACAACTAATGCTAGCACGGGATTAAGCACTCTGTCTGTAACTACCGATGTGCCAGGCTACTACAGCTGTAGGATCTCTCTGGAAGGAGGAATGTATAAGACATACACTGTTGAGATGATTAATGTATCTCAGTACACAGGTACGTGTTGTTAAGTTTGTTAATTAATTGGATTCATAGAACTCACCAAATAAACATTGCCGCAATAGGCTTATCAACTGTATTGTGTATTGTGATCTACAAGTAATCATTGAGCTCTAAATTTCAGAGGCGTAGCCAGGGTGCGGCACTTGGGGCACAGGCCGCACCCAAAAAATTTGTGGCCACAAAAATTCCCACTAGCATGATACTATAGTGCGGAAATGCCGCACCCATAATCTATCAGTGCCGCACCTTCATGCAAGCCTAGCTACGCCTCTGGCTCTATTATGAAGGTTGCTGTTTTAAACCAACACAAAGCTAAATACTATTGTATCCATACTTACTGGCTTTCTATCTGAATAAGTTCTTATCAGAACACACATGCTAAGGTTGATGTATCTACTATCTAGATTGAAGTGCAAATATCCTCAAATATCCTAAGATTTCCTACTTAATAGACACTATTTCTTGATAAAAGTTCAACAGTACCTAATAAATTATACATTATGATAAGGAGACAAAATCAGGATACAGTAGGATATCCAGTTGCACTACAGTGAACAAATATACATATAATTTATGTACTTTCAACCCCTTAGTTGCTGAGAATACGGATAGCTATCAATACACAGTGGGAGTAGATGCAGACAATATATTCCTGTTCTGTCACAGTCCTGATAATTCAGTTCAACTCTCTGATATTCATTGGAAGAGACAGGATAGAATTGGATTCTACCCAAACCCATTGGACCTACACAGACTGGGATATCTCCTCAAATACACCAACACTCATCCGATTGAATGCTTCGATACAGAATCTGGTCATCCTATCATGAGTGTTCAGCTCTACGTACAGGGTGAGTGATTGGTTATTTAGCACATTCATATAACAAATACATACACTGCATAAATATCATTACCACAAGCTGCTCGCCCGCTCTACGCGCGTTCTTACAACTTGCACTCGGGCCTGCGGCCCTTGCTTGTAATTCAAACAGATGCCTTTTCAAATAAAAGGCCGTTGTATTTAATTACATACTCCAATATGCAATAGGCGTAATGGAAATTGAGTAATTTATGTGCATTATTGAGCTCAAACTGAATCTAGGCGCCTATAAAAAACTGTCGGTAATGTAACGAAAAATTAAAAAAAATTGTATACCCCTTCCCTACATCACGCTTTTGCCACTTTGTAATAAAAGGACCGGGCTGTGACACTTACCCCTTGAGCATTACTTAAAATTCAAAGGCCCTATATAGTACAGGTTGATTATATTTCGGGTAAAAATATGGGTAATATTTAAGTGACCGCTATTGACCCACATAACAGTAATTCTATTGTTCAGAGTAGGGCTGTTCCTCCCTAAGCTGTCTATTTATATCCGTGAGCCCCAGCCATAGATATGGTATATACATATAAGGACAGAGCAAATATATAAGGAAATACTAATCAGCGCCGGTACAGTTGAAATATTTATGCAAATTAGAACTGATAATTTTATGGATATCAAAGCTTGTCTGTGTATAATAATATATCAACTCCAAATAGAAATTTAATATAACTAAGGAATTGTACAACTCTGTGGACTCTTGACTTTGGGCTGTGGAGAAGTTATTGATTGATTGGTAATTATTGGATATCGAATGGAATGTTATAAATGTATGGGTAGACAGACGGACACAATAACTGATTGGATGAATGAACTTTCTCTCGAACAATTAATCAAAATCTCAGTTAGGCATTCTATAATGCACACTTAACAATTGATAGAGACAGTAAAATCCTTTTATACTAATTGAATGCTAGCTGCTAATCCATACTGGAAAACCCTAGAATTCAATAGGCTAAAGTTTTGACACCTTTTGAGAAGGAAGATGTAGATATTTTTCTTAGATATTAGAACTATTTCCTAGATACACTATTTCCTATCCTCCTGCCAAATTTCAAGTCTGGAGCTCTTACCAGTTCCTCAATCAATTCCGAACAAACAAACAAAAAACAAACCCTCGCGATTTAATATATAAGATATCTTATGAAAGAGTTTAGCAAAAACAGTGGACATACCTTAGGGTTGCCCTCCCGGATTTCCCACCCGGATTTCCCACCCGGATTTTCCGGCCGTCCCGGACCCTCCCGGATTCAGACCGAGTCTCCCGGAAATCAGCAAATCCAATCGGGAGTTTTTAATACTCCAAAAATGTTATAATTATATTGTTGATGTCAAAATTCATGGATTTTGTAAACTCAGGTAGATTTTTATTAAGGTGATACGGTACTCAATAAATATTTCAATACTCCAAACTATCCTTTGACATGCTATCTATCCAAATCAGAAAGAAAAATTTCATTCTTACATTTTTCTGACCTTTTTTTACGTCACTAAGGTAAAAATCTCCGTATTTTGTGCAAACAAATTCGGGGAAAAATCCTCGCGGAAAACAACTGAGTCGAGTTGGTCACCCTAACATGCCTACGAAGAAATTTATTATCTTTTTCTATAAAATTGGCCTGTGTTAACAATAAAAGATCGTATAGTTTGCTATAAATCTTCGATCATATCCCAATAACGATCCTAATATAAAAGGATCTACGATAGGATCACGATCCTCAATAAAGAATCGAGATCCTCATCGTATTTCAAGGATCGAAAGTTCTTAATGCCTTTGAGTAAATAAATTGTAGAATATTTTTCACAGCCTATGAACTGTATAACTGTGGCAATGTTCATTGCCTCTTTACGAGAATTCACCTTCAATTGAAAATTTTCACTAAACAACTGAATAGGGGTTTATCTAGGTTTTTCTTGGCCGGCACTTTTTTTGATAAAACTTAAATTTGTATGTACCCTAAAGGTGTCAGCCATAATCGGAATAATTCGATGATGAGACATTATTTGAAGGCAGTAAAATGTTTACGGTCCCGAGCAGGGATTTATCTATGAATTTCTATTGCCAAAAATCTGTCAAAGACATGGCATCAAATCAAGTGCCATCCCGCTCTCTAAATGGAATCACACTTCGGGCACTTTTCACCTCAACCGATGCCTTGCTGGCACCTAATAGTGCCATCTCTGAATTACTAAATTGAGGCTAGTAGCAAGCGATACATCGGTGGGGCGAAATTGCTTCACGTTAGACAATTCTCAGCAAACGAAAAGCGGCTCACGAATTGCGTACCGGTATTACGGCTCTGTAATATAGCTGATAATAGCCAATGTTCTCAGCCAACCTGTTAATTACAGTTTCTGTCAGCCAACTTACAAATACAGGATAAAATATTTTATAATTTCAATACTAACGACACTTTTGTATCAATTAGGTACTCCAATAATAACATTATATATCGAACACAACACAGTGTTCTCTCTGCTCCCTCCTGCTGTTAACAGAGCTGATATTCCTATACTCACACAGAATGTAACACTGAGTGCTAATCTAGTTGGAAGATGGCAGACACCAAATGGCAGCTATGTCGACAGTGATTCTATCACAATACCAACACTCTATGTGTCTCATGCTGGAGTGTACAAGTTCCTTGTCACTAACTGGGATGGAGTATGGACCCTGGCTATTCTGATAGACATATCACCTGTTGGTAAGTTTGCTATAAAATATTTTGTTGTATTGATCCTACTTAACAGCAATATCACCATTCTTCTTCTTATAGAAACCTATATACAGACAACCCTCTATCTGACGACAGAAACCACCAGCCAAACTTCATTGCTAGTTGCGTGGAGTCTGTCAGAAACGAACCCATACAATTCGGAAGGGACATTCTCAGTATTTTTTGGGTTTGGGAATTTTGAATTTTTTGTTGGTACAACAAAGAATCTCTTTCTTGGAATAACAGAATTAGTTCCAAACATTAACTATTCAGTGCGAGTCGAGCTCCAATACCCTTATTCTGAATTGGTCATTTTCGCCACTACTCACCATCTCCTAACTTTGAGTGGAGACACCACTACCAATCCAGATACAACAACTGAATCTCCTATTAACTCTGAACCGAATGCATCCTATACAATATACACATTCATAGCTGTGCTTGCCATATTCGTAACTATCCTATTACTCGTTCTATTAATCTGTGTCCTATTTGTGTGTGCTATGAAGAGAGGCAGTAGGAGCAAAGTTAACTTGCGGAATAATCAAATACAAATGCCCCAGATACATGGTGATGAGTTATACGAGCAAATGGATCGCACCAAACCAATGGCACATAACAATAAGTCGTTTTTGTTCTCAGATAATGTAAACATTTCGGAGACAAAATAAAACAATTTGCTCTGAAAGTACCCGTCTCTGATGACTTTGACGGTACTGCTAATCTCTATCCTAGGAAAATTATAATAAGTGTGTCTCCAAGTGTGCCTTCGTAAACTATAATTAGATTCATTTTGTGTTCCCTATTATAACTTCGAATAGTATACATGGTTTCATTTTTGTAAAAAGTTTCTATTTACTAGATCTGTGGATTGTGAAAAGTTTGTATTTACTAGATTTGTGGATTGTGTGAGATTTTGTATATTAAACTTTGTATAACCTCCTCCGGGAATGAAATGTTCACGAACGAACGAACTTGAACTGAACGAACTGAAGGAAGAGCTTTTAAGGGATTCCCGCTGAACGAATCGAACGAACGCCAACGGTTACCTGACCGGAAGTTGAACGAACTGAACGAATTGAACAAACTCAGGGAACGTACTGAACTAGTGTTTGCAATCCCGGGCACATTTTTTCCAATCCATTAAACATTTCACGTTATATAGTATGGAAAAGCTAGTATAAATGAAATCAAATTTTAAGGACCATAACTTAATAGATCTAAATGTTACTTTATTGCTGTATAATGAGTGAATAGTGTTATCAAAAGTGTAAATAATGAAAGAGAATAATTAGTAGTAAACACCTGGAATCATATATAATAATTCTTGTTGAGCATCGTGTTTAAGTTCACACATCTAATTATGAAATTAAGAGATTCGCATTAATTGAACGTGGTTAGCACTTAACAACAACAAATTGATCAGGATTCCTAGTACTTTATTGAATCCCGGCATTTGTCTTCGAATCCATTGCAAACCCTATACTGAACGAATATAACAGAATTACTCTGAAAAGTATCCTTTTCTCTGATGACTCTGACGGTACTGCTAATCGCTATCCTATCAATAATTCGAATAAGTGTCTCCAAGTGTGCCTTCTAAAACTCTGATTAAATTCATTTTATGTTGACACTAACTGTATTAAATTATACATAGACGTAGCACGCGGTCCGGTTGGTCCTGCCGTGGCCGGACCAGTTTTCATTAATTCTACTATATTATATAGGAGGGTCCGGTTTTGGCCGGACCACTTTAACTGTTTGGCCGGAGAGTTTTAAGAGCCGTGCGACGCCCGTTTTATACAATACAGTTTCTACTGTATTATACAATTTACAGGGTTCGATCACGATATGAGATCTGTAGAATAGATAGTCACAATTAAAATATTCATTTGCCCAAAAAATAATGCTAATTGGACGGTCTAAAGTGACAATTCACTACTCCCAAAACAAGATTTTGCTGACAGCAAAATGTACCCTAAATTTCCCTAAAACCTAAGTAAAGAACCCCCAATATTTCCTGTAATATCTGGTATCAAATTCTAATTAAACATCTAGTCAACTCTCGTTATAACGAAATACTTTTGGGACCTGTAAATTCTCTCGTTATATTCGGATATTCGTTATAAGCGGATAATAATTTATGCATATAGGCTTCGGGGGAAAGGAATTTACTATAACATCCCTGAATAGATTCTAAAACTCAATACAAGTTTTATAAATAGTTATTTCTCAATACACACTAGGACAGGCATCACACAAATATTTAGCGTCAAATTATTGTCACCTAAATTCAGGGACGTTGCCAGGATATTTCACCTAGGGGGGAATAGAAATTTCCAGGGGGGGCAAATATTATATTGGTGTTAGATCTAGAAGTTGATGTTACCAAAAACTAGGCAATAGAGATAAAGCTTCCTAGTTTAAAGTCCTGCAAAGTATGAAAAGTAGCCTACAAAAATCAAAACATTAACAAGAACTTTGTAACACCAGCAAATACTACAGCTTAACTACTAGCTATAATGACAGTAAAAGTCAATTTTGACAGGTAACAGGTCTAAAGTAAAAGGTGTATTGGGTTTGTGAAACAGTTGATCATAAGTTAGAACAAAAGTTGTCAAAATAACTAGGAATATCCGACAAGGCGCATCTAGATTACTAACAGTCCATTCCTGTCAACCGTACAGGGATTTCAACCATTTTGGATGTTCTGTCCAGGCGTACAGGGATGTAATAAATTTGTAAATGGATTACTAGTTTGGATAAATTATTGTTTGTTTGTCGAATAATACCTAAAAAATGCCTAACCCTAATGTACCATTTCGTTTTGTGTAAATTAATACCTTATTCAAGCGTACAGGGATTCTCTGTACAAAATATATATTTCAATATTATCTGCGTTCCTAAGTGATTTTTTTTATTTATGTCAAACTTAATAAGAATAAATAACATGTTCGTAAACTTCGTATGTATATCTTGACACACATAATAAAATGCTTTGGTTAGTGTAATTCGTTTCAGTATAAGTGTAGATTTACATTTTAGACAGCGAGCGAAGCGAGCGAGAAAGAAATTTGAGGTGTCTAAGGATGTACAGGGGAAAATTGGAGCCTAGTACAGGGATATTACTCAAATGGATTGGAAAGTGTGAACTCATTAAATTGAATTCAATAGCATCAATGAATCAGAGGAATAAAATAGTTCATTATTTACCAGGAGGGGGATTGCTCCCCTATGCCCCCCCCGTGGCGAAGTCCCTGTATAAATTGTATTTTGTTTTCAAATTTTACGTCAATGCGCAAACAAATTCCAATAGAATCTTGTATTTCTCTGTAATATATCTCCAATATTAGTCTTAAGAAAATGAATGCAAAGAACTATGTATTGCTTAATTATTAAACACTTAGTTGCCAATTGAAAGTGAAAGTGAAAGTGAAATTTAATTGAATTTCAATTGAAATTGAAAATGATAGTTGGATTTTTCTATTTATACCTTGGACCCCAGGGCATCTATGTTTGTATTTACGATATGATATGATATTATTAATTAAGATCTATCAATCGATATTTGATAAGATGGAAGGATCTTAAGATCTTATGGCTTCGCGTCTTCTGGAATTGGCTACGAATCCCTGAAAGAAATTTCTATTTAATATTGTTTTATCTATTCTAACATATTAGCTATCATATAAAAACAAAAGTTTGTCTCTATCTATCCTACTTTTCTTATTTCAGCAATGATTGTGTAATTGGAACCAAAATGCTTCTATGAGAAACAACATTAACTGAAAATCAGGAAATTTGTATACATCATAGCTTTATTTTTTGAAATGCGTTGATATCAAGTCGATTTGAGCCTATACGAATTTAGTACATACTTGTCACTATGCAATCTGTAGGATATTATGTCTAACATGAATTATATAAATTGCACGACTAACTTCAAACACTGTTTATTCAAAATGAAAATACTATCAATATTGGCTATTATTCTCTATTTGGGGATATTTTCACAACAAACAACAGGTAAACATGTTAAAATTATTAAATATATTGTTACGCAGAAGTATAGATACGTTAAGTATTCATTGAATGATTATTTATAACATGATAGACAATCTCAAAATATATGAAGGGAATCTGAGCTCTATTTCTAGAATATATATATTTTAGATACTTTTAAAATGTCCGAACTTTTCTCTAGTATAGATAATATTAGTATCACTCAAAATACATGATTTCTTGGTTGGATTTCATAGTGGAATATGATCAAAGAGTAAATACTACAACTTGTATCAAGTGTATGTTAATATTTATTTGGGTCAAATCTATATGATCAAAGCTCGATTGTTCTTTGTGTGTTTGTGTTTGTTTGTCCGGATTGTATTAAAGTGATGGGGAATAGACATAAACTAATTTTCAAATGTTAAAATAGGTAAACAAGTATGCTGATTACGAATTTCGAATTTATAAATTTCCAATTATGTAATAGGGTTTACAAAATAGGGAAGCAAATTATACAAAAATTAAAATTAACCCAGAAGCCAGCTTCCAACGGGCATTATAGGAAACAAGTTAAAAGGATGGAAAATTGTGGAAGGGATGTATATAACGATGTCAAATTTTTACTGACTATATAATTACTGGTTATAAGGAGTAAGGCCAGATAGCGGCCGTTAACTTGAGGCGCGTATACCGATCCGTTGCAAAGCGACCGAGACCTAAGGGTTCGTATATATTAATTAGAAATGTCTAATTGCGTAATGTCGCCAATGAAATTATAAACAAGATTCGTTACGAATTGCGGGACAAACTCCTCCTGCCGCTATGCCACGTATGTCACATTTTGCTCACTAATTTCCAACCCTGGAAGCGCGTAAATTTTGAACGGTTCCAAATTGAAATGAGTGGTTTTGGACTAATTTTCAACTGGTATTATCTTCAAATATTCGTTGTAGTATAATCAAATTTTATTCCGAATTTCGCATCAATAATGGATTCCTGAAAACAACTAATTCCTATACTTATTTGTATAGAAATGGTTGGACAGAAATTGAGGAAGTTATTTCAACTTAAACAACTTCCAACCGTGTCCCTTAAGTGGTCGATTGTCGAAACATTTTATTTTCGATTTAGCAATCACATTATTTTGAAAAATACATAATTTGCATTGAAGAACAAACCTGGAAAGTTAGAAAAGTCTATTAAAAAAAACAAAATACACTATCTGCCACACTATCACTGCATGCATGGGCGTCTTTTGCGTGACCGTATGGCATTATAATGACTACACTAGAAGACATATTAATAATTTGTGTTTGTAGCTCCTTCAAGCGGTTGTGCTGCAATTTCAGGTAAAGGGAGATGTTACAACTCTTTCACAAGCTCTGGTACTAACTGGCATGATGCTAGAGATGTGTGTTTAGCGCTGGGAGGAGATCTAGCTACTGTTACATCTCTCGAAGAGCATACAATGTTGGTCGACATTCAACCATCTAGTTGTTGGATAGGACTCAATGACATAGATTTAGAGGGTACTTTTGTCTGGGCAGATGGTAGCGAAAACACTTATAGAAAGTGGAGTCCTGGTCAACCAGATCAATCTATTGAAGATTGTGTGGAGATATTGGATAATAATCAGTGGAATGATGCTACCTGTGGACATATACTAGGTTGCTATTTCTGTAGCACAACAGGTCAGTCAGTCCCTCGAATAAAAATATATACCAAAATGTTTGTACCAAGATTAGTGCACTAATCTTGGTACAAACAAGATTAGTTTTACATACCCCACTAGTGGAGTATGTATTTCGGAGCAAAAGCAATACTCCATAATTGGAGCACAAATGACAATTCACCAGCATCGAAACAAGTAAATAGAAAATTCTTTTTGGTAAACATTTGGTAGAAAAAATGATAAGATTACCTTTTAAAATCAAATCTAAATTAGTACTATTTGCAAGGGTGAATCTAATAAATACTCTGTATTTTTGTCTTGATAACTAAACGGACAAATAACATAGCTGATAACTAAACGGAAAAAGGGAAAGTATGGACATGTGTTTAATTAAATTCGGTGCTACGCAACTCAATTGATGATGGCTGCACGGCGAATTATTCAGAAGTATAATGTTTTGCAAACCTACGCATAAAGGCCGCTTAATAAGAATGTTAGACAGTGTAATTTGTTGTGAAATTCAAATTCACATATTATTAGCTGAATAAACTCAGCTGCACCATAAACCAATATATCGTTGTCGCTGTGCAAATACAAATTTTGAGCTTTCTGGGACTCGTAGTTTTTCCGAATAATTCTGGAAAAAGAAACCTGAACACACACAGAACAATTGTGTTTTTAATATTAAGAAATATAGAGATTATTGCTATTTCCATAATTACAGAGGGTTTAGAGAATAAGAGTATCTGAAGTTGAGGGTAATTATTTTGTTAGTGAGCCCATTTGGAGAACAGATCAGTCCAAACACATACACGCCATTAAAAGACAACTCATTTATGTACAGAAACACTACTCTTTACTGCATAACAGAGACTAAAAACACACCACAAGTTACATGGAGTTATACAGATCTAAATGGAGTCAGTACTAATCTCTCTGCTACAACTAATGCTACAACAGGAGTCAGCACTCTCTATGTAACTAGTGATAAGCCAGGATACTACAGCTGTGTAGTTAGTCAGAATGGAGGGAACACTAGAACATATGCTACTGTTATGCTGGATTTCATTATAGGTATCTGTAGTTTGTGGTATATTAAAATGCAAATTACACCTGTGCGTAGAGCACCTTTTTGGTGGCACTATATATATTTGGGAAAGAGTGATAGTACTTCAAAAGGAAAATTCTATGAGCACAGGTGTAAAATTATCACTTGAAAATATAGAATTAGATTTAACACTTTGGATTGAACTCAGATGTTATAAATACAGAAATTTTTATCCCAATTAAGCCCAATTTGATAATAAGTCTACTCAAAAAGTATACAATTCAATTTTCAATTGAATGAATGTAAATTTAACAATGATCACCATATATGCTTCTCATTATGAAATGTAAAATAGGTACGAAAATGTGTCAAAAAATTAGTCAATAAGTCACTCAGTTAATCAAGCTCTGTTATGTGGAGAGGATGTTTACCAAAATAAACCATGGCAATACCTTCCACTACATAGTAGTTGGCCTAATTCATAGATGGCCTAATTCATAGTTGTCGGCAAAGCATAAAAACTAGCCAAAGCAGTGGTATCAATACACTATACTAAAGTATAGTCGGCACAGTATATGTTAAAACTATTACATAAGATTGGAAATCAATTTTATTGTATATTAGGTGCTCCAGTCTTAACATTGAATTATGGAAGTTCCTATGCATTCTCTCTGCTCCCTCCTGCTGTCAACAGAGCTGATATTCCTGTACTCACACAGAACGTAATACTGAGTGCTAATCTAGTTGGAAGATGGCAGACACCAAATGGCAGCTATGTCGACAGTGATTCTATCACAATACCAACACTCTATGTGTCTCATGCTGGACTGTACAAGTTTTATGTCACTAACTGGGATGGAGTATGGATACTGGCGATTCAGATAGACATATCACCTGATGGTAAGTTCAGTGGTTTCGGTGGTTTATGGTTTCGGGGACTCCGGTTCAAAAGTATGCACCGGGGTCCTGGCCTCACTAGTTCAAAGATTTTAAGGAGTGCATGCATCTGGATAAATTTGGGTTCGGAAATAGATTTCCCGCATTTTGACATCACTGTTAGAAAACTATATATGGTTGATATAATGTTAATGTGTCTACTCGTTTTGCATAACCAAAAAAATAAACTCTCGTCATCATGTTTAACTCAAGTAGTCTCAATACTAATGTAGCTATGAAGCAAAATTCCATTTCATATATATTTGATTACTAACAAGATGTATTAGAATACAAATAATTATTTAATAACATAACAGTTATCATGAAGTATGATTGTTGATGTATTTCTGTAACCCTTGGGGCCCTTTGGACTTCGGGAGCCCTGGTTCCATGAACCGCCTGAACCACTTCTTTGGTAAGCTTGCAATCGCATCATTAATATTTTTTATATTGATCCTACTTAATAGCAATAATACCATTCTTCTTTTTATAGAAACTTATTTACAGACAATCCTGTATCTGACGACAGAAACCACCAGCCAAACTTCAATGCTAGTTGCTTGGAGTCTGTCAGAAACGAACCCATACAATTCGGAAGGGACATTCTCAGTATATATTGGGTTTGGGAATTTTGAATTTTTTGTTGGTACAACAAAGAATCTCTTTCTTGAAATAGCAGGATTAGTTCCAAACATTAACTATACTGTGCGAGTCGAGCTCCAATACCCTTATTCTGCGTATGTCATTTCCGCCACTACTCACCATCTCCTAGCTCTGAGTGGAGACACAACTACCAATCCAGATACAACAACTGAACCTCCCATTAACACTGAACTGAATACATCCTATACAATGTACACATTCATAGCTGTGCTTGCTATATTCGTTACGATCCTATTCCTCGTTCTACTAAACTGTGTCTTATTTGTGTGTGCTATGAAGAGAGGTAGTAGGAGCAAAGTGAACTCGCGTAATAACCATATACAAATGTCCCAGATGCACTATAATGAGTTATACGAACAAATGGATCGCACCCAACCAATGGCACATAACAATAAAGTGTTTT
Source organism: Hexactinellida sp. DTS-2022 (assembly GCA_028753945.1). NCBI lineage: Eukaryota > Metazoa > Porifera > Hexactinellida > Hexactinellida sp. DTS-2022. The sequence goes on from JAPNXP010000001.1 coordinate 12,621,885, forward strand.
TGCACTCAGATAATGTAAACGTTTCTGAGACAAAATAAAACAATTTGCTCTGAAAGTACCCGTCTCTGACCGCCGTCTTTGCTAATCGCTATCCAATCAATAATTAGAATATGTGTGTTTCAAAGTGTGCCTTCTAAAACTATGATTATATTCATTTTGTGTTCCCTTTTATAACTTCTAATAATATACAGTGCAACCTCTATAAGTGGGGTCTCTATAAATGGGGAACCTCCATAAGTGGGGAATTTTTACCATATTCGTATATATCCATACAAATGAACCTCTATAAGCGGGGAAGTGGGGAATGGGGGACCATAAATTTCAAGGAGTTTTTATCTGCATACAAAACAACCTCCATAAATGGGGGGAATGGACAAATCCTAACATGATTCTTATAAAATAATACAATATTTCCAATAAATCGACTCTAAAGTTCTACAGAAAAAATATTTTCGATTGATCTACTCTGATGTTTTTAGAAGAAATCACCTTGTGTAGATCAGCAGTTAACTAAATTGTCATAATATACAAATAATAACTATAACGTGCATTAATGTGTGTGTTATATGAATACTTTGTATAATATAGCATATATAATGTTTTTCCAATTGAATTTTATAACCGGGGAATGGGGGGCAATTGAAATTTTCCCCGTCCCATGCTCCCCACTTATAGAGGTTCCACTGTACATGGTTTCAAATTTGTAAAAGTTTGTATTTTCTAGATTTGTGGATTGTGCAAAGTTTGTATTTACAGTCGAATTTGGTTATTGACTAAAGCTATAATCGATATACAGTAAACTCCGATTAATAGAGCCACCTCGGGAGCAGGTTGTTTTGATCTGATTAAGCGGAGAAACCGATTAACCTAAAATATTGTAAGCCAAACTGTAATTCTGTCCTATAAATCCTGGGAATCTTTGACCCAAATAAGCGGAGTTGACTGTACTATATTAGTGGATTGTGTGAGATTTGTATATTAAACTTTGTATAACCTCCTCCGAGAATGAAATGTTCACTAACGAACTTATAAACTTTAACTGAACGAACTGAAGGCTTGGCTTTTAAGGGATTCGCACTGAACGAATCGACGCCAACGGTTGCCTGATCGGAAGTTGAACGAACTGTACGAATTGAACAAACTCAGCGAATGTATTGAACGAATTGAACGGACGTACTGAACGAATATAACAGAAATTCTCTGAAAAGTATCCTTTCTCTGATGACTCTGACGGTACTGCTAATCGCTATCCTATCAATAATTCGAATAAGTGTCTCCAAATGTGCCTTCTAAAAACTCTGATTATATTCATTTTGTGTTGACGATAACTGTATTAATTGTATAATACAGTTTCTAATGTATTATACAATTTACAGGGTTCGATCACGATATGAGATCTGTAGATATGAGATCTGTAGAATAGATAGTCGCAATTAAAATATTAATTTCGCCCCAAAATAATGTTAATTGGACGGTCTAAAGTGACAATTCACTACTCCCAACACAAGATTTTCTGACAGCAAAATGTACCCTAAATTTCCCTAAAAACCTAAGTAAAGCAACCCACAATATTTTCTGTAATATCTAGTATCAGATTCTAATTAAACACCTAGTCAACTCTCGTTATAACGAGGTACTTTTGGGACCTGTAAATTATCTCGTTATATCCGGATATTCGTCACAGCGGATAATAATTTATGCATTTAGTGGTTCGGGGGAAAGGAGTTTACTATATCATCCCTGAATATATTCTAAAACTCAATACAAGTTTTATAAATAGTTACTTCTCATTACACACTAGGACAGGCATCACACAAAATATTTAGCGTCAAATTATTGTCACCTAAATGGTATTTTGTTTTCAAATTTACGTGGCTTTGCGCAAAAAAGTTCCAGTAGAATCTTTTATTTCTCTGTAATATATCTCCAATATTAGTCTTAAGAAAATGAATGCAAAGAACTATGTATTGCTTAATTATTAAACACTTAGTTGCCAATTGAAAGTGAAAGTGAAAGTGAAATTTAATTGAATTTCAATTGAAATTGAAAATGATAGTTGGATTTTTCTATTTATACCTTGGACCCCAGGGCATCTATGTTTGTATTTACGATATGATATGATATTATTAATTAAGATCTATCAATCGATATTTGATAAGATGGAAGGATCTTAAGATCTTATGGCTTCGCGTCTTCTGGAATTGGCTACGAATCCCTGAAAGAAATTTCTATTTAATATTGTTTTATCTATTCTAACATATTAGCTATCATATAAAAACAAAAGTTTGTCTCTATCTATCCTACTTTTCTTATTTCAGCAATGATTGTGTAATTGGAACCAAAATGCTTCTATGAGAAACAACATTAACTGAAAATCAGGAAATTTGTATACATCATAGCTTTATTTTTTGAAATGCGTTGATATCAAGTCGATTTGAGCCTATACGAATTTAGTACATACTTGTCACTATGCAATCTGTAGGATATTATGTCTAACATGAATTATATAAATTGCACGACTAACTTCAAACACTGTTTATTCAAAATGAAAATACTATCAATATTGGCTATTATTCTCTATTTGGGGATATTTTCACAACAAACAACAGGTAAACATGTTAAAATTATTAAATATATTGTTACGCAGAAGTATAGATACGTTAAGTATTCATTGAATGATTATTTATAACATGATAGACAATCTCAAAATATATGAAGGGAATCTGAGCTCTATTTCTAGAATATATATATTTTAGATACTTTTAAAATGTCCGAACTTTTCTCTAGTATAGATAATATTAGTATCACTCAAAATACATGATTTTCATTGTGGAATATTATCATAGAGCAAATACTACAACTTGTATCAAGTAGTATGTTGATATTTATTTGGGTCAAATCTATATGATTAAAACTCGATTGTTCTTTGTGTGTTTGTGTTTGTTTGTCCCGATTGTATTTTAAGTGATGGGGGAATAGAAACTGCAATTAACATTGAGATATAAACTAATTTTCAAATGTTAAAATAGGTAAACAAGAAAGCTGAATACGAATTTCGCATTATAAATTTCCAATTATGAAATAGGGTTTACAAAATAGGGAAGCAAATTGTTCAAAATTAAAATGAATCAAGAAGCCAGCTTCCAACGGGCATTATAGGAAACAAGTTAAAAGCATTGAAAATTGTGGAAGGGATGTATATAACGATGACAGATTTTACTGACTATATAATTACTGGTTTATTGGGGAGTAAGGCCGCATAGCGGCCGTTAACTTGAGGTGCGTAGCACCGATCCGTTGCAAAGCGACCGAGGTCGAAGGGCTCGTATTTATTAAATAGCAATGTCCAATTGTGTAATGTCACCAATGAAATTATAAGTAAGATTCGTTACGTAATGCAGGGACAAACTCCTCCTGCCGCTAAGCCACGTCTGTCACATTTTGCTCACCAATTTCCAATCCTGGAAGCGCGTAAATTTTGAACGGGCCAAAATTGAAATGAGTGGTTTTACACTAATTTTCAACTGGTATTATCTTCAAATAATTGTTGTATAATCAAATTTTATGCCGATGTTCGTGATCAACATTAAATTTCGCGTCATCAAGGGATCCATAAGACAACTTATCCTAGACTGATTTGTATAGGAATGGTTGGACAATAATTAGGAAGATATTTCAACCTAAACAACTTCTTAACGTGTCAATTGTCGAAACATTTATTTTCGATTTAGCAATCACAATATTTTGAAAAATACATAATTTGCATTGAAGAACAAACCTGGAAAGTTAGAAAATTCCATTTAAAAACAAATAACACAATCTGCCACACTAATACTGCATGCATGGGCGTCTTTTGCGTTACCGCAGTGCAGTCGAATGGTAACTTACAATTATAATGACTACACAAGAAGACATAATAATCAATTGTCAAATATATAATGGACTTTGTGTTTGTAGCTCCTTCAAGCGGTTGTGCTGCACTTTCAGAAAAAGGGAGATGTTACAACTCATTCACAAGCTCAGCTATAAACTGGCAAGATGCTAGAGATATGTGTTTAGCGCTGGGAGGAGATCTAGCTACTGTTACATCTCTAGAAGAGGATACAATGTTACTTGACATCAAACGATCTACTTGTTGGATAGGACTCAATGACATAGATGTAGAGGGTACTTTTGATTGGGCAGATGGTAGCGAAAACACTTATAGAAAGTGGAATCCTGGTCAACCAGATGATGCTGGGTCAAATGAAGATTGTGTGGAGAATTGGTATAAGAATAACTGGAATGATAGAAGATGTGGATCTACACTATATTGCTATCACTGTAGCACAACAGGTCAGTAAGTCCCTCGAATAAAAAATATACCAAATTGTTTGTACCATGATTAATGCACTAATCATGGTACAAACAATTTGGTATATATTTTTACACTCCACTAGTATGTATTTCAGAGGAAAATAATTATTAATTGGAGCACACAAAAAATGGTGCACAAATGACAATTCACCAGCATCGAACAAGTAGATAGAAAATACTTTTTGTTATCAATGTTTAAACATTTGGTAGAAAAAATGATAAGCTTTACCTTTTAAAATCAAATTTAAATTAGTACTAGAATTTGCAAAGGTGAATCTAGTAAATACAGTGTGTTTATTGTCTGTTAACTACATAACTACATGTGTTTATTTAAATTCCGTGCCACGGAATATTCGGTACTACGCAACTCATTTGATGATGGCTGCACGGCGAATTATTCACAATGATAATGTTTTTCAAACCTATTACGCATAAAGGCCGCATAATAAGAATGGTACACAATGTAATTTGTTTGGGAAATTCAAATTCAATATTAATTACTGAAGAATTTCAACTGCACCAAAAACCAATAGATCGTTGTTGCTGTACAAATACAAATTTTGAGCTTTCTGGGACCCGTAGTTTTTCCGAATAATTCTGGACAACGAAACCCACGAACACACACAGAATAATTGTGTTTTTAATATTAAGAAAATTACAATTTCCATAAATACAGAGGGTTTAGAGAATATGAGAATCTGAAGTTGAGCTTATTTATTTTGTTAGTGAGTCCATTCGGAGAACAGATCAGTGCAAACACATACACGCCATTAAAAGACAACTCATTTCTGTACAGAAACACTACTCTTTACTGTATAACAGAGACTAAAAACACACCACAAGTAACCTGGAGTTATACAGATCTAAATGGAGTCAGTAGTACTCTCTCTGCTACAACAAATGCTACAACAGGAGTTAGCACTCTCTATGCTACTAGAGACAAGCCAGGATACTACAGCTGTGTAGTTAGTCAGAACGGAGGGAACACTAGAACATATGATACTGTTATGCTGGATTTCATTATAGGTAGCTGTAGTTTGTGGTATAGAAAAATGTAAAATTACAGCTGTGCTTAGAGCCATTTATTGGAGGCACTATATTTTTGGAAGTGTTATAATGCTTCTATAGGAAAATTCTATGAGCACAGGTGTAAAGTTATTTCTTTAAACAATAGAATTAGATCTAACATTTTAGATTGAACTCAAATGTTATAAATACAGAAATTATTATCCCAATTATGGCACAAACTGATCCCAATTTAATAATATGTCCACTGCAAAAGGTATACATTTCAATTTTCAATTGAATGAATGTAAATTTAACAATGATCACCATATATTCTTCTCGATATGAAATGTAAATAGGTATGAAAATGTGTCCAAAAATTAGTCAAGAAGTCACTTAGTTAATCAAGCTCTGTTATGTGGAGAGGATGTTTATCAAAATAAACCAAAGCAATGCCTGCCACTACATAGTAGTTGGCACAGTAATAAAAATCCAAAATTGCAGCCTGTGCCGACGCATGTTCCTTTGGTGGCACTATATTTTGTTGGTGGTTTATTGATAGTGCCTCCAAAGGAACATGCTGTCGGCGCAGGCTGCAATTTTGGATTTTTTTCGCCAAGTCATCGACGCCCAAGGTGTGAAGAACCATTTGTTAATTGGTCGGAGTCACAAGGAACGGTAGTTAAATTTGAAGTCAGTTTCTATCATAAACCATCTTGAGTTTAATGCCATTCATTCATTATGTATTGATAATAAGTTATAGTATTAGTTATTTATTTTAGCAATGTTATCCATGGTTGGTTGAGTTGAGTCAACAAATTCCTTATATTATATTAATTTATTTAATCCATTGTATAGTAATACTAGAATTAAATAGAAGCCAGCTGGAATTTATAAGTTAAATCAATATAATTATCGCAATTTGAATCACTAGAGTAGGATTTAACAAGTTAAATCAATATAATTATTACAAGTTGAAACAATAGAATTAGATTTAACACTTTACTGAAATTGAAGTGTGAGTAAACAAAGAAATTTCAACCCCCATTTATGGCATAAATTGACCCCTTTATTGAAAGTTTTCTTCTCCCATCAGACGCAGAATTTTATGGTAAATCCAAATATGAAATAAAATTTGGGGGTTTAGTAAAACATCTTTTTAGTTATGGACCAGACAAATTTTGAAAGGTTCAAAAATGTGTCCAAAATTGGTTAATCAAAAATCGTAACCCCAGGTGAAAATTATACGTCGACTCCGAACCTACATGCCAAGTTTCAGCCCTCTAGGTATATAGGTGTGGCCAGGGCACCGTCTACGGAGAAAATAATAATAATAATAAAAAAATCCAAAATTGAAGCCTGTGCCGACGCATATTCCTTTGGTTGCACTATATTTTGGTGGTGGTTTATTGATAGTGCCTCCAAAGGAACATGCTGTCGGCACAGGCTGCAATTTTGGATTTTTAACCATGTCATCATCACTTGAGGTGTTAAATTATTTCAGAAAGGTGTTTCAAAAGACAACGACCCTTCGTGAGTTGGAAGTTTCGTTTTAGCTCACTTCATTTCAAAGATATTCAAGTTTCAGTAGAATATAATAAGTGATGAGTCAGCATTTTTATGTGCTTGTTGGGTGATCACCCAACACCAACCAACCCATTCGAAATATAGAATTCACAAAATTGTAGAAACACTTTTTTTTTACGATGTCATCATCACCTCAAGGTGTCAAGACCCACTTGTATAGGTGGTACGTGGCATAAGGACCAATTGATAAATTGAAAGTCGGCACAGTAAAAATATACCAAAGTAGTAAGATTAGAACTGGGCCACTATACTATAGTATAGTCGGCACAGTAATAATATAAATAAAGGCAGTAAGATCAATACTGGGCCACTATACTATAGTATAGTCGGCACAGTAATAAGGCAGTGATTCAGAATTGGGGGACTAATTCATAGTTGTCGGCAAAGCATAAAAACTAGCCAAAGCAGTGATATCAATACTGGGCCACTATACCATAGTATAGTCGGCACAGTAATAAGGCAGTGATTCAGAATTGGCCTAATTCATAGTTGTCGCCAAAGCATAAAAACTAGCCAAAGCAGCGATATCAATACTAGGCCACTATACTAAAGTATAGTCGGCACAGTAAATGTAAAAAGTATGACACAAGATTAGAAATTAACTATTGTATATTAGGTGCGCCAGTCTTAACATTGAATTACGGAAGTTGCAATGCATTCTCTCTGCTCCCTCCTGCTGTCAACAGAGCTGATATTCCTGTACTCACACAGAATGTAATACTGAGTGCTAATCTAGTTGGAAGGTGGCAGACAACAAATGGCAGCTATGTTGACAGTGATTCTATCACAATACCAACACTCTATGTGTCTCATGCTGGACTGTATAAGTTCTATGTCACTAACTGGGATGGAGTATGGACACTGGCTATTCAGATAGACATATCACCTGTTGGTAAGTTGGTTGCCATTAAATGTATACATTGTCAAGCTTATTTTGAGCGCAAATGTCCAAAAAATTATATTTTTGACTCTAGCGTTTAATAGGATAATGAACACAAACACTTACAGACTATCGGAACAATCCATTTATGTCGCATTTAGAGGTTGTTCTTAAAAGCAATGTATGCTAGTACATAGACTACTATAATAAAGGACTGTAGGCTGCCAGCTTGGGTCTGGAATTTGGGTCCATTGTGTACTTATTGACTCCCGTAATTATCTAATGCTAGACACAGGAAATGTATTATTATCGTATAGGAAGTTATATTTGGGAGTCCATTGGTCATATTGCATTGTCTCAATATTTGTTGAATGTGAGTTTTTCGGTTTCCATATATGGCTTTTCCTTTAATGGTAATGATCTCAAATAATCGACTTCAGGTAGAGTTAGCCAAAAAAATGTATTATTGTCGAATAGGAAGTCATGTGTATGGAGTCATTTAGTCAATATTGGTTAACTTCCCATCTCTGAGCAAGAGGAGCATCGACAAATGAAAGAATTTCCATTATATACACTCGAGATCTATTTTTGTCCTCAGGAAATTTTCCAGGAGATTGATGGCCATGTGGACAGAACATGTGGTGATTATGGGGCAATCTCAACCCTCCTTTGTCAAGTTCTTGCAAGAAGATTTCTCCTTCTCCATGTTATCCGTGTTTATATGTTAAAATCCTGCAAGAAGACTACTTTATGTGTCACTAGAATCAGGAAGTAGCTGCGTGTCTCGATACATCATATCTACATCATGTATATGATCAGGAACGGTGCCAGGATTTTTCCCTAGGAAGCGGCATATAAATTTCCATTGGGGGGCAAACATTCTATTGGTGTTAGATCTAGTAGTTGAGTAAGTTGACGTTACCAAAAACTTGGCGATGAGGTTGAACCTTTTTAATTTAATGTTCTGTAAAGTATGAAATGTAGTCTTCAGAAATCAAAACATTAACAAGAATTTTGCAACCCTAGGTAATACTACAACTTAAAACTACTAGCTATAATGACAGTTAAAAATCAATTTTGACAGGTTTCATGTCTAAAGTAAAAGGTGTATTGGGTTTGTAAACAGTTGATTAGATGTTAGTAACAAAATTGCCAAAATAACTAGGAATATCCTATAATACGCAGCTAGATTACTAACAGACCATTCCTGTCAACCGTATACAGGGATTTGGACTACACATATTTTGGTTTTCTCTACAGACGTACAGGGATGGAAAAATTTGTAGAGAAATTACTAGTTAGAAAAATTATTGATTGTCTGTCGAATAAATTATTACCTAAATGCCTAAACCCTAAAATGTAGAAGTTTGATTTGTTGAAATTAACACCCTATTCAAGCGTACAGGGATTATCTGTATATAAATCAAAATTTTCTGTGTTCCTAAGTGATATTTTGATTTATGTCAATCTGATTAAGACTAAATATCATAATCACATGTATATCTTGACAAACATAATACAAAGATTTGGTTAGTGTAATTCATTTCAGTATAAGTGTAGATTTACATGCTAGACGAGCGAGCGGAGCGAGCGAGAAAAATATTTTGGTGTCCAGGGAACTTGGCCAATGTACAGGGGAAAATTGAAGGTAGAGGGATGGATCAAAGGAATAAAATAGTTATAAAATGTTTTACCAGGGGGGGGAATTGCCCCCTATGCCCCCCGTGTCGACGCCCTATATATGATAGATGCAGTACAGTATGAGCATTTCCACTATGTCAGCATTTGGCGCAAATACTGAACCTTGCTGCAGAATTAACATTTACATCAATGTAAAAGTTACCACCGTGTCGCTGCCTGGCTTGCCTGAACTTAATGATTATAATCATTGTAGGTGGCTCATTTGGAATTCAGATCAACACAACAACTTTCATCACTCTACCAGAGGATTCCATTCTGATATCGAACACTACTCTCTACTGCATAACTAGCAGCATAAACTCAACAGAGGTGGAGTGGAGCTATGAAGATGTGTTTGGTAACACAACTAATCTCTCTGCTACAACTAATGCTAGCACGGGATTAAGCACTCTGTCTGTAACTATCGATGTGCCAGGCTACTACAGCTGTAGAGTCTCTCTGGAAGGAGGAATGTATAAGACATACACTGTTGAGATGATTGATATATCTCAGTACACAGGTACGTGTTGTTAAGTTTGTTAATTAATTAAAAGCTAATGACTCACCAAATATTCATTTCCGCAATATACGTACTTAATTGTATTGTGTATTGTGATCTACAAGTAATCAATGAGCTCTAATATGAAGGTTGCCGCCCTAACCAGCACAAAGCTAAATACTATTGTATCCATACTTACTGGCTTTCTATATGAATAGGTACGCATCAGAACAGATATGCTAAGGTGATGTATTTACTATCTAGATTGAAGTGCCAATATCCTCAAATATCCTAAGATTTCCTACTTAATAGACACTATTTCTTGGTAAAAGTTCAAAGGTACCCAATAAATTGGACATTATGATAAGGAGACAAATCAGGATACAGTAGGATATCCAGTTGCACTACAGTGAACAAATATACATATAATTTATGTACTTCCAAACCCTTAGTTGCTGAGAATACAGATAACTATCAATACACAGTGGGAGTAGACACAGACAATATATTCCTGTTCTGTCACAGTCCTGATAATTCAGTTCGGCTCTCTGGTATTCATTGGAAGAGACAGGATAGAATTGGATTCTACCCAAACCCATTGGACCTACACAGACTGGGATATCTCCTCAAATACACCAACACTCATCCGATGGAATGCTTCGATACAGAAACTGGTAATCCTATCATGAGTGTTCAGCTCTACGTACAGGGTGAGTGATTGGAAATTTAACACAACTATCTATTTATCTATCTATCTATCTATCTATCTACGTATATATTAAAAGCGCAATATTTATGTGTGTGTGTGTGTGTTGTGCAGGAGGATGTCCTCATATAGAAAAAACTTGTCCTCGTATCTAGAGATGTGAGGACAAAAACCCAGATATGAGGACATTTCGACCATATGACAGGCCCGTAGCACCGCCAACATTTATTGGTGCGGCACAGTGACGTCACCATATTTATTATAAACATACATGAATCTTTTCTTCTTTATACGCGCTTTTACTCTATGTTTTAAGTTACTCCACTAAGGGAAATTCAAAAATTCAATAATACTAATAAAATTTTTATACAGTCTTTATTGAAGTGTAGCAAGAGTTGCTACTTGGTAAAGAATCTAATGGTTACAAATACGAGTATTATAATAATGGTTATGAACAGTTTGGCGGTGGCAGCAGGCTAGCAGCACGAAGTTGTGTTTACCAATAGCATTATGTCGCTCCTATAGTTGTCGGTGACTTAAATGTGTTCCCGAATATTTGTGTGGTCACTAAAATTATTGGTGCGGCCATGGCCGCACCTGCCGCACCTGCTCCTACGGCCCTGTTATGAGGTCATGAGGACAAAAACCATGATATGACGACATTGACCTGCGTGTTGTCCAGAGTTAATTGGAAAGACTACGAGTCCCAGAAAGCTGAAAATTTATTACAGGGGAAATTTTGTACTGCGACAACGATCTATTGTTTTTTTAAGAGAAATATTTACATTTGAAGGTGACAAAATATGTTAGCCAATTAATTAATTGGTAATTTTAATTGTTCAATTAATTGTTAGTATGGATTAGCAGACTTCATCAATTAGTATAAATAGATTGTGCATAATAGAAAGATTTTCTGAGGCTGCAATTTGATTGATTGAAAATAAATTCATTTAACAAATCAATCATTTGTCTATTATATTATATGTTTTCTTTTACTATTATTTGGATTCGAGCTTCCTTATCGTGCATCTGAAATTTATTGAGCTACTAATGGGAGTATTTGAATTTACAAATTACATTGTGTAGCATTCTTATTAAGGGGATTTTATGAGGAATATATTTAATACGCAACAGAGATGTATAATTCTAAATGATTAGTTTCAAGGCGTAGTAAGGCCACGCAGTGGTAGTCAATTGAGGCGTGGTATTATTAAATCTCGGTTGTTGTGTGTGTGTTTGTTTGTTTGTTTGTTTGTTTGTTTGTTTGTCCGGATTGTATTAAAGTGATGGGGGAATAGAAACCGCATTTGTATATGAGATATGAGATATAAACTAACTTTAAAATGTTCTAATTGGTAAACAAATGTTGTAATAGGTAAACAAGTATACTGATTTCAAATTTTGGCATTTACAAATTTCTAATATGAATATTTATTGTTGTTGCTTACCAAAATATGTAAAAAATTAATGAAATTCAAAATCAATCAAGAAGTTAGCTTTCAACGGTTATTATAGGTATACAAGTATGCTGAAAAACAAGTTAAAACTATGGAAATCTTATAAAGGGATGTATATAACGTCCATTTCTACCATTTTCCATGGCAGAAAAGGTGAGGAGTAAGGCCGCACAGTGGCCATTTACTTGAGGTGCGTAGCACCGATCTGTCGCAAAGCGACCGAAACCGAAGGGCTCGTTTTTATAAAATATTGTTTAACTTCGTACATTACACTGCATAAATAGCATTACCATTATTTCGTGAAAGAGTTTAGTACAAACAGTGGACATACGAAGAAATGTGTCTTTTTTTCCATAAAATGACCTGTGTTAAGAATACAAAGATCGACTAGTTTCATATAAAATCTTAAATTTTATCCCAATCACGATCATATTAAAAAAAGGGTCTACGAAACGATAAAGAATCGAATCGAGATCCTCATCGTTAAAGAATCGAGATCCTCATCATAGATTATGAATCGAAAGTTCTTAATGCCCTTGAGCAAATAAATTGTTATATTTTTAACAGCCTATAAACTGTATAACTGTGGCAATGTTCCATCGCCTCTTTACGAGAATTCACCTTCAATTGAAGATTTTCACCAAACAACTAAATTAGGGGTTTATCTAGGTTTGTCTTTTCCGGCACTTTTTTGATAAAAGTTAAATTTGTATGGCACCCTAAAGATGTCACCCATAATACATAATCGGTATAATTCAATGATATATTTGAAGGATGTAAATGTTCCCAAGCAGGGATTTATCAATGAATTTCTATTGCAAAAATCTGTTAGAGACCTGGCACCAAATTAAATGCAGCCTAACTTCATTCGGTGGGTGGCTGGCTCCTAAAAGTCCCAGCCAGGCACCTAGATAAACCTCTGATAACTGAATACAGGGTGTCATAGCTAATCTTATCAGCCAACCTGTTATTTACTGTTTCTGACAGCCAACTCACGAATATAGGATATCATTCTTTTAATTTGAATACCAACGACACTTTTGTATCAATTAGGACCTCCAATAATAACATTATATATCGAACACAACACAACATTCTCTCTGCTCCCTCCTGCTGTCAACAGAGCTGATATTCCTGTACTCACACAGAATGTAATACTGAGTGCTAATCTAGTTGGAAGATGGCAGACACCAAATGGCAGCTATGTCGACAGTGATTCTATCACAATACAAACCCTCTATGTGTCTCATGCTGGAGTGTACAAGTTCTTTGTCACTAACTGGGATGGAGTATGGACCCTGGCTATTCAGATAGACATATCACCTATTGGTAAGTTTCTAATCGTATCAGCAGTATTTTGTTATATTGATCCTACTCACAGAAATATTTCCATTCTTCTTTATATAGAAACTTATTTACAGACTACGCTGTATCTGACCACAGAAACCACCAGCCAAACTTCAATGCTAGTTGCTTGGAGTCTGTCAGAAACGAACCCATACAATTCGGAAGGGACATTCTCAGTATATTTTGAGTTTGGGAATTCTGAATTTTTAGTTGGTATAACAAAGAATCTCTTTCTTGGAATAACAGGATTAGTTCCAAACATTAACTATACTGTGCGAGTCGAGCTCCAATACCCTTATTCTGCGTATGTAATTTCCGCCACTACTCACCATCTCCTAGCTCTGAGTGGAGACACCACTACCAATCCAGGTACAACAACTGAATCTCCTATTAACACTGAACTGAATACATCCTATACAATATACACATTCATAGCTGTGCTTGTCATATTAGTTACTATACTATTACTCGTTCTACTAATCTGTGTCTTATTTGTGTGTGCTATGAAGAGAGGCAGTAGGAGCAAAGTGAACTCGCGTGATAATCAAATACAATTGCCCGAGATACACTATAATGAGTTATACGAACAAATGGATCGCACCCAACCAATGGCACATAACAATAAATCGTTTTTGTACTCAGATAATGTAAACGTTTCTGAGACAAAAGAAAACAATTTGTTCTGATGACTCTTACGGTACCACTAACTGCTATCCTATCAATAATTAGAATAAGTGTGTCTCCAAGTGTGCCTTCTAAAACTACGTATGATTATATTCATTTTTGTGTTCCCTATTATAACTGCTAATACTATACATTATTTCATTTTTGTAAAAGTCTGTATTTACTAGATTTGTGGATTGTGTTAGATTTGTAAATTTGATATGTATAACCTCCTCAGGGAATGAAATGTTCACTAACGAACTTATTAAACCTTAACTGAACGAACTGAAGGCAGGGCTTTCAAGGGATTGGCGCTGAACGAATCGAACGAACGCCAACTGTTGCCTGACCGGAAGTTGAACGAACTCAACGAATTGAATAAACTCAACGAACGAACTGAACGGACGAACTGAAAGAAAGAAACAGAATATTGATAACGTCTAAATACTGGATCATTATTCCATACGTAAAATATAGACTACGTATACCTAGACCAGAACTCAAATATATTCTTGCCATAACTAATAAACACTACACCATTCATCTAAACTCGTAGAACTGAACGAACGAAGTGAACGAAGTTAGGAGAAAGGTTCACGAACGGCTGGTTTACCTTATTCAGTTCCTATCAAATTAAAGCACGTCAGTTCGTTCCGGTTCACCTCCAAAATTTAACACCACCTCTGATCATTCAGTTTGTTCAACGGGCTGACCTCCACATATTTAACTTATTTAAAATGAGTGATATTTTGATGAGGTTAAGGTCAATAATTATGTTGCGTAGTGTCTAACATGAACGAACACAGGTCACGAAGCGACCGAGACCGATGGGCTCGTAATATAAAACTATAGTAGGATCCTACTTACTAGGATCCTCTTTTAGAAGAAGCACACAAAAACTTGAGAAAATATGAATAACGTATTGAGATTTTATATCGCTTTTGGGCTGCATCCGCCCTTGCAGCAGGCTTGGACCGGGTCTCCGGGTCAACTGGGTCACAATATTTCCTAAAACTCCGGGTCACTACCGGGTCCGGCTTGGACTGGGTCACCGGATACCGGGTCAACCGGGTCACTTAATTTTGATTTACCCGATTCTTCACAGTAATGCTAATTAAATTTTATTGGTTTATAGAATTGTAACTTAGAAAGATTCATCTAATATAGTAAGTCGTTTAATATTTATGAGACATAGTACTTCAATTGAAATTTATTTGGTATCGGTGGTCACTGTATACTTACTTACCGGGTCGACCGGGTCACCGGGTCATGAAATCTTGACCCGGTAGCACAAAAAATATTTAGCGCCTAATTATTGACTCCTAAATGATGTTTTGTGCTCAAATTTACTTGGCAATCCGCAAACAAATACCAATAGAATCTCTTATTTCTCTGTAATATACTGGCACAATATTCTTAAGAAAATAGAATGCAATAATTAATTATTGCTTAAGATCTATCAATAGATATTTGATATGATGGAAGGATCTTAAGCAGTTATTTATCTCTTGCATTCTATTAAGGTCAATAGGCGGAGATTAGATTTCACGTGCTAACCAATGAGTTATGTAATCTCTAAGATATTATGTCTGACACACATTATATAAATTGCACAATTTGAAGACTTAATTTAACACTGTTTATTCAAAATGAAAATTCTATCAATATTGGCTATTATTCTCTATTTGGGGATATTTTCTCAACAAACAACAGGTAAACATATTTAAATTATTAAATATACGAGCCCTTCAGTCTCGGTAACCAAATTCCAACTATGGAAGCGCGCTACGTAATTATGAACCACACAAAATTGAAAATGAGTGGTTTTAGACTAATTTTCAACTGGCATTACCTATAAATAATTGATGTATAATCAAATTAAATTTCGCGTCATTAAGTAATCGCTTGAGACCATTTATCCTATACTGAATACGAATATTTGTATAGAAATGGTTGGACAATAATTGTAGAAGATATTTTAACTTAATAAGCAACTTCAAAACGTATCCCTTAATTAATTAATTAATTAATTTAAACCCGCGGTTGGCGCGGGGCAAAGGTATAAATAGAAAAAAACCAATTTCATTTTCACTTTCAATTGAAATTCAATTAATTTTCACATGCAGTTTCACATTCCGCGCAAACCGCGGGTTCAAATTGAGTGGTCAATTTTCGAAACATTGATTTTCGATTTAGCAATCACAGTATTTTGAAAAATACATAATTTGCATTGAGGAACAAACCTGGAAAGTTAGAAATATATATTTTAAAAACAAACAACACTATCTACAAAACTATTACTGCATATATGGGCGTCGTTTGAGTTACCGCAGGGCAGTCGAATGGTCACTTACAATTATAATGACTACATAAAGACATAATAATATAATGTCAAATATAAAATGGACGTTTGTTTGTAGCACCTTCAAACGGTTGTGCTGCAATTTCAGATAAAGGTAGATGTTACAACTCTTTCACAAGCTCTGGTATTAACTGGCATGATGCTAGAAATATGTGTATAGCGCTGGGAGGAGATCTAGCTACTGTTACATCTCTCGAAGAGCATACAATGTTACTTGGCATCAAACGATCTAGTTGTTGGATAGGACTCAATGACATAGATGTAGAGGGTACTTTTGTCTGGGCAGATGGTAGCGAAAGCACTTATAGACAGTGGAGTCAGGGTCAACCAGATGATTCTGGGTCAAATGAAGATTGTGTGGAGAATTGGCATTATAGTAACTGGAATGATAGACCGTGTGAATATACACGAGGTTGTTATTACTGTAGCACAACAGGTCAGTCAGTCCCTCGAATAAATTGTACCAAGCTTAGTATAGTATGTACGTATTTCGGAGTAAAAGTACAAATGGCAATTGACCAATGACCATTCGAGCACGAATAACGAATCACCAGCTGCGAACAAGTAAATTGAAAATTCTTTTTGTAATCAATGTTTAAACATCTGGTAGAAAAATTGTTATTATTAATTTATTACCTTAAAATCAAATCTAAATTAGTACTATTTTCAAAGGTGAATCTAGTAAATACGTACAGTGTGTGTATTGTCCTGATAACGACATGTCTTTAATTAAATTCCGTGCAACACAACTCATTTGATAATGGCTGCAGGGCGAATTATTCAGAATTATAATGTTTTCAAACCTATTACGCATAAAGGCTGCTTAATATGATTGTTACACAATGTAATTTGTTTGAGAAATTGAAATTCTCATATTAATAGCTGAAGATTTCCAGCTGTACCAAAGGCCAATATATCGTTGTCGCTGTACAAATACAAATTTTGAGCTTTTTTCTGGGAATCGTAGTTATGGACAAAGAAACCCAGAACACACACACACAACAATTGTGTTTTAAATATTGAGAAAATTACAATTTCGATAAATACAGAGGGTTTAGTCTAAACCCTCTGTATTTATCGAAATTGTAATTTTGGTTAGAGAATAAGAGTATCTGAAGTTGAGCGTATTAATATTTGTTAGTGAGCACATTTGGAGAACAGATCAGTCCAAACACATACACGCCATTAAAAGACAACTCATTTCTGTACAGAAACACTACTCTTTACTGCATAACAGAGACTAAAAACACACCACAAGTTACATGGAGTTATACAGATCTAAATGGAGTCAGTACTACTCTCTCTGCTACAACTAATGCTACAACAGGAGTCAGCACTCTCTATGTAACTAGTGACAAGCCAGGATACTACAGCTGTGTAGTTAGTCAGAACGGAGGGAACAATAGTATAACATATACTACTGTTATGCTGGATTTCATTATAGGTAGCTGTAGTTTGTGATATAGAAAAATGTAGAATTACAGCTGTGCCTAGAGCACCTTTTTTGGTGGCACTATATTTTGGAAAAGTGTGATAGTGCTTCTAAAGGAAATGCTGTGAGCACAGGTGTAAAATCATCACTTGAAACAATAGAATTATATCTAATAATTTGGATTGAACTCAAATGTTATAAATACAGAAATATAAAGTTTATAAACCCAATTATGGTACAAACTAAGCCCAATTTGAAAATATGTCCACTGTTAAAAGGTATACAATTCATTTTTCAATCGAATGAATATGAATTAAACAATGATCACCATATATTCTTCCCTTTATTAA
Source organism: Hexactinellida sp. DTS-2022 (assembly GCA_028753945.1). Classification (NCBI taxonomy): domain Eukaryota; kingdom Metazoa; phylum Porifera; class Hexactinellida; species Hexactinellida sp. DTS-2022. The sequence goes on from JAPNXP010000001.1 coordinate 12,640,209, forward strand.
ATGTAAAATAAGTATGCAAATGCGTCCAAAAATTAGTCAAGATGTCACTCAGTTGATCAAGCTCTGTTATGTTGAGAGGATATTTTCCAAAATATATCTAGGCAATACCTGTCACTACAAGTCGGCACAGTAATAATCTATATTATTAAATCTCGATTGTTGTGTGTTTGTCCGAATTGTATTAAAGTGATGAGGGAATAGAAACCGCATTTATATCTATATTATTAAATCTCGATTGTTGTTTGTTTGTGTGTGTGTGTGTGTGTGTGTTTGTCCGGATTATATTAAAGTGATGGGGGAATTGAAACCGCAATTAATATTGGGATATAAACTAACTTTCAAATGTTATAATAGGTAAACAAGTATGCTGAACACGAATTTCGCGTTTATAAATTTCTCATATTAATATTTGTTGTTGTTGTTTACACAAAATAGGTAAACAAATTAATGAAAATTCAAAATCAACCTAGAAGTTAGCTTCCAACGGATATTATAGGTAAACAAGTATGCTGAAGACGATTTTCGCGGTTATATTTTTCTAATATGAATATTTGTTGTTGTTGTTTACACAAAATAGGTAAACAAATTAATGAAAATTCAAAATCAACCTAGAAGTTAGCTTTCAACGGGTATTATAGGTAAACAAGTATGCTGAACACGATTTTCGCGTGTATAAATTTCTCATATTAATAATTTTTGTTGCTGTTTGCACAAAATAGGTAAACAAATTAATGAAAATTCAAAATCAACCTAGAAGTTAGCTTCCAACGGGTATTATAGGTAAACAAGTATGCCGAACACGAATTTAGCGTTTATAAATTTCTCATATTACTATTTGTTGTTGTTGTTTACACAAAATAGGTAAACAAATTAATTAAAGTTCAAAATCAACCTAGAAGTTAGCTTCCAACGGGTATTATAGGTAAACAAGTATGCCGAACACGAATTTCGCGTTTATTAATTTCTCATATGAATATTTGTTGTTGTTGTTTACACAAAATAGGTAAACAAATTAATGAAAATTCAAAATCAACCTAGAAGTTAGCTTTCAACGGGTATTGTAGGTAAACAAGTATGCTGAACACGAATTTCGCGTTTAAATTTTCTAATATGAATATTTGTTGTTGTTGTTGTTGTTGTTGTTGTTTACTCAAAATAGCTAAACAATTTAATGAAAATTCAAAATCAACCTAGAAGTTAACTTTCAATAGGTATTATAAGTAAACAAGTGTGCTGAACACGAATTTCGCATTTATAAAATTCTAATATGAGTCTTTGTTGTTGTTGTTGTTTACACAAATAGGTAAACAAATTAATGAAAATCAAAATCATAACGTCCCTATCTACCATTTCCATGGTAGAAAATGTGAGGAGTAAGGCCGCATAGCGGCCGTTAACTTGAGGTGCGTAGCACCGATCTGTCGCAAAGCGACCGAGACCGAAGGGCTCGTATTAGATATAAACTAACTTTCAAATGATATAAAAGGTAAACAAGTATGCAGATTTCGAATATCGCATCTACAAATTTCTAATATGAATATTTGTTGTTGTTGTTTACACAAATAGGTAAACAAATTGATGAATTTAAAATCAACCTAGAAGTTAGCTTTCAACGGGTATAATAGGTAAACAAGTATGATGAACCCGAATTTCGCATTAGTAAATTTAAATATCAAAAATAGGTTAAAGCTATGGAAAGGGATGCATATAAGGTCCCTTTTTACCGTTTTCCATGGCAGGAAGGGCGAGGAACAAGGCAGAACAGCGGCCGTTAACTTGAAGTTCGTAGCACCGATCCGTTGAAAAGCGACCGAGACCGAAGGGCTCCTAACAATAATAAGGCAGTGATTCAGAACTGGCCTAATACATAATTGTCGTACAGCACAATAACTAGCCAAAACAGTGATATCAATACTGAGCCACTATACTAAAGTATAGTCGGCACAGTAAATGTTAGAATATGATACAAAGTGTAAATCAACTACTGTATATTAGGTGCGCCAGTCTTGACGTTGAATTACGGAAGTTGCAATGCATTCTCTCTGCTCCCTCCTGCTGTCAACAGAGCTGATATTCCTGTACTCACACAGAATGTAATACTGGGTGCTAATCTAGTTGGAAGATGGCAGACACCAAATGGCAGCTAAGTCGACAGTGATTCTATCACAATACCAACACTCTATGTGTCTCATGCTGGAGTGTACAAGTTCTATGTCGCTAACTGGGATGGAGTATGGACACTGGCTATTCAGATAGACATATCACCTGTTGGTAAGTTTATAATCGTATCAGCAGTATTTTGTTATATTGATCCTACTTAACATCAATATTTCCATTCTTTTTTTTATTGCTCTACTGGGCAACACAGGCTCCCAATCTACAAATCCAGATACTACAACTGAATCTCCTATTAACACTGAACCGAATACATCTTATTTAATGTACACGATAATAACTGTGCTTGCCATATTCGTTACTATCCTATTACTCGTTCTACTATTCTGTGTCTTCATTGTGTGTGCTATGAAGAGAGGTAGCAGCAGCAAAGTGAACTCGCGTAATAATCAATTACAATTTCCCGAGATAGACTCTAATGAGACATACGAGCAAATTTATGCTACCCATCTAGTGGAACATAACAATAAATTGGCCTTGTTCGCTGAGAGTGTAAACGTTTCTGAGGCAAAAGAAAACATAGTGGATCTGAACGTACCAAACTATGATAACTCTGACGTCAATTCCCATCGCTATGCTAACACTGTCTTCTAAAAGTATGATTAGATTAATTTTGTGTTCCATATTATAACTGCTAATACTATACATGATTTCATTTGTGTAAAAGTTTGTATTTAGTAGATTTATGGATTGTGTGAGATTTGTATATTAAACTATGTAAAACCTCCTCAGGGAATGAAATGTTAACTAACGAACTTATTAAACTTGAACTGAACGAACTGAAGGCAGGGCTTTTAAGGGATTCACGTTGAACGAACCGAACGAACGCCAACGGTTGCCTGACCGGCAGTTGAACGAACTGAAAGAATTGAACAAATTGAACGGACGAACTGAAAAAAAGAAACAGAATATTGATAACGTCTAAATACTGGATCATTATTCCATACGTAAATATAGACTACGTATACCTAGACCAGAACTCAAATATTCTTGCTAAAAGTAATCAACACTACACCATTCATCTAAACTCGTCGAACTGAACGAACGAAGTGAGGAGAAAGTTTCACGAACGGACTGGTTAAACCTTATTCTGTTCATCTCAATTTAAAGAACGTTCAGTTCGTTCACGTTCACCTCCAAAATTCCACCACCCCCTCCGATCATTCAGTTTGTTCAACGGACTGACCTCTACAGGTTTAACTTATTTAAAATGAGTGATATTTTGATGAGGTTAAGGTCAATAATTATGTTGCGAAGTGTCTAACATGAACGAACAAAGGTCACGAAGCGACCGAGACCGATGGGCTCGTGGTATAAAACTATAGTAGGATCCTACTAAAAGATTTTACTTAGAAGAAGCACACAAAATCTGGGGAAAATATGAGAGTACAGTATTGAGATTTTATACCACTTGTTGGCTGCACCGCCCTTGCAGCAGTCCCTAACTATTTCAGCCCAGCAAGACTGAAATACTGAGACAAAGGAAGCACTTTATGTGCTTACAACCGGAGCCCCATGGCTACGTGAATACTACTAGAAATTAAGTTTATGTGTGTTTTTGGATGTTGAAGTAACTAACTATGAGTAAAGTAGATAACTTAATTTATTCAGTGGCGTACCAAAGGCAAAGAGATTTCTGCCAGGTCATTGAACCAGGACCCCAAGGGTTCTAAAATTCGGCATACGTATACATATCATACATAATATACGTATACAATTTTCAATTGAAGTGATAGTTAAAACCAAGGTAGAAACCGCTCGAACCGAATTTACGTATTCATAAATAGTTGCCCTACCGAATACGAATACTGATAATATTCGGTTGGGAGACCGAATACGAATATTGATATCATATCAGATGCCAACCATATCAACTATCCGGCAAATAATATTCGGTTCAACTAAATATATCAGTATTCGGTTTCAACCTTGGTTAAAACTTTTAAACTGTAAGAATGCGAGCAGTGGCATTTCCCATAGGCAAATTTCAAAAGGTTCCCGGGGTCTCCCAACCCAGAACAATTTATAAACGGATCCCAGCCCTCACTCTTTATCGGGACCCCTGAAGGCTGAAATTCTATCTGTGTCACTGTGAATAATGGAGGCTATATTCATTATACCTAGGCCATATATATACTATTAAAACACAACTCGACAAGTTATGACGTCATTGTCACATTTCGAGAAACCTGAAAATTCACTTAATCGCACATAATTCGCCGCCCTCTAAGAGATAAAATCTGAAAATTTAATGGAACATGTACATTAATTATGCGGACACGTTGGTCACACCAGATTGCCACTATGCTTACTCATTATCGCATGATGACGTAATCACTAAATTTCACATTGTTAAATTTGACTATTTTAGGCCTATTTACGCTTTATAATCAACGAGCTCTTCGGTCTCGGTCGCTTTGGGACAGATCGGTGCTACGCACCTCAAGTTAACGGCCGCTGTGCGGCCTTACACCTCACCCTTTCTGCCATGGAAATGGCAGATAGGACGTTATGATTTTGATTTTCATTAATTTGTTTACCTATTTGTGTAAACAAACAACAACAACAAATACTCATATTAGAATTTTATAAATGCGAAATTCGTGTTCAGCACACTTGTTTACTAATAATACCTATTGAAATTAACTTCTAGGTTGATTTTGAAATTTCATTAAATTGTTTAGATATTTTGAGTAAACAACAACAACAACAACAACAAATATTCATATTAGAAAATTTAAACTCGAAATTCGTGTTCGGCATACTTGTTTACCTATAATACCCGTTGGAAGCTAACTTCTAGGTTGATTTTGAATTTTCATTAATTTGTTTACCTATTCTGTGTAAACAACAACGACAAATATTAATATGAGAAATTTATAAACGCGAAATTCGTGTTCGGCATACTTGTTTACCTATAATACCCGTTGGAAGCTAACTTCTAGGTTGATTTTGAATTTTCATTAATTTGTTTACCTATTTTGTGTAAACAACAACAACAAATATTAATATGAGAAATTTATAAACGCGAAATTCGTGTTCGGCATACTTGTTTACCTATAATATCCGTTGGAAGCTAACTTCTAGGTTGATTTTGAATTTTCATTAATTTGTTTACCTATTTTGTGAAACAACAACAACAACAAATATTATTATGAGAAATTTATAAACGCGAAATTCGTGTTCGGCATACTTGTTAACCTATTATAACATTTGAAAGTTAGTTTATATCCCAATATTAATTGCGGTTTCTAGTCCCCCATCACTTTAATACAATCCGGACAAACAAACAAACAAACAAACAACAATCGAGATTTAATAATATAGATATTAGGAGTATATAACCACACACCAACCGCGAAGCGGTTGGTGTATGGTTGTGTTCTGCCGCGAAGCGACCTAGCAAGCGAAGCGCGCTAGTAAAATATATAACTTGTTTATCATCCCCGTCCGTCCCAATTTTTACCCCCCGTCCGGATATATTTTATTGTTATCTTATGAACATAATCGTACAAATATTAGATATAAACTTGTGTAAAGTACACTAATGCATAATTAGTATGTATTAGGGAATTTCTTAATTATTTGGGCATTATCATGTGATTTTCTAAGTAAATATTTATTGTTTGGCATAGGATAATGCTATTTGCATATTAATGGGAATAAAAATAAAGATAAAATAAAATCCCGTCCGCAGTCCGTATTATCTGAAAAAATCCGGAAGATATACAATTAATTTATATTACATGGCCTTACACAATGCTTGTAAACGTTGACAGTTTAATGCATATTTATCTACAGTGAAAATAATAGGAAATAATGGCAATACGTATTAACTAAAAAAGTTAGCATTTTCAAATAATTAATGCAAAATATTATATCGTTGTAACAAACCTTGGTTTCAACCCTTGTGACTGCTTACCTATTGAACAATTATTGAATCATTGATTGTATTTGTAAATTGCAAAGATATATGGAGCAATTAATTACAAATGTACTTTGTATATAGGGAGGTATTATCATTTTGTAATATTATCTGGCTCGGAAGATTTACACCAGCTTACTTATGAGTTATTTTATTGAAATACATTTTATATAAATTACTTTTAAATCACAATATTCATTAGTTTCAATAGGAATAAGTACTTACAAACGAAGGTTATAAATTTTACTTTTCCTCATCATAAATACAAATTTTATCCATTTAAAATGTTATTGAAGGAATCAAATGCCTGTAACATTTCTAATTCAGTTGAACTTGCTCAATTATTTCCAGATAACCTAATGAGGGGGTTTCTACTGATGATATTGACTTTAAACACAATTACATTTTTCTTCTCGATTGGATGGCTTGTTTATATGTGTAGAAATACTATTTTACTGAGAAAAGAACTTAAAGGTATCAGCAGGAGGACAAGCGATGTAGAGGTACGTAGGAATCTATACAACATACAAACTCAGTACAATCGCAACCTTTTAATATTGTGCATATTAGTAGTGGAAGCACTTCATCTTATAATTAAAGGCATGGGGTTCGGGTTGTTCTTCGTATTTGAACAACAAAATGTAACAAATAATAATTACTTTATTTCATCAAATATTTTAAACGGTTATGGTCCAATCAAAGCTTTTCGACATTTACAAGTTACTTTGGTAAGAATAGGATTCACAAATGCATTCCTTTTGTTGTTCATGGTTCTATTCTCGACTCTAATGACCTATCTATTCAAAGCATACAGAGAACACAAAGACTTCAAGGAAATAAAATTCTATTTAATATTTGGGATGGTTCAATTTTGTGTAGTAATTTTCACAATTTCTGCGATTCCAACAACATTATATGGGAGTTTTATCGTCGCACTTTTCCTAATTATGGACTACATTATACTAATTAGATCTAGGAATAAATTAGAATGGGGCCTCAGAAGATGGCAATATGACGGAGGTTATTATGAGGACATGCAGACATATGAAAAACGCAGAAAGTATGTGTCAAGTTTCAACAAGTGGACTCGAGCATTCCTCATTTCTTTGTTGATTTATCTATTTTCTGTTCTGGCAGACATAGTTGGAAACTGGATTGTTATATTCGCTCTCAATCCTTGCTTTGTAGGAAAATATTATAAACTACATCTCCCTATCCCCCAAAATTTAAGTTTGAAAATTATCGGAAATCTTGCATATTTATTATTTATTGTATCAAACCTTGGAACTATACAGTTTGATTTATTTCTCCTCTTATCCAACCTTGTGTACTATATCATTACACACTGCTACTTCACTACTCCCTACAGGGATAGAGCAATCAGAAATAATGTTAATAAGATGATATGGAAGATCTATCACCAACCGCTATTGTCTGAATACAAAAATTGAATCTATAATTAACTCCTAATTTAGTCATTTATCCAGTACTTAATAAATGTTAATAATTATAGACTATTTTGAAATTGTTTTTGTTAATAATATGTAATTAATTATACTTTATAAATCTTTGTAATTCACAAATACAAACTATGATTCAATAATTGTTCAATAGGTAAGCAGTTACAAGGGTCGAAACCAAGGTTTGCTAGAACGATATAATATTTTGTATTAATTATTTGAAAATGCTAACTTATTTAGATAATTACGTAATCCCATTATTTGCTGTGCAGATATATGCATTAAACTTTCAACGCTTGCAAGCATTGTGTAAAGCAGTGTTTCTTAACATATTTAAACTTCCGCACCCCTTCAGATTTCAAATTCAACTCTCGCGCCCCCTGGTAAACGATGGTACCATACGCTTCTGTATCGACTATCGGGCTCTTAATAGGGTTACACAAAAGGATGCTTATCCTCTTCCACTTCCAGATCAAGTTCAGGACAAATTATTTGGTATGAAGTATCTCACGAAACTGGATCTTAACTCCGGCTATTGGCAAATACCAGTCGTAAATGTGATAATGAAAAAAACACTTTCTCTCCTGGTACGGGAATGGGGCTTTTCGAGTTCAACGTGTTGCCCTTTGGATTAACAGGCGGACCAAGCGCGTTCCAACGTACAATGGATAAGGTGTGCGTGGGTTGGAGAAATTCAAAGATAACTTCATCGATGATATTCTTGTTTATTCGCCGGATAAGGAATCACACAAAAGAGCATTATGGATGATAATCGATGGGCTTAGACAGTCTAATCTGAGGTTAAGGGGTAAGAAGTGCGAGATTGGTAGAAGTAAAGTGACCTATTTAGGACACACGTTTTTCCGCTACAGGAATGGAGCCTGAAATTTCCAAAATAGATTCAATAGTCAATTGGTCTCGACCAGGTTCGCAAAAAGAAGTGAAACAGTTCTTGGGTTTAGCTAGTTATTATAGAGATATGTTCAAGACTTTTCCACCATTGCTAATCCTCTGAATCATTTACTATGCAAGAATGTCCCCTTTGTGTGGGAAAAGAGAGAAGAAACAGCTTTTATTAAGCTTTAGGAATCACTTTCGTCCTCGCCGGTGCTGCAATGTCCAGATTCCAGATCGAAACTTGGGAGTGGGAAAGATATCTCCCCTTAGTGCTGTATGCTTATCGTACTACAACACATACGAGTACAAAGGTTACACCATTCCAACTTATGTATGGACGCGATTCTTGCATAACAAGTGATTTAAAAGTGGGCACGTCTCATGATCCAACTTCCTATGAAATTTTTTTTACGTGAAAAATTAGCCTAGTTAATAGATTTTGTTGAGGGTCATGCCGCAGAGAGCAATGCCACAATAGGAATATTACGACAGAGGATCGCATTTTTCAAATCTATCGAAATTCCATATGGGCTTTAGTGTTCTACTATCCATCCCACAGAGAGGAGTAGACCGGAAATTACGGGATAGGTGGGAAGGGGGATGGACAATTAGCAAGGTTGAAGGACCGGTCGATCTCCAAATTTGACATATAGATGGGTGGACTAAAGTAACTCATATACACAAGTTACAACATCATGTTCAGCGAAACGATCAAGAGCGATTTAGTTCATCAGCTGAATATGAAGGCCTCTATCCGGTTAATAATAATTATGGCTGAAACGAATATTCGAAATGTAACGAACGAACCTTTTTCTAAACTAACGAATATTCGAATATTCGTTCGTTTGCATGACTAAGCATTAAATCAACATCTAGAGACAAAATACATTGGAAAATAGGTTTTTCACAATGTTACAATGGTATAATAATAGTTACAAAGTGTATTATACACAAGTTAACTAATAATCAGCTAGTTTATGTAGGAATTTATATTTACGATATCTCTAAGCTATACAAAAGTCTTGTTGTTGTCCAAAATTAGTCAACGAATATCCGTTTCTATCTAATATTCGTCCAAACGAACGAATATTCGTTCAATCATTTCGAACGAATATTCGAATATTCGGTATATTCGTTTCAGTCCTAATAATAATAATAATAATACAGGTAAACCTCCCAAAGCGGCGCCCATCGGGAGAATGATTTTGTGCCGCTTCTCGGAGGTTGCCGCTTTGGGAGGTTGCTCGTAAGGTAAAACTCCCAAAGCGGCACCCATCGGGAGAATGATTTTGTGCCGCTTCTCGGAGGTTGCCGCTACTCGGAGGTGCCGCTTTGGGAGGTTTACCTGTAATAATAATAATAATAATAATAATAATAATAATAATAATAATAATAATAATAATAATAATAATAATAATAATAATAATAATAATAATAATAATAATAATAATAATAATAATAATAATAATAATAATAATAATAATAATAATAATAATAATAATAATAATAATAATAATAATAATAATAATAATAGTAATAATACGGAAGAATCTCAACGTAAGAGACAGGAGATCAATTTAAGTCCGCAGTTCAGAAAAGAAAATACGAGGAGACTATGCTTACTCTCCGAAATTCCTCACAACACTTCTTTAAAGGAGTTGTTTTCGAACAGCATTATTATGGATTCATCACTATAAGATAACGTAGATCTGATCGATACATCTATACAACAGGACGGGGAACATATGTATTAGTTTGGAGGACGCCGCTCTTAGCTCTCAAAATTATAGCAGACCACAACGTGTACGGAACCTCCAAAGTATTTGGAAGATTATGTATATGACTGATCGAGAGAAACTCGAGGTCGAGTTTTACGATGAGGGGAGGAATATAGTATGTAACAGTAATTAATCAATCGAGCGCGCAAAGAAATTTGATAGTAACGAGATTGTAGGCTATCTACTATACTAATACTATATATAGACATTGTTAGATAGTTAAAGGACTTATTGATTTCAGAATAAACTTGTATTGTTACACTGTTTTATTTACGGAAGTACTATATAAATTAACCGCACAAGCGACTCCGCTTAAACGAGCCTGGTTAATGAAGCGAAAAATATGTAAACAAACTAAAGAAAATTCAAAATGAACCTAGATGCTAGATTTCAACGGGTATTATAGGTAAACAAGTATGCATGATTTAGAATTTCGCATATATAGATTTCAATAAGAATATTTATTGTTGTTGTTCCACACCAAAAATAGGTAAACAAACTATTGAAAATTCAAAATCAACGTAGAAGTTACATTCAACCATATAGTCTGGTCGTTGGAAGGTTGAACCTAGAAAAAATTCATACAAAGCGTATTTTAGTATCATTAGAAGCGGAATTTTTCGTAGAATAACATATCCAAAATCCGTTAAAATCCGTTTGGGGAATTTTTTTTACACGGGTGGCAGTGTCGGCCATTTCATAGTAAATCGCCGACATTTTCGTAACTAACTTTATCAAATCAATTCTAATCAACTTATAATCATCATATTTGTACTCAGCGTAAAATTTCCAGCAATTTGATATATCACATGACAACATTTGGAGGATTTTTTCCATAGCAACGCTGGAATGTATCAAAAATATGTCAGGAGTGTACGAACATTCCATTCTCAAATTGTGTTCCGGTTCTGCCGCAAAGCGACCTAGCAAGCGAAGCGCACTAGTATATATAGATATACTGTAGCATCAATCTATATAGATACTAGCGTGCTTCGCAGAAGAACCCAACCACACCAACCGCTTTTCGGTTGGTATATGGTTTATACACTTCTAACATTGATTATAAAGCGTAGATAGGCCTAAATAGTAAATAGTCAAATTTATAAATGTGAAATTTTAGTGATTACGTCATCTTGTGATAATGAGTAAGCATATTGACAATCTGGTGTTACCAAGGTGTCCGCATCATTAATGTGCATGTTCTATTAAATTTTCAGATTTTTATCTCTTAAAGGGTGCGAATTATGTGCGATTAAGTGAATTTTCAGGGTTCTCGAAATGTGACAATGACGTCATAACTTGTCGAGGTGTGAGAAATTTTGAGTGAAAACCTCAAATTGTTGACGGGTGCCAAAAGTTACCTCTATATGCCAAAAATCACATTTGGAGACCGGAAACCTAATGCTTTTTCAATTTTTATATTTGGAGCCTCTCAGACTCAAGTTAAAAACCCCGAGATCGCGACGTTCCAGTCCTTATCTGAAGGAGTCTATGCATTCAACACATTTTATTGGTAAATTAGTTAAAACTATGGAAAATTGTAGAAAGGGATGTTAGTAACATCCTCCATGGTATGTGAGGCAGTTCAATATCTTGAGTTATGGTCGTCGCAGGTACTGATAGACTTCGTGGCACGCTAAGGGGCCACAGGCCGACAATTGTGGGCCACTAAAGGACTTAGGTTTCCCGACACTGTTATAAGTGTAAATGGATCTCTAGAATAGAGAGCGCAGCGAGCAAGAAAAAACTTCAGGGAATGGCTAGAGATTTTGGCAAATATTGTACAAGGATGAGACTCAAAAAGGTTGGCAGCAGGCTTTCATCCAGATAAATATTATGCGCGCCTAGATTTAGTTTGAGCTCGCTCACACGCGCCTAAAATACTCAATTTGTATTACGTCTATGGGAGCATCTCTAGATTTTCGCGCGCCTATAATATTTTATTTTCAAAATTATGCGCCTGGAGGCGCGTCGCGCACGCCTGGATGAAACCCTGGTTGGCAGTTATGATCTATCTGGTATTAACTCTCTTAGTTCGCAACCAAACCAGGTGAGCCTTAAGCCTCCCTAGTTTTTTCGGGGCGATGCCTATGTTACCGACACAGATGCCTAAGCAGCTCCCCCTGTAGTATTGGGAGTCCATACTAAAGGAATGTTCTAGAATGTTCCCCTAAGCCCGTCCCTGGCCATGGCATATGCGCCCAGGGCCGGATTAGCCTATACGCAAAAATCGCCTTGGCGTAGGGCCCAGTACACTTGGGGGCCTGTCACTGAAAATTGGTCGCTGAAAAAATTGGTCCGGGGGACCAAAATTTCATGGAAAACTGGTCCTTGGACCATATTTCCATGCAATATTGGTCCCCCGGACCAATCTTTTCGGGTAAAATTGGTCCGGTGGACCAATATTCCATAGAAAAATGGTCCTACCATGAAACTTTTGAGCAGAACATGGGACCAATATTCCTGGGAATTTTGGTCCGTGGAACCAATTTCCTCAAAAAGATTGGGCTGGAGGAACAATTTCCTCAAAAGAATTGGTCCTGAGGACCAAAATAACATGGAAAAATGGTCCTAGGACCAGTTTTCCATGGAATTTTGGTCTCGGATCAATTTTTTCAGGGCCAGATTTTCCAGTGACAGGCTTATTCATAAATCTTTTGGTCCCAATATGGCGAAAATTGCTTAGGCTAAAATTAAAGTAAATCCGGTACACTAAATAAACACAAAGCTCAGAGTGACCAATTTTCCACAGAAGGACCAAATTTATGAAAATTTTGCTCCCCAGACCAATTTTCCAATGGGACCAAAATTTCCGTGACAGGTACATAAATATCTCTGTAAGTGCAAGGCCGGGGCCCGTTCCGAATGGTCATGAGTCATGACTACTTCAAATATCGTGGGGCCTAACTCGATACAAAAATATACTGTGCACCGATAATATTTTGTTACACAAATTGAACAATAATTATATGTACTTTGTCATGCTAATGCTATGGTGGTAGGCAAATATAACCATTAGTTAGCTCATCTTAAGTATACATACTTTGTTATTCATTTGTTACGACTAGATTGGGATTCGTCACCCCCAAGCAATAGGTTATCTAGATTGTATATAAATAATACTACAAGTTATTACATTAAGCATTAAAATCACGGACGATAATAGTAAGTTGTAACTCGGATACTACTTGTATTTTAGTATGTGGTTACTTTATAATTAAAATCTTTTTATAATGTCACCATTTTGTGATTTAGTTTCCTTTGGTGTATGAAATATATTCCTATTTTAGTATTCCTGTTATAAAATTATTAGAAAGTAGCAAGAAAATGTAATTTATGATATTTCTCAGGGCCGCCAAGAGGGGGGGGGGGGCAGGGGGGACAGTTGCCCCGGGATCCGTGGGTCTAGGAGGGCCCGTAAAAATTCCTAAACAAAGTTATTAGTTTAAGAATGTAAGTATAATGTTACCGCCAAATGCTGCCTTCAAATAATAAAATTGAATGATATATAGTTAACTTGAACTTTAATTACAAAGAGATAAGGAAATCGTGTAAAATGAACATTTGAGTTCGGGAAAGGTTCCAGAGGGGCTTGTCAATGGAAATTGATCTCCGAAAAAACTGGTCCTAAGACCATTTTCCCTGGAATTTTGTTCCAGGATCAATTGTTTGGGTCCAATTTTCCAGTGACCGGCTTATTCATAAAATTTTTGGGTCCCAGTATGGCGAAAAATCGCCTAGGCTACTATTCTAGTAATACAGTAACTAAATAAACACAAACCTCAGAGGGACCAATTTTCCACAGAAGGACCAGATTTCCATTAAAATTTTGGTCCCCCCGGTCCAATTTCCTAAGGGGACAAAATTTTTCCGTGACAGGCCCATCATTATTGTTTGCCCTGGGGCCCAAAAAACCTCTCGGCGGCCCTGTATATTCTACTTTTGTAGTGATGTATTTATATTATACGTATGGATTAATGATCCAGTATTAGGAATTAATCTATCTTCTGTTTAGTTCGTTCAGTTCGTTCGTTGAGTTTGTTCAATTCGTTCAGTTCGTTCAAATCCCGGTCAGGCAACCGTTGGGTTCGTCGATTCGTTCAGTTCAAGTTCGTTCGTTCAAGAATATTTCATTTCCAGAGGAGGTTATACAAATTTTAATATACAAATCTCACACAATCCACATATCTAGTAAATGCAAACTATTACACAAATGAAATAATATAGTATTAGCAGTTCTAATATATTAGAGAAAGAATTTTTTTATGATACACTTAGAAACACACTTATTCTAATAATGGTTAGCATAAAGGCTGGCCGTACTGTCAGAGTTATGATAGATTGGTACCTTCAGATCCAACTTGTTTTCTTTTGTCTCAGAAACGTTTACACTCTCTGAAAACAAAAACGATTTATTGTTATGTGCCATTGGTTGGGTGGAATCAATTTGCTGGTATATCGCTTCACCGTGTATCTGGGGCAATTGTATTTGATTATCACGCGAGTTCACTTTGCTCCTACTGCCTCTCTTCATAGTACACACAAATAAGACACAGATTAGTAGAACGAGTAATAGGTTGGTAGCGAATATGGCAAGCACAGCTATGAATGTGTACATTGAATAGGATGTATTCAGTTCAGTGTTAATAGGAGATTCAGTTATTATATCTGGATTGGTAGATTGGGAGCCCGTGTTGCCCAGTAGAGCTATAAAAAGAAGGATACTAATATTACTGTTAAGTAGGAACAATGTAACAAATACTGATGATGCGATTGCAAACTTACCAACAGGTGTAATATCTATCTGAATAGCCAGTGTCCATACTCCATCCCAGTTAGTGACATGGAACTTGTACAGTCCAGCATGAGACACGTAGAGTGTTGGTATTGTGATAGAATCACTGTCGACATAGCTGCCATTTGGTGTTTGCCATCTTCCAACTAGATTAGCACTCAGTATTACATTCTGTGTGAGTACAGAAATATCAGCTCTGTTGACAGCAGGGGGGAGCAGAGATAATGTTGTGTTGTGTTCGATATATAATGTTATTATTGGAGGTCCTAATTGATACAAAAGTGTCGTTGGTATTGAAATTAAAACTAAAGTTGAGAATTGTCTAACGTGAAGCAATTTCGCCCAACCGATATATTGCTTGCTTCCAGACTGTATACAATAATCAGACGTTTATCTAGGTACCTGGCTGGCACTACTAGGTGCCATCCAGGCATCGGCTGAGGAAAAAAGTGCCCGAAGTGTGATTCCATTTAGTATCCGAGTTGGCACTTAATTTGGTGCCAGTTCTATGACAAGATTTTTGGTAATAGAAATTCCTTGATAAATCCTTTTTACATTGCCACAGTTATACAGTCCATACTCCATAGATAGGCTGTGAAAGATTTTCTACAATTTATTTACTCAAAGCAGGGACTTCTTTAATATAGGGACTGTAAACTTCGTTTTACGGTAAATTAGCGTAGGCCTAAAGCAGTATTGTTACTTATTGATATCCCGTAATAGGTAGTCATATTTTGGGAGTCCAACGGTCATATTGGTTTATCGAAAATATTTGTGGTATGTAAGTTATGCGATTTTCACATCTTTCCATATATGGTAATATTGTTAAAATCACGAGATTAGTTAGTTTTATACATAAGAAAATTATTATTGGCGAATGGGAAATGGGAATTCATATTTAGGGACTCAGTAGATCACATTGATTAACCTAAGGCGTTCCCCTTAGCCTATATTATTTTTTTGGCACTCTCCACGGAGGATTGCCCCGACCCTGTTTTGTAGTTTAGCTAATTCTTACCTATCAGACCTATCAGACAATATTACCATATATGGAAAGGTGTGAAAATCGCATAACTTACATTCCACAAATATTTTCGATAAACCAATATGACCGTTGGACTCCCAAATATGACTTCCTATTACGGGATATCATACATTTCATATGTATATAGTTAAGTAATCTCGAGATTTTAACAATATTACCATATATGGAAGGGTGTGAAAATCGCATAACTTACATTCCACAAATATTTTAGATAAACCAATATGACCGTTGGACTCCCAAAATATGACTTCCTATACGACAATGATACATTTCCGGTGTCTAGCATTAGCGGATTACGGGATATCAATAAGTAACAATACTGTTTTAGACCTACGCTAATTTTACCGTAATACGAAATTTACAGTCCCTATATTAAAGAAGTCCCTGCTCAAAGGCATTAAGGACTTTCGATCCATTATCTACGATGAGGATCTCGATTCTTTATTGAGCATCGTGATCCGATCGTAGACCCTTTTTATATTAGGATCTTTATTGGGATATGATCGAAGATTTTATAGGAAACGATTCGATCATTTATTCTTAACACAGGCCAATTTTATCCAAAAAGAGAATAAAAATTTCTTCGTAAGTCAACTGTTGGTGATAAACGCTTTCATAAGAAAATGGTAATGTTATTTATGCAGTGTAATGTATGAGATTAAACAATATTTTATATGAATATGCTAAATTGCCAATCACTCACCCTGTACGTACAGCTGAACACTCAAGATAGGAATACCAGATTCTGTATCGAAGCATTCCATCGGATGAGTGTTGGTGTATTTGAGGAGATATCCCAGCCTGTGTAGGTCCAATGGGTTTGGGAAGTATCCAATTCTATCCTGTCTCTTCCAATGATTATCGGAGAGCTGAACTGAATTATCAGGACTGTGACAGAATAGGAATATATTGTCTGCATCTACTCCCACTGTGTATTGATAGCTATCTGTATTCTCAGCAACTAAGGGTTTGAAAGTACATTAATGACATGTGTATTTGTTCACTGTAGTGCACTGGATATCCTACTATATCCATAATTTTGTCTCCTTATCATAATGTCTAATTTAACTTTGACCAAGAAATTTTTCCTGTTAAGTAGGCAATCTTTGGATATTTAGAGGATATTCGCACTTTAATCTAGATACATCACCTTAGTATGTGTGTTCAGATGCATACTTTATTCAGATATAAAGCCAGTAAGTATATAGTACAATAGTATTTAGCTTTAGCTTTTTTATTTTGCTTTTTTAGGAGGAAGCAGTGAGAACGCATTGCAACTTCCATAATTCAATGTTAAGACTGGCGCACCTAATATTCAATAGTTGGTTTACAATCTTGTGTCATATTTTAACATTACTGTGCCGACTATACTTTAGTATAGTTATTGTGCTGTGCCGACAACTGTGTAATAGGACAGTTCTGTAATCACTACATTATCATTACTAATATTGTGCCGACCACTATGTAGTGGATGGTTTTTCTATTTATATATTTGTTTAATATCCTTTCCACATAACAGAGCTTGATTAACTGAGTGACTTCTTAATTAATTTTTTGATCAGATTTTTAATCTTATTTACATCAAATAACAAAATAATTATGGTTACCATTGTTTAATTTCCATTCATTCGATTGAAAGTTGAATTGTATACCATTTAGCAGTGGACACATTTTCAAATAGGGCTTAGCATACATGTGTCATAATTGGGTTTATAATTTCCTGTATTTTCTAACATTTGAGTTCAATTAAAGTTAAATCTAATTTTATTGTTTAAAGAAATAACTTTACACCTGTGCTCACAGCATTTTCCCTTAGAAGCACTATCACACTTTCACAAAATATAAGCTACCAAAAGCTGCTCTAGGCACAGCTGCAATTTTACATTTTTATATACTACCACAAACTAAAGATACCTATAATGAAATCCAGCATAACAGTAGTATATGTTATACTATTGTTCCCTCCGTTCTGACTAACTACACAGCTGTAGTATCCTGGCTTGTCACTAGTTACATAGAGAGTGCTGACTCCTGTTGTAGCATTAGTTGTAGCAGAGAGAGTAGTACTGACTCCATTTAGATCTGTATAACTCCATGTAACTTGTGACATGTTTTTAGTCTCTGTTATGCAGTAAAGAGTAGTGTTTCTGAACAGAAATGAGTTGTCTCTTAATGGGGTGTATGTGTTTGGACTGATCTGTTCTCCGAATGGGCTCACTAACAATATAAATAAATTAAACTTCAGGATCTCATATTCTCTAAAACCACTGTATTTATGGAAATTGTAATATTCTCCCTATTAAAAACACAATTGTTCTGTGTATGTTCGTGGGTTTCTTTGTCCACAATTAATCGGAAAAACTACGCTTCCCAGAAAGCTCAAATATTGTATTTGTACAGCAACAACGATATATTGGTTTATGGTACAGATTAAATTATGAATGAATTTGAATTTCCCAAACAAATTACATTGTATTAGTATAACATTTATTAATAAGCTGCCTTCATGCGTAAAAACATTATAATTATGAATAAATCGCGATGCAGCCATCAACAATTGAGTTTCGGAGCACCAAATCTAATTTAACACACGTACTTATCAGACAATCGACACCACTGTATTACTAGATTCACCTTTGCAAATAGTACTCGTTTAGATTTGATTTTAAAGGTAAAGTTTAACATTTTTTCTACCAATCTTTAAAGAAATTTTACAAAAACTATTTCTATTTACTTGTTCAATACTGGTGAATTGTCATTTGTGCTGCAATTATGAAATATTACTTTAGCTCAGAAATCCACTAATCCACTAATGGAGTATGTATGTAGTGGAGTATGTTTGAACTAAGATTAGTGCATTAATCACGGTACAAACAATTTGGTATATACTTTATTCTAGGAACTAACTGACCTGTTGTGCTACAGTAATAGCAAACTCGTGTATGTTCACATGGTCTATCATTCCAGTTATTATCATGCCAGATCTCCACACAATCTTCATTAGACCCAGCATCATCTGGTTGACCAGGATTCCACTTTCTATAAGTGCTTTCGCTACCATCTGCCCAGACAAAAGTACCCTCTACATCTATATCATTGAGTCCTATCCAACACCTAGATGGTTTGATGCCGAGTAACAATGTATGCTCTTCGAGAGATGTAACAGTAGCTAGATCTCCTCCCAGCGCTAAACACATATTTCTAGCATCTTGCCAGTTAATACCAGAGCTTGTGAAAGAGTTGTAACATCTACCTTTATCTGAAATTACAGCACAACCGCTTGAAGGAGCTACATACAAAAGTCGATTTTATATTTGACAATTTATTACTATGTCTTCTTGTGTAGTCATTATAATTTTAAGTGACCATTCTACTGCCCTGCGGTAACGCAAAAGACTCCCATGCATGCAGTATTTATTAGTGTGTAGGATACTGTGTTGTTTGTTTTTAAATATAATTTTCTAACTTTCTAGCTTTGTTGTTCAATGCAAATTATGTATTTTTCAAAATATTGTGATTGCTAAATGGAAAATCAAATGTTTCGATAATTCATTACTTAAGGGATTAAGGGACACTTTTGAAGTTGTTTAAGTTAAAATATCTTCAAAAATTTCCATACTAATATTCGTGTTCAGTCTAGGATAAGTTGTCTCAAGGACACTTAATGACAGGAAATTTAATGTTGATCACGATTATCGGCATAAATTTGATTATACATGTTCTCATTTTAAATTTTGGACCGTTCAAAGGTTTGGAAATGATTCAGCAAAATGCGACAGAAGTGGCATAGCGCAGGAGGAGTTTGTCCCTGCATTGCGTAACAAATCTTGCTTATAATTTCATTGGCTGATTCGAGCCAATACTTTAATGGTTTTCCGTACTCTAAATTGATTCTTTTTATTAGTCTAGACTCTAGAAAATATATATAATGTAGTTCACTTGTAAGATTTCATCCCTTCTCCCAATAACTGTTGGCTCCCGATGGGACACTGTTTTCTACTTAAATAGTACACACCTACCGTGTACAAATCTTTAAAAACTGACATGGTATATTTTTGAAAAAAATCATTTTATGTTTTAACCATAGACTCCTTTATAGAAGGACTGTTGTATCGTATTTTGAGGCGCTATCGTATATTGAGGCGCTGTATGATACACTAATATAAACCATGGATATGCTATTACAAATTATACAGTGGTATTTTGAGGCGCTCTGGTAGATTGAGACGCTACTATAAATGTGATTTCCTATCATTTTACGAGATAATTTATCGTAGTTAGTCGAAAATTTAAGATAACTAATCAATTTTACATTAAATTAACTGAATTCTCGAAATGGAAAATTGTTTACTACGCGCCTCAAAATACTACAATATAATTTTAATAGCGCATCCATGGTTCACTTATAGAGAGTCTAGAGTTCATGATATAATGCAAAATGATAGGAAATCACATTTATAGTAGCGTCTCAATCTACCAGAGCGCCTCAAAATACCACTGTATAATTTGTAATAGCATATCCATGGTTTATATTAGTGTATCATACAGCGGCTCAATATACGATAGCGCCTCAAAATACGATACAACAGGACTAGTATCTGACAATCTGGGATTGCGGAACTTGGGTCCCAAGTTCAATTTGGGTCCCATCATATCTTGGGTTGTACACATGCTAGAACCTTCATCTTGGTATCTAATATGGGATTTTAGGGATGATAAATCAATTTATTACACTTTTGACCTTTTACCACGTCACCTAAAGGTCATTTTAACACAAATAGTCTTTGTAAATATGCATATATTTCTATGATCAGAGTTGATTGAAGAAACTACAAGACCTACGGGCTGATTTTTTTGCATGCAGGGGTATTTTGGGTCTGGCTCGGACAAGTTCGAGTCTTAAACCAAAATTCATACCTACAATCAGTACAATGTAATTATGACGTCATTGTCACCTTTTCGAAAATGTGAAAATCCACAAATTAGCTTATAACTCACGCTCCATGAGAGATAGAAACGTGAAAATTTAATACCACATGTAAATTAATAGCACCTACATATCTCCCAAAGTTCCGCAATCCCAGATTGTCAGATACTAGTCCTTCTATTAAAGGAGTCTATGGTTTTAACATAAAGTGATATTTTTATTCAAAACCTGTTAAGATTGGAAAATGCTTTGAATAGTATTATGGGAGTCATATGATTTCAAAATATTTTTTGAATTAGACGTCATTTTTATCCCAAATTGATTTTGTATCTCTTAATGCAAACTTTTCGAGTTTTCAGATCAGGAATTTATTTAGATAATTTCAGCATGTTTCTTTACCTATTATACCGTGAAAGCTAGCTTCTAGGTTCATTTTGAATGTTCAGAAATTTGTTTACATATTTCTTGTAAACAACAACAATAAATATTCATTTAGAAATTAGAAATTAGAAATCTGCATACTTGTTAACCTCTAATAACATTTGGATGTTTGTTTTTCTCATATATAAATGCGGTTTCTAATCCATCGTAACTGTAATACAATGTGACAACACACAATCAATAAACAACAATCGTCGATCGAGGTTAACAGTATATACGTATAGTTTTACTATAGCAAATATTTTAGAAACATGAACTCGGCTTCGCATTGGTGAATCAAACTAATCTCTGTATCTAAATTAAATTTCATTAAATCCGTTGGGCTATTTATAATTAATTCTTTTTTCAGGGTAGAGGTGGACATATTACATACCGTATTGCCTTGAATAGTAGCCGGGGCGATTATTGATTTCAAGCCCCATTTAGGCCCAAGAAAATGTTATGATTTTCGAGAATGGCGAATATTTGTGGAATATAATCATTTGAGAGAGTCAATAATTGTAGGGAGGCGATTATTTGATATCAACGGGTATTCTAGGCGGTGTCAAAAAATAATTAGGACCTATTTGGGGGAGCGATTATTCAAGGGGGGCGATTATTCGAGGGGGGGCTACTATTCAAGGAAATACGGTATTCATCACAACTAGCATTCTCGAAATTAGATAAAATGAATGACAAATATACCTTGAGAGTAGACTAGTGAATCCAACTTAAGAAATATCAGGATCAATATATTGAAATTGAATAGAAGATTCATGTTGGTGAATAACAATACAATTATTATATAATTAGTTACACAGTGAAATATACTCTTATATAGCTAGCAATTTCATAGACAATATTGTCGACTAAGTACTTTTCTTTAGAATAGATCATGGGAAATTTTATGTGTAAGATATTTCAACTTCTTCTTATAAATCTTACAATTTTGTCAGATTCCTGATAAATCTTACAAATTTAATCAAATTCCTGATGAATTGTGCTCAGTAGACTGTAAGTTTTATATTGTATTAAAATGCGCAATTGTGTCGATTCCTTTATATGATATTAAATAAGTGTATATCAGTGAATCATAACATTTGGGTTTAATACTAATCTGTTATGCTGTTCTTATAATAGCAAAACTAAATTTAACAAGCAAAATATTAATAAGCTAAATATTAACTTAATTAATTAAGCCTTAATGAAATGCTTTGCTTACTATTCAAAGACAGGTACAGTGGATGCCGGTTATAAGCACATCGTCGAGAACTGCACTCAATGTGCTTATAACAGACATCATAGGCGCCAAATTCCAATAATCAATCAGAAACGCAGATAATATTGAAAGATATATTTTGTACAGAGAATCCCTGACGCTTGAATAAGGTATTAATTTACACAAAACAAAATTCTACATTCAGGGTTAGGCAATTTTTTGGTATTATTCGACAAACAATCAATAATTTTTCCAAACTATTAATCCATATACAAAAACAGAACATCCAAATTGGTTGAAATCCCTGTACGGTTGACAGGAATGGAATCGAGATGCGCCTTGTAGGATATTCCTAGTTATTTTGGCAACATTTGTCTAACTTCTAATCAACTGTTTTACAAACCCAATACACCTTTTACTTTGGACCTGTTACCTGTCAAAATTGACTTTTTACTGTCATTATAGCTAGTAGTTAAGCTGTAGTATTTGCTGGGGTTGCAAAATTCTTGTTAAAGTATTGATTTTTGTAGGCAACTTTTCATACTTTGCAAGATATTAAACTATAAAGGTTCATCTTTATCGCCTAGTCTTTGGTGGCGACAACTGCTAGATCTAATACCAATATAATGTTTGTCCCCCCTGGCAAAATATCCTAGCAATCTTCCTGCCATGTTATCCAAACTTTTTAACCCAAACTAGACATATAATATACTAGTACCTAATTACTTGTCTGAGATATGTTTTTAATCTTGTTACTTGTTTTTATATTTAATTAATCAGAAAATTCCAAATATACTCAACTTTCACTGACACTCAAATATATAACTAGATCTTTCCGAATCTACTCAAGTTTTTCAAAATAATTCCAATTCTACTCAAGTTTTTCAAAATATTTCCAATTCTACTCAAGTTTTTCAAAATAATTCCAATTTTATTCAAGTTATTAAAAATAATTCCAATTTTGCTCAAGTTATTGTCAATAAATTCGCTGATCTACTCAAGTTTAGAAAGGCTATATTTAGTCTATCCGTGACCTACGTTAACTTATAATAAGGCCTGTTCACTAGTGTGAAATTTTGGACCATGGATGTCGTTTAAGTCCATTGATTATTTTTACAGTAGATGTTCAAGTTAAAGATTATTAACCAAATCGTGACCCTTGTTATATTATGTGATGCTCATTTACTCAAAATTTTGAACTATTTGCGTTGTTTAAGCTAAATAATTTACATTTTCTTAGAAACCCATAATATTTATTTTTTCTGTGTATCAAGCTTTCGACATCCAATATAATTACATACAGAGGACTTCTATATTTATCATCCTTTGCCTTTTTGAACTTGGTATTCTCGAATTTAACGTTCTTCCTTTATGATCATGTTATTTTATATTATTTACATCTCCCTTTCGATTTGCTCCTTGTGTATTTCTAACATTTTCTTATATATATTAGCTTGTCATGCCCAACAGGTGTTCGGCCCCCGGATGTCGGAGTAATTACGCAGGAGAACCGCATACTCCAGTATTTAAGTTGCCAAGTGGTCCACCTGAGTTCGTCAATCGTTGGCTCCGATCGCTCTGTAGAGAAAATATCGTTGACTTAAAGAATGTGTTTGTATGTTCGAAACATTTTCTCGACGAAGAAATTCAGACCAGTTTTTCAATCCTTCAACCTGATGGATCACACTTAGAAGTACCTGCTAAGCCGAAATTGCACAAAGAAGCGGTGCCAAGATTCCTATCCGGCTGTCCACCTCATCTTTCTTCGTCTTCTGACACCAAACTTTTGAGATTTGATCGATCTTTGAGAGAACAGCAATTGATTGATACTGCTATAGTTGAGAGTCTAATACACTATAACCGAGACAAAGAGCTTTTTCAAATCACCACACTGCAAGACTTAGTATCCAAAACAAAGCACTTGGATTTGCCTAATCATTGGATAGTTTGGTTTTCTGAGGATAATTCCTTTAATTTGATCAAACCTTCTATAACAAGTAACAGTTTGATTTCGATTCTATGCTCCTTAACCATTACCGAAACATTACATACTATTGGTTTCTATGAAGGTGTACGCATTACTCTTTCTCTCACTAGGATAAATGATATTCATCAACTTAACATTTTGCTTAAAGAAGTTGAACACCATTCTATCCCAGTTAATTCCCCTGAGACACTCCAACACCATGTCAGAGAAGCAACCAAAAGCATTCATCAAGCAATTGACTTACTCCCGCCTTCAATTAGCGAAGATTCTGGGAACCAACAGCTTGTATTATTACGTCTTCAGTTCATTCTTTGCCAACTGGACAACGTTTTGATCGCGAAAACTATGAGGCGATACAACATCGAAACTCTTGTCTTATCGCTCAAATGCCAGCTTATCTCGCCAGTTTGCTATAGATATCTTCAATCCTTGGACTGTCTATCATTGTCACATCTTTCCACACTTAAACGCTTGTATTCAAATTTTGGATTGGATGCTGAGTTTACCAACTATCTCAAACAATCTGCCACTCAGTTCAACAAATGGGAGCGAAATGTTGTAATTCAGATGGATGAAATTCACGTAAAATCAACTTTTACATACAAGGGAGGTAAGGTAATAGGATCTTCTTTGAATCCTACTGATCCAGCAAAAACCGTTTTTGCCTTCATGGTATCAAGTTTGTCGAAAAGATGGTCCAGTATTGTTCGTTTACTGCCCTGTGCCAACTCATCCGCTGGTGTACTCTTTCCAATTATCAAAGAGGTTATTCAAGACGTAGAAGCATGTGGACTCTCTGTTCAAGTTTTGTGTACCGATAATTACCCTATGAACGTGAACATTTTCAAGTTGTTTTCTCCTAACCGAATCCTAGAGCCTATCGTTCCTCACCCTATGGACTTAAATCGACCATTATTTTTCTTTTCGACTTCGTTCACATACTCAAATCGATTCGTAATAACTGGCTAAACAAACAGATTACAATAAAACGTTTACTTATCCAGATTACGAGAAGATCCAAGTTACGAACACTGCAGTTTTTGAAGAGATTCGACAATTGTACAAAAGTGACCAACACTCTGTTGCTAAATTAGCTCCAAGGTTAACCTCTAAAGCTTGTTGGCCTTCCACATTTGAAAGACAAAATGTTTCTTTAGCCTTAAGGATATTTGATGAATCAACAACCGCTGCATTGAATGTTAGCTACCAATCGCGATACCACCTTTCTACAAATTCACAAACTGCAGACTTTATTACCATTATATGTAACAAGCCAAGTGACCCGTCGCCTTGCGACGAATTGGTTGGCATAAACAGTTGGGATGCGACCCCCAATTATAGCCTCTTACAATGCTACGGATTGCAGCTTAGCTGTTAAATACTTCCCGATATACAATATTAGTCGCATAGAGGCTGATAGAGCCATTCCCGAGCTTTCTAGCCAAACTGTATGGCACTCTTCCCTGCATATTCCTTCCTCCCTGCTTCTGCCATCAGCGGTAGTTTTTATGCTTCCTGGTTTATGACGAAAAGGATTGCCTCGGGTCACCAACTCGGGATCCGACCACGTTAATGTAAGCCCCTCGAGGGGCAACCATGTATTTTGAAATCTGCATTCGTTTTGCCTTGGAGACTTATTACATTGCAGGATTCAGGGTTGTTATCAATCCGGCCGGCAATGTGTGTGGGTGAACTGTCGGACTGGATTACGTTGCATGATGTAGTAAATGATTAAGTAAATTTAACAAATTGATTTATTTTAGGCACCGAAATTGGTAGTACACAATAGGATTAGTATCCCAGTTAGCAGTAACCAATAGGATTAGTGTCCCAGTTAGCAGTAACCAATAGGATTAATATCCCAGTTAGCAGTAAGCCAGTAACCATAGGATTAGACCTTTAACAATAGGCTTATATGTGCACATTAGTACGTAAACACAAAATGCCGTGTAATTCTGGAACTAACACCTTTTAGTCTAACCCAGTATATTTCCCGAGGTCTCCCTTCGAAGAGCTTTCGATTGATATTTATTTCGTCAGGATCGGGTAATGTAGCAAATAGTTACAGGGGCGGACGGACGGACGGACGGACCAAGCTCTCTTAATAATATAGATGTTTGGAAGATATTCAACATCAATACTCCTAACAAGGGTATCCTTCTCAAGGATCAATTTTCCATCCCATTAACAAACAATGATACTAGATTTAGTTTCCTTCAACGTGTAGTTGATTGGGCTGAGTGTTGGCGAGCCATGCCTGACAAAAGAGGTAAATTAAGTCCTCAAACATTTACCAGTTTTCGTCACTCCTGCATTGCACTCCCGTGTATTGTTAACCATCTCACTGAAAATTGTGGCTATTTGTACGTCCTCTCTTCGTTCTTGCAAAATGATCCCCTTGAGCATCATTTTGGCCTGTACAGGAAGATGTCAGATGCCCAATACCACATTAGCTATTGCCAGATACTTGAGACAGAACGGAGAATAAAGTTGTCCAGCATACTTAAATTATTTTCGAAAAAGCATGTAGAAGATAACACATCACTGAAAAACTTCTTAGAATCCTGCTCATCCTCTTGTGACCAAGACTCTCATGCCTCTTTCAGCTTAGATACGTATCTTTCTGCAATACAAGGATATTCAGAAATCGAATTAAACAAGCAAATACTCCAATCACTCTCCTTTATAGCCGGTTACTCAGTGCATGCCTATTACAAACATTCTACTAAATGTCAATCATGCCTCTCATTTCTCACAGTAAACAAAGAAATGGAAATTGAAGAATTTTGGCAGGGAGGTAGGGAATACTGTATGCACAAACAAGTTCAATACCTAAAAAATATTCACAACTTTCATCACAAAAGGAGTCAAAACCTTAGCCAATTAAATTCTAGGGCTATTTTATATGCTTTAGCGTCTGTCAAATGTTAAGTGTGCATTATAGAATACTGAGACAGCAATCTAATTGGTTGAGAGGAAGTTCAGGCATCTAATCAGTTATTTGTGTTCTGTCTGTATAGCCTTATATTTCTAACATTCCATTGTATTGATATCAAATTACAGTTAACTCCCGTAATACCAAGTGGGATATAACGAAGTACCTGCTTCGAACGAATTCCAGTTACAACGAAATTCAACTTGTTATCTGTTTTAAGATCGAACTCCGCTTATAACGAACTCCGCTTATAATGAAATGAAACCACGGTCCCGAGTACTTCGTTATAACGTGAGTTGACTGTATTATCAATAAATACAATAACTTCTCCACATCACAAAGTTAGGGGACAACTGTTAGTTTCTTAGTGTAATAAAATTTTATATTTGGAGTTGGTATATTATTATACACATCAAGCTATAAAACACTCACAAGAACGACATTAATTTGGAAAAGAACATGCTTTAAAAACAAGCTAGGGCCACAGGCCCAGTACAAGTTGTAAGGACGCGCATTGAGCAGACGAGCTGCTTGTACTAATAAATATTTATGGTTGGAGCACAAGACAAGTTTCAATAATCCAATAATACTTGTTGTATATTTGCAATAATCCTATAAAACTTGAGTATATTTGCAATAATCCAATAAAACTTGAGTTTTTGGAATTTTCCCCATTGTGAAGGTATAATTAATAATATCGAGCCATCTTTCACGCACTATTCACAGTGGCACAGTGAGAATTTCAGCCTTCAGGGCACGGATAAAGAGTGAGGGCTGGGGATCCGTTTTAATATTGTTGTGAGTTATTTTAACGGTGTTAGGGGCATTTCCCCAGGAATTTGGAGATTTTCTGGGAAATATTTGAAATTTGGCTCTCAAAAATTGTGTAGAGGCTCAGGAAAGGTTCAGAAGTTTAATGAATTGAACGAACTGAAATAACCTTGGAGGTGTTTGAATTTTGGAGGTGAACGTGAACGAACTGAACGTGCTTTAATTTGAGATGAACCGAATAAGGTTTAACCAGTCCGTTCGTGAATCTTTATCCTAACTTCGTTAAGTTCGTTCGTTCATTTCGACGAGTTTACATTAATAGTGTAGTGTTTATTCTTTCGTGAACATTTCATTCCCAGAATACAAATATACAAAGTTTAATCTACAAATCTCACACAATCCACAAATCTAGTAAATACAAACTTTTTACAAAAATGAAATCATGTATACTATTAGAAGTTATAATAGGGAACACTAGACAAATCTAATCATAGTTTTAGAAGGTACACTTGGAGACACACTTATTCTAATTATTGATAGTCAGAGTCATCAGATACTGGTACTTTCAGATCCAAATTATTTTGTTGTGTATCATAAACGTTTTCACTCTCTGAGTACAAAAACGATTCATTGTTATGTGGCATTTGATGGGTGGTATCCAATTGCTGGTATTTCTCTTCACCGTGTATCTTTGGCAACTGTATTTGATTATTACGCGAGTTCACTTTGCTCCTACTACTTCTCTTCATAGCACACACAAATAAGACACAGTTTAGTAGAACGAGTATGAGGATAGTAACGAATATGGCAAGCACAGCTATGAATGTGTATAGTATTGTATAGGATGTATTCAGTTGAGTATTAATAGGAGATTCAGTTGTTGTATCTGGATTGGAAGATTGGGAGCCCGTGGTGTCCAGTATATCTTGGATTGAGGTGGTTTGGTGAGGTGGGTTGGTTTCTCCACTGAGAGTTAGGAGATGGTGAGTAGTAGCGGAAATTACATACGCAGAATAAGGGTATTGGAGCTCGACTCGCACTGTATAGTTAATGTTTGGAACCAATCCTGTTATTCCAAGAGAGAGATTCTTTGTTATACCAACAAAGAATTCAAAATTCTCAAACCCAAAATATACTGAGAATGTCCCTTTCGAATTGTATGGGTTCGTTTCTGACAAACTCCATGCAACTAGCATTGAAGTTTGGCTGGTGGTTTCTGTCGTCAGATACAGGGTTGTCTGTAAATATGTTTCTATAAAAAGAAGAAACTAAATATTGCTGTTAAGTAGGCACAATATAAAATACTGTTGATACGATTAGAAACTTACCATCAGGTGATATGTCTATCTGAATAGCCAGTGTCCATACTCCATCCCAGTTAGTGACATAGAACTTATACAGTCCAGCATGAGACACATAGAGTGTTGGTATTGTGATAGAATCACTGTTGACATAGCCGCTATTTGGTTTCTGCCATCTTCCAACTAGATTAGCACTCAGTATTACATTCTGTGTGAGTACAGGAATATCAGCTCTGTTGACAGCAGGAGGG
Organism: Hexactinellida sp. DTS-2022; assembly: GCA_028753945.1. Classification (NCBI taxonomy): domain Eukaryota; kingdom Metazoa; phylum Porifera; class Hexactinellida; species Hexactinellida sp. DTS-2022. Next base: position 12,670,095 of record JAPNXP010000001.1, read on the forward strand.
AGCAGAGAGAACGCATAGGAACTTCCGTAATTCAATGTTAAGACTGGCGCACCTAATATACAATAGTTGATTTCCAATCTTTTGTCATATTTTAACATATAATGTGCCGACTATACTTTAGTTTAGTATAATGGCTCAGTAATGATATCACTGTTTTGGCTAGTTATTGTGCTGTGTCGACAACTATGTAATATTATACTACTATGTAGTGGCTGGTTTCTTTTTGCCTTTTATATTTTGGTTCATATTCATTTCACATAACAGAGCTTGATTAGCTGAACGACTCATTGACTAATTTTTGGACACATTTTCACTCCATAACAGGAAGAATATTTGATCATCATTATTTAATTTCTATTCATTCGATTGAAAATTTATTGAATTGTATGCGATTTAGCAGTGGACACATTTCAAATTGGGCTTAGTTTGTACCATAATTGGGTTTATAATTTCCTTTATTTAATAATCATTTGAGTTAAATCCAAAGTGTTAAATCTAATTTTATTGTTTCAAAGGATAACTTTATACTTGTGCTCACATCATTTTCCTTTAGAAGCCTATCACACTTTCCAAAAATATAGTGCTACCAAAAAAGGAGCTCTAGTCACAGCTGTAATTTTACATTTTTATATATACCACAAACTAAAGATACCTATAATGAAATCCAGCATAACAGTAGTATATGTTATAGTGTTCCCTCCGTTCTGACTAACTACACATCTGTAGTATCCTGGCTGATCACTAGTTACATAAAGAGTGCTGACTCCTGTTATAGCATTTGTTGTAGCAGAGAGAGTAGTACTGACTCCATTTAGATCTGTATAACTCCATGTAACTTGTGGTGTGTTTTTAGTCTCTGTTATGCAGTAAAGAGTAGTGTTTCTGTACATAAATGAGCTGTCTTTTAATGCCGTGTATGTGTTTGGACTGATCTGTTCTCCGAATGGGCTCACTAACAAAATATAAATACGCTCAACCTCAGATACTCTTATTCTCTAAACCTTCTGTATATATGGAAATTATAATTATCTTCTATATTAAAGACACAATTGTTCTATGTGTTTTCTAGGTTTCTTTGTCCAGAATTAATCAGAAAAATTATGTGTCCAAGAATCTCTATATTTGTATCGAGGAATAATTTTGTAGAGCTTTTATTTATCTATTAATATGAGAATTTGAACTTCCCAAACAATTTCCATTGTGTAACATTCTTATTTAGCGGGCTTTATGCGTAATAGGTTTAAAAATATTATATTTCTGAATAATTCGACGTCAGCCATCATCAATTGAGTTGCGTAGCACCAAATTTAAATAAAGACATGTACCTACTTTTTCCGTTTAGTTATCAGGACAATAAACTCACTGTATTTACTAGATTCACCTTTGCAAATAGACTAATTTAGATTTGATTTTAAAGGTAAAGCTTATGATTTTTCTACCAAAATGTTTAAACATTGATTACAAAAAGAATTTCTATTTGCATTTTTGATGCTGGTAATTTGTCATTTGTGGTCAAATTATGCAGTATTACTTTTGCTCCGAAATACATCAGGGGCGTAGGAACGATTTTCGCAGGGGTGGGGCATGGCCAAAGTTTGGGGGGCAACAAAAAAAACATAAATTCCAATATGCCCAAAACTGTCCTTATGTTCATTGACTATAGATTAATAGATACGTCTTCCATTGATGGATAAGATGAGTACTTGTATGAGTTTTTTTTAGGGCTGAAACGAATATACCGAATATTCGATTATTCTTTCGAAATGATTGAACGAATATTCGTTCGTTTCCAAATGAATATTATTCTCTAAACGAATATTCGTTTGGACGAAAATTAGATTCAAACGGATATTCGTTGACTACTCTTGGATAACAACACGACTTTTGTTTAGTTTGGAGAGATTGTAAATAAAAATTCCTACATAAACTAGCTGATAATTAGTTAACTTGTGTATTATACACTTTGTAACTATTATTAATACTTTCTCATAGTTTGTCGATGTTTGACACACACGGGTTATTGTTGTATATAATAGTAGTAAACCCCCTACCCCTAGCCTACCGCTTCCCTTCTGCCCCCGTATGGGGGGGGCAAGGGGGTAGCAGAATTGCCATCCTCTGCCCCCCTCCCCTTCTTCAGCCCCTGAAATACATACGCCACTAGTGGAGTATGTAAAATATATACCAAAAAGATTATTACCAAATTGTTTATACCAAGATTAGTGCACTAATCTTGGTACAAACAATTTGGTAAATACTTTTATTCGAGGAACTGACTGACCTGTTGTGCTACAGTAATAGCAACCAAGTGTATATTCACATGATAGATCATTCCAGTTACTATAATACCAATTCTCTACACAATCTTCATTATACTGATAATTATCTGGTTGACCCTGACTCCACTGTCTATAAGTGCTTTCGCTACCATCTGCCCAAACAAAGGTATTCTCTATATCTCTGTCATTGAGTCCTATCCAACAACTAGATCGTTTGATGCCGAGTAACATTGTATCCTCTTCGAGAGATGTAACCGTAGCTAGATCTCCTCCCAGCGCTATACACATATCTCTAGCATCATACCAGTTAATACCAGAGCTTGTGAAAGTGTTGTAACATCTCCCTTTATCTGAAATTGCAGCACAACCGCTTGAAGGAGCTACATACAAACGTCAATTTTATATTTGACGATTTATTATTATGTCTTCTTAAAGTTCTTATGTAGCCATTTTAATTGTAAGTGACCATTCGACTGCCCTGCGGTCACGAAAAACACGCCCATGCTTGCAGTATTACTTTTGCAGATAGTGTATTTTGTTTTTAAAAGATATTTTTCTAACTTTCCAGGTTTGTTCTTCAATGCAAATTATGTACTTTTAAATATATTGTATTATTAATCATTAAATCGAAAATTAAATGTTTCGATAATTGATTACTTAAGGGACAAGTTTTTAAGTTTTTTAAGTTAAAATATCTTCAAAAATTATTAATGTCCAACCATTTCTATACAAATAATCTTATTCAGTCCAGGATAAGTTGTCTCAAGGGATCACTTAATGACGGGAAATCTAATGTTGATCACGAATATCGGCAAAAATTTGTTTATACTTCAATTATTTAAGATATTACCAGTGAAAATTAGTCTAAAACCACTCATTTCAATTTTGGGCCGTTCAAAATTTACGTACGCTTCCAGGGTTGGAATTTGGTTAGAGTTAGACATAAGAAATGTATTATTGTCGAATAGGAAGTCATATGTAAGGAGTCATTTAGTCAATATTGGTTTAGTCAATAATGTGACAGACGTGGCATAGCGGCAGGAGGAGTTTGTCCATGCAACGAATCTTGCTTATATTTTCATTGAGTGATTCGAGTCTACTTTAATGGTTTCCGTACTCTAAATTCTTTTTTTTTGTTAATCTAGAAAATAGTTAAAATGTAGCTTACCTGTAATATTTAACCCTTTTCCCAATTAACCGTTGGCGCCCGATTGGGACACAGTTTCCTACTTAAATAATGCACATCTACCATGTACAAATCTTCAAAAAACTGACATGGTGTATTTTTGAATAAAAATATCATTTTATGTTTTAACATAAAATGTTATTATTATTCAAAATCTGATTAAGTTTGGAAAATGCTTGTTGAATAGTATTATGGGAGATAACTTATATGATTTCAAAATATTTTTTCTGAAATAAGTCGTCATTTTTATCCCAAATTGATTTTGTATCTCTTAATGCAAACTTTTTGGGTTTTCAGATCAGGAATTTATTTAAATAATTTCAGCATACTGCTTTACTTTTAATACCGTTGAAAGCTAGCTTCTAGGTTCATTTTGAATGTTCAGAAATTTGTTTACATATTTTCTTGTAAACAACAAAAAATAAATATTCATATTATAAATTTATAAATTCGAAAATCGAAAATCTTCATACTTGTTTACCTATGATAACATTCGGATGTTTGTTTTTCTCATATATAAATGCAGTTTTTATTCCCTCATCACTGTAATACAATGTGGACATCAAACGAACAAACAACAATCGAGGTTAACAGTATAGTATATTGTACTACTATAGCAAATATTTTTTTAAAACAAAAACTCAATAAAATCTGTTGGCCTAATTATAATTATTTCTATTTTAAGATTGAGTTGGGCATAGTTTCGCTATTAAATATTCATCACACTTAGTACAACTAGCATTCTCAAAATTAGATAAAATGAATAACAATTATTACCTTGAGAGTAGACTAGTGAATGCAACTGAAAAAATATCAGGATCATATTGAAGTTGAATATAAGATTCATGTTGGTGAATATATTACAATTATTATATAATAATAGTCGGATAAACTCTTATATACTATGTAATATTAATCGATAAGTGCCTATATTTAGAAATAGATCATGAGAATTTGATCATGGGAATCATGGGAATTTGAGGTATTAACAATTACATACAACATATACTTTAAAGTACATACAACATGTAATATAATATGAGCCAAGTGCATACAATGTAATATAATATAAGCAGTGGCGTAGCTAGACCTTAAGTTCAACCTGGGCACACCTGGGGCACTCATCCACTTTAGCCATGCCCAGGGTATCATTGTTCTTGGTAGTCAAACATTCATGTATGAGAAAAAACATAATCATTAATACTGGTTACATAATCGTGTTTACTAACCAAAATTACTCAAAATATATTGAGTACTTAACACATTTCAAATGATAGAAATGTTTAATACATTAAAATATTTTCACTGTTCTTTTGATGCGAAAATGAGTTGATGAGGTCATCCATTCGTTTTTCATACTTTCTAACGTCTTCCTTCCCCTGAACTTAACTATTATTTTCTTTCCTTACTTCCTACTCTATTTCCTCCGACGAGATCCAGTGTAGCACCAACTGGGGGCTCCATGGAGCCCCCGTAAAATACGCCCCTGCCCTCGCTAATCCGAACAGAAGTGCTCTGATTCAAACATTTTCTGTTGCGATTAGTGAATTCATTCGGATTAGTAAAGTAATGCATTTTCTCTGGGCATACATAAATGAGAATCTCCAAACTTGTACAAACTTTGTTAATTAATCCGCACTAAACATCTAGTGTACTCCTTAAAATACTTGCCTGATGTAGGGACCTTATTTTGTGGAACTCGTCTTTTCCGGAATTTCGTATAAACCTTGTTCGTACTATTGAAGTTCTACTGTATTTTCATAATTATAATACAATTTAAATATACTTTATAGACTATAGATTGCGTATACACATAACTGGTATACTATAATGCTACAGCATATAGCATCTCTCCTATGGAGCTCTGTTTCCCTATTTCTTCCTATAGCGGCTTGTCTCTATCTCTAGGGACTTCTTTAATATAAGGACTGTAAACTTCGTATTACGGTAAAATTAGCGTAGGCCTAAAACAGTATTGTTACTTATTGATATCCCGTATTCCGCTAATGCTAGACACAGGAAATGTATTATTGTCGTATAGGAAGTCATATTTTGGGAGTCCAACGGTAATATTGGTTCATCGAAAATATTTGTGGAATGTAATTTATGCGATTTTCACACCCTTCCATTCATGGTAATATTGTTAAAATCTCGAGATTACTTAACTTTATACATATGAAATGTATCATTTTCGTACAGGAAATCATATTTTGGGAGTCCAACGGTCATATTGGTTTATCGAAAATATTTGTGGGATGTAAGTTATGCGATTTTCACACCTTTCCATATTTCCCAGATGATATTGAAATACCTCCTTATAAACTACATTCCGTACCGAAACTCTATCAGAGGCAGAGTAAGTTCCTCCACGGGACATATCATTACTTTCAAGGCGCGAGGATTCTGGACTCTGCTAAGAGCAACATATAATTGTCCATGACTAAATATAGCCTCCGGAGTAGGTAAAAATATACCAACTGAGTTAAGACTCTGGCCCTGACCTTTGTTAATAGTAATACAAAATGCAGGACGAATTGGGAATTGTTTTCGCCTGAGAACAAACGGGAAGTCTGTCTCAGAAGGTATCATCACTATGCGAGGAATGAACACTCGTTTACCACGATGTGTGCCAGTTGCAATTTCAGCATCAATAACATGGCTTGACATTTCAATAATTGTTATGCGAGAGCCATTACACATCCCTTGAGTGGAATCTATACTACGCAAAAGTATTACTGAGGCGTATTTCTTAAGGTAGAGGCGATGCGGAGGTAAGCTAGCAAGCGTAATGGAATTTAAAAACTCAGTTGGATACATGGCAGCCTGATTTGAATCTACAGAATCCGCACTCAATAATACTTTAGCCTCACCAGGTATTTTATTCATCACAAACTCATTAATTTGATCTGTTGTGTCGTTCTTAGGAGACATAATTATGCGGAAAGTGATGTAATCACGATTTTGATAATTTTCCTTAATATCAGAGTAGATAGTTGTGGCCAAGTCCGCGAAAGTTTCACCACGTACTATAAATTTCTCATTTATATGAACCATATTATCTTCGTTTTGAAGTTCAGTACCATCACCAACTCTTAGCAAAAAGTCTGAGAATTCGCTCACTTCAACAGAATCCTGAGAAGATAATCGCTGAAGACGCATGTTGATCGTTAATTTCATAACTTTAACACAACGCCAAAGTGGTGACCTATTTAAACAGGCAGATACAACTTCTGATCTAGTTCGTGCTTAATTACTGGTAGAATTTGACGAAAGTCACTTCCAAATACGATAACCTTTCTACCAAAAGGTTCGGTAACACGAACAAAGGTCTCTCAAACTCCGATCTATACACTCAGCAGCATGCCTATGTAGCATTGGGGCTTCATCCCATACTAATAACTTGCCAGATTGTATTAGTTTAGCTAAGGCACTCTGTTTAGAATGTTACACACGGATAACACATTCACAGGAATTGGAATGTTTAGCCTAGAATGAACAGTCCTCCCGCCTTGCAGCAGAAGAGCTGCTATCCCAGAAGAAGCCATTGTTAGTGCGATCTGACCCTGTGATCGGACTTTAGCTAATATCGTGTTGTAAAGAAAGCTTTGCCAGTACCTCCAGGTCCATCAATAAAAAATGCTCTCTGGGAAATCATTGGATCATTGATCCATTTCATATCGAATGCCTTCAGTTCTGGCAGAGATGCCTCTCCCAGATGCCGCTGGCGGTTTTCTATCTCGCCCTCAGCTGTCTCATGTATATCTGGATAAAGGAGGGAGTCTCTCCCTCTCTCGGTGTCAGATGTCCGATATAATGGTGTACAACTCCCTGGATACGGAAGGTATACACTCCACGTCTCGAGTTAGCAAGTTCCTTATCGAGGTTTACTCCCAGCGAAGCAAAGGCTAGAGCTGAGTTGTAGGCTCGAATTTTATCTCTGACCTCTCTCCCTCGTTTGTCAAAAGTAGTCAGCAGATGCAGTAGCATCTCAAGAGGTGAGGCTAAAGGGAGTAGAATCAGGGACGTCGCCACGGGGGGGGCATAGGGGGGCAATGCCCCCCCTGGTAGAAATCCTCGCCCCGGGGCAATGCCCCCCCTGGTAAAATTTCGTGCCCCAGGACATACCCCCCTGCTAAATTATTGCCAAATAACGTTGTAGGTGTATTATTATTATTATTATTATTATTATTATGTATACAAGCCCGCTTCGCTTGCTTTCGCTGCGGCTGCAGAAAGCACCCTTCTGGTGCCTCATATATCCCAACCAACAAATAACAGAAGTAACGTTTGTAAATTCCTTATAACGTCTACATCTAAACAACAAATATATACACATGGGTTGTTAACAACATCATATTTGGAATCAGCTTACTTAATTACTCCATATATAGTCGTTGGAAGTAAGCGGCCACGACCCTTTAAAATATGTAAATTACAAATAAATGATTGGATTTATTATTTTTCTCTCGCCCAATTAAATTGCAGTTTAGATTGGCATTCTATAATGCACGCTTAACAAATGTTAGAGACACTAAATCAATTTATACTAATTGAATGCTAGCTGCTAATCCATACTGTGCCACGCTCGAATTTAATTGGCTAAAGGTTTTGTTACCTTTTGAGATTGAAGATGTGAATATTTTTCTTAGATATTAGAACTTGTTTCTAGATACGTAGTTACCCACCTCCCTGCCAAATTACAAATCTGTAGCTCTTACCCAGTTTCTCAATCAATTCCGAACAAACAAACAAAAAACAAAAAAACAAACCATTTAGATTTAATATATAAGATAGAAACTTGATAATTTCATATTATAATCGACTCTCGTTGATACGAATTTTGTGAGTGGGGGGGGGGGGGAGGGGGAGCATGCCCCCCCTGGTAATTTTGCCGCCCCCCCTAGATGAAAAATCCTGGCGACGTGCCTGAGTAGAATCGGTTATACGCTGTAAACCCCTGTACATGCATATAGCACTATGTTCAGAACAGATGGGGAACTTGTTGCATTTCTTAGTGCTACTGGTAAGCTTTTCGCTCTCCCAAAACTTCGCGCCACAAAGTGGACAAAAATAAATTCCATTGCACCAAAATAATTTTCGTTGGTTATACTTTCGTTAAATTCCGATGCAGCAACAGAACGTGCGATATTGAGATAAATATCATTACTATTACCTTTGGTCCTTAAGGATTGGTACTTTCTTTGATAGTATAGACGGATAATTCGTCTTTCATTGCACTCGCCTCGAAATGAGCCTTATTATGATCTCGCTGGCGCTTGCGGCGGATAATTAGTTCATCGCTGCTTTCACTTAAATAGTATGCTTTCTGATATTCTAGCTGCCGTTCAAGACGGGTAACTCGCTTACCTATTCTGTACTCTGGTTGTCAAAATGAGAATGTTGATATTTAAGCCGTTGACCGAGGCGGGAAGCTCGTTCTTCACCGCTCTGATTCTCGTAATATGCCAGTTGATACTCAAGCTGTTTCTCCAACCTGGCCTGTTTAGATTCAAATGTTTCATTACTCCTCGAAATTTCCATTCTCAACGCATCGTTTTTAGTAAAACGTGATTTTCGCTGAGAATCGCGTTTAGTAATTCGGTATTTATGCATGAAGGCTTTAATTGACTAATTAATCAAAAGTTTGAAAATGAAGAGTTTATAAGGTGGAATTAAGTATTAGAAGTTTGAAAGGTTTGAGTTTAACTTTTACTAAATAGACTATTTATGCGATTAATGGGACTACTAGAGTACTAACTTATAGGGAAAAATTTATTGGTCAAATGTATTGGCCCAGATTTATTTGTGTTTTTTTTTTCAGCCAATTAAATTACAGTCTCAGTTTGGGTTTATATAATGCATACGCTGATAGTTTTGTCACCTTTTGAAAGGGAAGATATAAATATTTTTCTTAGATATTAGAACTTGTTCCCAGAAACATTATTTCCTATCCCCCTGCCAAATTTAAAGTCTGTATCTCTTACCAGTTCCTCAATCAATTCTGAACAAACAAACAAACAAACAAACAAACAAACAAAACAAAAAATCATTGTGATTAAATACATATATAAGATAAAACAATAATTAGTATATCTTAAGTGATACTTTGTTATTCATTTGTTACGACTATATTGGGATTCGTCACCCTAAGCAATGGGTTATTTAGATTGTATGTAAATAATACTACAAGTTACATTAAGCATCACACATTCCTGACTTAATTAAATTCACGCATTTATTACTTGCATTCAGAGTCTTACGAAATTACGCAATAACAACGCAATAACCATGCATACGAAACCAAAAGTGGAGCTGAGAAGCGTAAGATTAAGGAAGAGAAAGAAAAATTATTTCTAAAGCAGTTATCTTCCTTCTGCCTACATTTATTCGAATATGGCAAGCACAGCTATGAATGTGTACATTGAATAGGATGCATTCAGTTCAGTATTAATAGGAGATTCAGTTGTTGTACCTGGATTGGTAGTTGTGCCTCCACTCAGAGCTAGGAGATGGTGAGTAGTGGCGGAAATGACCAACGCAGAATAAGGGTATTGGAGCTCGAGTCGTACAGTATAGTTATTGTTTGGAATTAATCCTGTTATTTCAAGGAAGAGATTCTTTGTTATACCAACAAAAAATTCAAAATTCCCAAACCCAAGATATACTGAGAATGTCCCTTCCGAATTGTATGGGTTCGTTTCTGACAGACTCCACGCAACTAGCATTGAAGTTTGGCTGGTGGTTTCTGTCGTCAGATACAGGGTAGTCTGTATATAAGTTTCTATAAAAGAAGAATGGAAATATTGCTGTGAGAAGGATCAATATAACAAAAACTATCGATGCGTATTCAAACTTACCAACAGGTGATATGTCTATCTGAATAGCCAGTGCCCATACTCCATCCCAGTTAGCGACATAGAACTTGTACAGTCCAGCATGAGACACATAGAGTGTTGGTATTGTGATAGAATCACTGTCGACATAGCCGCCATCTGGTGTCTGCCATCTTCCAACTAGATTAGCACTCAGTATTACATCCTGTGTGTGTACAGGAATATCAGCTCTGTTGACAGCAGGAGGGAGCAGAGAGAACGCATTGCAACTTCCATAATTCAATGTTATGACTGGCGCAGTAGTTGATTTACATTCTTGTGTCATATTTTAACATATACTGTGCCTACTATACTTTAGTACAGGGGTTCGCAAACTCGCCTTTTTAGGCCGCATGCGGCAGGATTGCTTCTTTAGTGCGGCCGGTAGCAACAATGCCCAAACATGTTCTACGAGGACAATTTTTAATTTTTGGTACATTTACGGGATTTTTAACATGCTTTAATACTTGTATTTTGATATATTTTTGTTTTAGAATCTAATACTATAGGATTGTCATATATCTGATTATTTACTCTAACCACAAATCAATTAATTAACGAGTATACAGTTTATTAGATAATTTTAAAAAATTGTGGGGGCAAACCTCGAGACCCCCTTTTAATTCGCTCACCTTGTTTCTTGGACACCCCCTTTTGACCATTTCTGGATCCGCTAGTAATTCTTATACGTATAGTAAGGCTATAAGCCAATAGTTTCATACGAAAAACAACACTTTTTTAGATGCGGCCGGTATGATATGTCCTTACCTAAATGTGGCCGGTATGTTGCAAAAATTTGCGAACCCCATCTTTAGTATAATAGATCAGTATTAATACCACTGTTTTGGCTAGTTATTGTGCTGTGCCGACAACCATGTAATATTATACTACTATGCAGTGGCTGGTTTTCCTTTTACATTTTGGTTCATATTCATTTCACATAACAGAGCTTAATTATCTAAATGACTCATTGACTAATTTTTGGACACATTTTCATTCCATAACAGAAAGAATATATTGTAATCATTATTTAATTTCTATTCATTCAATTGAAAATTTATTGAATTGTATGCGATTTAGCAGTGGAAACATTTTCAAATTGGGCTATGTTTGTGCCATAATTGGATTTATAATTTCCTGAATTTACTAGCATTTGAGTTCAATCCAAAATATTAAATCTAATTCCATTGTTTCAAAGGATAACTTAATACCTGTGCTCACAGCATTTTCATTTATAAGCACTATCACACTTTCCAAAAATATAGTGCTACCAAAAAAGGAGCTCTAGGCACAGCTGTAATTTACATTTTTCTATACCACAAACTACAGATACCTATAATGAAATCCAGCATAACAGTAGCATATGTTCTAGTGTTCCCTCCGTTCTGACTAACTACACAGCTGTAGTATCCTGGCTTGTCACTAGTTACATAGAGAGTGCTGACTCCTGTTGTAGCATTAGTTGTAGCAGAGAGAGTAGTATTGACTCCATTTGGATCTGTATAACTCCATGTAACTTGTGGTGGGTTTTTAGTTTCTGTTATGCAGTAAAGAGTAGTATTTCTGTACAGAAATGGGATGTCTTTTAATGGCGTGTATGTGTTTGGACTGATCTGTTCTCCAAATGGGCTCACTAACAAATATAAATACATTCCATCTCAGATACTCTTATTCTCTAGACCCCCTGAATTTATGGAAATTGTATTTATCTCTATAATAAAAACACAATTGTTCTGTGTGTGTTCTGGGTTTCTTTGTCCAGAATTAATCGGAAAGCTCAAAATTTGTATTTGTACAGCGACAACGATCTATTTATTTATGGTGCAGCTGAAATTATTCAGCTATTAATATTTGAATTTGAATTTCCCAAATAAATTACATTGTCTTATTAAGCGGCCTTTATGCCTAATAGGTTTGCAAAACATTTTAATTATAAATAAATCGGCTATCATCAACTGAGTTGCGTAGTACCGAATTTAATTAAACACATGTGCATACTTTTCCCTTTTTCCGCTTAGTTATCAGCTATGACGAGCCCTTCGGTCTCGATCGCTTTGCGACAGATCGGTGCTACGCACCTCAAGTTAACGGTCGCTGTGCGGCCTTACTCCTCACACTTTCTACCAAGGAAATGGTAGAAAGGGATGTTATGATTTTGAATTTTCACTAATTTGTTTACCTATTTGTGTAAACAACAACAACAAATATTCATATTATAAATTTTTAAACGCGAAAATCGTGTTCAGCATACTTGTTTTCCTATAATACCCGTTGGAAGCTAACTTCCAGGTTGATTTTGAATTTTCATTAATTTGTTTACCTATTTTGTGTAAACATTAAACAACATGCTCGAATAATGGAGAGTATTACTTTTGCTCCGAAATTCTTACTCCACTAATTTTGGTACAAACAATTTGGTAATATTTTCATTCGAGGGACTGACTGACCTGTTATGCTACAGAAATAGCAACCTAGTGTATATCCACATGGTCTATCATTCCAGTGTTGGTTTTGCCTTAATTCTGTACAATCTTCATTTCCCCCAGAATCATTTGGTTCCCCACTACCGGTATCCCACTGTCTATAAGTGCTTTCGCTACCATCTGCCCAAACAAAGGTATCCTCTACATCTATGTCATTGAGTCCTATCCAACAGTCGGAAGTTCCTGACTTGCTTTTAAACAACATTGTATTCTCTTCGAGAGATGTAACAGTAGCTAGATCTTCTCCCAGCGCTAAACACATATCTCTTGCATCTTGCCAGTTAATAGCAGAGCTGGTGAAATAGTTGTAACATCTACCGTTTTCTGAAATTACAGCACAACCGCTTGAAGGAGCTACAAACAAAATGTACATATTATATTTGACGATATATTATTATTTCTACTTATGTAGTCATTGTAATTGTAAGTGATCATTCGATGCCCTGCGGTAACGAAAAAGATTCCAATGCATGCTATTAGTGTGGCAGATAGCAGAGACGGAACCGATCGGGTCTGACCGGCACCAGTCGACCGGTTGGGTCGGGTCGGGTCGGGTCGGGTCGGGTGGTCGGAACCTTGACCGGCCGGTCGAACCTTGACCGGCCGGCCGAGATCTCTATGTGATGTATACGATATCATAATATCATAATTTGTTTTCTATTATTTATAAATTATTGCTAGCTATGATTGACCGGTCGACCGGCCGGTCGGGTCGGGTCAAATTTCCAACTGCACCGGTCGGGTCGGGTCATGAAAATCCCGACCGGTTCCATCTCTGGCAGATAGTGCTGTTTGTTTATACTATATACTTAACTAAGGGAAACATTTTGAAGCTATTAAAATTGATTCATGTCCGACCGATTCTATCCAGATATTCGTATTCAGTCTAGGATAAGTTGTTTTAAGGGATCACTTAATGACGCGAAATTTAATGTTGACCACGAATATCGGCTTACAATTTGTTTATACACCAATTATTTGAGGATAATACCAGTTGAAAATTAGTCTAAAACCACTCATTTCGATTATATTTCGATTTTTTCAAAATTTACGTAACGCTTCCAGGGTTGGAAATTGGTAAGCAGAATGTGTCAAACGTGGAATAGCGATAGGGGGAGTTTGTCCATGCATTGCTTATAATTTCGTTGGCTGATTCGAGTCTACTTTAATGGTTTCCGTACTCTAAATTAATTCTTTTTGTTAATCTAGAAAATTATTTAAAATCTAGTTCACTTGTAAGATTTATCCCTTCTCCCAATTCACTGTTAGCGTCCGATTGGGACACAGTTTCCTACTTAAATAATGCACATCTACCGTGTACAAATCTTAAAAAACTGTCATGGTTTATTTTTGAAAACAAAAATCATTTTATGTTTTAACAATAAATTATATTATTATTCAAAATCTGATTAAGTTTGGAAAATGCTTTTTTGAATAGTTTAGGGTAATTATTTGATTTCATTATAATTTTTCTGAAATATTACGTCATTTTTATCCCAAATTGATTTTGTATCTCTTAATGCAAACTTTTTGAGTTTTCACATCAGGAATTTATTATAAAAATTTCAGCCTACTTCTTTACTTATTATACATTTGAAGGCTAGCTTCTACGTAGGTTCATTTTGAATGTTCAGAAATTTGTTTACATATTTTCTTGTAAACAATAACAATAAATATTCATATTATGAATTTTAAATTCGAAATTTGAAATCTACATACTTGTTTACCTATAATAACATTTCGTTGCTTTGTTTTTCTCATATATAAATGCGGTTTCTATTCCCTCATCACTGTAATATAATGTGGACAACACACAAACAAACAACAATCGAGGTTAACAGTATAGTTATTGTACTGCAAATATTTTTAGAAACATAAACTCGGCTTCGCATCAGGGGTGGCGCTAGGGGGGCAATAGCTCCCCGTCGGGGAAAGTTTATACGGGGCAACTGATCTCGTCCCTCTATTTAGCCCCCATGTCGGGAAAATCCTGGCTTCGCATTGGTGAATCAGTTGGTAATAATTGGATATCAAATAGACACAACTTAGATATTAGAACTTGTTTCTAGAGACAGTATTTCCCACCCTCCTGCCAAATTTTAAGTCTGTAGCTCTTACCAGTTCCCTAATCAATTCCGAACAAACAAAAACAAAAAAAACCCTCGAGATTTAATAAATAAGATTTGTCCGTATCCTCTACACATAACATTATATAATTAACTAGAAGCCCAAATTTTTAGGATGGGTGTCTCATGGGTTACAAATATGCACCTGGGGTTACGATTTTTGAATTACAAATTTTGGACACATTTTTTGGACACATTTTTAACACCTTTCTAATTTATCTGGTCCATAACTCAAAAAAATGTTATACTAAAGCCACAATTTTATTTCACTATTGCATCCACGATAAATTCTGCGTCTGATGGGAAAAGACAAATTTTTATAATGGGTTTAATTGAAATTTCTTTGTTTACTCACACTTCAGTTTCAGTAAACATCTAAATTTAATTCAATTGTTTCAACTTGTAATAAATATATTGATTTAACTTATTAAATCTACTCTATTGTTTCAACTTTCGATAATTATATTGTTTTCTAATATGAATTCGAGCTGGCTTCTATTTAATTGTAGTATTACTAGACAATTACAATGGATTAAAGCAAATTAAATTTAGTAAGGAATTTGTGGACTTAATTCATCTCACCGTGGATAACATTGCAAAAATTATTAACTATGTATTTATATAATTTAATTATTTTATTATCTATACTTAATTAATAATGGTATTAAATTAATGATCGTTTAAGATAGAAACATACTTCAATTTAT
This sequence comes from Hexactinellida sp. DTS-2022, assembly GCA_028753945.1. NCBI lineage: Eukaryota > Metazoa > Porifera > Hexactinellida > Hexactinellida sp. DTS-2022. Next base: position 12,685,748 of record JAPNXP010000001.1, read on the forward strand.
TATTCGTTCCTCTGTCCCGTACCATTGATAAATGGGTCCAAACACATTGAGGCGTTTATGAAATGTCTAAAAGAAATTCAAAATTGCAGCCTGTGCCGAAGTATTTCCCTTTGGAGGCACTACTAGTTACCCAATCATCAAATATAGTGCCTCCAAAGGAAAATACGTCGGCACAGGCTGCAATTTTAGCAACATAAACTCGGCTTCGCATTGCTGAATCAAACAAATCTCTGTATCTTAATAAAATTTCATTAAAAAGCCGTTGGCCTATATATAATTAATTATTTTCAAGATTGAGTTGGACATAGTTGCGTTATTAAATATTGATTACGCTTAGTACAAAGTACAACTAGCATTCTCGAAATTAGATAAAATGAATAACAATTATACCTTGAGAGTAGACTAGTGAATGCAACTGAAGAAATATCAGGATCAGTATATTGAAATTGAATAGAAGATTCATGTTGGTGAATATAATACAATTATTATATAATTAGTTACACAGTGAAATATACTATTATATAGCTAGAAATTTAATAGACAATATTTGTCGACTAAGTACTTTTCTTTAGAAATAAGTCATGGGAATTTTATGTGTAAAATATTTCAACTTTTGGTTATAAATCTTACAAATTTCGTCAGATTCCTGATGAATAGTGCTTAGTCGACTTAAAGTTTTTATTGTAATAAAATGCGCAAGTGTGTCGATTCCTTTATATTATATCAAATAAGTGTATATCAGTAATTCAGTATATGATAACATACGGGTTTTAAATGCCAATCTGTTATGAACAGTGTTGTTTTGTTAGCAAAACTAAATTTAATTAACAAAATATTAACTTAACTAATTAATGGATGCTTTGCTTACTATTCAAAGATAATTAGTTATGGAGTTTAACAAAAATGAGAAAGCTTAATATTAATTGAATACTTAAGAGCATGCTATTAGATTGCGTATACACATAGCTGCTATGCTATAATGCTACAGCGTATAGCATCTCTCCTATGGAGCTCTGTCCCCCTATTGCTCCCTATAGCGGCCTGTCTCTATCTCTACCTAACATTACCTAAGAGCATGCTATTAGACTGCGTATAAACATAGCTGCTATGCTATAATGCTACAGCGTATAGCATCTCTCCTATGGAGCTCTGTCCCCCTATTGCTCCCTATAGCGGCCTGTCTCTATCTCTACCTAACATTACCTAAGAGCATGCTATTAGACTGCGTATAAACATAGCTGCTATGCTATAATGCTACAGCGTATAGCATCTCTCCTATGGAGCTCTGTCCCCCTATTGCTCCCTATAGCCTGTCTATATCTCTACCTAACATTATTAAGAGCATTAGATTGCGTGTACATAGCTGATATACTATAATGCTACAGCATATAGCATCTCTCCTATGGAGCTCTGTCCCCCTATTGCTCCCTATAGCGGCCTGTCTCTACCTCGCTACGGTAGTGGTTCCCTTATGTCTGCGCATCCGAGTGCTTAAGGCGCTCCCGGGCCCGCCCCTCTCCCACTGGTTCTACGGACACATGCGGGACATGCGTCCGGTCGCGAGGGGGCTCCTCTTCAAGCGGAAGTGGGCGGGCATATACCCCAGGCTCTGTCGCTACATGTACGCACCGTGGCTAGTGCAGGTACAGGTTAGTCACCCGGATACGATAAGACAGGTGGTGCTCGAGATGAAGGCGGATAAGGGGGAGGCTAACCTGACTAACACTTTCTCTGTTAAGAGTCTCGTGTTCTATAACGGAGCTGAGTGGAAGGAGAGACGGAGGATGCTCACTCCTGTGTTCCACTTCGATATGCTGAGCCTATATATAGGCGCTATAAACCGCACTGCCTGTCTTATGTTACGGAAGTGGGAACAGCATAGTGATGAGTTCTTTAACTGCTCTCCTGATCTCAGTAGGCTAGCTCTAGACGCATTTCTACAGTCCGCTTTCTCTCTTAAGGTTAGTTAAGTTATTTTTATATAGGTTTTTATTTAACAGGGGCGGCACACCCGGTACGGCTGGTTCGGAGAACGCCGTTCCACTTTTCACGATGGCCAGCTTTGCTGTGCCACCTCTATGTGTTCTAAATTAAACTATTATTGATTTGATGATCGCCTGACCACATTCAAATACTGTAAAATTCTCCGCCGTACCACTTTTCGAAAGGACGTGCCGCCCCTACCTTAATTTATAAGTTATGATATGTTATCTTTTAGTTGTCAGTTGAAAGTGAAAGTGAATTTTTTAACTACTACAGTACACCTTCGCTAATCCGAACTGAGGTGCTCTGATTCAAAACATTTTCTGTCCGATTAGTGAATTCGTTCGGATTAGTAAAGTTCTGCATTTTTTATGGGTATCTATAAAATGAGACCCCGATAATTCGAACCCATGTTATCCAAACTTTTTAATCCAAAGTGAACATACAGTATGCTACCTAATTACTTGTCTGAGACTTGTTTTAAAATAATGCCATGGTAATATACATAGTATTACATACATATATTTAATATTTCCCCCCAAATTTATACGAAAAATAGTTTTGGATCTCATGTTCGGACTAGCGAGGTTCGGATATTCGAGGGTGTACTGTATATATTTTGAATATATTTTACAAAATACCTTGTATTTACTCAGCCTTAATTAAATCACTACAGTCAACTCCGCTTAATAGAGTCACCTCGGGACCAGGTTTCTTTGACCCGATTAAGCAGAGAAATCTATTAACCGGTGGCTCTATTAAGCGGAGTTGACTGTATGTATATATTTACTATATATTAAAGAGACTTGTCTCCCCCTAAGACTTCTATAGAGGAGATAGAGGGGTTCTCTCCCGAGGAGTACAGCACCGCTCAGAACTTCACTACCCTAGCAGCAGATGTGCGCGTTAGGAATCCTCTCTACCGACTCAGCTTCTTCTACAACCTAACTTCCCACAGCCGGAGACTAGCGGCCGCTCAGGAGTACGTGCGGACTGCCAATATGAAGTTCCTGAACACACGCCGTGAAGAGATTAAGGTGATTTGAGGGTATTATCAAGGTTGTAACCGCTCGGACCGAATATCAGTATCCATGAATAGTTGCCCTACCGAATACGAATACTGATATTCGGTTACGTCAACCGAATACCGCATATTGATATCATATCAGGTTGGCAACCAAATATCAACTATTAGGCAAATAATATTCGGTTCAACCAAATATATTAGTATTCGGTTTCAACGGTTTCAAATATATTAGTATTCGGTTTCAACGGTTTCAAATATATTAGTATTCGGTTTAGAGTCACCTCGGAACCAGTGGCCGTATTCACTAAGAACTTAAGTTCGAACTATAAGCAAGCTAAGGAGGTTGCATAGGTAATTTAAGTAACTTAACTTTTGGTGAATATGGCTTAAGCTCGAACTTAGTACGTACTTAAGTTCTAAATTTGTTCTTAAAGTTCTTAGTGAATATGGCTGCAGGTTACTTTGACTCTATTAAGCGGAGTCTCCTGTATTTTAATATTTTACAGAAATACTTTGTCCCTTAAGAAAGAGAGCTCTCCTAACAAGAAGGATTTCTGTACCATCCTGTTAACAACTGCTAAATCGGACGGCAGCTATCTCAGTGATGAGGAGATACAGGCAGAGGTTAATACGTTTATATTCGCGGGACACGAGACGACATCCCACTCCATAGGTTGGGCTATTTATAACTTCGGGAGGTACCCAGATCTGCAGGATAAGTGTAGACGGGAAATCAGATCTGTTATGGGTAAGGAAGCATTCTTATACTCATTTGTATCATTCTTATACTCATCTCATTTCTCATTTGTTGCATACTACACAGTGTATTATACAGCCATTTGTAAATACGCTCCTAATCCTGGTCTGATCCAATTATCATACGCCTAAATCACAAATTAATGTTACGGTATAGGAGAAGATTCCAAATATACGTGCTCCCAAATTCAAATTTTCCAAAAATCATGCTCCAAAAGGAGCGTCTCGCGGTCCTGGATAATTCCTTGATATTACTGTAGGAAACTTATTTACCGAATAAGCGCTCCAACGCTTATTGTATTCGTGGACTAAATTCAAAATTTGGTTCCAATTTGGTGGACAATCCATGAAATATTATTTAGATGGATTCTAATGTTAGCGACAGTATACATACCGAAATTTCCTAAATCATTGTAATTTCACTTCAGTCATTAACGAGTTTGTATTAATTTCAACTCCCTTCTAGCTTTGATTACCCGAACTCGTTGAGACTAGTAACACAAATTCAGATAATTTAAGTATACAGAGGCCAGGGACGTCGCCACGGGGGGGGGGGCATAGGGGGCAATGCCCCCCTGGTAAAATATATTGAACTATTTTATTCCTCTGATTCATTGATGCTATTGAATTCCATTTAATGAGTTCGCAATATCCAATCCATTTGAGTCATGTCCCTGTACGAGGCTCCAATTTTCACCTGTACATTGGCCAAGATCCCTAGACACCTCAAAAATTTTTCTCGCTCGCTTCGCTCGCTCGTCTAAAATGTAAATCTACACTTATATTGAAACGAATTACGCTAACCAAAGCATTTTATTATGTGTGTCAATATATACATACGAACATGTTATTTATTCTTTATTACTAAGTTTCACATAAATCACAATAATAACTTAGGAATGCAGATAATATTGAAATATATAGTTTGTCAGGGAATCCTTGTACGCTTGAATAGGGTATTAATTTACACAAAACAAATGCTACATTTAGGGTTAGGCATTTTTTAGGTATTTTTAGGTATTTAGGAATTATTCTACAAACAATCAATAATTTATCCAAACTATTAATCCATATACAAATTTATTACATCCCTGTACGTCTGGACACAATATCCAAAATGGTTGAAATCCCTGTACGGTGACAGGAATGGACTGTTAGTAATCTAGATGTGCCTTGTAGGATATTCCTAGTTATTTTGGCAACTTTGGTTCTTGGTTTTACAAACCCAATACCTGTCAACTGTCATTATAGCTAGTAGTTAGCTTTAGACCTGTTACCTGTCAACTGTCATTATAGCTAGTAGTTAGCTTTAGACCTGTTACCTGTCAACTGTCATTATAGCTAGTAGTTAACTGTAGTATTTGCTGGGGTTGCAAAATTCTTTTAATGTATTGATTTTTGTAGGCTACTTTTCATACTTTGCAGGACATTAAACTAGAAACCTTCATCTTTATCGCCTAGTTTTTGGTAACGTCAACTGCTAGATCTAATGTTTGCCTCCCCCTGGCAATTTCTATGCCCCCCCCCCTAGGTGAAAAATCCTGGCAACGTCCCTGGCTAAGGCCAGAGATTTCGGATAATCAAAGTTACACTATACATATACAGTCAACTCCGCTTAATAGAGCCACCGGTTAATCGGAGCAAAACAACTAGGTACCGAGGTGGCTCTATTAAGCGGAGTTGACTGTATATATCGAAATGTTTAAATCAGCAGAGCTGTAAATCAAATCAAATTTTTGAAAGATTTGATTGAATTGAGTGAAAAAACATGATTTATTTACATCCCTGGTTAATGATTCGTAAAGTTCACTTGAAATCTATGGGTCCCAAGCCATGATATAACGGGGATTGATTAAATCAATTCATTAAAACGAATACAACTGCAATGAACTCCCGTTATAGCGAATTCGGATATAATGAAATTCCCGCTTATAACGAAATGGAGATTTTCCCCCAGAACACTAAATGCATTAATTATTATCCGCTTATAACGAAGGGATATACTGGTCCCCAGGCACGGATCCATCGGGGGGGTGCGGGGGGGTGCGGCGGTGCGCACCCCCCCAACTCTTCATGAGATTGGACTCAGAGACTGTCACATTTCACAGATAGCTAAATTAGAGTGATAATTACTCTATGTTTTAAATTTGCACCCCCCCCCCCACTAATTCTAGCCTGGATCCATCCTTGCTGGTCCCAAGCACTTCGTTATAACGAGAGTTCACTGTATATTGGTACCCATTACATAGTTTCAATAAGATTTGTACTAATCCAACATCGGTACTAGTATATGATTTATAATAGTAACACATTTCAGAATACTACATACTCTTGTAACTTAATAATACCTAAGTATTGGCTACAAGTTTTAATTGTTCCTCCTTGAATGTTTATCTTAAAATAGATAAGATATCAACCTTCTCCGTATATTAAGTTGGCTATGACACACACACACACATAACACATAACAACAATTTTGTTTTTGTAATACACCATAACACTGTGTTTTGTATCATAAATTCATAATACCAAGTAAAGTATGAAACATCTGATCTCTTAAGTATTTGCGCTGTACAGTGGTGTTCGCCTAATAGCAAATGCTCTATTAGCAAGTTAGCATTTTAATCCCTTCGGTCTCGGTCGCTTTGCGACGGATCGGTGCTACGCACCTCAAGTTAGCGACCGCTATGCGGCCTTACTCCTCACAATTGCTACCATGGAAAATGGTAGTGGATGTTATATACAACCCTTTCTACCATTTCCATAGTTTTAACTTGTTTATACCTATAATACCCGTTGAAAGCAAACTTCTAGGTTGATTTTGAATTTTAATTAATTTGTTACCTATTTAAGTAAACAACAACAATAAATATTCATATTAGAGATTTATAAACGCGAAATTCGTGTTCAGCATACTTGTTTACCTATTATAACAATTGTTTACCAATTATAACATTTGAAAGTTAGTCTCTAATACTCTCTATCTCATATATAAATGCGGTTTCTAGTCCCCCATCACTTTAATACAATCCGGACAAACAAACAAACAAACAAACAAACACACAACAATCGATATTTAATAATATTGATTCTGTTCCTCTAATAGCAAGTTTGCCTATTAGCCACCAAATTTCGTGCAAAATGACTAATCAAAGCAGTAATTTCAATACTGAGCCACTATACTATACTATACTGTAGTTGGCACAGTAAAATGCTGCCCTCGTGATGTTGTTACAAATCGTAAAACTTCACTGATTAGATGTGCATAAGGCCATTTATTGGGCAGTACTGTTATTATTCCTGACTTCATTCTATTGAACCTTATTACTACATTGTTATTATTACGTTGTTATTTTAATATATTTATTGCATGCTGTGTGAATCAAAAGTTGTATACTACAAAGGATAAAATTAGAACAAACTCATAACCTTAGAATCAGACTAACTTCACTCACTGCCCAGCAGGGCTGAATCAACTCATTTTGAGCTGACAAAAATTAATCTAGAGTACCTTATTATAGGAAATTAACGCTCCATTAAACGCTCCATGCTGGCAAAGAATTCATTTTTGATAACCAGTCATTCAACTTAACCAACTCATTGCAGGGGGGGGCAGGGGGTCAATCGGCAGATACTTGACCCATAGCCAAGTGGTGGGTCCCATTTTGAAAGGTACACCATGAAGTACCTGGTACTTCATGGAGGGTACGAATCAATATTATTGCGTAATTTTGCAGCAAATTATTAAGAATTTACACTTTAGGTAATTTGTTTACATTTTATCACACCCCTAAAGGTGAGAATTGCTGACTAATTAAGAAATGTAAAAAAAGTAGAAGTGTTTTGGGTAAAATGCTTGAAGGTGGACTTCAGAAACTAGATGTTATTATTCTATCACAGTCACAGGTGACAACTTCAGAATGTCATTGTGGCAAATGATGTATGGGGTAGGGATCCAAAAGCAAGAAATTTAGGAAGTACTTGGTACTTCGCTAGGGGGAAGGGTTTGCCCTAAAAACATTTTTCCATGAAGTCACCTATGGGCTAATTAGTACCCTGTTGATTGTACCCCTATAAAGTTCCCTATAAAGTTCGATTTGCTACAGTCTGTTCTCATTGATAGTCCACTTTTCTACTAGTCCACTTATTTAACTTGTCCAAATCAACTATTTATATATCTGTAATAGTCCATATTCTCTAATAGTCCACTTTTGGCTAATTGCCCACGGGTGAACTATTAGAAAGAACAGTGTGTATTGATATTGTAACAGGTTAAATAGGTCTATAAATTCTGAATCAAAGCTACTAATCTAAATAACTTATAGAGGCTAGTATCTTATTTACTATACTCACTTATTGTTCTGTAACTAACTTGATAATTCTTAATCGTATTCGTTATTGGTCTACCGGGGTCGATAATACTCGATATACAGGGGCGGATCCAGGGGTGGGGGTTTAGGGGGTTGCAACCCCCCCTTTTGTGTTGAGTGGTAACTCTATCGCATTACTTTGTGAGTTTCCATTCTACCACAGATACTTGTCTGCACCTCATGATAAGAAACACACTCTTACAAAGTCCACCGATTAGCTATAGGATGTATGTTTATATTGTGTATGCTCTTGTGCTATTAATTTTAACCAAACATTAGATTCATATACGTAGTCACTTTTAGTCTTAAGTTAGCTAATAGTAGTGCTATCATAGTAGTAAAAGAATCGAATGGCGGAAAATTCGACGCCAGAAAATTGGTCGCCGGAAAATTCGTCGCGGAAAATTGGTCGCTTGGAAAATTGGTCGCCGGAAAATTGGTCGCCGGAAAATTGGTCGCCGGAAAATTGGTCGCCAGGAAATTAGTCGCAGGGACAATTCTTAACCAGTAGCTCTATCTAATGTAGTATATAGTTCTTTTATTTATAAAATGAGTTCAATAATAGTTTCTTTATAATAAATATGAATAATGAGAGGGCTAGGGAAGCACAAGTCAGAAAAATATTGTATCATCACAAGTTAAAATTATAGGCAATACCACGAAGATAAACCAATATATCACGTTTTTGATAGTCTCCAACGATATTTTGTAGTCTTTTTTCCTGTTCGATGGACTGTTTAGATCGTTGCTTAATGGACCCACCTTCCCACTTAGCATAAATCGCTTCTTGAAGGGATTGTTCCCTCTGTAAGTGGAACAAAAGCTTAAGAAAGCTTGGGTGCGCATGGTATATCCCTGATTTGAAGGCGTTGCGCCATCCTTCAACACAGTTATTAGAACGAGGCATGTTATTAAGTATTCTTGTGTACATGTTCCATAATCTGATAGGAAATGGAGGTATCCGTCGAGTATTGTCAGGAAGCTTTTTGCCAATATAGTAGTCTTCAAAATACTTCGCAATATTGCATGTAGGGGTCTCAATCCCGGAGCCTTTTTCCAATCCCGGGATTCCGGGATTGGAATCATGTTCAATCCCGGGATCCCGGGATCCCGGGATTGATCAAATAATTTATTGACACTTGACCAATCATGCAAATATGTTGAATTAATGTAATTGTGTATTGATTGATGAAATAATAATATTTTAATTAAGATTTTTCTGATTATTCCTGATAGGAATTTAAATCTATATTTATATGAAATGGTTCAAGATTGTTGTTAATAAACAAAGCATCATGTTATCAAAAATTCACCTAATGACAAAGCCACACGTAATTGAACAAGTAACGAATAATTGATTACCGAGAAATGTAAGCGATAAAAATGAATTAAAGAATATATTTACAGTCAGGTTCTTTTATTATGAACATTCAAGGGACCAAAAATTGTCTTCATAATAGAGAGACTTCATAATAAGCGAACTCAACTTAATACAACCCCTATGTAAGTTGTTAAATTGGGACTGTAGGGTTTGTTCATAATAATAAATCTTCATATTATCAGACGAAATCTTGTTCATAATAAGCAGACCTGACTGTATATGTCATGCGAGAAGATAATATTCATATCAAGCTTCACTATCATTGCTATACTCATAATATATCTGGATCCCGGGATTGGAAAGTCTAATCCCGGGATTGAATCCCGGGCTAAAATGGACCGGGATCCCGGGATTGAGACCCCTAATTGCATGCTGATTGGGGGGATTCTGTCATTAAGATATTGGGGCAACTATCAACTACGTACATCAGTTTCTGGCACAAATGCCAGACTCGGCAGCATTTTGAGTTTAATCCCATACTCCATGTCTTGACTATACTCTGAAGCTAGTCCTTCGGTCTGGATTTTTCTGTATATGTTCTGCGACTCATTTCCGAATCAGAAGCATTAATCTTTAGGATCTTATAAGCTTTTAACATTTCTAACTTAGCTGGGTCGGATCCATGAGAATGTCCCAAATCAATTCTGATGAAGTTGTGGGTTTTATTATATTGTTGCTTCTCGTATGTATTCTTGAATTGCAAACGCCGCGCGCTTTTCGCATACCCAGTACTCGACATCAATCGACATTCTGTTGAGTGTCTAAATACAGCCTTAAACAGTTGCTTTATCCTTCAGTCTTTCACTCTTGATACTTTGAATGGTAAATGGAGTAGCCATTATTTGACAATGTTGATGAGGTTTATAGATTTAATTAAATATAGATAGAAATACACGTATGTAGTATACATAGCCAGTTAGATATGTTTTAATAAAAGTAACTGAGGGTGTTTACATTGAAAGTGACGAATCCATATTAGATAATAGAATTAAATGATAAATGGATAATTAGTATTGCGGTTTTTAGCACTCAATTGAAGAAACCATATTATCGAAGAGAAATAAATAAACAACCTTGCACCCATTGAATACGCGACTTATTTTCCATGCGACTAATTTTCCATGCGACCAATTTTCCGGCGACCAATTTTCCAAGCGACCAATTTTCCGCGACCAATTTTCCGGCGACGAATTTTCTCATAATAAAATTGGATAATAATAGTATGTTTGCTAGTCATAAAATGGCATCTAAAATCATCTCCAGATGTATAAGGGTCGATTTTTTTCTGGGGGACACGCCCCCAGATCCCCCTTGGAAATGCTCGCTTATGTATTAACAACCCCCCCTTTTAAAAAACTCTGGATCCTCCCCTGATATACAATACACTAAGCTAATTAAATCGCCACAATATGGGCATAAGTTGATCCAACCATTTTCACCTCACGACGACAAATTTGGCTGTTTAAAGTAGGTCATATTCTTACTCTTTATTTCAGCTTATATGAAGACAATATTCATATTGTGTAGCTTGACATCATGTCATTCTCTCGCGGGCATAATACAATGCACTTGTGCCCTGCAGTACAATCCTCCATTATATAACAATCAATCCTGCTCGTTTGCCACAAACCAATTGTTTGTATGCAAGAGTCAGAGCACATCCAGCTTACTACCAAATGGTACACAAGACTCAAGTCCAGTTGGTTCATCCGTGAGTTTATAATTATCAACAGACTGGCCTGGCCTAGCGTGGTGTCCTCGTTCGGAACAGATTCGCTGACAGTGGTTAGTCTCATGTTCACGGGACACATTGGGGGCGGGGTGTACCTGGACGGGGCGGCTCTGGCTCTCTCCTTCGCTAACGTCACAGGCACTTCTGTTGTGATAGGCCTCAGCTCCGGGATGGACACTCTCTGCTCGCAGGCCTACGGAGGGAAGAACTTCCGTCTCGTGGGTGTGTACTTCCAGCGAGCCATCCTACTCAGCCTGCTGGCTTGCTTCCCTATCTGGGCCCTGTGGTTGAATGCAGAGCCTATTCTAGTGCTGCTGCGCCAAGATGCGGGAATAGCCGTGTTAACAGGGAAATACCTGAGGATACTATGCGTTGCTAAGCCAGCTGTCATCCTATTCATTCTCTCTACAAAGTTCCTCCAAACACAGAATGTCGTTATTCCCACAATATTTATAACCGGCATTGGGAACGTGGTTAACATCCTCTGTCACTATCTGTTTGTGGTGCGACTGGACTACGGTGTCGAGGGTGCCGCCATCTCGCTCTCCATAACCTACTGGTCTCTGGCCGTTGTGTACGTGTGCTACATCCGGTGTTCCTATCTCTACACCACCTCTTGGCCGGGGTGGACTATGGATGCGTTCAGAGGTTGGTTGCACTACTGCAAGTATGGAATTCCTGGTATGATTATGCTGTGTCTCGAGTGGTGGACCTTTGAAATCGGTTATTTGATTGTTGGAGCCACCAGTCCTCACCCCAGGGTGGAGATAGGCATTTACTCTATCATGTTTAAGGTTAGCGACCAGCTGTACTCTATTCCCATTGGCTACACGGTAGCTGCTACCGTCCGTGTCGGTAACCTGCTAGGCGCCAACTGTCCGGTCTTAGCTCGCAAGTCCGCATTCCTATGTCTCACCATCATCCTAGTGATAGGGATGCACTTCTCCGTTGGGGTATTTCTGCTGAGGCCCTACTTGCCGCTCCTATTCACCAGGGATAAGTGCATCATAGCGGGTGCCTATGACACACTGTTGATTAATGCTATTTATGTGAATGTTGATGGTTTCCAGGTGTTGGCTGGAGGCGTGCTAAAGGGGTGTGGTAGACAAGGAATAGCTTCCATTACAAATTTGTTAATCTACCAATGTTTCGCAGCTCCGCTAGCCATCTGTTTCACTGTTGTTTTGAAGCTGTACGCAAAGGGTTATTGGATGGGAATGTCAGTTGGAATATTCCTGCAAGCCATTGTATACATATCTCTGGTGCTGTGCACTAACTGGCGACAAGTAGCAGACTCGGCTCAGAGGAATATAGGACTGGAAGAGAGCAGTGCTAGATGCGATCCCAATCAGTCAGATACTGAATCCTCTCCTCTCACACCTTCAAGCATTGAAGCGAGCAAGATGAGATACTACAGATGGTGTCGATATATAGCTAAGCTACTGACAGTAGCAATATTCGTATCCTCCTTTGTAATAGGTGTGGGGTTCTCTTTCAAACAGTCTCTCTCTACTACACTGATAGATTATGATCTGTTCAATAACTCAACTCTCAACAGTACTCTGGCTAACTGCCCTTACTAATGGGATTGTTCTATGTGCTAAATATAGAGCTAGGATTGTGCTCTTAATTGCGATAAGTGTATTTACCTTAGATATATTGTTTTAAGTTAGTTAACGTGATAACTACTTTGTTAAATTGTATACCAGTGACCTTTAAATTTAAAGCTTCGTATCACTACCAATCATAGCTTTTTCAGAACTCTACTAACAATTATTATGTAGTATTTCTATATCAATTAACACCGAGTCGTTGTGTTGTTAAGTGTCACGTAATACACACACGATTATTTATCCATTACTCTCATTAACTTTACATAACAATACATTAAATTAAGCTGTGTAATCATACCAAAGATTTTCCTAGCGAATGCTCAGTGTATTTTGGTAATGCAAACAACATTGCTATTACGTATAGAGATAATTATAATTACTCTGTTCATATTTTTAATCAGTTCACTTGGTTAGTTTAATGTGTGTTTACTATTAATGTTAATTGTGTTACAGGAGACAAAGAGGAGGTGTCTAAAGAGCATCTGCCTCAGCTGACATTTCTCTCTATGTTCATCAAGGAATCTCTGAGAATGTACCCAGTTGCCACATCTGTAACCAAAGTTAGCCAGAAACAAATGGTTATTGACGGACATGTTATTCCTAAGGGGTCCATGCTTAATATAGGGATATACCAAGCGCACTACCTTGAGGAGTTTTGGCCAGAGCCTGACAGGTTTGACCCGTACCGATTTAGTCCTGAGAATATCGATAAAATAGATCCGTTCTCATATCTCCCATTCTCAGCTGGGGCAAGAAACTGCATCGGGCAGAAGTTCGCCTTGCAAGAAATACAAATAGTTCTAGCACTCATTTTGAGGAAATTTAGACTTTCCTTAGACGATACGCATTCCTATGAGCCAGCATTTCGTGTTGTGATTCAAGCCGAGAAGGGAATTAAGATTAAACTTGAACAGATATGATGGAATACTGCTTTACTCGAAATAGAGATTTGTGTATTTTGTCCCTACTCATATTTATTTTAACTTGAGTTATGTGATGCCTGTATCAATATATAGATACTATGCAACATATCAAACTAGCAGAGTTGTAGACATAGGGTCTGAATTAGAAGGTAGGAAATAGTTACGTAATATGTTACTCAGAGCACTGGGTACATTGAAACTTAGACAGATAGACACTTGTGTTCATAGAAGATTAGAAGCTTCAGATAAATGGAATTGTGGTTTCTAAAATATTATGGAAATTTCTTATAAAATGATTTGTTGTGATGTCCATAAATTAATATTAAATTAGTAAATTAAATTTTTCTAAAATATTATTCTGTAATTTACTGTATTACACTGCTTACAAGAATCGTAAAACAGCCCAGCATTGATACTGTTGCATCAATCAGCAGCACATAATCAGAATATTTATCTAGTGTAACTTTAGTTATTTACACAGTTTATTCATAAGTATTGTTATGTAAAGTCGATGAGAGTAATGGATAAATTATCGCGTGTATTATGTGACACTTAACAACACAACGACTCAATGTTATTTGATATAGAAATTTAGAATAATTGTTAGTAGAGTTCTGCATAAGTTATGATTGGTAGTGATTCGCAGCTCTGGTAGAAATTTCAAGGTCACTGGTATATAGTTTAATAAAGTTGTTATAATAACTAATTTCAAACAATATAACTAAGCTAAATACACATATCCATTAAGAGCACAGTCCTAGCTCTATATCTAGTACATAGAACTATCCCATCAGTAAGGGCAGTTAGCCATAGTACTGTTGAGAGTTGAGTTATTGAACAGATCATAATCTATCAGTGTAGTAGAGAGAGACTGTTTGAAAGAGAACCCCACACCTATTACAAAGGAGGATACGAATATTGCTACTGTCAGTAGCTTAGCTATGTATCGACACCATCTGTAGTATCTCATCTTGCTCGCTTCAATGCTTGAAGGTGTGAGAGGAGAGGATTCAGTATCTGACTGATTGGGATCGTATCTAGCACTGCTCTCTTCCAGGCCTATATTCCTCTGAGCCGAGTCTGCTACTTGTCGCCAGTTAGTGCACAGCACCAGGGATATGTATACAATGGCTTGCAGGAATACACCTGTAGCCATTCCAATCCGATATCCCTTTGTGTACAGCTTCAAAACAACAGCTAAATAGATGGCTAACGGGGCTGCGAAACATTGGTAAATCAAAAAATTCGTTAATGAAGCTATTGCTTGTCTACCACATCCGTTTAGCACGCCTCCAGCCAACAACTGGAAACCGTCAATGCTTTCATAAATAGCAGTGATCAACAGTGTGTCAGAGGCACCCGCTATGATGCACTCATCCCTGGTGAATAGGAGCGGCAAGTAGGGCCTCAGCAGAAATACCCCAACGGAGAAGTGCATCCCTATCACTAGGATGATGGTGAGACATAGGAATGCGGACTTGCGAGCTAAGACTGGACAGTTGGCGCCTAACAGGTTACCGACACGGACGGTGGCAGCTACAGTGTAGCCAATTGGAATAGAGTACAGCTGGTCGCTAACCTTAAACATGATAGAGTAAATGCCTATCTCCACCCTGGGGTTAGGACTGGTGGCTCCAACAATCAAATAACCGATTTCAAAGGTCCACCACTCGAGACACAGCATGATCATACCAGGAATTCCATACTTACAGTAGTGCAACCAACCTCTGAACGCATCCATAGTCCATCCCGGCCAAGAGGTGGTGTAGAGATAGGAACACCGGATGTAGCACACGTACACAACGGCCAGAGACCAGTAGGTTATGGAGAGCGAAATGGCAGCACCCTCGACACCGTAGTCCAGTCGCACCACAAACAGATAGTGACAGAGGATGTTAACTAGGTTCCCAACGCCGGTTATAAATATTGTGGGAATAACGACATTCTGTGTTTGGAGGAACTTTGTAGAGAGAATGAATAGGATGACAGCTGGCTTAGCAACGCAGAGTATCCTCAGGTATTTCCCTGTTAGAACGGCTATTCCCGCATCTTGGTGCAGCAGCACTAGAATAGGCTCTGCATTCAGCCAAAGGGCCCAGATAGGGAAGCAAGCCAGCAGGCTGAGTAGGATGGCTCGCTGGAAGTACACACCCACGAGACGGAAGTTCTTCCCTCCGTAGGCCTGCGAGCAGAGAGTGTCCATCCCGGAGCTGAGGCCTATCACAACAGAAGTGCCTGTGACGTTAGCGAAGGAGAGAGCCAGAGCCGCCCCGTCCAGGTACACCCCGCCCCCAATGTGTCCCGTGAACATGAGACTAACCACTGTCAGCGAATCTGTTCCGAACGAGGACACCACGCTAGGCCAGGCCAGCCTGTTGATAATTATAAACTCACGGATGAACCAATGGGACTTGAGTCTTGTGTACCATTTGGTAGTAAGCTGGATGTGCTCTGACTCTTGCATACAAACAATTGGTTTGTGGCAAACGAGCAGGATTGATTGTTATATAATGGAGCATTGTATTACAGGGCACAAGTGCATTGTATTATACCCGCGAGATATGACATGAGGTCAAGCGGTACTATGCATATTAACCTAACAATTGCTGACTTGAATATTAGTTCTTTGGATGCTCAAATTTTGAGTTAAGACTAAGCCTTGGAATCATAGGCTTCTTAGATCGAGGGTCGGTTCTTGTGGTACACAGTTTGAGGTCCATCGTTCGATTCCCTATTTATGCAAGTTTACTGTTTAGTACATCGGAGATCGGACAAGGGTTTACACGCAAAGGTGGGCAGTTAATCAAAAATTTAACTTCGTTAATCGTTAATCCGTTAACCAAAAGGTTAACTTCGTTAACAGTTAATCCGTTAATACGTTAAAAATGTAACGGAAGTTAACGTTAATCCGTTACAGTTAATTTATATTATACAAACAACAACAATATCAGTTTTTTGCTATAAGACATCTCAAAAAGTGCTCTAACTATAAAATCTTTCTTTGTTGGGTCATTCAAGTTACGATATATGCTAGCACAACCTTTATCGTATAATCAGCGAATAATAAGTTGTTTAAGGGATATTGACTAATATAGATATAAGATTCAAATTCACATAAGTGTCACTATTGAAAATCTAAAAATACACTAAACGGTCAAAAGGATTTAAACAATAATAATTTGTATTCATACATTCAAGCTCCTAGCACGATAATAACATTTGTAGATGCTTCAACATTGATTTTTACATAAAACGATGAGTTGACCAAAACAATATTAATTTACATTTTATGGTGTTAAACTCATTAACAATAAATAAGTAATGAAATATACAACTTATGATCATTATGAGAGAATTAGAATATACAAATTCTGATTTAAGATTTGAATACCACATGGTCGAATTACTAGTATAGGTGCTTATTTTCTAACCGTTGCGATTATTTCCACTGAAATACAGTTACATTCCCACTTGTTTCACTTGTACTACAAGTGGCCCTGGCAGGGACACGTATTCATGGATATTGGAAAAATTACTTAAAAATGAAGTTTATAACTATAGCAAGATATTTAAAGTCTTCCAAAGTAGGTTAAACAGCCGTTAATACGCTACAAGAAACATATTGTGTGTGGGATAAAATACCTGTTGTTCAAAAACATTTGTTCGGTTATTGTAATAGAAACTATCAATAATTCATAACTACGTTAACGGACTATTAACGGACTTGTAAATGTAACGGAAGTTAATTAAGTCCGTTAACGATTTCAAAGTTAACTTAAAAGTTAATCGTTAAACGAAAAATTTAACTTCCGTTAATTAACGATTAACGGATTAACGGATTAGTGCCCAGCTTTGCTTACACGCCTCGAATTTTTACTGTGCCGAGTATACTATAGTATAGTGGCCCAGTATTGAAATGACTGCCTTGGTATATTTTACTGTGCCGACTATACTATAGTATAGTGGCCCAGTATCGAAATCACTGCCTTTATTATTATTACTGTGCCGACTATAGTATAGTGGCCCAGTATTGGAATCACTGCCTTTATTACTGTGCCGACTATACTATAGTATAGTGGCCCAGTTCTAATCTTACTGCCTTGGTTAGTTTTTGGTCCGTAGATCCTCCACAGATCAGAGTTTTATTAACTAAGAACTGAAATTTTCAGGACAGGTGTCTGGGGGGGTTACAAATGGGTTACAAATGTGCACCTGGGGTCACGATTTTTTATCACATTTTTTTGGACACATTTTTACACCTGTTTAATGTTACAACAGGAACAATGAATAGTACCCGAAAATTAAATTTATATGCATTCGATAGAGAATTAAATTCTACACCTTTTCACAGTGCACGAATTTTTAAATTGGGTTTCGTGTGTGCCACAATTGAGTTGCAAGTTTCCTTTGTTTACTAACACTTCATTTCAATTGAAAGTGTCAATTCAAATTCTATTGTTTCAACTCGTTATTATTATATTGATTCAACTTGTGAGATCGAGTAGGCTTCTATTTTCTAATTGACAATTAAGATTAGATATTCTTAACAACGACAGATTATGTGATTATATTTACTGCAGGAATACTGCTGCCCTATAAATATACTGACGTAATTAATTAAAATTAATTCAGTGATATACTATGACTTACATAGATGCTTCCAATTTGTGTATTAGGGGTTATCGAGCGTGCGGAATGGAAATTTGATAGCCAAATTAATTAATTAATTATTTATGACAAAATAATTTAACTTTTTAAATGTAAGTTGACATTGAAATTGGTGTTAAATTATAAATATTATTAATAATTATTTATACTAATTAATTAAGTATCATAAAACTAAGAGATTATAGAAGATAGAAAGAAATTTCAAATTTATCAACTGATCCTTATAACACCTCTACAAATGGGTCTTGACACCTTGAGGTGATGATGACATCGTTAAAAAAATGGGTTTTTACAATTTTGTGAATTCAATATTTCGAATGGGTTGGTTGGTGTTTGGTGATCACCCAACACGCACATAAAAAATGCTGACTCAACACTTATTATATTCTACTGAAACTTGAATATCTTTGAAATGAAGTGAGCTAAAACGAAACTTCCAACTCACTAAGGGTCGTTGCCTTTTGAAACACCTTTCTGAAATAATTTAACACCTTCATAGTGATGATGACATGGCGAAAAAAAATCCAAAATTGCAGCTGTGCCGACTGCATGTTCCTTTGGAGGCACTATCAATAAACCACCACCTTAATATAGTGCCACCAAAGGAACATGCGTCGGCACAGCTGCAATTTTGGATTTTTATTATTATTATTATTTATTCGTACCCACTCCACAGAACAGAGTTTTATCAACTAAGAGCCCAAATTTAGGTTCCCCAGCAGACATTGACCCATGAGGAGACTTGATATCATCCGGATCGGTGAGTAGTGTTTGGCTCTGAGGCAACTGCACTGGTGGTTGGATTAAGGACTCCAGAAGAAGGGGCCACCAAGGCCTGCTCGGCCAGAATGGGGTTATAATGATCGCTGTTGTGATCTCCTCCCGTGTCAACTTGGACAGAGTCCGGCCGATGAGGATTGGCGGGGGAAACATGTATAGTATTCCCAGGTCCTTCCATTTCAGTACGAAGGCGTTCACTGCCCAGGCCTCCGGGTCTGGACGTCAACTCACAAATTTCGCCACCTGGTTGTTCAGGCGTGAGGCGAAAAGGTCCACGTGTGGGTATACCTGGGTCTGGTAGAGGATTGCTCCGAAAACTTTCGGACAGAGACGCCATTCGTGTTGGTGTGAGTTCAACTGGCGAGATAGAGCGTCGGCAGTTATATTCTCCTTCCCGGGGATATACTCTGCAGTCAGAGTAATCTGAAGCGGCATTGTATATGCCAGAAGCTGAGTTGCCAGCTGGCATAGAGGGAGGGTGTGAGTGCCTCCAAATCTGTTGACGTAGCGAATTGTAGTGGTATTGTCCGTATGCACCAAGACGTGCGTTCTGGGAGTGGCAAATAACTTCACTCCAAAGAAAATCGCTTTCAATTCTAAGAGGTTGATGTGAAGCGTCTTCTCTAGGGAGGACCAGGCTCCCGAGGCTCGTTTCTCCTGGCAAGAGGCTCCCCAGCCTGTTAGCGAGGCGTCGGTTTGGATAACCAGGCTTATCTCTGGCCTCAGAATTGGGCTGGAATTCCAATCTTTCGCCTTTGTCATCCACCAGGTGATGTTCGCCTGGGATGATTGGGAGAGATTGGACATACTGATTGTAGTTGTTCGACAACTGGAGCGTTGCTATTAGGTCGAACTG
Source organism: Hexactinellida sp. DTS-2022 (assembly GCA_028753945.1). Classification (NCBI taxonomy): domain Eukaryota; kingdom Metazoa; phylum Porifera; class Hexactinellida; species Hexactinellida sp. DTS-2022. The sequence continues at coordinate 12,705,837 of JAPNXP010000001.1, forward strand.
AAGTGCTCGATAGAATAGAGGAGCTATTGGAATAGCTATTTTGGTAAAGCTCAGCAATCCGACCAGTGTTGCCAGTTCCCTGGCTGAGCAGCCGGCCCTGTGTGCTATTCTCCGACACTAATATTTGATCTTTGTCAGAGTTCGTTGGGGTACTCGTAGGAGCATCCGGCGTGTGTCCACTATAATTCCTAGGAATTCTATGGTTTGTTGGGGCGTGATAATTGACTTCTCCCAATTCACAATGAATCCCAGGTTCTGTACAGGGAGATGGTAACATTGATATGAGCCGTCAGCATTGCCTTGCTAGGGTTCGCTAGTAGCATGTCGTCTAGGTATGCTACTATCTTGATCCCTTGGGATCGGAGATAGGAGAGGGGTCTCTTCAGCAGTTTTGTGAAGATGTATGGTGCCATGCTCAGGCCGAATGGCATTGCCCGATACTGGAAGGTTTGTCCCTGCCAGAGAAACTGGAGGAACTTGCGAGATTCCTTCCGAATTGCCACTGCAAGATAGGCATCCTTCAAATCTATTTTGGCTAACCAGTTTCCTTGGGAAACTGTGTACTGTATACAATGCAGGCCCTCCATCTTGAAGTGGGGAGGGTCGAGATGTTTGTTCAGGGCTTTGAGATTTAGTATTAATCTCCATTGACCCGAGCTCTTGAGCCGGAGAAAGAAGGGGTTTAGGAAATATGGTTTTTCCACTCTCTCTATGGCTCCCATGACCAATAGGCGGTCGATCTCCTGGCTTGCTGCCAGGTGTTGCTCTGCGGTAGATATGCAGTTGTGAGGCGGAGTTGTCGAGTATAGATTTTGGGGGGTGTCCAACTGGACACCTTTTACGTAGTGCCGAATTTCGGGTCCATGACGGATTAGCAGCCAATTGTTTAGAAAAAAGGATAGTCGGGCTGCGTTCGGAAGCGCCAATGTGGGGCGCATGAACCTCTTGAAGAGGTCGTGAGGAGTTATTGCCTCCCCCGGGGAGCATTGTTGCCCCTCCTGTCGTTGCCCTTGTGTGGGCTTGGCTTGGGATATTGGTTTGGACGGTAATGCTGGTTCGTCCCACTGGGGCCCGCTCCCCCAGTGGAACCCTTCCGAAAAAACTGGTTTGAGTTTTGGGAGGTATTACCGTAGCCAGATGGTTTGGGCCGTTTGGCATTAGGAGGTTTGGATAGTTTATCCAGTTGGGATTGCTCGTTATTAAGCTCCCTTATCCTTTTGAGGCTGTTGGCTCCGAAAGGAAGGTGGGGGTGGGGTCTGGCTCAGGACAGAGGTTGTCGAGCTCGTTCACTAGAGAGGGATTGATTCCTCGCAGTGCTTGCTTCCTGCGGATGCGGATCGTGCTGGTGGCGGCTGAGCCATGAGAATAAGAGAGGCAGAGATATACTCTATAAGTTGTGCCGCTGGGATCGGCTGATCTGTTGTGAGCTTACCCAGTAGCTCAGAGAGGGGGCCTACTGCATACAGAATAGACCGTTGTATGTCTCTATACGTTTCATCTCTAGCTCTTAATGCATAGAGGTCTGGGCGCTGGAACAGGTTGTCCAGCTTTTGTACCCTCATTGAAGGGATATCCGGGCGTTTGTAACGCTTGATCAACTCTAGCCTCTGTTCCGGCTCGAGGCCGGATGTGAAGTACTTACCAAGGTAAGAACAGATCACTTTCGAGGACCCAGCGAAAAACTTTCGCTCCACTAAATTGGACGGGTCAAAGAGAGCGTGTCCCGAATCGGGATTTAGGTCGGTGGCAGGAGCCACAGTTAGAGCATTCATTGCAGCAGGAATTTCCTGACTGGCGCTCTGTGGTATCAGGTAACATAACTCAGAAAGCGTCTCAGTGAGCAGTGAGTGTAGCGTAGTGATTGGGTTAGCGTGCTGCCCTGGGGCAGTCGTTATAGGAACAGGCACTGGGCCAGGAGTACCCGAGGTACTATTGCACCTTGTTCCTCCGGAGAGGTGGTGCTTGACGCTTCAAAGGCAAGTGGACTTGCCGCGTCAAGTCTGGACATTACCGGGTCAGTCGGTGCTGACCTGCCCATAGGCCTAACCGACTTTAGCGTTTCTACCTGGGTAGATAAAGTCTGGGTATAAGGCCGTAGTGGAGAGAAGAGGTCGTCGTAAGCGTCCTCGTCGCGATAAGAGAAGTGATCTCCGCTCTCAGAGTAGGCTGAGATCGGGGAATCTGGGTCGTAGGGTTCATTCATGATTCGAGTAGAGTGTAATTCAATTGCGCTAGAAGCTGGATAAGGGTAGTATACCTACTCTATATACGATTTGTTAACCGCTGTGTGTGTTTTACCACACGCATCGAAAGTATTAAAAATATAGAGTGTTAAGATTGCGGTATGCAAGCACTATCCAAAGATACGTCATTGTCTGGTGGAGCCACGTAGTAAAATTGATTTAAGGGTATCCTGTATTGATATTCGGGCGAATACGGTGAATCTCAGAATTGCATAATTTACTACTAGGAATACTCTAGATGAGATAGAGATTGACTTCTATGATTTTTTTTTCTTAATTTTCAATAAAGATGGTGTTTTTTAATAAAATATGACGTCGACTTCCTTATATGGGCATGGCAATTTTTCAAAAATTGTTGAATCTTTTTGAATTTTTGAACATATTATTATGAGACTATTTCCTCTCAGTATTAATTTTTATTTTATTTATTTATGCAGAAGAAACGATGCTATAGGACATTTTTTCAAAATAATTATATAACAAGTTAAATCCTACTCTATTGATCCAACCATAGCATTCTATACATAAGGCAATGGCGCGCTTATAAATTTTTGGACCAGGGATTGGTTAGTTACTTAGAATTAGTAAAATTTGTTTTTCCAATTTCTTCTTCGCTAATTGGAAATTTGGATATGTGATTCATTAACCCCACCCCTTATACCCTTTTAAAGCATCTTAAGACTATAATATTTCTGAATCCATCTTCGAATGTCTCACATTTACGTTTTTATAGCTTTCTAATATTCCACTAATATTTCAGAAATTTATGCCAATACGATATAATAATTTTAGTAATCATCCGTCAGGAGATGATATGTATATAGTACGATGTAAATGCCAAATAAATAAGGTCTATTTTTAGAGATACACCATCATTGATTCAATCAAATTGCACCTTTGAATTTGTTAAATTTTTATATCCACCCATAATTGTTGTATACAAAATTTATACGAATACCATAGAAGTTCACTTTTCAGTGTAACTTTCAATTCCCACTACCTACATCACCTACTACCACTTATTTTGACTATTCGGATGTCCTGTCTTGTCCCAGGCTGCAGGTCGAACTATTTAGGCGAAGAAACTACTTCAACTTTCAATTTTCCCAAAGATGAGCGATTACGCGAACAATGGTTCAGAGCCATTCCTAGACCAAGGAAGGATTATGAAGCCAACAAACACATGAAGGTATTCTATTGGAAATTTCACATCCTTAAATATACTCAATTTCATTTTTATATTTAGGTATGCATACACCATTTCAGAGAAGGAGACATCGAGAGATCACACCAATATTTTGATGGACAGCGAACTATGACTGTTCCCCGCAATAGAGTGTCTCTAAAGAAAGGTGCAGTTCCAAGCATATTTCCTAACTGTCCTTCCTACATATCTGATTTGAATTCAAAACCGAAGAGACTTTCAAAAGATGTCAAGGAACGATTGATGATGGAAACTGCCTACACTCAGAGCTTAGCTGATAACGAAGAAACAGTAGATAAGTTTCTTATTCATTCATTTTCTGACCTTCTCTCTAAGTTGCATTTGATTGATCTCAGGAACGGTTGGATTTCTCACCATTCCGAGGACAATTCTTTGCACTTTAAAAAAATTCTTATTACTGATTCCGGGCCTATAATTGAACGTTCAGTTTTAATTGACCATGATTTGTTTATCAAAGCATTTGGCATTAACAATATTCCGATTTGTATTTCAAGAATTTCAATTAATGACACCCGCCAAATTGAAAGTTCACTTTATGAGGTAGATAACTTTTCCACACCAACTCATAGTGAACACGCATCTGAACATTCGATAAACAATTATGTCAAATTAGCTATCAATGAGCTACAAAACGCAATTAACCTCGTTGAATGTGACACACTAGATCTAGACGTAACTGACAATCTATTCACCTGTACTGAATCCATAAAAAATTTGTTGTATTTTATTGTAGAACAACTTACAAATTTGATCTATTCAAAAAATAACCGGCGGTATGATATATTAACTCAAGTATTTTCACTTAAAATTCACGGATTATCACCAGCATGTTATAGAAATATCCAGTCATCTAGTTGTTTAATTTGCCACATGAGCGAAACTTGCTTCATATTAAAAACACTCTGGGGATAGATGGTGACTATTTTCGAATACTAAAGGAAATAACCTCTAAGTTTAGTGACAGGGAACGTCATGTGATACTTCAAATGGATGAAGTTCATATACGTAGTGATGTATCATATAAAGGAGGTATGATTTTGGGCGCAATTGATAATCCTAGAGATCCTGCAACAACCGTCTTTTCGCTGATGGTTTCAAGTTTAATGAGAAAGTTTTCAACCATCGTGCGCCTCATTCCTTTGGGTTCTTCTACTGCTGCTTATTTACATCCAATAATTACCAAAGCTATATTTGATATCGAGACTTGTGGTCTCTTTGTCGAAGCTATTTGTACTGACAACTATCCGTTAAATGTTAACCTTTATAAGTTATTTTCACATGACGGGAAAACATTACATCCTAAGGTTGTACATCCTTGTAATCCAGATCGTAATTTTGTATTATTTTTTGACATTGTTCATATTATCAAGTCAATTCGTAATAATTGGCTGAATTTAAAAGATTTTGAAAATACTTTTATATATCCCAAGTTTGATGAATGTACAATTGAAACCTCTAAATCCCTAAATCTACCTTGCACTCAGTTAAGAATTTCTATACCTACTGCCAACATTATTTGAATCCCAGCCAGCTGACGGGGTCTAGATATCCTACAATATGTTATGCAGCATTTGACGATCTTCGGACCCTGTTCAAAGCTGACGAATTTTCTATCATCAAGAGGGCCCCAAAATTAACATCAAAAGCATGTTGGCCATCTCAGTTAGAGCGACAGAATGTGAACTTGGCTTTTAGAATTTTTCATGAATCTACAGCTGCAGGTCTTTCTAGTTTCATTAACCATGCTAACATTGGTAACCCCCTTCAAACTGTTGATTTTCTTAACTTCATAAATCATATCTGGAGCATCTTCAATGTTAATTGGGTCGGGAAAGACATACGTTTCAATAATCCATATCTAGTGATTTTTTTTACTTCTCCAAAAGATATTCAAAATAATAACGATACAGGGTTTTCATTAATTAATCTGCTCGATAGAGGTTCCCTTAAATATCCATCAGAAAATGTTTATCAATCTGTCGTAACAATGTACGAAATATTTATTAAGATCGATAATCATCCTAATTTAAGTCGTAGATTTTATGAGGGACCTTGCCGTAGAAAATTAGTCGACATTTCATTGCTCGAAATTGAAAGAAATTCCAGTGAAATATGGAGGGGGTGGTGTATATGTATGGCATCAAATGGGATATTCTTAAGAAATTGTTAACAACAGTGGCTAATTGCATTTTATCTAAGAAAGTTAAAAATTTTAATAACATTGTAGTTGGTCGCGATAATTCAAAACTTCAGAAATTTTCTTCCTAATACTTCTTAACCTTCTAGAAATTCAACTAAAAATACTTCAGAAGTTTGCATCATTACTATAACAACTAGACGAGGAGCGGTGACACCAGCCAGTTAAGAACGCAGCTCTCACAGATTTACTATAACTACTAGACGAGGAGACGAGGAGACGAGGAGCGGTGACACCAACCAGTTAAGAACGCAGCTCTCACAGATTTACTATAACTACTAGACGAGGAGACGAGGAGACGAGGAGCGGTGACACCAACCAGTTAAGAACGCAGCTCTCACTGCTAGGCAAAGGAACGCTAATTTCTATTTCAAGACAATACTACTTGTATATTTCACTACATACTACATCTTTGTTACTACTTGTTTTATTATTATAGATATTTATTTTATTCTTCATTTCTTGTAAGTGTTTAGAAATACATTAAACTGTCTCTTATTTGATTCTAAATAGTCTAAACTAATCGTATGCAATACTATGCATTAGAAACCTAGATATTATTATGGAATATTCAGCATAAATATTATATAACCACAATAGTAATAGTAGTTTCTCTAAGTAACTAACCAATCCCTGGTCCAAAAATTTATAAGCGCGCCATTGCCTTGTGTATAGAATGCTATGATTCAACTTATAAATTCCAGCTGGCTTCTATTTAATTGTAGCATTACTATACAATGGATTAAATTAAATTAATTTATATAAGGAATTTGTTGACTTTACTCAACTCACCGTGGATAACATTGCTAAAATAAATAACTAATAATTTAATTTATTATCAATAAGTAATGAATGAATGGCATTAAACTAAAGATGGTTTATGATAGAACCGTTAAGATTTTACATTCCACAACAACGACAGATTAAGTGAAAATATATTTATTTCGGCGAGAATATTCTTGCACAATTAATGTACTGACGTAATTAATTATAATTAATTCCTTTTGTATTTAACTTATAGACGGTTCCAATTGGATTATTGGGGTTATCGAGTGCGCTGAATTCAAATATGATAGTGAAATTCGATTTAAATTAATAATAAGTGCAAATAATTGAACTTTATTTATTTTGCTGTACATAATAATGGTGTTAAATTATTAATTTATTAATTAAATATTTATACTAATTAGCTAAATTTCATTAATCTCAGAGATGATACAAGATAGAAACAAACTTTCAATTTATCAATTGGTCCTTATGCCACGTACCACCTATACAAGTGGGTCTTGACACCTTGAGGTGATCATGACATCGTCAAAAATGTATTTTTACAATTTTGTGAATTAAATAATTCGCATGGGTTGGTTGGAGTTGGGTGAATACCCAACACGCACTTTAAAAATGCTGAGTCATCACAGATTATATTCTACTGAAACTTGAATATCTCTCAAATGAAGTGAGCTAAATGGAAACTTCCACCACTCTAAGGGTCGTTGCCTACTGAAACACCTTTCTGTAATAATTTAACACCTTCATAGTGATGATGACTAGGCGAAAAAAAATCCAAAATTGCAGCTTGTGCCGACAGCATGTTCCTTTGGAGGCACTATCAATAAACCACCACCAAAATATAGTGCCACCTAAGGAACATGCGTCGGCACAGGCTGCAATTTTGGATTTTTTTATTATTTTTTCTCCGTAGCAGGCGCCCTGGCCACACCTGTATACATAGAGGGCTGAAACTTGGCATGTAGGTTCGGAGTCGACGTCTAATTTGCACCTGGGGTTACGATTTTTTACTAACAAATTTTGGACACATCTTTAACACCTTTCAAAATTTGTCTGGTCCATAACTCAAAAAATGTTTTACTAAACCCCAATTTTTATTTCACATTTGGATTCACCATAAAATTCTGCGTCTGATAGGAGAAGAAAATTTTCAATAAAGGGTTTAATTTCGGCCATTCATGGGGGTTAAAATTCCTTTGTTTACTCACACTTCAATTTCTGTAAAAGTGTTAAATCAATTTCCATTGTTTCAACTTGTAATAATTATATTGATTTAACTTGTTAAATCTTACTCTATTGTTTCAACTTGCGATAATTATATTGATTTAACTTATAAATTCCAGCTGGCTTCTATATAATTCTAGTATTACTATACAATGGATTAACTAAAATAATATAATATAAGGAATTTGTTGACTCAACTCAACCAACCGTGGATAACATTGCTAAAATAAATAACTAATAATATAATTTATTATCAATACATAATGAATGAATGGCATTAAGATTTCAAATTTCCAGCGGTTATATCTAAATCTGCTCGATTGATTTTCATTTAATTGCATTAAGATATCATAATATACTATTTAAAAACATACTAATATCATTTAGGTTGACCCAAGAGGGGTTAATTAATTAATAGTTATTAGAAATATCATAATGGCTGAAGGAAACATAGAAGAAATATGGACGCCGGAAGAAAGAGCTTCCAAATTAGGAAGGTGGTTAATCGATCAGAAAAACTCGCAACAAGATGCACAATCAGTGTACGATGACGGTGCAGTACAGTATGAAACACTTGTAGCGAAGCTAGGTTATGAGGCCCCCACCAATGGTACTCATGTCCTATTGGAGTATCTGGAATGTTTGAGATTCAAGAGAGACTGCAGGATACTAGACCTCGGGGCTGGCACTGGGTTATGTGGGCGGATTCTCTTCGAAGCTAAATACGTGAATATCACAGCAATTGACATTAGCAATAAAATGCTGGATGAAGCTAATAATAAACAAGTTTATAAAGCACTGATTGAGTCTGACCTGAATAAGGATTCTCTGTCTGGATTAGAGGGCAGTTTCGATGCGATTATTTGTGTGGGTGTCTTCTTCCCGGGACAAGTGGGCGCAGAGGCGTTGAAAAATATCCCTAAACTGCTGAAACCTGGAGGAATATTCTGTGTCACTATCCGAGTGGAATTCTATGATGACGAGTCATTTGGATATAAACTGAGGTGTGAAGACTTGATAAAGAAAGAGGAATGGAAACTGATCCATTCTCGAAAGGTACCTCTTCTTAGTAAGGTAGGAGAGATGGGATATTGTTTCGTATTTCAAGTCTAAGCTCTCTTTGTAGCTCTCACTGTTATTTCTTTTCATACGGTATTTATTCATTAGCCCATATTTCGCCCATTTGCTTTCTTATTAATTCAGTGTATATTTAACATACTATACGTAGATACGCTTCCAATTTGTTTATAGGGGTCATCGAGTGTGTTGAATTTAAATATTGTAAGGAGATTCATTTTCAATTCATATTTTGAATCCAAATAATTAAACTTAATAATTTTAACTTTAATTTTATATTGATGTAAATTATTTATAATTTTAATAATTACAAGCCCTTCGGTCTCGGTCGCTTCGCGACGGATCACTCTCTCACAAAGGCCGCTTCGCGACCTTTGTTCGTTCGTGGTAGACACTATGTAATACAAGTAACGGCCGCTTTGCGGCCTTTCCCTGAGGTAAAACAGAATAGAGAAAAGATTTATCTAGTTTAAATAGGAATTAATATAAACACTTATTCATATCTAAATATCTAAACTTATGCACTTCTGTATGCTATTAATAAAATCACTAATAGAACTAACCAAACTGTATACATGCAGGTGGAGACAGCAGGTAATAACCAAACCTAAATATGTGCAGTGAATTTAATATGTGAATATGTGCAATGAATTTAAAGCAATAATAATAATAATAATAATAATAAATTCCCACGTGACGTCATAAACCCATAAATCGGATTACGTGTGTCTCATTTCATGATGTCTTGCCATATAAAATTGTGGGTGAATCGGATAAGAACTGAAAGAGTTATTCCCAAATATGTGCCTTTATTTTGTCTCCTCCCGTTATTTTGTTTTAAAAACCAATAGATCGTTGTCGCAGTACAAAATTACCCCTGTATACAAATTTTCAGCTTTCTGGGACTCGTAGTCTTTCCAATTAATTCTGGACTTATCCATCGATAATACATTTTCTATGCCTAACTTCAATAATCTTTGAGACAGTGAGTCATTACCTAATAATGAATTAAGTGTTAATTATCTCATTATCTCAAAAATTATTGAAGTTAGGCATAGAAAATGTATTATCAATGAATAGGAAGTTACCAATTCCGGATAGATCAGTACCAGCCTAGTTTACATAACATTCATAGTTTTTGAGTTATGGTACATTTTAGGAAATATACATTTTCCATGGCAACCGAGGAATGTGTCAACATTCCATTTATAATTTCGATATATTTTATTCCACTACTTCTGGGTATAACCATGTTCCAATTTTGAACATTTATAACGCGTTTAACTATGTTAAAAGTATGCTAGAAAAACAAGATAATTCGCAACCAAAATAACCATAACGTCATCAGATGATGACATATCACAATTCTGGAGGGTGCTATTTATACCTGGATACCATATTCCTATATAGTTATACAGTCGAAATCGGGGTTTTTTGCCACGGGTTTTTTTGCCTCCTTTTGTCGTGCAAAAATGTGATATCTTAATGTGTTTTCCATCGGGTTTTTTTGCTTATTGGGTTTTTTTGCCTCCTTTTGTCGTGCATTTTGGGGGGCAAAAAAAACCGATTTCGACTGTAATACACTTTTCAGTTCTATCACTGCTAATTATTCGAATAAAGATCAATTCTCCATTTTGAAAATTAGAAACTGGCCTCTTTGTGTTTTATGGCCTTCTCGGCGACAAATATAGCCGTATATTAAGTAGGCAATGGTCTACATAACCTCAACTTTATCTAGTGAGTCAGGGGCGGCGGAAGCGGTCAGGCTGGTCAGGCCTGGCTTGACCACTGTTACGTCACTAGTTAGGCGGTCAAGCCATGGCCTGACCACTTTATAACTGCTTCCGCCGGCCCTGCATTTATTGAAGTCAGTCATAGAAGCTAGAATGGATCCCCTATCCATGTACTGTACTTCCTCTCGTGACGAGATATAACGTTAATTCTCACAGCTGAGCTAAAGCGGTTAGTTCCTCTTAACAACAACAATGCAAGGTCTACTTACCATTTGTGGGGAAACACTAGGGTGCATTGTCCCAGCAAATCCCGCCTTCGTCATACCTGGACCACAATGTAATTAAATACAGTATTAAATATATATACATCTTATAGTATACTCTAGTTATACTCTGGTTTGGGGACTGATATAACTTGCTAATAGACCAATATTGGCTATTATAGCATTTGCTATTAGGCGAACACATGTAGTAGAACAGGCAGAAATTATAGCTATTATTAGAATACAGTACATTTGCAAAGAGAATTATACATTCAATATAGCTATTAAGTTTAAAATATTAACCAATATGTACAGTAAATCTTTTTTATGTACAATATATCCTTAAGAAAGTAAACACCTGGGGACCAGCCAAAATTTCCACATTCATGCTTTATATATCACATCGCAGGGCCGGCGGAAGCAGTTGTAAAGTGGTTCGGTCATGGCTTAACCGCCCTAACTAGTGACGTAAGCTTGACCACTTGATAAAAGTGGTTCGGCCATGGCCTGACCACTTCCGCCGGCCCTGCATCGTGTTATTTCTACAGACAGTCGTCTTTCTATTGATAATCACCAATAACAGTCTTTTGTTGATGCTACAATGTTCAATTTGAACAACATTATATGGTGGACCTTAGATTTGACCCAAACCCCCAGGGGCGTCCTGGCCATACAAGCCAGCGGGGAATCCCCGCTGGGCCCCCCTTAGGGGCTCCCTAATTTCGGGCTCCTAGTTTGATAAGGGCCCCCTTGGGGGCCCTTATCAAGCTATTTTATACGTATGTACAAAAGCACAGAAAGTTCCCCGATGAGCCCCCCCTGGACAGGAGGCCCCTGCAAACCCCTCCCCCCCAAAAAGTCTGCACAAAAAGTCTGCGACATAAGGAATAATTCTAAACTATTTAAAGAATAATCATGAGAAATATTGCATTATTAAGCCCACCATGCACGATGCAACTGTTGCATCGTGTATGTTAAATTTTCCACGCAACAAAGTTGCATACAACAATGTTGCATCGTGTATGTTGACTGTTGCACGCAATATTGTTGCATGCAACATGTTGCATGGAAATTGGACCTGTTCAATTTTCTTGCAACATTGTTGCACGAAAATATGGAAATTCAGTACATATTTTTCAGATTATTTTCGTTTGCATTTTTTTACCTACTCAAAACAATTGAAAAATTCACATGTTATTTCTAGTGTACCGATTTAATTTACTACGTACTTACTTTCTCAGTACCCTTAATCAAGCCACCTATGATGCGAACACAGATGTATATATTATAATTTTGAGCACGGTTTTAAAAACACTGATTGTATTGCTGCATATTATTTTCCTAGAAATACTACACATCTAAATTACCCACGACCCGTTAACGACGTTTTTGATTTTTGAATGAATCTAGAAAATATGGATTAGACACTTTGGGATTGCACATGTACCAACCATTATATTTCTAAGATCCGGATAAATTCTAGTTATGGGCAGCCTCCGGACGACAGTGCCCGTATAAGGGAGGTTTCAATGAATATATAGATATCCAGTTCTAACTATGAATACCAAATGGCTATACCTTATGATAAATATTAATTAATTAATTAATTTTTAAACACTGGATTGACGATCCATCCTTACGAAAATTCTATAACTTGATGTGTCAATTAAAACTAAAAGATTTATTTCATCAATAGATTTCATCAACACTTTGCGTCTCTCGATTTTGATCCAATCCTTAACCCATGAGATCTCAATTTTCGTTGACTGGTCAAATGCAGTTTCCACCAGCGAAGTATAATAATTTGAATGCGGAAACGACAACGTGTGTTTTATCCACAATAATGAATTGGGAAATAACAAATCCATTGGGATTATACTTATAGTACTGATTTAAAATAATATTTTTCCACGTGTAATAGAGTAATTTCCATGCAACAATGTTGCACGAAAATAAAAGTTGCATGCAACTTGTCGCACGGAAATTGTGTTGCATGCAACATTTTGCTTACAACATTGTTGCATGCGACAATGTTGCATCGTGTATGGTGGGCTTTAGATTATAATACACACAAGATTAAGCAGGCAGATTATATTACTTTTTAGAGATTATTATTAAGACAAATTAATTATATTAGGTAACTTTGGTTAAGTCTATGGTTACAGTCGAATATGCATAAAGACTTTCTTATAATTAGTCTAATATTGTATCTATCTATAAATAAGCTGATTTAGTGGCTCTATACAATTCTACTCAACTTATAATATTTTCATAATAACAGTATTAATTGAATATATTTGTGTAAACTCAGAAATTTAATAATTTCTACAATTATTAATTTGTCAATTTATCAGGTTAGTATTTCGGAATTTACCAAACAATTTATTCTGTTAGTTTAATAAAATATTTTATCCTTATATCATTTGCTAGGAAACGTATCCATATTATATTTGAAGAATTCTATTACAAAAGGAATTTGCTCGAATCAGAGATACTTGCATTCTCAGCTAATTACTGTGAGTTGTCTTACTTATAATTACTCTTTTCGAACATATACGTATACTAGTATTTCTGAAACTTTCACTTAATCCATAGACTCCTTTAATAGAAGGACTAATATCTGACAATCTGGATTGCGGAACTTGGGTCCCATCATATCTTGGATGGTAGACATGGTAGCAGAGTTGTGGATTTGATTGATATTTCATTCAAATCCAAATCAAATCAAATCAAATCCAAATCAAATCCATCCAAATCAAATCCAAATCTAATTCAATCCAAATCAAATCCATCCAAATCAAATCAAATACAAATCAAATCCATCCAAATCAAATACAAATACTACAGAGATAATTAATTGAGATGCGTACTTAGTTAGATATAATATAATATAATATATACTACTGACACTGTATTATACAGATATTTATTCACGTTAATACGAATGCCAGCCAACAAAATCTGTTCGAATTACCCAAAATTCGGATTTAAGAGTCTACTGTTAGTGTAATATCATCAATATCATATGTAGTACATATTGTATAGTACGTAAATTAAATTTTAAAAAGGATTTGACTCAAACATTAAATCAAATCCAAATCAAATCAAATCATTTTCCTTTTAAAATGCATCAAATCCATCCAAATCAAATCAAATCCACAACTCTGCATGGTAGAACCTTCATCTTGGTGTCTAATATGGGATTTTGAGGGATGATAAATTAATTAATTACACTTTTGACCTTTTACCACGTCACCTAAAGGTCATTTTAACACATATAGTCTTTGTAAATATGTATATATTTTTCTATGTTCCGAGTTGATTGAATAAATTACAAGACCCACGGGACTGATTTTTGGCATGCAGGGGTATTTTGGGTCTGGCTCGGACAAGTTCGAGTCTTGAACCAAAATTCATACCTACCATGGAATTATGACGTCATTGTCACCTTTTCCAAAATGTGAAAATCCACCTATTAGCTATAACTCACGCTCCATGAGAGATAGAAACGTGAAAATTTAATACAATATGTATATTAATAGCACCTACATATCTCCCACCAAAATCACAAACATGCTTGCTCATTTTCCAATTTTTTTGCATTATCATGATGATGTAATAATTAGAAAATACTTTGATTGGAATGAGGTGTGTAGCACCGATCCGTCGCAAAGCGACCGAGACCGAAGGGCTCGTCACCATTATGTGTTAAGTGCCCAGACTGTTTCTATCTACATTCAGTTCTCTCTAAGCGTCCACTTCTCTATTTAATTAGATTCGATGTTATTTAAGCTAACGTCCACATGGGCCCCCTAACTACAGATGGACTAGTAAAGACCAGATTTTATTACGTATTACTTACGCACAGTTCATAATCATACTCCCTAATAGTTTATATTGACTCTATATATTCTCGATTATATTTACTTGTACTAATACCAGGGTTGCCGTGGGAATGGGAATTCCCATGGGAATGGGATGGGAATGGGAATCGTATTTATCCCATGGGAATTCCCACGGGTTTTCCCATGGGAATTCCAACGGGTTTTCCCATGGGAATTCCAACGGGTTTTCCCATGGGAATTCCCACGGGTTTTCCCATGGGAATTCCAACGGGTTTTCCCATGGGAATTCCCACGGGTTTTCCCATGGGAATTCCCACAGGTTTTCCCATGGGAATTCCCATATGGGAATCTTGAAATTCCTTATGGATTCCCATGGGAATTCCCATGGGAAAACCCGTGGGAATGGGATGGGAATGGGAATGAAAATTCCCTTCCCACGGCAACCCTGACTAATACAGTATAACCTCGTTAGTACGAACACGGTTAACAAGAATTTCCGGAAAGACGAACAAGAAGTTTCCACAAAATATGGTCCCTACAATGGCTATTCAATTGGTTTACTCAGGTTAATACAATTTCCGGGTACTACGAACAAATTTTTACCAACGCTGGTGTTCGTATTAACGAGGTTCTACTGTATACTTTAACTATACCGTATCATAGCATATTATGTATATTTGATGTAACTTAGGTGTAAATTCTTTAATGGTCAATGTTCTCTAATAGTCCACCTGGGTCCTTTTACCCACTAGTGGACTATTTGAGAGAATGTACTGTAATGATAACTAAGGAAATTGTCGTAAATAGCATCAAATAACGATTTAGAGTGTCACTATGTTTATAACTAGACTCAGATAGCTATTGGGAGTCGAACAAGGGGTCACTCGATAGGTTTTGGACAAATTTTGAGAAAGGAATGTTGTCACATTCCTGAGACATTATTTCGTTGCTAGGGGTAAACTATGGGCAAGTGACCCCTTAAACGACGGGGAATTTCATGTGGACAACGAATCTGGTCTTTAAAAGTAGTCCAGAGTAAAAGTTGCCGTTCGGGGTAATACCGGCGATTTAGTAGAGAGCCGCAATTTTAAAAGTCCAATATAACATCGAAAATGTATCCGTTCATCGTGGGGCCGCGGAAAAATTTGATGCCGGAGTCATAAAGATTACGTATAAAAAATTTGGTGCTTTTGTCCAGCGTTTCCCGAAATCGATGTTAAGCGACCTGACTATAAGCACACCTTTCGAAAGAAAGAAACTATTTCTCAAAAATTATTTAACCCGGATCCTTTCACACAATACTTTCACTTTACAATATATACTTTCGATACTACGAACACAGATATTAATTCATTAACCAGGTACTTGTGTACGAGCATATTCTACAGACACCGATTCTTGGGATATCACCATAAGTTCAATTCCAAATTATTATTCAATGAGAATACTTATGTGCCCTTTCCACATTTATGAATTATTAATTATTTGTGGAATTATCCATGACTTGTTTATTGCTATATTCGGAATTTCTCACTTAAATAACAAAAGGAAATCACCGCAAACAAATCCTTAGAATTGAGAAATAATTATTGGTTATTATAGGATGTGGAATTTCTGTATGGGAGAATAACTACACATGATTCGGGTATTACTCACGTGTGTAGATAACTGCTTACACTTAATAAGGACTGAGTATCTCATAACACAGTGTCGGACTAGCCGGGTAACACACGCTTCGGCGCGATATTTAAAGTTTGCCCGGATTTCCTCATCATAATTTATAATATTAATAATAAACTACAGTTGACTCCGCTTAATAGAGCCACCTCGGGGCAGGTTGTTTTGCCCCGATAAGCGGAAAAACTATTAACCGAAAATATTGTAGACCAAACTGTAATTCTGTCCTTTTATTTCTGTGAAATTTTCACCCGATTAAGCGGAGCAACGGATTAACCGGTGTCTCTATTAAGCGGAGTTGACTGTATTTGCATTTTTTGACTACAGCAATATATCACGGTTAATCGCATTGAATTATTTGGACAGCTATTCATTTAGAAAAAGCAAATTTCATAGGCTGAGGCTCCCAAAGCATTTGAAATAATGTCATAACTTTTGTTGAATTTTCAGATCTGATAATTTTACGCCCATGTTTTCTCCTTTGTGCGTCGTTTGATACCGATTTAACCTCCCTACGACCACTGGTCATATCAAACATCCTGTGCTGCCGACATCAGCCTTTGCTTGCTATTATAAATTTCACAACTAATAGCACTATATACTTTATTGTAGGAAATTAACGTGTCATGAAATTAACGCGAATTGCTCCAATTCGCGTTATTTCCTTCGCGTTAATTTCCTCAGCGTTAATTTAATGAAATTTTTTCTATTAGCAAATTTATAAAATGGACGTGCAAACTCCCAAGTTACATATTTTCGATGTGTGACTGGTTTGAGAGGATACCATGTATATCAATTAGACTGGAAACTGATTTGGGGACAAGAGATAGTTTTCGATCAGGAGACCTTTTTTGCATTTTTTAGGTTTAGAAAATTGAAATTTTCCAGTATTTATTCGCGTTAATTTCATGTAATTCAAAATGTTCTTCACCTCAATTGCGTTAAATCATGCATTTTGAAACTGTTCAGCTCAATTCGCGTTAATTTTTCGGAGCGTTAATTTTCGTCACGTTAATTTCATGGCGCGTTAATTTGCTATAATAAGGTACGTATATGCAAAATCTGAGGAAAGTACCTTGCGATGCATATCATCATGAAAATTTGTTCGGATGAAAATTTTGAGCCACAGAAA
The DNA here is from genome assembly GCA_028753945.1 of Hexactinellida sp. DTS-2022. Classification (NCBI taxonomy): domain Eukaryota; kingdom Metazoa; phylum Porifera; class Hexactinellida; species Hexactinellida sp. DTS-2022. The sequence continues at coordinate 12,723,242 of JAPNXP010000001.1, forward strand.
CAAATATTTACTGGAGACTCTCATTATTATGAACATATGGGGCCAGCGGCGCCGATCAAAGGGGGCAGTTGGAACACTGACCCCGGCCTCGGATATTCGGTGGGGGCTGCTGGGGCTAAGGCTCCTTCCCTTCATGGTTTACATAATTGAATAATTATAATTGTTGTTGTTATTATTGCCCGACCCAGACCTCTGATACGACAATCCAACTCCAATATGATGGTAAATGGATTCGTCAAGGCAGCTACAGTTTGCGAGTATACATTTTTTACATTAGAAGGAATCTAGAGAAATCTGATATCATGGTTTCTCATATTCTTTACAATTCGAATAGTAGCCCCTCGGATAATTTAAAAGAAGCAATTTAAAATTAAAATTTATTACCGCTGCCCGGAGAATTCATCTTTATCAAATGCAAGACTTAATACGATTATCAACCGACTACGTATCTATATTATTAAATCTCGATTGTTGTTTGTGTGTGTGTGTGTGTGTGTGTTTGTCCGGATTGTATTAAAGTGACGGGGGGATAGAAACCGCATTAATATATGAGATATAAACTAACTGTCAAATGTTATAATTGGTAACAAATGTTATAATAGGTAAACAAGTATGCTGAACACGAATTTCGCATTTATAAATTTCTCATATGAATATTTGTTGTTGTCTACACAAATAGGTAAACAAATTAATGAAAATTCAAAATCAACCTAGAAGTTAGCTTTCAACGGGTATTATAGGTAAACAAGTATGCTGAACACGAATTTCGCATTTATAAATTTCTCATATTAATATTTGTTGTTGTTGTTTACACAAAATAGGTAAACAAATTAATGAAAATTCAAAATCAACCTAGAAGTTAGCTTTCAACGGGTATTATAGGTAAACAAGTATGCCGAACACGAATTTCGCGTTTATAAATTTCTCATATTAATATTTGTTGTTGTTGTTTAGACAAAATAGGTAAACAAATTAATGGAAATTCAAAATCAACCTATAAGTTAGCTTTCAACGGGTATTATAGGTAAACAAGTATGCCGAACACGAATTTCGCGTTTATAAATTTCTCATATTAATATTTGTTGTTGTTGTTTAGACAAAATAGGTAAACAAATTAATGGAAATTCAAAATCAACCTATAAGTTAGCTTTCAACGGGTATTATAGGTAAACAAGTATTCTGAACACGATTTTCGCGGTTAAAATTTTCTAATATGAATATTTGTTGTTGTTGTTTACACAAAATAGGTAAACAAATTAATGAAAATTCAAAATCAACCTAGAAGTTAGCTTTCAACGGGTATTATAGGTAAACAAGTATGCCGAACACGAATTTCGCGTTTAAATTTTCTAATATGAATATTTGTTGTTGTTGTTGTTGTTTACTCAAAATAGCTAAACAAATTAATGAAAATTCAAAATCAACCTAGAAGTTAGCTTTCAACGGGTATTATAGGTAAACAAGTATGCCGAACACGAATTTCGCGTTTAAATTTTCTAATATGAATATTTGTTGTTGTTGTTGTTGTTGTTTACTCAAAATAGCTAAACAATTTAATGAAAATTCAAAATCAACCTAGAAGTTAACTTTCAATAGGTATTATAAGTAAACAAGTGTGCTGAACACGAATTTCGCATTTATAAAATTCTAATATGAGTATTTGTTGTTGTTGTTATGGCACAAATAGGTAAACAAATTAATGAAAATCAAAATCATAACGTCCCTATCTACCATTTCCATGGTAGAAAGGGTGAGGAGTAAGGCCGCACAGCGGCCGTTAACTTGAGGTGCGTAGCACCGATCTGTCGCAAAGCGACCGAGACCGAAGGGCTCGTTATGAATAAATTGTAATAAAATGTGATATTCTTGAAATAAGATTTTTTTGGTCCCAAAATGGCGTAAAAACTATAATCGCCTAGGATATTATTCGAGCAAATACGGTAGTTTGTTTGTGAAATAACGCAAAGTTTATAGAATTTTGATAACAATCTAGTGTTTTCAAGATATATTAATTGTATTGTAATTTCTGACATGTATTATTGTTGTTCTCAAAGTTTTAGGCCCCAAAACAAGTTACTAGGGGATTCTAATTATGGCCCCCGGCCCCGAGTATAATTCATCAAAACTTCGGCGCCCCTGCATGGTGCCGTCGAAATATGTTCGTACTATCCGAAAATTCCTAATAACATTAATCACATGCATTTATTGAACTAGGCTAAGGGATTTTTAGACTCGTTAACCGATATTTTGTTACTATGGCATATGCTTGTGCGTATTAACGAGGTATACTTTATGTACAAAATGAGCGACTATTTGGGAGCATTGTTTAATAGCTCAATGTTTACTAGCGATGTAATTTCTCGCGAGGGGTTAATAAATGAGACCGTAGGGGATGTTTCGCTGGAAAATTGGCCTCTCTCTCATGGGAGGGCCAGTGACCCACACTATCTAGCGAGCGAAATGTTTCGACATTTTGTCTACATGTAATTTGAATAATATAAAGTTGACTGATGTGTTCGCATAAAAATTACTTATTATTAAATAACCCGGTGTGTAACAGCCCTGATTTTACCCCCATCTTCGAATATTCCAGGGTACGCTTTGCGAGTGAAACCATTCGTGTCCAAAAGAATCTCTTCCTTAACGAGTGTATCGTTCCGCTTATCCGAGGTGGGCTGTGTGACGAGTCGTAATGTGTCTGACGCTGGCATAGGGACCCTATCCTCTTCAGAAGTGTAAAACCTGGTTGGTTTCCCTGAGTCTGTTCGAATGCTTTGGTTGCCCACTCAGCACCCGGCCCTACTTGCTATTTCTCTTAGCGCCCTTTGGACGCCTCGTAATGCGCCTGACCTCCCGTGATCCTTCTGTAGATACTATCAGCTTCGTCTACAGTGAAACCCTATCTCGAAGCTCTCTGCATTACTCACTGCTCATTGTAGGTGCTGAGGACTGAGTCACTCAAAGGGAACAGGGATCCGTGGGATCCTGACTCCAGTAGCCGCAAGCGCGCATCCCTGACTCTCTGAACGCAGCTGGTGCGGTGCATAGACCGCAGGGCTGACGAGCATCTTGTACATCCGGCGGAAGTATAATAATATACGGCTAAATATGTAACCGAGAAGGCCATGAAACGAGGCCAATTTCTAATTTACATTCTAAGCTAAACTATGCCTCCTTTTGTTATTATTTGCATTGTATATGGGGTAATCTACCATCGCGAGTCCATTGGAACCACTTTTGAGAATATAAGACCTTGGCCGGACCAATAAAAACACCTACAGCTTCTGTCACTAATTAATTACAAAAGCGATCATCAGTAATACGTAGCTTGATTAGTCCCTATCTGGCTATCTCTACAACGATACAACAAGTATATTTTGAGGATCTCCCAAAATTTAAATAGCGTCTGAAAACAAATGGGTAGGTCCCAGTTAGTTAGAATAACCCGGTTTCAACTGTATGTTTTATCCCTTTCAGACAGATGTTTTTTCAAATATTGGAAATTTGAAAATAGCAAAATTTTACCAAATTAACAAAATCTTGATACTTGCTGTAACCCTTATTTTACATTAAAAAAATACAAATGGCGTCTAAATATTGATTTATGATATAAAGAAATAAATTAATGCAGTAAATATAAGGCATGCAAAATACGGCTTGTAATGATAAGTCAAGTAACAAACTAAGCATTTTTATCTGTTGGTTGACGGAGTAATTACTTTTGGCATTTTGAAATGATAATTATTTGCACCAAATCCCGTCAGAACCTAGTAATTTATTTCTCTAAAAGAGTAAAGAACTAACTATTTACAAAATATTGCACCAATTAATGTATTAATTACAACTGTGATAGTGAACGATAATTTTTCAAACATGATTGATTTAAGATGATTATTTTACCCTTTTGGAAAATAATTATGGCTAGTTTACATTTGGTCTAAACTGGAAAATTTTTACTACTAAACAGACTTTGATCCTGGTAAATTATCAGCGCGCTTAAATTTAGCCTGAGCCTGAGCTTGAGCCTGATACACATGCCTAAGTTACAGAAGTAGTATAAATTCTGTTGGGAATATATATTGGTTTTTTCGTTCCTAGAAAAGTTTGCATTGTAATTTACGCGCCTGGAAGAAGTTTTGTTTGTAAACCATTGGAAGTTAGATATACAAATAAGGCAAGGCGGTCTAAATGACCAAACCTAATTTTTGAACTCAATTCTTAAAACTTTGTCTCTCAAAACTATGTTAGTTCAATGGCTGATTAGGAGGCCGAACTTTTACTACCACACTTGCAATGGTCATACCAGTTTACTTGGCCTTCTAAATGCGAATTGATTTAGGTTTAAATCCTAGTTTTCTGCATCGGGGTTCTAAAAAACATATTGCTCTCGGGATGAGAATTCCTTACAGAATGTGATCTTAACCAAGGTTGTATATAATATAATTCAAATATTTGGAAGATTAGGTTTGGTTTGGTTGAATTATTGTATTTTTGAGTTGCAAGTGATTTTAAAATCATTTTCAGAAAATTTACAGATCAAATCAAATCGAATAATGTAAGTAATGAAATTTCAACTACAGTGAGCTCTCGTTAAACTAACACAAGAGAACGTCGAAATGTAATCTCCTTATCCGGAATTTGTATTAACCAACATCATTTGTAATGAAAAATCTTTAAAGGAGGAAATTGTGTACGTATAATCCGGAATTTCGAATCAGCGTGTTCATACTGTCTTGTCCAATAAGTAGGGAGGGCACTTCCGTGGTACAAGCCCGAGTCCGATTATATAATTAATGTATTGCAATATTCTTGAGGTTAATAGAATAAAAAGGGATTTAGCATATGGTTAGGTGATTTCCATAACATATTGACTAGGTTATAAGGGGTCATTCAAACGTTATACAGATTGAAAGGACCAATGCGTTAAGGACAGTGTATTATACAGCCATTTGTAAATGCGCTCTAATCCTGTTCTAATCCAATTTCATAAGCCTAAATCACAAATTTCGGTTACGGTATAGGAGAGGATTCTCAATTTTCGCGCTCCTAAATTCAAATTTCCCAAAATCATGCTCAAAAGGAGCTTCTCGCGCTCCTGGATAATTCCTTGGTTCTGTTAACCACCCTGTACTACAAAATGGATAAAAGGCGTGACATAGGGAGGGGGTGTCTAATCTTTATGGAGTGTTGCGTTCCGTTTTGACAGGTCTATGCAGTAAATATGCAAAATATATTCTAATTACTATTATAATTATTATCATCAAGTTGCATTGAAAGTTAATTCCTTTATTTGATAGGATAAATCTAAAATGGCTGAAGAGTTTTCAGATTTTGGAAACGTTCTGGAACTCTCAGAAGAGTTGAACACTGATACAATCGCTAAACTGAAACTTCACATGGGAGTACCCGCTGGCATTTGCCAAGAAGATTGTGAAGCCACAGATTTCCTAACTGCCATGAGAAATTGGGAATCGTTCAAACCAACAGAGTTCATTGACTCACTGCAAAGAATTAACAGACCCGACTTGGTAGATATAGCCGAACAGATACCGTGGCTCTGTGAAGAGAAGAGTCAGCAAGGTAGCGAGCCTCAAGAAAAGACTTCCCCCATGAAACAGTTCCTCGATTTGTTACGAAATGGTGTTGCAAAGAAGGAATGGAAGATAATAGCACTATGCATCAACAGTAGCTCCAAGACTAGCGACAGCTTTGAGAGTGTAATGCCAGTCTGCATTGACAAGGGAATCATACAGCCTAACATGGAGAAACTGATCGGTATCTTCAAACAAATAAAGAGACTTGATTTGGCAAGAGAGGTACAATTGTTAAGGAATGCATTTGATAAAATGTCAGAGGAAGCATTCGTGAAGAAACTGAAAGATCAGCTGTCTTCTCAGAGCAAGGACACAGAGCGATGGAGACTAGTCTTGAAGCAGTACTTAGTAGCCCAGCACCGTAGAGTCAAGCAGTACATTGGCAAGGACCAGTCTGTCAGTCTGGAGAGAGTGTACGTGGAACTAACGATAATCAAGGAGGAACCCAGACCCATTGACCTATCCGATGAGACTACCTACAGCGAAATAGCCTATTTGAGGAAAATTGCCAACAAAGAAGTGGAAATAATACCCGTAAAGTTTCAAGATGAACTGAATAACTATGACTGCACAACGCCAGAGATTTGGTGCATTATCGGCAATCCCGGATGCGGGAAGACTTTCCTATGCAAACGAACAGCCCTGGGGTTCGGAATACGGGAGCTAGAAATGTCATACGTCATAACGATCCCATGTCGCCACTCGGACTGGCACGCAATGGAGACCGCACGCCACGAAGAAGACAGAGAAGTGGACTCTGAATTCATACAAAGGTGGTTGTGTCTGGGTATGCCTATCGGGTCAAGTTGGTCGAAGGATCTAGCCAAGCACCTAAGCCAATCTGATGGAGAGGGACTCTTGCTCATTATCGACGGACTGGACGAATTCACAAAGAAGGCTCCGTTCCATGATACGTTCTTGTGCTTGCTGCTCACTCGCCAAACACTAATAAGCGCAACAATAATTCTAACAAGTCGACCCGGCGCATGGACTGTATTATCCGCTGCACACGAACTAAAGGTAGACAGGCACTACCAGGTACTGGGCTTCTCGCCAGAGAACAGAGATCTATACTTCCAAATACAGATAACAAACGTAACCAAACTGAAGGAGTGTGTGAGCTTAATGGATCGACATGACGAAATGAAGCAGCTCTCTCTAATACCTGTCAACGCATCGTTATTCGCGGCACTAATGAAAGGAGAGGATTCTACCTCCATTAACACGCTAACCAAGCTCTACTACGAATTAGTACTGTACATGATCAGGAGAGAACTAATAAGAATGGGCCTAAAGGAGTACTCTCGAGTCTCACGCATTTCAAACCTCCACACAGACATACTAGCCTGCCTGCATAGAATAGGATTCATAGCAATCCTCGGAGTGGCAAACAGAGAACTGGTATCGGAAGAGACAGTAACTCTCAATTTGGGACAGGAAGAATACCCATGCCAGTGCTTAGGTCTAGCTCACGAGCACTACCGAAAGGAATCCGTCGGACTTATGAAACAAGTGTGGACATTTGTCCACCTGACTATGCAGGAGTTCGTATCTGCCCTCTATTTGGAACACACTAGCTGGATTAAGCAGTGCTACAGTGTTAGGTATATTTCCCACTCCGAGGCTAACTTCTCTCTGTTCCGAATGGTAGTCAGGTTCCTCTGTGGACTCCTGTCTGATAAAGCAGCTGCTATTCTTTCCATCCTATACAGGTACCTGACTCCTCAGCCCATTCAGCTATTAGATATGCCTATGTGCTATCAACTTAGGTACTCTGTATCTTATCACTATTTAGGTTGGAATCTATTTACCAAAATCTATTTCCAATTAACCTCACTTTTGTTCGAAACTAACTCCGATTCAATTCCATTTTGGTTCAATCACTTCAAACAACACTTTCCGATGCCAGTGTATCTGTATATACAAGAATCCGTCTCTCCTAATGAATGGATTTGTTTTATTCAGACTCTCAAACTGGTTAGTCGGATTCAACTCATTTATATCGACACTAGTTTCATCAATCCTACTCAATTCAACTCCTTGATACATGAAATGGGAATTTGTTCTGTTGGTTTATTAGCATTGCGCTTCTATAAACAAGATTCCACTACAGTCCTATCCTATACAGATACAATTAGAGATACAGTAATGGAGTCTGACACTAAAATTAGTATTGAGCTATTCGACTGTAATTTAAGTGCTGAGACAGATGTTAATATCCTTCCTACGCCAACCAATCAGATTATAGACAGCTTGAGACTAGAAATGAATGATTATTCACATAAAGCTCTTCACGAATTAACCAATCATTTCTCTGCTATTCAATACTTATATTTTGAGGAATCTGAAATTAATTCCGACACTATGGTACCAGCTCTGTGTCAGGCGACACAATTAAGAGTATTACGCCTCAATGACATTCCTTCTGAACTCATTCCTAGCCTAACAGCTGTGCTACCTCAGTTCTCTAAGCTACAAGAGATTGTATTCCATAATGCCTCACTGCTACCTGCAATTAGTCATCTGACAAATCTAACTTATCTACGGATACGAGATGATACAACAGAAGACACAACTCTCTGTGATTATTTGTTACAGATTATTAATGGAAACAGCCGCTCATTAAGAGGAATGGAATTGTGGTATTTGCACAGAATTGGATTGAATAATTGGAGTTTACTACTCAATTGTTTTGAATTTTGCACTAACTTAGTTCAGCTAAAGCTATATGAGATTACTCTACCATCTAATGACGTCAGTCACTGGAGTAGCGCTGTTAAACAAATGAAGTCATTAGTTGAATTGGAATTATTCAGTGTCTCCTTCTATGACACAGGATTATTATCTCTCTGTGAAGGCCTGATATACCATCCTGCTATTAGGAGTATACTGCTATATGGCTGTGAGCTGACTTCTCTATCCTGTGAGCCTCTAGCTAACCTAATTCCAACTGTCTCACAGCTGGAGACACTGATAATCTTTCGACTATCTGAACCTGACAGAGATGCTATCTCATTGCTCCAGGAAACAGCTGATGAGTTTGGTATTGAGCATGAGTTAAATTAACTTCTCATCTCTGCTGATATGGTTTGTATAAATGTTAATTAATTGTGTTTGAATAGCGAATACTAGTTTTAGGCGCCAGTATCTGAAAAAATAACCAAATTTAAACTCAATGGTTTAATTTTGACCCGATTAACCAAATTTGATTCAATTAACTGAAATTCTTTGTACGTATTAGCATATTTTTTTATTTTGTTCCTTAAAATTAAGCCTTCCACATTAACCAGCGGAGTTGACTGTATTGTTTACTATAAATACCATGTTACTGTCTACATAGTTGTTGCGGTTTGCTACATTCTCTACCGAATTGCTATTTCACTCTAAGTGATATTTATTCCAGGGCTTTTCATGAGTCACCGAGTCATGTGGCTCGAGTCACCGAGTCAATTGACTCGTGATAAAATTCGGTTTGTCGATGACTCGTGAAAAGCCCTGATTTATTCTATAAGAGCCATTAACCACTGCATCTATATTTACCTAACAACTGCTATACAGATAGTTATTAGCCACTTGGTTAACCACTCCCTGTTTGATACCTTCTCTGTCTCCTCTAGATTACACCTCGTATTCCTCTCCTCTCCAGTCTCCCTCTCGTTCTCATCTGTTTATTCGTATTTGCAACTAACTTTAGTGTTTATAGTGTATTCTCTTGTTTGTATTTATCAATAAACACTCTCCCAATTAAATTATGTTCGATCTTACTGAGTCTACTGTAATGCAGGCATCAGGGGTGTCGCTTTACCGAGAATATTGGGGGCGAGTTACTAGTGTTAAACTGAACAGTCAGCACTCTATGTGGGTAGAGGCGAAATGACTATCTTTATATACCAAATACTTATTTTTATGTGAATCTCTTGTTAATATTAATTCTCTGTTTCACAGTTGTTATTAGGAACTAAGATTTATTTTAATGTGAGTATAAACAAACTGAGTGGAGAGATAGTTCTGAGTTTCTCCATTGCTAATTTCTCCCCGTAACTGGTAACTGGCATAATAAGGACCTTCGAATAATTGATTATATCATGACCTGATGCCACGCACTGCCCTTATTCACATAGAATGTAAAACTCAAACGCAGAGTTTTGTGTGTGTTTCGAGATCGGTACCAAGGCGGTAATAAACCCAAACACTTGGTACAGATAAATTAATAACGACGGATCCAATGTTAATATTACCCGTATCTAAATTCCGGGGACCCCCAAACGATTACTTTATTGGTGCTAAGGTTAAACGAGAGCATTCCTGGGAGCAGCACCAGAAAATCCTTAGGAACAGTGCTCAAGTGCTCATACGTCATTCCCAAATATTCTAATGATACCTGTTTCACTGCTAATTATGGCTGTTTTAGAAATTTTTAATTAGCTAATCTTACAAAATTACAAATATGAAATAAGTGCAATAGGAAAATTTGTGATACGGGCTGTGGAGCCTAGTAACGGTAGATCATGATCCGTTGAATTAGGCTAATATGAAAATCTATGTGAAAATGATTGTGGAAAAATAAAATCCTTTTGACACTTACCACAAAATTCATAAAACACAAGATCTTGTATCCGCCATATATACAATTTTGGATGTAATTTAATTTTGAATATAATTTTTTCTCCTTACACCACCAGACGGGCGCCGCATGTCGGAAAGATTCATTATGGAGTTCATCTATAGCCGTATATCAGAATTCGGAGGTTGTAGCATTTCAAATCTACCGATCTCATAAATTACCGGTATATTAATTAGTGTTGCTATAGGCGTAATCTTTTTAAATTATTCACAAAACCCGAATTTACAATTTGTATTAACTTTAAAGGAAACGAGCCCTTCGGTCTCGGTCGCTTTGCGACGGATCGGTGCTACGCACCTCAAATTAACGGCCGCTGTGCGGCCTTACTCTTCACCCTTTCCACCATGGAAAATGGTGGAAAGGGACATCCCTTTATAAGATTCCATGCTTAACTTGTTTTTCATATTTTAAATTTATAAAAGCGAAATTTGTGTTCAGCATACTCGTTTCCTACAATACCCGTTGAAAGCTAACTTCTGGGTTTATTTTGAATTTTCATTAATTTGTTTACATATTTTGTGTCAACAACAACAACAAATATTCATATTATAAATATATAAATGCGAAATTCGTGTTCAGCATACTTGTTTACCTATAATACCCGTTGAAAGCTAACATCTAGGTTGATTTTGAATTTTCATTAATTTGTTTACCTATTTTGTGTAAACAACAACAAATTTTCCTATTGGAAATTTTTAAACGCGAAATTCGTGTTTAGCATACTTGTTTACCCATAATACCCGTTGAAAGCTAACTTCTAGGTTGATTTTGAATTTTCATTTATTTGTTTACCTATTTTGTGTCAACAACAACAACAAATATTCATATTATAAATTTATGAATGCGAAATTCGTGTTCAGCATAATTGTTTACCTATAATACCTGTTGAAAGCTAACTTCTAGGTTGATTTTGAATTTTATTTAATTTGTTTACTTATTTTGTGTAAACAACAACAACAAATATTCATATTACAAATTTTTAAGCGCGAAATTTGTGTTCAGCATACTTGTTTACCTATGATACTCGTTGAAAGCTAACTTCTAGGTTGATTTTGAAATTTCATTAATTTGTTTACCTATTTTGGGTAAACAACAACAATAAATATTAATATTAGAAATTTATAAATGCGAAATTCGTGTTCAGCATACTTGTTTACCTATTATAACATTGACAGTTAGTTTATATCTCATATATTAATGCGGTTTCTATCCCCCCGTCACTTTAATACAATCCGGACAAACAAACAAACAACAATCGAGATTTAATAATATAGATTATTCAAATTTTTGCGTGCCTGGAAAGCAGGGGCGCGCGTAATGGAGGCTTGTTGACGCTAAGCTCCTAAATTTAATATACACACATGTTATGAAGAAGCTAAGGGACCTAACTATCAAGCTGAACGGTTGACAGCTCAAACGGTCCGAGTGCGTGTCACCACCACTCAAGGTTTCGGCCCTCCATAGGCCTCATCAGGAGGACGGTCCAGTCCTCTACCCTCGGTACGCTCACTGCGACCGCGGTGCCTGACCTCTCTCGCTGCCTAGCAGCTCCATCAGCGCACTCTATAGGTCTGCTCTCTCTCCTGTCCCTTGCGGATTCTAGCAGCACCTAAACCTCCTGGGAGGGACTGACCTTCTATAGTGCATCTGAATATGCCACTACGTCACACACAGTTACTTACAATTACTTATTTAAGACCTTGCATGCTCACAAATTTCTTTTTCCGAACTTTTTGGCGAGCAAAATTTTATATGATGTCATAATAGGTGCCAGTCCTAAAGAAAATTTCTAGAATAACCAATATCATCGGAAGTTCCTTAAAAGTGGGGCTGCCAAGGCCTCTCCTACTCCGATGTCCTTGACAGTAATTGAGGCCCCAACATGTGAGGCCCCCAAGCTCTAGTTTTGTTAGCTTATTGGGTAATCCTGGCCTGCTCATATATGGTGATAATAGCCTCCAGATTCAGAAATCTCACGCGCCGCCTATGTTAGAACTTAAAAGGATTGTCGTATGACCTTGGTTCACATCACATGAAATATATCTATTTAGTGTCCTATATAACCTATTGATATGAGATGAGGCCACGACCTAGTATGAAGACTAGCCGCTTTATAGGGCCCCAACCAGGTTTGTCAAAAGGTCCCGCATTGTCAGGTCAGGTCAGGTCTTATATACAACGAGCCCTTCGGTCTCGGTCGCTTTGCGACAGACTGTGCTACGCACCTCAAGTTAACGGCCACTGTGCGGCCTTACTCCTCACATTTTCTACCATGGAAATGGTGGATAGGGACGTTATGATTTTGAATTTTCATTAATTTGTATAAACAACAATAACAACAACAAATACTCATATTATAATTTTGTAAATGCGAAATTCGTGTTCAGCATACTTGTTAACCTATAATACCCGTTGGAAGCAAACTTCTAGGTTGAGTTTGAATTTCATTAATTTGTTTACCTATTTTGTGTAAACAACAACAACAAATATTCATATTATAAATTTGTAAATGCGAAATTCGAAATCAGCATACTTGTTAACCTATAAAACCCGTTGAAAGCTAACTTCTAGGTTGATTTTGAATTTTCATTAATTTGTTTACCTATTTTGTGTAAACAACAACAAATTTTCATATTAGGAATTTTTTAACGCGAAATTAGTGTTTAGCATACTTGTTTACCCATAATACCCGTTGAAAGCTAACTTCTAGGTTGATTTTGAATTTTCATTAATTTGTTTACCTATTTTATGTAAACAACAACAACAAATATTCATATTAGAAATTTTTAAATGCGAAATTCGAAATCAGCATACTTGTTTACCTCTATAACATTTGTTTACCAATTAAAAATTTGACAGTTAGTTTATATCCCAATATTAATTGCGGTTTCTATTCCCCCATCACTTTAATACAATCCGGACAAACAAACAAACAACAATCGAGATTTAATAATATAGATATTTACGTTCAGGTCAGGTCAGGTCATGGTGGAAAAAATCATACAGGTCAGGTCAGGTCAGGTAAAAAAAGTTCAGGTCAGGTCAAAATCACCAAGATTAGGTTCAGGTCAGGTCAGGTCAGGTCATGACCTGACCTTTTGACAAGCCTGGCCCCAACCCATAGGAATGATGTGTGTGGTTTCGTCCCATCACAAGGACTCATCAGGAGGGTATATACCTCTCGACCACCTTCTGTCCTTTGACTCTAGGTCCGTTGGACCTAGTTACCATGCGTACTGCCTAGAGCTCACTGTTACCTTGTTGCATCCATATCCATATCCAGACCATTTTTGTGGATATCCAAGGTGACCAAGGATATCCATTGAATATTGATATATTTATAACACCTAATATCAACAAAATATCCAGAAGATTTAGGTCCTATAATTTATGTATATTTATTATTTTAAATTTATTTATCAACTGAATGTTGTACTTGTACTACTATATAATCAAAGTTCGTCAATATCGCTATCAGCCTCAAAACATATCTTTCTGGGGGATTGATTGGTATGTGGTTGTGTTCTGCCGCAAAGCGACCTAGCAAGCGAGGCGCGCTAGTATATATAGATACACTGTAGAATCAATCTATATAGATACTAGCGTGCTTTTGCGGAAGAACCCAACCACATACCAACCGCTTTGCGGTTGGTGTGTGATTTATACACTTCTAACATTGATTATAAAGCATAAATAGACCTAAATAGTCAAATTAAAAAATGTGAAATTTTAATGATGACGTCATCATGTGATAATGAGTTAGCATATTGGCAATCTGGTGTGACCAAAGTGTCCGCATCATTAATGTGCTTGTTCTATTAAATTTTCAGATTTTATCTCTTAGAGTGCGCGAATTATGTGCGATTAAGTGACTTCAGGGTTCTCGAAATGTGACAATGACGTCATAACTTGTCGAGGTGTGAGAAATTTTGAGTGAAAACCTCAAATTGTTGACGGGTGCCAAAAGTTACCCCTATATGCCAAAAATCACATTTGGAGACCGGAAACTTAATGCTTTATCAATTTTTATAATTGGAGCCTCTCAGACTCAAGTTAAAACCCCCGAGATCGCGACGTTCCAGTCCTTTACTTAAGGAATCTATGGGTTCGATACAAATCCTAGCTTTTTGAAGAGTCATCGCGACAAATTCTTTGAAATTTCATTGTTTCTTCTATGCTAATCAATGAACTAAAAGTATAGCAACTTAGCAAGTAACGAAAAGCCAAATTAAAATCATGGCAAGTAAATATTCAGGAGTGACGTGAAAAAGTAAGGAGATAGACAGGTCAATCTCAGGAAACATAACAAAGTCCACATTTCTTGTATTAGCATTCCCAAATATACTTTGACATGCAAGGTTTCCAAATCTGAAAGAAAAATTCGATTCGGTTACTATTTTGACCTTTTTGACGTCACTAAAGGTCAAAATCACCTTATTTTAGAATTACTAGCAAATAATTTTATTAGATGAAATAAATTAGGTGTGTAAAAAAAACTAAGGCTACTTAATTTCACACTCATTTTTTAGAACCCTGGTTTGAAATATTTGAAATGGATATCCACAATATCCATGGATATATCAATGGATATCCATATCCACGGCAAGCCTGCCGATATAGATCCCTAACAGATTTTTTCTGCGCTTCTGGTTTACATTGTCCCAATTCATATTGTAATAGTGTCTTTTGAGAAGCAATAATTTATTTTTGTTTTTCAACTAAATGTATTCGTAATTTCGTATACGCTTCTGAACATGGCTAAAACATTCCTCCCTCCTTATTCTTATTTTAAATTCCCCATAAATGTTATTTTCAGCTAATATATTGATACTTTTATCATCACCATCCGTAATAACAGTGGAGTAAATTCATTTTTGTTCAAAAATAGACTTTCGAAAAATAACTGGTGCTAATTTTGATTCCAGCGAAACTGAACTATACTCGCCATATTCTTTGGCCTGGCAACTAGATTCATGCATTTCTTTCCATATCTTATATTCAGCTAATTCTAATCGTTTCTCCCTAAGAGCTTGTTGCTTCTCAATACACAATTTGCAACTATTACATGCAATTTCATAGTTCACTACTTTCCCAGTTTCCACGGATATAGCACAAACAACGCAGTATCTACACTTTAGAGAATCCACCTCCCGATTTGCCCCCCTTTTGATAGACTCCGTCATAAGAAACAGTAACCTTTAAAAATTCTGAATCTGCAGTATATGTTTTCTCTCAGCTCCAGGGCTGCCCGTATACAGTTTGCTTGTGCTACATCCGTGGAAACCTTAGATAAGCGATTCCCAACCTTTTTCAACCGTGGACCCCCATAGTCATTCTGTGGACCCCCATAGTCATTCTGTGGACCCCCATAGTCATTCTGTGGACCCCCTCCCATTGACCGTAAATTAATACTTCTTGTGGACCCCCTACAGCCATCCATGTAACCCTTGGTTGGGAACCGCTGTCTTAGATAAATATGCTTGATCCTTGTAAAATGCCCTATTAGATAAAGTTGATGGCAAACCAATGAAAGTATTTACGACGCGATATCAAGTCCTGATTTACCAATTCCAACTAATCTACCACCCAAAATTTGTAACAAGTTATGACCAAACTTATTGTATTATCTGTGTCAGAATGGGGGGTACTATTCTGACGGAAATACGGGTGATCTTATTCGTTACAAATATAGATGCACTTAGTGATAATTATCATAACTATGTCATAAGAATAACATCATTATGTCATAATGAAATCTGGGCAACCAGTATGAAAGGAACCAATATTATTTAGGTAATTCACATCTAAAATTAGTTATTGAAGGATTCACCAGCTAAAGGAACACCCACGAAGTATATTCTTCTATATATGCATTGCATATACATCTATATTATTAAATCTCGATTGTTGTTTGTGTGTGTGTGTGTTTGTCCGGATTGTATTAAAGTGACGGGGGGATAGAAACCGCATTAATATATGAGATATAAACTAACTGTCAAATGTTATAATTGGTAACAAATGTTATAATAGGTAAACAAGTATGCTGAACACGAATTTCGCATTTATAAATTTATCATATGAATATTTGTTGTTGTTTACACAAATAGGTAAACAAATTAATGAAAATTCAAAATCAACCTAGAAGTTAGCTTTCAACGGGTATTATAGGTAAACAAGTATGCTGAACACGAATTTCGCATTTATAAATTTCTCATATTAATATTTGTTGTTGTTGTTTACACAAAATAGGTAAACAAATTAATGAAAATTCAAAATCAACCTAGAAGTTAGCTTCCAACGGGAATTATAGGTAAACAAGTATGCCGAACACGAATTTCGCGTTTATAAATTTCTCATATTAATATTTGTTGTTGTTGTTTACACAAAATAGGTAAACAAATTAATGGAAATTCAAAATCAACCTAGAAGTTAGCTTTCAACGGGTATTATAGGTAAACAAGTATTCTGAACACGATTTGCGCGGTTAAAATTTTCTAATATGAATATTTGTTGTTGTTGTTTACACAAAATAGGTAAACAAATTAATGAAAATTCAAAATCAACCTAGAAGTTAGCTTTCAACGGGTATTATAGGTAAACAAGTATGCCGAACACGAATTTCGCGTTTAAATTTTCTAATATGAATATTTGTTGTTGTTGTTGTTGTTTACTCAAAATAGCTAAACAAATTAATGAAAATTCAAAATCAACCTAGAAGTTAGCTTTCAACGGGTATTATAGGTAAACAAGTATGCCGAACACGAATTTCGCGTTTAAATTTTCTAATATGAATATTTGTTGTTGTTGTTGTTGTTTACTCAAAATAGCTAAACAATTTAATGAAAATTCAAAATCAACCTAGAAGTTAACTTTCAATAGGTATTATAAGTAAACAAGTGTGCTGAACACGAATTTCGCATTTATAAAATTCTAATATGAGTATTTGTTGTTGTTGTTATGGCACAAATAGGTAAACAAATTAATGAAAATCAAAATCATAACGTCCCTATCTACCATTTCCATGGTAGAAAGGGTGAGGAGTAAGGCCGCACAGCGGCCGTTAACTTGAGGTGCGTAGCACCGATCTGTCGCAAAGCGACCGAGACCGAAGGGCTCGTACTAATTAGTTGTTGGGTTACTATGTATAAATAGATACAATTATAGAATAACAGTAATAAACTCGAACATTACACTATAATTTACATGTACTATATTACGAATATTTTTGAATGAAAGCTTGTTTGTTGAGGGCGCCTTCCACTAGAACGCGGACATTGCTCCAGAAAACATAAGGTCACTCGAGTTTGAAAAGCAGCGCATCATTGTCTCTCTCCGCGCGGCACGGAGGAATGCTAGAAAGTGTCCGCAAATCAAGAGAGACTATAAATGACCTGCGCATCTCAAAGGCCTTAGATGTGTGGAATGGCAGTGTCCAACTCCCGCAAAATATGGCCCTAGAATATAATCACGAGATCCGCTCCAAAGCAGTAATAATTATAGTTATATTTGTATTCCTAATAATCATATTTGTAGTAGTAATAATAATAATAGACCACTATACTATAGTATAGTCGGCAAATGAATAATAATAACAATTATATGATATAAACGAATAGTCACAATAGAAGGAGTTTTTCCAATTGAGGCGAATTCTATTATATTTTTATTGACACAAGTTTCTGAGTTTCCAAGTTTAACAGAAATTGTCGTTTAAAGGATGGTGTTTGACTACGTATGTGTTGTTGCTAGTACAATTACGATAACTCTGACCCAAATGATGAGTTTTAAGTTGTATTTCCTTATTGATCTCGGTAACATTATTCGCATAACTTGAATGCTCCACTGTATTTTCTGAAGTAAAGGTCAGAAAATAATTTATAACTTGCCAAATAGTCAACTTATAGTTTCAATTTCTACTATGAGTGCTCACAAAAAGATAACCTATTCAAAAATGCAATTAAGCATAAATTGTTGATAAATTATATTTTTCAAATTATCTATAGGATAGTGCAACCATATTGTTTCTATATTGTTTTACAAAATTAGATATGACACTTCCCCCGCCTGCGCAATATGACGGCATAAGTGGAGCCGATCAATGGGTCGGCTCCACAGTTCTTTGATGGAATCTAAGAGTAAGTTCACACATTATTATTTACTTTACTGAAATCTTACAATTGTATAAATTTAGGAACTCAATGTACTGGTGGGACCAGTCTCTGGAAATGGAGTCCCGGGCCTGGCAAAGACGAAGGAGAGGCTATGGCCCTAGAAAGAAAACTTAAATACAGTCAACTCCGCTTAATAGAGCCACCGGTTAATCGGTTTCTCCGCTTAATCGGGTCAAAACAACCTGGTCCCGAGGTGGCTCTATTAAGCGGAGTCGACTGTGTTTTATGTTTCTAGGGGTCATAGCCCTCCCCATGCTAACGTTCCTCCTCATACGTTGAGGAGGATAATTGTTGTGGAGTTTGGAGGAAAATAATGGAGGAGACACGAAATATGTTAATGAAATAATATGATGTCGGGACCTTGCTGTATCAGGCTGCCACCATTGACAGCGTTACAATCAGGGGTTTATCCAGGAGCGCGCCATACGCCTAGAGGCGTATAAATTTGGATCTGTTTTCGTTTAGGAGGGCGAAAACTGCCAAAAGTCCCCATATAGTAATATAAAACTAACCTTTTAGGCGTACACAATTCATACTCTAGTGACCTTAGGACAGTTAGGAGTGTTCAATTCTACTCCTGTATAATACCTTGATTACAACAACCAAGTGGTGTCACCACCACTCTAGGGTTTCGGCCCTTCATAGGCCTCATCAGGAGGACGGTCCAGTCCTCTGCCCTATGCAGTACGTAACCTGCGACCGTTGTGGTCAGCCAAGTAGTGCACCTGTCATATGCCACTACGTCACAACACTTCCAAACGATTCAAATGTGCCTTGCTCCAGAGTGCTTTGGAGCGTCTCACACAACACGGTTCCAACAAGGAAGAGATGAAACAGTACAGATTCTGCAAACACACTATTAATACTGTAATATGTGTATATGTGTTCATGATATTAGCAGAGATATTAGCAGATTTTACTGAGGTTTTCAGGTCCGGATTAAGGCACGTTCAGAATGTTCCGCTGAACAGGGCCGCCCACCAGAGTGGGACCGCCATGCCTAACATGAACTGGTCTCACTGCATCTTTGTTGAGATATAGAAGAGTTATTGACATTATAGTAATCTTAATGTACATGTTCTATTAAATTTTCAGTTTTTTATCTCTTAGAGGGCGCGAATTATGTGCAATTAATTATTAGTACTAGCGTTCGCTTGCTAGGTCGGGTCAAAGTAACCTGATCCCGAGGTGACTCTATTAAGCGGAGTCTACTCTATTTATCTATTTACAATCCCTACACAGTTGTTACATAGCATAGCTATCCAGCTCGCTAGGACTATCGACATGTCTGCCTCAGGAATAGATCTGTACACAGATGTGCTAGAGGACCCAGTGGAGCTAGACATAGAGCAGGTCAGTTATAGTCAGTTAGTGTATGTGTGTGTATTTATTTGTTTGTCCGGATGTATTAAAGTGATGGGGGAATCAGTGGCGTAGGGAGGGGGTCCTGGGGCTCCTAGGACCCCCCCAATCTGTCAGACTGAAAATAGGTCAAGCGATAGCCTACTAGGTTCTTGGAAATGTTATTTAGTGTTTTTTTTTAATGGGTAGAGATTACTGCAATAGGTTTCCCGTACCGAAAATCGGTCTTTTGTTAAAGTAATTTTGAAAAATCGTGTTATAATAGGTAAACAAGTATGCTGAACACGAATTTCGCACTTATAAAAATTTCTAATATTAATATTTGTATAGTGGAGTCTCTTAATAACGGACACATTGGGGACATGGCTTTTGTCCGTTGTAGAGAGATGTCCGCTTCTCGGAGTCTCAGTTTTGGGAGACTCCACTGTAGTCTGTAGTCCGTAGCAGAGTAGCAGGCTTTCATCCAGGAAAAATGTTCTGCGCCCCTAGATTTAGTTTGAGCTCGCTCACACGCGCGTAAATTACTCATTTTGTATTACATCTAAAGAAGCATCTCTCGATTTTCGCGCGCCTAGAATATTTTCCTTCCAAATTACGCGCCTGGATGAACCCTGGTTATACTGTAGTCAGCTGATTTACTCAGTAGCAGATTTCATAGAGGCGAATGCAACGCACCTCCAAGCGCGTTCTACTGTATTATGAATTTGACTGTATATACGTATTACGTATATACAGTAGAACCTCGCTAGTACGAATACTATTTCAATTCTCTTCAAAACTTTTTCAAACAAATTCAAACGATATAATTACCATACGAAATCCGATAAGGGAACGCATTTTGACGGTCCTGGTGTTCGTATTAACGAGAGTATACCGTATATTATTTTATCTATCGACAGTGTTCATACACACACTGATTATTACCTAACTATACTGTAGGGAATCAACCTAGATAACCAAGGAAAGCACAGCATAACAGAAGACCTACTTGATGACGTACTAACTGCTCCTGTTGTGTCTATGAACACTTTCAAAGAAGAAATGGACGAGGTTAGCTAGCTTAATTATTAACTAATCATTTCAGCTTATCAGTGTTCGCTTATAATAGTATACTAGCGCGCTTCGCTTGCTAGGTCGCTTCGCGGCAAAACACAACCACCACCAACCGCTTCGCGGTTGGTGTGTGGTTTATATACTTCTAACATTGCTTATAAACCGCAAATAAGCTTAAATAGTCAAATTTAACAATGTGAAATTTTAGTGATTACGTCATCATGCGATAATGAGTTAGCATATTGGTGATCTGGTGTGACCAACGTGTCCGCATCATTATGTACATGTTCTATTAAATTTTCAGATTTTTTTCTTAGAGGTCGCGAATTATGTGCGATTAAGTGACTTTTCAGGGTTCTCGAAATATGACAATGACGTCATAACTTGTCGAGGTGTGAGAAATTTTGAGTGGAAACCTCAACTTGTTGACGGGTGCCAAAAGTTACCCCTATATGCCAAAAATCTCATTTGGAAACCGTCCAGTTTCTTCAATAACTCGGAACATACAAACAAATATATATATATACAGATTTGTGTTTTATAGGAAGTTATGAACGTATCTTAAATATGGTTCTTATAACCGGGTACTCTTTATATTAATAAGTTACATTTACCCTTAATTAAGGTATTACAGTAGAACTTTGTTAATAGGAACACCAACGGACGGTAAAAAATTGTTCGCTTTATCCGGAGTTCGTATTAACCGGAGTAATACCCATAACTTTGATAGTAATACAGTACATAATGGATATAGGGAGATGGGATTTTTGGCCAAATATCACTATGTCCATTATGTACTGTATTACCCATTGAATAGCTATTGTAGGGACCTGATTTTGTTGAACTGTATGTTCGTCTTATCCGGAGTTCGTACTAACGAGGTTCTATTGTACTATTATTTTATTTGGAACAACACAATGCCATGGCTTTTCCAGATACATAATCCCAGATTAAAGGAAAATAACTAAACTGCTAAAAATTTAAATTATAGCATACCTTTGGTTATAACCACTTTTGAAGGTTCTTGACAGATTCTATTGTACAGTGTATGTCGGTTATAACTATGTACTACATCGTCGGGAAATGTAATTAATCTGCTTATATCCGATATGTTCTTATAACCGGTGTGCTTATATCCGATATGTTCTTATAACCTGTGTGCTTATATCCGATATGTCCTTATAACCGGTGTGCTTATATCCGATATGTCCTTATAACCGGTGTGCTTATATCCGATATGTCCTTATAACCGGTGTGCTTATATCCGATATCTACTGTATTTATATAACCAGGGATACTACTCTCTATGAGATAGAAGATATTAGGAACTTCCATATTATACAAGGGCGATGTGGTTTAGCCAAAATGCTCACTTTTGAGAAGTGTTCACTTTCATGATTTGTGTCTAGAGCAATGGGAAAATTTTTAGATCGAGAAAAAGTGTTCATATTTGAGAGGTGTTCACTTTTGGAGGTTTTACTGTATTATATTAACGAGATTCTATTGTACGTATTATTATACTAACGAGGTTCTACTGTACGTATTATTATATTATACTAACGAGGTTCTACTGTACGTATTATATTATTATATTCCTGTAGCTAGTGTTAGAAGGTGATGGCATTGAGGATCTAGAAGGTATGTACAGTAGTAGTATTGTGGTATACTTTGGTACTCTCTATGTATTAGCTACACTAGTTAGGCATCCTATTCCCTACCTATAATAGAGTCTTTATTATATTATAATACTGTCCCGACTATACTATAGTATAGTGGCCCAGTATTGAAATGACTGCCTTGGTTAGTTATTACTTATGTGCCATATTTATGTTATTATTGCTTTATAATGTAGCCCATTTATTTATGTATTCTTATGTATTATCCTATTATTTATGTGCTATTGTGTTGTAGTGTAATTATATTTATCTATGGCTATTGTGTCTGTAATATAACCATGGATTGCCTGTATTTCGACTATTCTATTTAAGCAGACTCGATATCATCTCATCACAAAACAGACTTGCTATCAAAGCAGCTACAAGATTCAGCAGCTGGGAAGACATCACAGAGCACTTTAGTGGACAACTCTACTCTCGGGATATCATTTGATCCGAATAAAAGGAATGCTATCTTCATTGGAAATCTCACATGGGTATTTACCTGTACATACTGTCTTGTAATATATACTGTGTTGTATTGTATATACCTTGTTAGCTTTAATTTATCAATGTTAGGTAAGTATAGTATAGGTAAATTCTGTATCACTACATACTTTATAATAGTATGCCTACTTATTAATAAGCGAAATTCTGTATAATACCTAGTTATCAATTAATTTAGCGAATTATGTATCACTACATACTCTGTATAATAGTATGCCTGTTTGTTAAGAAGAAATTCTGTATAATAGATTGCCTATTTGTTTAGCGAATTATGTATAATAGTATACCTTAGTTATTAATAAGCGAATTATGTATAATAGTATGCCTGTTTGTTAAGCCAAATTCTGTATATTAGTATACCTGTTTGTTAAGACGAAATTATGTATAATAGTATGCCTTAGTTATTAGTAAGCCAAATTCTGTATAATACATACTCTGTAATATAATGCCTATAAATAAGCGGCTGTAGTTCTGTTAGGATAAATTCTATCTGTATTTTGATTGGCCAGAATGTTAAAGACCGTCATCTCGCCATCTGGACTTCACTGTAGTATAGATTTGAATACCTATGTGTCATTTTAGTTGCTAACGAGATATTACTATTAGGGCATGAGATAATTCACTTGTATTAGATAAATAGACAGTCATGATGTAATACAGTGGAATCCGCTTAATCGATTGAAAAAAATTTCATTCAGATAAATATACCAAAAAGAGATAAATTTGTTTTTAAGATATTTTTCAAGAATTTATTTTCAACTCCATTTTTAATATTTTTCACATAATTTAAATTAGGTAGATTAGGCTGGTTCCACTGTACTAATTATTAGATTTACTTTTGTATGTTTGATATTGTATTAAATCCAATAAGACCATTCTCATTTAATAGTTCCAATTAACTAATACTCAACTTAGGAGTATATTTGTATTCTGTATGTTATTTAGTGGACCACGGATGTTGATTTAGTTCAGCTTCTAAAGGATAAAGAGTTTCCCGAAGTTAAAGCTATTAAGTTCTTTGAGAATAGAGCCAACGGACAGTCTAAGGGGTATATACAAATATACGTAATTCAGTAGAACCTCGTTGGTACGAACACGGTTAATACGAATTCGGGATAAGACGAACAAACAGTTCCACAAAATCAGGTCCCTACAATGGGTATTACTTCGGTTAATACGAACTCCGGATAAAGCGAACACATTTTACCGTCCGTTGGTGTTCATAGTAACGAGGTTCTAATGTATATACTATATAGTATTAAGGAGCGATGGCGAATTTAATTGATAAATCTATGTTGCATTGTAAGTCCGAATTTACTTCGAATTACTTTCGTCCGAATTGCTACATAAACTAATATAAAAAAGACCATGATAAATACAAAAAAATTCCTGAAGTATACACTGGTGTATTCGCGAATAAACTAAGAGATACTGAGCTATTAGTTTTCGTACAACTGTTTACTAAATACCTTATATCTGGAATTTTAGTGTAAATATACACTACCCGGACAAAAGTCTTCGACCAACCAAAATTTTCCCATTGAAAATAGTACTATAGTAGGTTTAACAATGGAAGATAGTGTATTCAAATTACATGAGATATTGCTATTTCGATTACAAATTCGTATTCTGCGCATTCGAATTATCAATTCTAGAAGCTTTCAATTCAATCCCTTTTTGATTTTGTTAAAAATTATCATCCTTGTGCACCACTTTTCCCAAATTTCCATTATGGGAGAGATGGGAACAGGTGGCACATGTTGCCATTTGATGATGATTTTCACCCGAACTAATATGTAATCAATTTGAAGCATCTACAATGGGTAATTCGAATGCGTAGAATACGAATCTGAAATCAACATAACAATATGTCATAAAGTGTTAATACATTGAACAATATTAGTTGGCCTACTATAGTACTATTTTCAATTGGAAAATGTTGGGTGGTCGAATACTTTTGTCCGGGTACTGTATATTTCGTGGTTCGAGGGTACCTATGGAAATTTATTTACACACAAATGTTTTGTGTATACATACAAGATACAACATACAAAATTTTACAAACGAAAATATTTACGTTTAAAATTCAGAATTACTATTACTGTACTCGCTAGTATCCACTGTAATACATTTTCTATAGGCATCTATGAAATGAGACCCGATAATCCGAACTAAACATATAGTATACAGTTGAAACCGGATATTTTTAACACCGGATATTTTTAACAATCGGATATATTTAACACATTTTCTTGTAAATAATTAATTATTGTTGTTGTTGTTGTAAAATCGGGTATTTTTAACAATCGGATATTTTTAACAAATTTTCGTTAAAAGAATGTGTTAAAAATATCCGGTTTCAACTGTACTACCTAAATAATGTCTGAGACTTATTTTTTTATAACTCCAATGTAATATGTAATATGGAATATACAAATGTTTAAGATATTTCCCACTTTTATACGAAAAAGAATTTTGGATCTCCTGTTCAGTGCCGGTTATAAGCACATCGTCGGGAACTGCACTTATGTGCTTATAACCGTCATGTGCTTATAACCGACATAAATATACAGGGTAGGTAGCAACCGTTTCCCAACTTAGGTTCTTAAATCCGATATGTTCTTATAACCGGTGTGCTTATATCCGACATTTACTGTACTTCACTCATCCGAACTGAAATTATTTGAATTGGAACACTACTGTTCGGATTAGCGAGGGTGTACTGTAGTTGTCATTATATTACGACTGTACTTATGGAGTAAATTGTTAAGTTAAGTTAATTAAGTTTTACCCTCGCCTGGCTAGGAATGTGATTTTGAAACTGAAAGTTAATACATTTTCAATTGAAAGTGAAAGTAATTTATATTTATACTTTACCCCACCGCCAGCCAGCTTTGGGTTTTAAATGCATAAAAACTGTTTAAAACTGATTATTAATAATGTCTATTCCCTAGTTTTGCTTTGATTGAGTTGAGAACGGAAGAGGTAGCCCAAGATGCAGTTGAGAAGTTAAAGGATTGGTTAGTTGTGTGTTTCGTAAGATAGGGAACAGCGGAATACCGAGAATAATCGCCACAAAGTAGCAAATACAAATTTATTACCACTGCTCGGATAAACATCTTTATATAATACAAGTCTCAATACGATTATCAACCGATTATTATGAATAATTTGTAAAAAATGTGAAATTCTCGAAAATTCATAAAAAATGTTGGTCCCAATATGGCAGAAAAAAATCAATAGTCACCTAGGCTATTCAAGGTAATACACCTTGTTAAACTCGAAAATATGATTGTTTGTTTTGTTGTTTGTTGGATTTGTTTACATAAATAGGATACTAATTGAGTTACACTTCAATCTTATTTGCATCCCAATTCCTAAACTTATTATCCATGGTCTTTTATTGCATTAGAGAGTTCAAGAAAATAAGCAAATAACATTTCTAAAATTCGAGTTAGATGCATTACTATTCTACATATTAACTTAGACTAATACCTAATATCTCTCTGTAGCATTGTGCATGGACAGATTCCTGTGTTAGCTCTCGCATCGAAAACCAGTGCTCACCAGTTTGAACAGAAATCCAGAGAGGGTAAGTATATAATGTACAGTGTATAGGGTAGTATCTAATGTACAGTGTATAGGGTATAGGGTATAGGATATAGTGATAGTGTATACCGGCAGGGCTGTATCAACTCATTTTGAGTTGGCAAACTCATTCATATTACCATGTACATACCAGAGACGGAACCGGTCGGGTCTGACCGGCATCGGTCGACCGGTCGGGTCAGGTACCGGTCGGAACTTTGACCGGCCGGTCTAGATCTCTATATGGTCTATTCGATATCATAATATCATAATTTGTTTTGATTGAATCTGGCTCCAATAGCCCTTGAGAGCTTAGTAGTCTTAAGGAGGCTTCATTAAATGGTCTATGGCCATAATATTTATTCCTAAATTATATGACATGGCACTACAGTAGATTCTTATTCTATTATTTATAAATTATTGCTAGCTATGATTGACCGGTCGACCGGCCGGTTGGGTCCAACTCATTCAACATTCATTTTTATGTAACCAACTCATTCAACTCATTCAGAAAAATGAATTGATTGTACCAACTCATTATGCCAATTTTGCAAAAGTACAAATTCAATTGTATTATTCATTGATAAATAAGGAGTATAAGCTAATTAATTCATTGTTATAATGCTCACTGAAGTATTAATAAAATATTAATAAACTAATACACGTATAAGCTTAGTCAAATCTCCACATGACTTAATCTAGAAAATTCATTCAAACCGTATTTCAACCAATTCACGGTTTGAATGAATTGGACTCATTTCAATTCATTTTCCACTGCTAACAACTCATTCAACTCATTCATTTTCCATCACCAACTCATTCAACTCATTCAAAAAAATGTGTTTTTTTCCAACTCAAAATGAGTTGATACATCCCTGCCGTATAGTATATGTATAGTCGACAACCGTTAATTCGAACTTTGACTAATTCGAATTTTCACTCATTTTAACAAATTTATTCTTCCTTGGAAGCCCATACAATATCCGTTCGATTCAACCAATTTTTTTTCCCCTTAAGTGTTCGAATTACCGCATGTTGACTGTACGTAGTACATAAAGTATTGGGTATAGAGAGTTTTGACTGTAGCACATATTAACTGAGCTTAAACAGATTATATCTTGTGTGTACTATAAATTATTACTTACTAGGGCTTAACGAATATACCGAATATTAGAATATTCGTTCAAAATGATTCAACGAATATTCGTTTGAACGAGTATTTGTATTTTCCTCTTTTCCATTGTATTTGAGTCTTGAATTTGATTAGATGCTTAGTATCAAAACGAACGAATGTTCGAATATTAGTTCCTTTAGAAAAAGGTTCGTTTGTTCCATTTCGAATATTCGTTTCATCCCTAATACTTACGCTACCTACAGTTAGTAAGTACGATTACTATTAACCTGTCTATTAACCTGTGGCTCTATTAACGGAGTCTACTGTAGTATAGCAACGATTACTATATACTGTGTAGCATCAGATTCTAAGGGCACAAGGGGACCTATAAAGGCCGGGCAGAGTACAATAAAGAAAGAAGTTAAGCCATACGCCACTCAGTCAATGTTCCCACCAGCCGGACCTATGGGTAAACACTTGTTGTTGTTGTGTTGTTGTTATTATTGGTGTGTTGTGCTGTTGTGCTGTTGTGTTGTTGTTGTTGTTGTTGTTGTTGTTGTTGTTGTTGTTGTGTTGTTGTTGTTGTTGTTGTTGCTGTTCTTGTTGTTGTGTTTTGTGTTGCTGTTGTTGTTATTGTTATTGTTATTGTCTTATTGTGTATTTTTATTGTTGTTGTTGTTGTGTTGTTCCTTCCTTAATGTGTATTACTATTGCCTTATGCCCTAGGTATCCCTGGCTACGGGGGTCTCCCTCCGCCAGTGCTGTCTGCTACAGGTCCCCTGATGCCTGAACAGCTGATGCCCCCTATGCCTCCCCATGTGCCCCCCGGGCTAGCGCTCTCGGGCCTCCCGCCCCCCGTGCCACAGGTGCCCATGCACCCAGCTGGAGGTTAGACACTCATGGAGATATAGATAATAGCCCTTCGGTCTAAGTCGCTTTTGCACGGATCGGTGAAACTTATCTCAAGTTAACGGCCGCTATGCGGCCTTCTTCTCACCCTTTCTACCATTTCATAATTTTAACTTTTACCAATAATTATAATATCGGTTGAAAGCTAACTTATAGGTCGATTTTGAATTTTCATTCATTTGTTTGCCTATTTGTGTAAACAACAACAACAAAAAATATTCATGTTATAAATTTATAATTGCAAATTCGAAATCAGTATACTCGTTTACCTATTATAACATTTGTTTACCAATTATAACATTTGAAAGTTAGTTTCTATCTCATATATAAATGCGGTTTCTATTCCCCCATCACTTTGATACAATCCGGACAAACACACACACAAACAATCGAGATTAAATAATACACTAAATGTTTTAAATTGAAAAGAGATTCTGTAGAGAATTATTGTCATTTAAATAATTCTGCCGGCCGAAAAAGTAATTTGTGGAACACATAGTAAATATGTATTATAATGTTACTTCTATATTACAGTACAGTACTACATAGAACCTCGATTGGCAACTATGAGTTTGATGCTATTTATCTGTTTAGTGCTTGGCAGCACGAAGGGACTGGCTCCACACGTTAACCCAGCATTCTTCTCGGGCGCACAGCCTCACGTAAGTGCATACCATACTCCAGTCTATGTAACCATAGGGACATGCATACTAGTGTTGTAAGGTCTTAAGTAGCACAAATATTTTGGCAATTTCAAATAAAGTTCCTAAGCATAATTTGAAATATGTAATCTTTCCAGAAATTTCCATGGAAAACAAAATTTTTGGAAATTTTACAACACTACTTACACTAGTACATACTTACTCCAAGATTCCATACCATACTCGTAAGTACATACCATACTCCAGTCATTATTAGCTAAGCCCTAAACCACACTGGTAAATGGTATAACTAGAAAAATCCCATTTTCACTTTGACATTCAATTGAAAGTCAATTAACTTTCAGTCCATACTGCCAAGGAACTTTTGTAGACCGCGATTTATCGAAATATACTCCCATAGACTTAATACACAATTGAAAATGTAATAATTTATGCGCGTGTGAGCGAGCTAAATATAGGCGCGTATTTATTTCCCTAAACTAAAGCTTGTTATACTGTACTATCCAGTAGCGTCAGTGTATTATACAGCCATTTGTAAATACGCTCCTAATCCTTGTCTGATCCAATTCCAATACGCCTAATTCACAAATTAATGTTACGGTATGGGAGAAGATTCCTATTTTCCGCGCTCCTAATTAATTTTTTTCCTATAATCATACTGCAAAAGGAGCGTCTCGCGCTCCTGGATAATTCCTTAATTCCTTGATTAGCGTTATATACATTGTTTCTGTAGGTAGACATGTTCTCACAGTCTGCTGCGTGAGTTGACTCTACTGTAAAGTTAATAATAATATTGCTACAGTAGAACCTGCTTAATCCTAACATTATACACTAACCAGCCAAAAGTATTTCAATAATTATCACAAGTTAGTATTCATACATTCAAGCTTATAAAAGCATAACAACATTTGTAATTTTGTACAGTAAAACCTTTAGAAAGTGAACACTCTGGGGACCAGCCAAAACGTTCACTTTTGAGAGGTGTTCACTTTCATGATTTATCATAACGTGTGTCTAAAGCAATGGAGAAATTTGGGACCGAGAAAAAGTGTTCATATTTTGGAAGTGTTCACTTTTGGAGGTTTACTGTATATGCAATTGCTTCAGTAGTTTAAACAGCCGTTAATAAGTTACCCAACAAATATTGTGTCTGCATTAAAATTCCTATTGTTCAAATACTTTTGGTTGGTTAGTGTACAGTAGACTCTCGTTACTAGGAACACCAAGGTACAGTGAAATTTATTCCTATTATCCGGAATTCTTATTAACCGGAGTCATTTGCATACATTAGGGCAGCGATTCCCACCAGGGGCGCCCGCAGGTTAAAAATTAATGTACGCACAATATGTTTTTTCAGGAAGTTTCTGTATCCAATTTCCAAACTCATGAGTCTTGTGACTAATTTCAAAAGTCTTAGCACAAAAGAGTGTTAAAATTAATTAACAGATAAAATTTACTATACGCACGTGCGTATAGTGCGTATGCCTGCGGGCGCCCCTGATTCCCACCATTTTCAACCTTTGACCCCCTATAGTAAATATTTGACATTCTGTGGACCCCCTCCCATTGCCGTAATACATCTTGTGCAGGGGTGTATCTAGGATTTTCTTGGCCGGAACTTTTTTTATAAAAAATCTTTATGGCACCCTAAAGGTGTCGGCCATAATACATAATCTGTTTAACTCAATGTTCAGGCATTATTTAAAGAAGGTAAATATGTACGGTATCTAAACAGGGATTTATCCGGGATTTCAAAAACCAAAATATCTTGTTAGAGATCTGGCACCAAATTTAGTGCCAACCCGGCACCTAAATGGAATCACACTGCAAGCACTTTTGCACCTCAACCGATGCCGGCCAGCAGGGTTGTTTGATTTAAATCAACGATTTTTATTAATAAAATTCATGATTTAAATCAAAAAAATATCCGATTTTTTTGATTTAAATCAGATTTAATGATTTTAATCAGATTTTTTATATCTACAGGTAAACCTCCCAAAGCGGCACCCATCGGGAGAATGATTTTGTGCCGCTACTCGGAGGTTGCCGCTACTCGGAGGTGCCGCTTTGGGAGGTTTACCTGTATTGTTTTTTGCAAAAAGAAAAGAATTACATTGATAATGAGTCATTATCAATGTAATTAATCTATTAGCCAAATAATATACGCCAGTGTGATATAGATTGCAAAATATACAATTAAAATCAAAATTCTGATTTAAATCAAAAGATCGGATTTTTTTATTAAAATACAAATCATGATTTTTATCAACTGATGCCTGGCTGACACCTAGATAAATTCCTGCTCTTGTTGACACCCTACAGCCTTCCGTGGACCCCAGGTTGGGAACCACTGAATTAGGGGGAATTAAATCTTGTAGTTTACCCATATTTCGCATTATCCGTGTTTGTATTAACGAGAGACTATTGTATAATCCGTAATATTTTCCCTGTCACACGTAATGTGGGATAATGCAGTGTTTGTATTCATTTTATATTCTCTTATTGTAGGTTAGGTGAGTGCTACAAGCAACAAACAGTATGAATAGTAGACACTGTATTTGTTGTGCCTTATTTATACTTATTAACTACCCTATTGATACTATACAATAGGGAGTTGACATATAGGAGATTTACTACGTGTATAATAATTGTAATTCCTAATACAAATACGTACAGTAGAACCTCGTTAATACGAACACCAACGGACAATTAAACTTATGTTTAAGGCCATATAAAATAAATAACTTGTTTATCATCCCCGTCCGTCCCAATTTTACCCTCCGTCTGGATATATTTTCTTATTTTCTATACATAATCGTAAAAATCTATTATTGTTTATCTATTGTTTGTCATAGGATAATGTAATGTGCATATCAAATTATCAATGGAATAAAAAATAAAAATAAAATCCCGTCCGCCGTCCGTATTTTCTGAAAACAACAGGATGATAAACAATTAATTTATTGAGAATACTTATCCACCGATCATCGGCGTTTGTATTAAAAAACCTCGCTACTTTGTACCGATTGTTTTTATATGTTTATAAAAAACATCACCGATACAAAGTAGTGAGGTTTTTTAATACAAACGCCGATGATCGGTGGATAAGTATTCTCTAATTTATTTTACCTGCCCTTATATAAGTACAGTCAGGTTCTTTTATTATGAACATTCAAGGGACCAAAAATTGTGTTCATAATAGAGAGACTTCATAATATGCAGACCTGACTGTATTTGTAATCCCCTATACAATACTGTACATATCTCCTATTAGTAATAACTTGTTCAATATTAAGAGGTACTACTTATGATTCCCTATACAATACATACATATCTCCCAATGGAATGGCTGTGTAGGTCTTGAGGATGACGCGACTCAGCGCAACAAGGCTGTATCCTTTAACGCTATCCAGAGAGCGGTGGCGGAGTCTAACTTGGGTAACCACGACTCCGCTATAGACACGCTACGCACCGCGATATCCCTGGTTAAGCAGTCCTCCTCGGATAACCCACACGGGACTCAGATGGTGCTAGAGACGCTATACGAGAGAATGAAGGATATAGAGAAGCGATCTCACGCAAGCAGGGGCACTAGTTCCTCCAGGTAATAGATAGCCTATAGCATAGTGCAGGGGTCCGCAAAATCTCGAGATTTGTATTACGCGTAATGGGAGGGGGTCCGCATAGTGTTTAATATTTGTTATAGGGGGTCCGCGGTTGAAAAATGGTTGGGAAACGCTGGTCTAGTGCAGTGGTATATAGGCATAGGTATAGGTAATAGCCTAGTGATATAGGTTTAGGGATAGTTATACCGTATATACTCTAATAGTAGCCCCTATTCGAATAATCGCCTACCTCCAATAATAGCCCCCCAAATTAGCAAATACTTATTTACTACCGGTACCCTGAGTAAATTTATTTATCTAATATTAGTCGCAATACGATTATCAACCGACTATACTAAATACATTGTATCAACATGTGATATTCTCGAAAAGTCACAAAAAATATTGGCCTAAAAACAATAATCGCCTAGGCTACAATTGAATAAATACGGTGTGTACTATGTATACTACTACAGTGGTGTTCGCGTAATAGCAACACGAGATTTCCTAGCTAATAGGCATACTTTTATTAGACGAACAGAATTAAAAGACGACGCCATGTAGGTATAGTGCTGTCACGGAAATTTTGGTTCCCTTGGAAAATTGGTCCGGGGGGACCAACACTGTATATGCAATGGCGCCGTTCAAACTTCACTTGACTCCAAATTACTGAAAATCTCACTCCCTCATAGCTTTGTATTTTTCTCCACACGTATAGGGATTCCTAGTACCAAAATTTTCATGGAAATTTGGTCCTTCTGTGGAAAATTGGTCCTCTGAGTTTTGTGTTTATTTAGTTACCGAATTTACTAGAATAGTAGCCTAGGCGATTCTTCGTCTAATTGGGACCAAACATTTTTATGAACTGGAAAATTCCATGGAATTCCATGGAATATTGGTCCCCCGGACCAATTTTTTCGGGGACCAATTTTCCAGTGACAGGGCCATTGATTCCCATTGCGTTATGACTGACTGTACCATTAGAGATAGGTATAAGTATAGTATATGTGTAGTAGGTAATACCGTAATAGCCTCTGGTATAGGTTTCACAAATTTTGTTAGAGAAAAAATTTGTTAAAAATTTGTGAAACTACTGTATATAATCCCATTGAGTTTTGACTGACTGTACATTAGACATCGCACTCACCGACACGAGAGGGACAGAGACAGAGAAAGAGACCGGAAGAGAGAGTACGAGAGGGAGAGGAGAGACAGATCCAGGTCACAGGAAGACCAGAGACATTCCTCTAGCTCCACTCGTGTCTATGCAAGCAGGGGCTATTCAGATAGGCCTAGGGACAATAAGGAGAGATATAGGCACTAACTATAGGGCTCTGTTTGTTAGCTACTCTGTGAATACTGTGTTGGATAGAGTGATACAGTAATGATATATTGGTATTGATTGTATGAGTAATATCGATTGTAATTATAGAGTCATAATAAGTTATGATATGTTATATAAGTTATCGCTAATACGTAGTTACTGTCAGAAAATACAGTCAAGTTCTTTATATGAACATTCAAGGGACCAAAATTGTGTTCATAATATGCGAACTCAACTTAATACAAACCCTATGTAAGTTGTTAAATTGGGACCATAGGGCTTGTTTATAATAGAAAGATAATATTAAGCAGACGAAAATGTATTACAATAAGTAGACCTGATCGTGACCTGATGTAGTTTTAACTTTTAACCATTAACTACAGTTGACACTGATTAAACTGTTTAAGTCAATTTTAGAGAAATATGAACAAACTTCCAAATGGTCATAAGTTTTATGGTCCCAATTAGGGGTCCACAAGATCTCTAAATTTATATTACTGGCAATGGGACATAATGTTTTGTATTTTCTTCTTACGAACTCCGGCTAAAGCGAACAAATTTTTACCCTCCGTTGGTGTTCGTATAAACGAGGTTCTACTGTACTTCCATAATTATTTTTTATTTGCGTATAACAGTGGATTGTGTATATACAGTGGATACCGGATATAAGAACATCGTCGGGAACTGCATATAGTATCCTTATAGCCGACATGTTCTTATACAGGCTATATGGAAACCTTTTTCCAATATATGTTCTTATAACCGGTGTTCTTATATCCGGTATCTACTGTACTATGTATTAGTGTTGTAAGGTCGGGAAATTTCCGGAAATTTTACATGGAAAAATTATTATATACCTAGTTTTGAAATTTTGATAAACCATATCTATAATGTAGAGTTGTTACTGTGCGCTTGTTATCTTTCCTCGGAATTAATTAACTTAAGTAGCAAAATATTTGGCAATTTCAAATAAAGTTCCTAAGCATAATTTGAAATATGTAATCTTTCCAGAAATTTGCATGGAAAACAAAATTTTTGGAAAATATACAACACTAATTGTAACTACTCTGATATCAAATAATCCAATGTATTTATGAGATATGAATTTAATTTAACGTAGGAAATGAATGAACTGATGCGAATAACAGTCTAAATATGCAAATGCGATTTAAATACAGTGAATACTACTCGTTATAACGAAGTGCTTGGGACCTGTAATTCCTTCGTTATAAGCGGATATTAATTAATCCATTAAAAAAAATATCAATTCGTTATAAAGGGAGTTCACTGTAGTGTCGTGAATCGTTATATTGTAGGACATTATTGTAGTTATTCATTATATGAAATACTGGAGCGATAATTCAATCGGGTTTTAGATTCCAAATCTTATGGCAGCGATTACCAAACTTTTTCAACCGTGGACCCCTTAACCGGAGTAATACCCATTGAATAGCCATTGTTGGGACCTGATTTTGTGAAACTATTTGTTAGTATTATCCGGAAATTCGTCTTAACCGTGTTCATACTAACGAGGTTCTACTGTAATTAATTAATTCATTACTAGGTTATACTACTGTACTATTAAATTAATTATTTAATTCTATTCCTCTACTATACCTAGAGTTATAGCACTATTACATTCCCTACACTACACACTTCACTATGTGGGCACTAATATCTACTGTATCTCGTAGGTACACCCCCCTATTGCTCCTGCCCTTAACGGTGCTAATAGGGATAGTAGGCTACTCTGTAGAGAGCTACCTGAGACCCCCTAAGAAGCGGGTTAAAGGGAAGAGCATTGAACAGATTCGTAATGAGAGGTATTTGCAGGAAATAGAGGATAGGACATTTGGAGAATCGAAGTTTAAACCGCTTATTCAAGATCAGGAGAATGAAAATTGATTTGTCTAAATAAGTATTGTATTGCGAATTAATTAAACTTTATTAATTATCTAATTTTATTTTTTGAATTAGCTATTTTAAAATAATTAAACAAATTATAAATTCAATTCGGTTTTTTTGAACAATCATTTAGACCTCATAAGTATCCAATTGAATGTGGTACTAATCAAGGATTTATCCAGGAGCGCGAGACGCTCCTTTTGGAGTATGATTTTTAGAAAATTTGAATTTAGGAGCGCGAAAATTTGGAATCCTCTCCTATACCGTAACATTAATGTGTGTTTTAGGCGTATTAAATTCCAAATGAATGGAGTACTGATGTAGTATTGGCTATATTTGGTTTAGTAATCAATGCTACTTACCAGGCTGTAAAAAGTTCCCTTGAATTGATTCCCCTCTGGAATGGAAATACAGTCGACTCAGCTTAATAGAGTCACCTCGGGACCAGGTTACATTGACCCGATTAAGCGGAGAAATCTATTAACCGAAAATATTTTAAACCAAACTGTCATTTCGTAATTTAAACCCTGTGAAATTTTGAAAAAAGGAAAAAAGGGAGGAGTCGGACCGACAGAAGAAAGAAAGAAACCATTAAAAGTGCATAGTAATAGTAAGTCATGATCAAAAGGTAGTAATTCTGTCATGTAAGGTAGTAAATCTGTCATGGATAGAGAACATCCATGGTACTAGTAATAGAGGTAGTAAGTTTGTCATGGTAGTAAAACTGTCATACAACAGAACTATCTACACTTATATACACTTCGGGTCGGGTTCGGGTTCTGAAAAGTGGACCCGATTCCAATTCTGTATCGTACGTCAATTTAACTTATGATTGGGAATGAAAGGTTCACGAACGGACTGAATAAACCCAATTCAGTTCATTTCAAATTAACGCACGTTCAGTTCGTTCACGTTCACCTCCTAACTTCAACACCACCAGCGTTCGTTCAGTTCGTTCACGGGCAGACCGGCGATTGTTCAGTTCGTTCAATTCATACAGTTCGTTCAATTCGTACAGTTCGTTCAATTCGTTCAGTTCGTTCAATTCGTACAGTTTGTTCAGTTTGTTTAGTTTATTCAATTCGTTCAGTTCGTTCAGTTTGTTCAATTCGTTCAGTTCAGTTCAGTTCAGATGAGTTGGTGGTGGTGGTTATAACCTATTAGGTATGACAAGCAGGTATGAGTAGTGATATATTTATATTTTACGTTGGATTAATGATTCAGTATTCTAATTTATCGATATTCAGTTTAGTTCGTTCATTCAGTTCGTTCAACTGCCGTTCAGGAAACCGTTGGCGTTCGTTCAGTTCGTTCAGCGTAAATGCCATAAAAGTCCTGCGTTCAGTTCGTTCAGTTCAAGTTCAAAAAATTCGTACGTGAACATTTCATTCCCTGGTACGTGCCTAAATTGACTGTACGTATAGGTGATGCGGAATTGGTTCGATTTTTCAAAAATAGGAAATAGTACGACTTTCATTTTTATATTGTTGGACCATGGATTCAAGCCGGGTTTCTCATATCCATGGTGTACTTCTAACACTGAATATTCGAACTATTTCCTATTTGGTTATTCGAACTATTTCCTATTTGGTTATTCGAACTATTTCCACCACATACCGATCATCAAATTTAGGCTAAGGTGAAATTTTTTTTGAGAATTTTGAAGAATTTTTGTTAATTTTGAAGAATTTTGAGAAGCTTGAGAATTTTTCCGGTATTTGAGAATCGTAATCACGGATCAAACCGACATTAGTAAAATTACGTAAAGTTATACAGCTACAGTGGATGCCGATTTTGAGAACATCGTCGGGAACTGCATATGATGTTCTTATAACCGGCATAAATTATGCAGGGTATATGGCAACAGTTTTCCTATAGAATGTTCTTATATCCGATGTTCTTATAACCGGTGTTCTTATATCCAGCATGTTCTTATCACCGGTATGTTCCTATAACCGGTATGTTCTTATAACCGGTGTTCTTATAACCGATGTTCTTATAACCGGTGTTCTTATATCCAGCATGTTCTTATATCCAGCATGTTCTTATATCCAGCATGTTCTTATAACCGATGTTCTTATATCCAGCATGTTCTTATAACCGGTATGTTCTTATATCCGATATCTACTGTATACTAAGATTGTACTGTTGTCAATTCATGAGATTTATTTGATTAGCTATTTAATTCCATTAGTTTATTACACAGCATCTATTAACAAACTGAATTCCCATACTGTATTAACATATTAATTAAGCTATATACGGTAAGTATTATTGCTAATACTACAACAGTTATAATATCCAATTATGATAAGCATTAAATCACCGATCATGAATATGACCTTACAAATATGATCAAATCATAGAATCATACTACAGACTATATACTGTAGATAATATAATATACAATCATACTACAGTCATAACTAGTATAATATAGATTCCTAATCAGTGTATTATACAGCCATTTGTAAATACACTCCTAATCCGGTCTGATCCTATTTTCATACGCCTAAATCACAAATTAATGTTACAGTATAGGAGAGGATTCAAATTTTCGCGCTCCTAAATTCAAATTTCCCAAAATCATACACCAAAAATGAGTGTCTCGCGCTCCCGGATAATTCCTTAATTCTTACTACAAGTCATACACTAGCTATAATATACAATCATACTACAGTATATACTGTAGATATATAATATGATTGTATAGCAATAATGTATTAATTATGAATAGTACTGTGTTTGCTATATTGCTGGCTATTGTATTAGTTGTTAATGGCAGGTATAGCGAGTGGGAATATTGGAAGAAAGAACATTCTAGAACTTATAGCAGAGAAGAGGAAGAGAGGAGAAGAGAGATATGGGAGGATAATAAGAAGTTTGTAGAAGACAGGAATTATAATAACTCATTTCAATTGGAATTAAATAGATTTGCAGACTTGGTATGTTCTGTTATACGCTAGTTTATAATAATACTAATGCATTTACCAGTCTATCTCTTAATGTAATTACTATATTTCTCATCAAATACACTGTATAGTTACAGGAAAACCTCGTCCAATGTGTAACAGACCCTACTTTACTGTGCTGACTATACTATGTATTAATCAGCAAACGACCAAATATAATGCCTCCAAAGGACATGCTGTCTGCACAGCTGTAATTTTAGATTTTTGTATTTCAAAATGGTCCAAAAAGCTCGACAAAGGGAGGAGTAGATTTTCATGGAATTTTGCGTTATGTAAGTTACGGTAACCCTTGAATGGCCCCTAATGAGAACACGGTTAATCTGGGTTAATACGAATTCCGGTAAATATATACACTATTTCATTCCCCTTCAAGCCTTTTCAATATATGTGACACCGGTTAATATGAATTCGGTTGAGTACACATTATGACGGTCCCTTGGTGTTCGTACTAACGAGGTTCTACTACAGTAGATGCCGGTTATAAAAACATCGTCGGGAACTGCTTATAATGTTCTTGTAATCAGCATAATAATATAGGCTATATGGCAACCGTTTTCCAATATATAACGTTCTTATATCCAATATCTACTGTCTCAATATTTTCTACTACAGTCAACTCCGCTTAATAGATTTCTCCGCTTAATCGTGTCAAAATTTCATAGGATTTATAGGACAGAATTACAGTTTGGCTTACAATATTTTCGGTTAATCGGTTTCTCCGCTTAATCGGGTCAAAATAACCTGGTCCCGAGGTGACTCTATTAAAGCGGAGTTGATTGTATTACTATATGTACTAACGATGTTCTACCGTATGTACTATACTGTAGACTAACGAAGAGTTCTCCATTATCTACCTAATCACAGAAGATATATCTGTCACATACAGAGAGGATTATATGAATGTGTCTATAACAGAATTGGAGTCTAGAGACTTTCCAGACTATTTAGACTGGAGAGAAGATGGAGTAGTTACTCCCGTCAAAGATCAGGTAACTTCAGTATTTATACTGTTTTATCAGATTGGGGCATTCAATTATCCGATTCAACCAATTAAATGACCGACACTTGCTGATAATTATTGTTGTCCCAGTATGGATTATCAAGTAGCATTCAATTAGTATAAAAGGAGCTTTATAGTTGTTATTCCCTTACTTCTCTCTCTCCTATTTATAGGGCAGCTGCGGCTCCTGCTACGCGTTTAGTGCCACCGGAGCTCTGGAGGGTCAGTACAAGCTGCGGTACGGTCAGCTGCTGTCCTTCTCAGAGCAGCAGGCTGTAGACTGCTCGGGCGGGTATGGGAACTGGGACTGCTCGGGCGGCTGGATGAGTAACGTGTTTAGCTACTGGGAGAGATACGGGGCAGAGAGCAGTGAAGAGTACCCATACACCGGACAGGTAGGGTAGTATAACCTCGTTAGTACCTAGGTCATAGAAATATATAGAGTACGGTATAACAAGGGAATTATCCAGGAGCGCGAGACACTCCTTTTGGAGTATGATTTAGGAAAAAAATTAACTAGGAGCGAAAAAATATGGAATCTTCTCCTATACCGTAACATTAATTTGTGATTTAGGCGTATGAAAATTGGATCAGACCAGGATTAAGAGCTTATTTACAAATGGCTGTATAATACACTGATTAGAACCTCGTTAATAGGGACACACTAGTAGAGAGTAGTTAATACGAACACGGTTAATACGAATTTCCGGATAAAGCGAACAAACAGTTCCACAAAATCAGGTCCCTACAATGGCTATTCAATGGATATTACTCCGGTTAATACGAACTCCGGATAAAGCGAAGAAATTTACCTACCGTTGGTTTTCGTATTAACGAGGTTCTACTTTCTTGAATTTCCATAAATGGCATTTTAACTAGTACACATTAGTGCAGGTTTTACTGTATATGTTGCAGTCAGAAGCCGTTTCCAGTCGAAACGCGTTTCGACTAGTTGGAACGCGTTTCGACTGCTTTTCTAGTTGAAACGCGTTTCGACTAGTCCAAATGCGTTTCCAATATTATTTATTTATCATGGGTATTTATTAAGTCAACTGTAAATAAATTAAATATCTAATTAGCTTAATGAGCAGAAATATAACTTGTAATATTTATTCTATTTAAGAGATATCAGTCATTCTAGTCGAATTGTTGTGCGTTCCTCAAGAGCTTTTTATGAAAATATTTGTGGTATGTATTGAGCCACTGTTGACAGTGTTGAGGCATTACAAGTTCGATTGTAATGCCTCAAGTATCTTAATATTATGATCCTCTATTACTTTGAAGTTGACGCAGGTAAGTACTAAGTAGAATGGACGGGCATTGGATAGAAATATATTCTTACTTTTGTTATACCAAAATAACTCTCACTAGTAACCGCATCCATCCATTGATACAGTTAGTAAAATAATAACTATAACTAGCGAAAGGGAAATATTGTCAGGTTCGTATTATGGAATTCCAATCGACCAAAAATAGTGATCATCATAGAGATATTTCGTAATAAGCGAACTCAACTTGACACAAATCCTATGTAAGTTGTTAAATTGGGATCATGTCGTGGTTTATAATATATATGTCATTTTAATTAATAAAGCAGACAAAACTTGCTCACAATAAACAGACCTACTGTAAAATGACTTTCCATGATGCAATCAATCTACAGTATACCCTCACTAATTGGAACCTCGTTAACCCTAACCATCGCTAATTCCAACGGGAGATCTTAGATCTAGCAATAATTATTTTTTGTTTAAAAAAAGTAGGGCTGAAACGAATATTCGAAATGTAACGAACGAACCTTTTTCTAAACGAACGAATATTCGAATATTATTCGTTTGGATGACTAAGCATTAAATCAATTTCTAGAGACAAAATTCATTGGAAAATAGGTTTTTGATAATGTTACAATGGTATAATATACGGCCACTGTTAATGACAATATTGTTTCAGCTCCACACGAAGTCTAGCAGAGGATGCCCCCGGGCGGCATCTCATTGTCATTATCTCATTATTTGATGACGACATAGTTAACAATTATCTGAGCAAATATTCTAATTTGTGAGTACTTATTGATAAAATATGCAATCGTTGGGTACTAATGCTTGTTATAGCAGTGGCGTATCCCGGATTATCGTGAGGGGGATGCTTTGGAGCGAGCTTAGCGAGCGATGGTAAGGGGGGCTCTTGGGGGACACATTTCCCCAGAATTTTTTTTTAATCTTAGACGCTCAAACATCAATGTACAGCTATTCTTGTCACATAGTAGGAGGAGAGTAATATTGTGCAGTTGTACAAAATTATAAATAACAACATATCCATTTTGGAAACCAGTTATGAGGGGGATGTTTGAACACCCAAATCCCCCCCCCTGGATACGCCACTGTATAGGTTCTGATTTTGTTACTAGCTAATTATGGCTATTTTAGAGTGTGTCCTACAATAAAATTGGCAACGAACAGTGGCCTTACTTTGAAATGTAGGTGTAATAATGGAAATAATGACAATATTCGTGTGGGAGTGAAATCTGACGCGGGCGGTGGAGCTGAAACAAGATACCAACAAACAGTGGCCTAATAATAACAGTTACAAAGTGTATTATACACAAGTTAACTAATAATCAGCTAGTTTAAGTGGGAATTTATATTTACGATAACTCTAAGCTATACAAAAGTCTTGTTGTTGTCCAAAATTGTAAAAGAATATCCGTTTCAATCTAATATTCGTCCAAACGAATATTCGTTTGCAAACGAACGAATATTCGTTCAATCATTTCGAACAAATATTCGAATACCGTATTTATTCGAAGCCTAGGCGATTGTTGTTTTTTTAGGCCATTTTCTGACCAATAATTTTTGTGACTTTTCGAGAATATCACATGTTGATACAATTTATTTAGTATAGTCGATTGATAATCGTATTGCGACTATTATTAGATAAAGAAATTTTCTCAGGGTACCCGTGATAAATTTGTATTTGCTAATTTGGGGGGGCTATTATTGGAGGTAGGCGATTATTCGAATAGGGGCTACTATTAGAGTATATACGGTATTCGGTATATTCGTTTCAGCCCTAAAAAAAAGTATAATTTTAAATGGAGTTGGATTTTAAAATACGTAATATTTCGTTGGGACTAACGAGATTCGGATTAGCAAGGGCCAAGTTATTAGAATAATTTTACTTTTCCGTATTTTCTAATTCGGTTACTTTCCTACTTATTTGTTATGGCAAGACCGTTTTCTGTGGCACTTGGAACTGCAGAGTTTTTGATAACGTCTACACCTACAGCGATTAGTCCCACAGCCACTGGTGCAATTACAAACTAGTCTGCTCTTGCCGAGAGATGAGACTAGGATAGCTTTCCGGAGTGTCACTGTATTCTCAGGAACTTCTTCAGGTGACAGAAAATTTGAATACCTTTTTAATCTCTCTGTTCACTCTTTCAACAGAGCCTTGAGATTGGGGATGTCTAACCTTGCCATGAATTAGTTTACATTCTGGCTATTTCTCCCGGATCATCGTTGCAAGATTGATATTCTTGAATTCCTTACCATTATCGCTCTGTAGGATGTGTGGCGGTCCAAACAGGCAGAATATGTCCAGAAGTTGTTCGACTACTTCCTGTGCAGACTTGTTTCGCAATGGACGAATGACAACAAATTTGGTTAGGTGATCCTGATACACTAATAAGAAGCTGTAGGGTTTGTTGATTTCAGGAGTGTTCTGGAAATCAATTAGGTCGATTTGACCTCTTGAGGCAAAGTTTGAAGAATGTATAGGTTTACTGACTGTGCTCTTCAATTGTTTTTTACATTTCTGTAATTGGCACTCATTACAGGAATTCAGAAAAACTTGGACTAATTCTTTAGAAAATCCACAATACTTTTGCTTGAGGACTGCAAATAGTCTGTCTCTTCCAAGGTGCTTTCCTCCCTCTGCATGATTATTCTCAAACAAATCAAAGAGTGACTCTTTGGAGGCTACTCTCAACAAGTTATGTGAGTTAGTTGCGATTTCATAGAGGTATTTACGAGAATTTAACTCTTTGACGAGGTACTTTTTTCTAAGTCTGTAGAACTTCTGGCGGGCAGCACCTTTATTGCTCGGACAAGTTGCGGAGCAAATGTTAATTATTTCAGATATTTCATCTGAACTGATAACTGAATTGGGACGTTGACTAGATAGATAGTCATTGAACCTTTCACGGCGTGACATGCCAACAAGCGAATCTTCTTCTTGAACAAAGCAATGGGTATTATTATGAAAGACCGATACTGTCTAGTTATATAGGTGGGCTGTGTTGTTTATTTGAGAACCGATTTATGCTTTCATTAACTTCAATCAAAAGATGAATAATAGCAGCTGTATCCAATTATAACGGTCATTTACATGTAAACATTTCTGCTTTGTAGTAGTATACTGCTGACTGCTCTTAGATTTGTGTTCAGTTACGATTGGATTCAGAGTCAAGTTAAATTATATTTACATATTAAAGTATCTCAATTCCCAA
Source organism: Hexactinellida sp. DTS-2022 (assembly GCA_028753945.1). Lineage (NCBI taxonomy): Eukaryota > Metazoa > Porifera > Hexactinellida > Hexactinellida sp. DTS-2022. The sequence continues at coordinate 12,767,794 of JAPNXP010000001.1, forward strand.
ATTATACGGAGGTGTGGGGTAATTTATTAGAATTAGAATAAATATTACAAGTTATTTATGCTCATTAAGCTAATTAGTTACAGTTGACTTAATAAATACCCATGATAAATAAATAATATTGGAAACGCATTTGGACTAGTCGAAACGCGTTTCGACTGGGAACGCGTTTGGACTGCAACATATACACACAGTAGTGTATTAATACTACAGAATATGTCGGATATAAGCACACCGGTTATAAGAACATATCGGATATAACTAATATAAGAATACTATGTTGGAAAACAGTTTCCATATACACCTATATAATTTATGCCGGTTATAAGAACATGCCGGTTATAAGCACATTAAGTGCAGTTCCCGACGATGTGCTTATAACCGGCATCCACTGTACTTCCTATTTTGGTGTATTTATACTACTGTATACACTTTCTACTATCCCCTATAGCTAGGCACATGCGTGTACTCCCGCTCCGCTATATCGGCTAGAGTGCTATGGCACAGCAGAGTGTGGGCTCGAGAGAGAGACCTCATGAGTGCCCTTGTTACCCTGGGTCCCATATCCATAGCGCTAGACGCCTCCTCCCTACAGTTCCATCTCTACAGCACTGGGGTGTACACAGACACCGCGTGCTCTAGACGCAGGTTCTCTCACGCTATGCTAGCAGTGGGATATGGGAGCAGGGACGGGACTGCTTATTGGTTGGTTAAGAACAGCTGGGGAGAGGAATGGGGGGAACAGGGGTACATGAGGATAGCCAGGGGAGACAACACCTGTGGGGTCCTATCTAGAGCCTCGTATCCAGCCGTGTATAGATAGTAGCAGTGTTGTTGCAGGCATTAATTAATAAATGCAATTATATCCAGGTGTATATAAATAGGAACACTACTCATGAGTCATGACACTGTTGTATGTCAATCTGGGAGCTGTTACGTGCTCATTAAGGGAGTATTATCTATATGGGGCTGTTATAACGTTACGTAACGCTTCCAAAGGGGGGGGGGATCAACAAATGTGTGACAGACGAATTCCCGGTAAATACATACAGTTAAGGCTGTAAATGACAATATTGTTTCAGCTCCACACGAAGTCTATTTGAGGATGCGGGCGGGCGGCATCTCATTGTCATTATCTCATTATTTGATGACGACATAGTTAATAATTATCTGAGCAAATATTCAAATTTGTGAGTGCTTATTGATAAAATATGCAATCGTTGGGTAATAATGCTTGTTATAGGTTCTGATTTTGTTACTAGCTATTTATGGCTATTTTAGAGTGAGTCCTACAATAAAATTGGCAACGAACATAGGCCTTACTTTGAAATGTAGGTGTAATAATGGGAATAATGACAATATTCGTGCGGGAGTGAAAACTGACGCGGGTGGTGGAGCTGAAACAAGATTCCAACGAACAGTGGCCTAATATGAAAACATTCGGACGGTAAAATTTTGTTCGTTTTAGCCGGAGTAATACCCATTGGATAGCCATTTAGGGACCTGATTTTGTGGAAACTAACCGTGTTCGTACTTGTAATTAGGTTCTACTGTACTACTGTACACTCTATCAGGGAACAGCAACAAATGTTCGCTAGTACGAACACGGTTATTACGAATTCCCGGTAAATACGTAATAATAATAATAATAATCATTTATAAAACGCAAATTCCATTGTAGATATGTTCAAATGCGCTGTACAGAGGTAACGTGTGAGAATGTATGTGTGTGTTTGTGTACCCATGTCATGTGATCACGGTTTGAATGCCTCTATAAAGAGGTGTGTTTTTAGTTTTTTCTTGAAGATAGATAGTGACGACAAGTTTCGGATGTTTGGGGGGAGTCGATTCCATTCGGTGGGAGCCGCAATGGAGAAAGATCTGTCGCCCAGTGTCTTAGATGATTTGGTGATGGGGTGTTCAAGAGATGTAGATGTACCTGATCTGAGTGCACGATGTGGATGTTGCTTTACCTTCACGAGTTCTTCGATGTATGAAGGAGCGAGAGAGTGGATGGCTTTGAAGGTGATCAAGAGGATCTTACATATGCATCGATAATTGAAGGGCAGCCAGTAGGAGGGGAGATGATGGAGAGAACCGAGGGAAAGGTAGATGAGCCTGGCAGCACTATTCTGAACACGCTGGAGACGAGCAAAGAGTTTGTTAGGATGCCCATAAAGAAGGCTGTTGCAGTAGTCGAGACGAAATGTAATTAGTGCGTTGATTAGTGTCTCACATACATCTCGAGAAAGATATTTCCTTATGCGGCGGATGTTATAGATGAAGTAAAAACAGGAAGATGAAACTCTGGTTGCATGTGCTGACATTGAAAGATGTTTGTCAAACCAGGTTCCAAGGTTCCTCACCTCATGTGATGCCGAAATGTAGGAGTTACCAACACAGATTCCCTCAATATGGGTTTTGGCTATTTGTTGTCTAGTTCCAATGACCTGGAATTCTGTTTTTGAATCATTTATTAGAAGCTTATTGGTGAGAAACCAGGTGCGGACATCAGAGACACATGACTCAATGGCGGAAAGTGCTGATCTTTCAGATGTTAATGAGCCTGGTTTAAAAGATAGATAGAGCTGAGTGTCATCTGCGTAGCAGTGGATGTTAGGCAGACGTGATTTGATGAGTTTGAAGAGAGGACTTGTGTAGAGAGAAAAGAGAAGAGGACCAAGACAGGACCCTTGAGGCACACCATATTCAACTTGATGGTCAGAAGATGAAATGCCGTTTACTGAGACGAATTGTTTTCTACCAGAGAGATAAGATTCAAACCAGGTTAGAACAGTGCCAGAGATCCCGAAGCACGTGTTAAGACGTTTGAGTAGTATAGTGTGATCGACTGTGTCAAATGCTGCACTTAGATCGAGTAGAACGAGGAGTGTAACATGTTGACGGTTCATGTTCAGCAGGATGTCATTTTTAACCCTTAGTAGTGCCGTCTCTGTGCTATGATGTTGGCGGTAAGTAGACTGCATCTTCGGGAGGAGATCGTGGACATTGAGATGGTCAACTAATTGTAAAGCGGCCGCTTTTTCGAATAGTTTAGACACGAAAGGAAGATTTGAAATAGGACGATAGTTGAGCAGAACGGGATCCAAGTGTTGTTTTTTAAGCTTAGGACGGATTATTGCGCGTTTCAATGATGAACAAAAGTGACCGGTTTTGAGACAGGTGTTCATAAGTTTCTTCAGGACAGGCGTAAGGATCTGTATTGAAGATTTTACTATCCAGGATGGAATAGGGTCAGTATCACACGTCTTATTCGTGGATTTAACCAGGCTGATGATGTCTTGATCAGACAGCTCACGGAATCCTGTGAAAAGAGACGTGTTGGGTGTTGATGGATCGAGAAGAGCTGAGTGAGGTGGCGGATTTAAAGAGTTAATACTGGCCAAGATGTTATCTATCTTCAGAGTGAAGAAATCTGCGATTTTTGAGAAGAGATTACGTCATCAGAGAGCGATGGTAGCTTTAGTAATTGTTGTTGTCGATTCAGCCCAAGCAGTATCTTAGCCTCCTGAAATAACTTGCGTTTGTCATGACAGTTCTGGTTTACCCAGTCAGAGTAAAACTCGCGACGGCTGAGATTCATTAAGTAGGTGGCAATATTTTTCTTTTTGTGATAATCAACCAGATCATCAGCCAGACCCGAGAGGCGCCATCTCCTTTCTGATTTCCTTTTCACCTGTTTAGACTTCTTGGTGGCTTGGTTAAACCATGGGACTTGACGGCGTATGATGATGAACTTCTTTCGAGAAGGGGCATGTTGTTCGTATAAGCCAGATAGCGTATTATTGTAACAATCCAGGAGATCATCAGGTGGATTCTGACAAAGCTCAGTTGAAGCGAGATCTTCGAGGAAGAGTTGCATACCAATGGTCTTGGAGCGGATAGTGACCTCCTTTGCCTCAAGATGGGGTTTCGGGAGAGACAATGAGCAAATAGAGAAATGGTCCGATATCTGATCAGATGAGCGGGTGATTATGAGATCCAAGGTGTGTCCCTTTTCATGCGTAGGGACGTGGACGTGGACGTGTTGGACTAGGGGAAAAGACTCAAGAAGTTCCCTTTACTGTGCGGACTCAGGTGGAATATCCATACGAATGTTGAAGTCGCCGGTGATGATGAGTGGTTCTGTGCAAATAACCACAGATTCAAGGAAGGACGAGAACTCATCAATGAAGGTGGAGGTGGTCACAGGGTGATTATCTGAGTAAGGAGGCCTATAGATGACAATGACACGTATCCGAGTGTTGTTCTTAGACAAGGTCCAGTCAGCAGATTCAAAGGATGAGTGTTGTCTAGGTGAGCTTCGTTTGACGGTGAATATATTGCGAATAAGTAGTGCAAGTCCTCCACCCTGACGTGGTGTTTGCCTTACTTGGTCGAAGAACTTGTATCCAGATGGAGTGCATTCAGCGCGTGCAGCATCATCTCTCAGGGTAAGCCAAGTCTCAGTGATGGCGATTATGTCAGGGGTGTGCTCATAGATGTGATCAAGAAAGTAAGCGGATTTGTTCTTGATGTTACGAGCATTGATGTATCTGAAAGACATCTTGGTTGTGTGTCTATGGGGGACAGGTGGTAAGGTTGTGATAAGGTTGATTATATTTAAAGGATTGTGTTGAGAGCGGGGTACGAATAGAGATCGGTGTGTAGATATAATTGTATCGATTGAATAGGATGTCGCAGGGTAAGGAGTGTGACATGAATCGATTGGATGTCGCTTGATACGTAGCTGACACGAATCGATTGGAGTTGGAAGTAGTCCTGACCGCTGATTGGTAGCTAATATAAAAAATGCTTTATTGAGTTGATGGGCTCTCTCTGCCATATCAGTGGAAAAAAAAGTATCGTATTCAAAGTATAATAACAAAGTATCGTATTCAAAGTATAATAACAAAGTATCGTATTCAAAGTATAATAACAAAGTATCGTATTCAAAGTATAATAACAAAAGTTGGTAGATAGATGCCATTATGAGCGATTCACTGATCCGGGGGTGGACCGTGTAAGGACATCATTTAGGGGTAGTCGATCAGCGAAGACGAATCCTCATGCATAGGGTGATGTGGGTCCAACTTCAGTCAAAAGCCTCAGTAGTAAACTCTGGCCTTAAGGAGTTAATCCAATTTAGCATTCTATGGCTACTGCTAATCCTCAGTTCAATAGTATCCGTATTAAATTATTATATTATACACAGTAGACTCTCGTTAGTACGCCACGGATAAGGGGAAGGAATTCGTATTAACCAATATCATTCGTATTGATAAAGCTTTGAAGGGGACTGATATAGTGTCCGTACTAACGAGTATCTACAGCACTACAGAGTCTACTGGTTATCTATAGCAGCTATGGGTACAGCTCAGTGCTCGACAAAATGAAATTTTGATGGTGGTTAATTAAGCCACCACCTCACTTTTTCTGGTGGATAAAAAAGAATAAACAACGGCAGATTTAACAAACCACTGATGACTTAACAAAGATCTAATGCCGTAAAACAACACTCATATTAATAACAAATAATGCAACGATAAATATAATCTACACCACGTCAAATAATCCACAATTCATGGTAGATTAGTTAAATAAGATTTTTGGTGACTAACGCCACCAAACCACCTAATTTGTCGAGCCTGGTACTACAGCTAGACTAAGCACAGCTAGCTACTAGCGAGCAGTGCGTATAACCAACTGTCTATCTGATATATGTTTGGGGCTGTACCCATACCTGCCAACCTATTTGAGTCATATCCCTGTACAGGGTTCCAATTTTCCCTGAACACCTCCCAAAAATTATCGCGCTCGCTATTGCTATAGACATATCAAAATTAGCACTTTGGAAAGGAGAAAACTTTGAATTATATACTGTACAGGGAATCCCTGTCGCTTGAATGAAGATAATTATAAACCAAGTTGTGCCTTTATGTGGTCAATGCAGGATGCATGGCAGAATATACAATCATCACTGTAGACATTTTTAGGCATTATTAGTCTCATAATTAGTAAATTAAAAATCCCTGTACCAATTGGAATAAATCCCTGTACGCCTGTACAGAACAGCCAAAATGGTTAATATCCATGTACGGTTGGCAGGTATGCTGTAGTAGCTGTACCACTACAGTAGTACATGCGTAGGGCGTAGCAGAGTTAGCAGGGGAGAGGAGATAGCCGAGATAAATAGGGAGCAAGGTTCTACAAATATCGATATCGGGAAAATCCTGATATCGATACGGTATATCGGAAAATCCTAGATGTCGATAAATATCGGGAATCTTTCCGATATTATTTTTCAGACCGATATATCGATTTCAATCCTTGTCAGTCAGTCAGACAATGCAACAACCTTGCTTTATTAACCAACTATGATTAGAGTAAAAGGTGTTCTAATGGGTAAAATGAATATCGGAAATATCGAGAAAATATCGAAAAATATCGAGGAAATATCGATATTTTCCAATATTTCCGATATTTTTCGATATATTAATTAAACAAATACGTGATTATTTTTGGGAATTTACGATATCGATATTTCCAATAAATATCGGAATTTCGGATATTTTTTAAGACCGATATAATATATCGATGTCAATCCTTGATAGGGAGTTGTGTTCGACTGTCAGTACACAGTAGAGGAGCTAGATAGAATGCCAGTGGCTTATAGCACGCTAAGCAAGGTTAATTTGCTGTTTATAAACGCTATCGACACTAAGGGACAGCTAGAGGAAGATAGGATTCTTATCAGAGCATCTCAATATGGGGCTACGGGCACAAACAGACTTATGGGTTATTAGTGTATTGTATATTCTGTCTACTCCGCTTAATGGGCCAAACTCTTAAGCGGAGAACACAATTACCTCATTATAGGAGAATAACGCGCCATGAAATATACGCGAATTGCTCCAATTCGCGTTAATCTCATGGAGCGTTATTTTCCTAGATATATGCTATTTGAGGGTACAATAGATGTCGGATATAAGCACACCGGTTATAAGAACATATCGGATATAAGCACACTATGTTGGAAAACGGTTGCCATCTACCCTATATGATTTATGTCGGTTATAAGAACATGACGGTTATAAGCACATCAAGTGCAGTTCCCGACGATGTGCTTATAACCGGCATCCACTTGTATAACTATATATATATTTGTGTTTGTGTGTTTATTTGTCCGGATTGTATTAAAGTGATATTAATCGCATTTATATATGAGAAAGAAACTAAATGTCAAATGTTATAATTGGTAAACAAGTATGCTAATTACGAATTTCGCATTTACAAATTTATAATATGAATATTTTATGTTGTTGTTTACACAAATAGGTAAACAAATTAATGAAAATTCAAAATCAACCTAGAAGTACAAAAAGGAATTAAAGTAAACAAGAATGCTGAATACGAATCCAATTTTTTCAAATTTTTTATGTAAAGATTATTGATGAAAGCGAGACCGCGTAGCGCTTGAGTTATACGATGCGAACTATGTACAAATGACAGTTATATTGATTGGCATTTAGCAGATTACACCCCAAAATCTTTCAGCTGTGGCCCCCTAAGAATAACATTATATCCGTGGAACACAGCTTTAGGTTTCTATAGGGAGAACTAACCCAGTGGCGCCGGTATATTGATGCTAATTTTAACAAAAAATGACTAACCAAGGCTGTCAGTTTAGAACTGGGCCACTATACTATAGTATAGTCGGCACAGTAAAAACCCTCACAGACGGGATGGGAGTGTGCTTCTTCTGGTTGCACAGGCCGCACCCAATGTTTGATTTAATGTTTGAATTGTAAAGATTTCAAATCTTTAATTAATAAAGTAAGATTAACTATTACAAATAGAAATAGGAATAAGTGAAGTATTTACTTTACTATTTTAAATAATAGAATTGAAATCATCAACTGTAAAAAGTGTTTTAATATTGTATGAAACACAGCTTCACATACAACCAATCAAATAATAGACATTATCAAAGCAGTAGTAGTAGTCACGGAAAATTTGGTCCCCTTAGAAAATTGGTCTTTCTGTAGAAAATGGTTCCTCGGAGGTTTATGTTTCTTTAGTTACTCAATGATTAATTAAAATCAACTTGATGGAAGATAGGTTTGCCACACTCAAGATCTGATACAATACGTGTACTAGTACCTGAAAAGGCCTGTCACTGGAAAATTGATATCCGGAAAAATTGGTCCGGGGAACCAATATTCAAGTAAATGGTCCTATGGCCAAAATTCCACGAAAACTTTGATCCCCGGACGATTTTGTCGGGACCAATTTTTAAGTGACAAGCTTATGTATTATGTAATATGTTTTATAGTATTCAGTATACTACTATAGAGTAATCACAATATGGAGAAGATGGCAAATTTACTTAAAAAAACAGTTAATAAAACGTAGAATCTTTTAGCGACCTAATAATTTTAATTGATATATAGAACGAACATCCTTAAGAGAATACAACCTCTATATTTTCAATAGTTAATTCGAATTATCAAAGAGTCAATTGACCAGAACACAAATTTCGATATAACTGACTAAAAATGACTGAATTGTGAATTCAGGCTTCGAGGTGATCATCTCCTGGAATTCTCTATCCAAATTTCGAATCTCTTTCAAAATGGTCAGCCAGGCGTTCGCGGACGGCTACCTTGGCGACCCAACCTTTCCACAAATCAATCAAATTCAAATTTTGCCAAAAGACAATCTGGTGAACCTACTTTGGTCGCGTTAAAGGCTCATATTATAGACGGGCCGTCATATTAAATAGACAGTAAAATGAGATAGTCTATTTAGTGACACAGCTTATAAATAATTAAAAATATAGTACCTAGTCCATATTCTGTGATAAATTATTACAAATATAACTTTCATAAAACTCTTATTCAGTTTATAATTTAATAGAACCAATAAATAAACAAATAATAATTACAAAAAATTAGAAACATTGCAGAGGATAATTAGGATTCCTGGACACAACACAAATAGTTCCCAATTTGGAGATACAAACACCATAGGGCCAAATAAACTCTCCCATTCGCTCCCCTTTCCTTCCCAAGGTGAGAATATGCTGTCCAGTTTCCGTATATACCTTGATGGCATTACTCCCATGGTCACTAATGATGATATTACCAGCTGAGTCCAAACAGAAGAAGTAAGGGTCAGCGACCAAACAGTCCTCTGTCCCTAGAGAGACACAGGAGCTGAGGGGGTGTCCTTCTCGAGAGAAGAAATGGACACATTGGGGACTCCAGTCTAGCACCACGATTCGATCAGCTGACAGCTTAACGTCTCTGGGGTTATACAGCTGTCCTATTCCGATGCAGGAATTGAATTTGAGGAGTTTCGAGTATATACACACTCTGTGGTTGTTGCTATCTGCAACTAACACATCTCCGTTAGTGTCGATACAGAGTCCATAGGGCCAGTTAAATTCTCCTTCCTTGTTGCCTTGAGTACCAGTTTTGTTGATGAGTTTGTAATCTTTCTTTCTGAACTGGAACAATGCATGGAGCCCTGTATAGGTTACGAATATGGACTCTTTATTAACAGCTATTCCCCATGGATGCTCGAGCTTATCATTCATGAATTGCGTCACAAACTCTCCCTTTAACGACACTATTTGCACACGACTGTTGTAACTATCTGCCACGTATATTTGCTCAGTGGATTCATCGACTGCTATTCCTCTGGCATTAAACTCATTAGCACCTGCACCAAACTTCCCAGCTGTTAATGCCGGTTCTCGCTTGAGAGAATAGTCCGGTATCTCACACGGGACTATCTCTCCTAGCTCGGATATCAGCTGTCTGATTGTGTCCCTATTTTGACACCTGAAGACGGGACATAGGAACGTGGCAGATGGTCCCAGTTTCTCAATGCCCTGTTGGTAGACTTGTTTGGCCTGTTCATGGAACTCTAGGTTTGGATTTACCTTTATGCTCATTTCCTGCATTTGTTGCTGTACCCTTTCTAGTTCTTCTATGGCAGCGATACGAGTGGCCTCTTTGTTCCTGTGGTCCTCTCGTAGCTCACGGACCCTCTGGAGGGTCCGTGAGCTACGAGAGGACCACATTCTTGCAACACAGTACGTATACGCGGTCATGCGATAGCTTGACGTCAAGTGGGTATGATAATGCCTGATGTGTGATGTTCCTCAGATGGTTGAAGTCTGTGTCGAGTACATAGATTCTGTGGTTACCGCTATCTGCTATGAACACCTGTCCGTTGGGATCTGTTGTTAGTTGTTTGGGAGATCTGAATTTTCCGTTATTTGATCCCCTCTTACCTATCCGCTTAACGAAGCTAAAATCAGTTAGCGAGTATTTGCTTATATTGTGATTCTCGGACCTACTAACATACAAACTATTCCCATGAATAGCTATGCCCCGTGGATAATACAACTGTCCGTCTCCTAACTAATTGAGCTACTCTCCTGTTTCGGAGAATATCTCTACTCTGTGATTGCCCCGATTAGCTACGAATATATGGTTTGTAGATTCGTTAATGGCGACACCATGTGGTCAACTCAACTCGCCAGGACCTGAACCTTGTTTCCCAGTAGCGACAGTGGGCAGATGGAATGTGGCGTAGTTAGGCAGACCTACTGGTACCTGTGCAATCTCTCCGATACGGGAAATGCTCACTTCGAGGTTTCGTGTGTCGCACTGCCACTTGAATTGTGATCTGCTGGAATGTTCTTTCTGAGTTCTCTCATTTTCTGTTCGATTTCTGCGACCATTCTCTCTGAAAGGGGTTCTCCTTCAAATCGGTTAGGTGTGTCCGGGCGGTGGTTAACTGTGTCTCCATTTCTTGTCGAGCCACCTCTGCGGCTCTCTTCTCCTCGCGTGCGGCGCGGACCTGGGTCAGCAGCTGAGCTCTGCGGAGATTCAGTAGCGCTATGAAGCCGTCTATGGATCTGTTTATTCGTGTCTCTACGGGGTCTGCTGCTGGAGGGGGAATGGGATAGCGAGCTGCCATTTGATTGTTTGTAGAATAATAGTTGAAAAGTAAGGTATGAATTGGTTGGTATGGATAATATGTGTATTTATAGCTGTGTTATGATTTGTTTGTTACTTACAACACATAACAATGATGAGATGATGATGTGAGTATAATGTTGTAGCAGGGGTTGCGCCAGGATTTCCCCGACAGGGGGGCTAAGATCCCCGACGGGGGGGCTAAATAGAGGGACGTGATCAGCTGCCCTTAAAAACTTTCCCCGACGGGGGGGCTATTGCCCCCCCTGTCTCCCCCCTAGCGCCACCCCTGTGTGGTAGTACAACAACACGAGATATACACGTGTATGTGTAATGTCTCGTTAGGATACTGTAAGGAATGTGTTTGAAGTTTTTCTATTTCTAGAATAACAGATCATATTTCAGAGTGCAATTTAATTATTTCTGTAAATGGAACTTGATACGGACAGATCCATTAAACTTATGTTGATGTTGTTCCATTTGAGTTTTATTTTAAGTTTAGGTATGTATATTTTTCCAATTAGACTAGTTGTCCTATATAGTTCCATATTCAACTATTTAGGGGTTTTTCTCTATTTTATATAGATACGTAGTTCCAAAATTCTTAGTTGTGTGTTTATGTTGTGAAATCCTCCAAGACAAATTTAATAGTTGTTATTCTATAATCTATATCATCAACAACATGATAAATAATTGTAATTCATCTCGTGCCATTTGTATTCCTATTATTCTTTGGTTTGTGCCTTCCTCTGTTAACTAAAACAACAAACAACCACCCAACCAAACAACTAAACAAACTATTTTTTCTAATAGAAACAGCAGCTATTACTAACTGCAGTAATAAGAGCCAACTCATTCAACTGCCACCTTTCAACTTGGAGGATTCAAGAGCTTTCAATGATTGTTGTACTGCCACTTAGTGCCTTTCCCAAGGACACTACTCCTGAAGGTCATAGTGAAGCTCATTCACAAGATCATCTCCCAATTTAAGAATTCCTTTGCTCGATCTCCAGCAAAATTATATAATAAACTTCAAACGCCAATAAAATCAGCATGTTCTCTGCCAATTATAAAAAGTTTATATTTAATATAAACAAGCCCTTCGGTCTCGGTCGCTTTGCGACGGATCGGTGCTATGCACTTCAAGTTAACTGCCGCTATGCGGCCTTACTCCTCACCCTTGCTACCTGAAAAATGGTAGTGGATGTTATATGCAACCTTTTCTACCATTTTCCATGGACTAACTTGTTTAGCAAAAATACCCGTTGGAAGCCATTTTCTAGATTGATTTTGAATTTTGATCAATTTGTTTACTTATTTGTGAAACAACAACAACAACAACAACAACAAAAAATATTCATATTATAAATTTATAAATGCGAAATTTTAAATCAGCATACAACTTCGTTATAAGCAGGTACTTCGTTATAACCGACTTGGTTATAACGGGAGTTGACTGTATGTTCAATGGTAGTGTAAAGGAGGCTAGAAAAGATATGAAATTTAAATTATTTCGCGAGGAGATGCAGGGTGAAATGCAATGTTGACTTAGGTTCTTGTTATAAGTTATTCATAAAATGTGATCATAATAAGGATACAGCAAAAAGGGAACTTTTGGATGACCTACCTTTCAGGGGTTTATCTAGGATTTTCACGGCACACAAAATGTGTCAGTCCTAATACATAATCGCTAAATTCAATGATGAGGCATCATTTGAAGGAGGTAAATATGTACGGTTACGATACCCAAACAGGGATTTATCCACTAATTACTATGCCCACATATCTTGTCAGAGACCTTGCACGAAATCAAGTGCCAACCTGACACCTAAATGGAATCACACTGCAAGCACTTTTGCACCTAAAGGGATGCCTGGCTGGCACCTAAAGGTTCCGGCCAGGACCTAGATAAACCCCTGCTCCCTTTATCGCCTCGCGGTTATGATGATTTTGAATGGTTAGGTTGATTTTCTATTGTTATAAGGATTTTATCTATTAATTGTTGTTTTGGGTAATTTTTCTGAAATTTTTTAAATCAAAACTTTGTTTATGGATAATTCGATAATTTAACAGTTCAATATAATTGCATATAATATCACTCATTTTGATACAAACAAAATTCTGGTAAACAAATAACAACTCAGTCTATTTAAGAGTTCCATTTGTTACCGACTTAGATTCTAATTCCTTATTACCGACACCTGCTGGAGGTGGTCAACATTGCCTCAGTCATTTAGTGACAGTTCTAAATTTAGTACTTAGTTACATATTATTCAAATGCTCCCAATAAACGTCATATGAAACTCATATTCAGTTTACAATTTAATAGAACCAATAAATAAACAAATAATAGATACAAACAAATTAGAAACATTGCAGAGGACAATTAGGATTCTTAGACACAACACAAACAAATCCTAATTTGGAGATACAAACACCATAGGGCCTAATAAACTCTCCCCTTCCATCCCCTTTCCTTCCCAAGGTGTGTATATGAAGTCCAGATTCCGTATATACCTTGATAGCACTACTCCCATGATCGCTAATGATAATGTTACCAGCTGAGTCCAAACAGAAGAAAAAAGGGATAGCAACCAAACTGTCCTCTGTCCCTAGAGAGACACAGGAGCTGAGGGGGTGTCCTTCTCGAGAGAAGAAATGGACACATTTGGAACTCATGTCTAGCACCACGAATCGATCAGCTGACAGCTTAACGTCTGTAGGGAATGTCAGCTGTCCTATTCTGATGCAGGACTTGAATTTAAGGAGTTTCGAGTATACACACACTCTGTTGTTGTAGTTATCTGCAACTAACACATCTCCGTTAGTGTCGATACAGAGTCCATTGGGCCAGTTAAATTCTCCTTCCTTGTTTCCTTGAGTACCAGTTCTGTTGATGAGTTTGTAATCTTTCTTTCGGAACTGGAACAATGCATGGAGCCCTGTGTCGGTTACGAATATGGACTCGTTATTAACAGCTATTCCCCATGGATGCTCGAGCTTATCATCACCGAATTGTGTCACAAACTCTCCCTTTAACGACACTATTTGCACACAACTGGTCCCAAAATCTGCTACGTACATTAGCTCAGTGGATTCATCGAATGCTATTCCTGCGGCTTTCAACTCATTAGCACCTGCACCAAACTTCCCAGCTGTTAATACCGGTTCTCGCTTGAGAGAGTAGTCCGGTATCTCACACGGGACTATCTCTCCTAGCTCGGATATCAGCTGTCGGATTGTGTCCGTATTTTGACACCTCAGGATGGGACATAGGAATGTGGCAGATGGTCCCAGTTTCTTAATGCCTTGTTGGTAGACTTGTTTGGCTTGTTCATGGAACTCTCGGTTTGGGTTTACCTTTATGCTAATTTCCTGGATTTGTTGCTGTACCCTTTCCAGTTCTTCTATGGCAGCGATACGAGTGGCCTCTTTGTTCCTGTGGTCCTCTCGCAGCTCACGGACCCTCTGGAGGAGAGCGTCCCTCCTCGCGATCAGCTGATCGATTAGGGGATCGAATGTTTGGTGGATGATATTGGCGACATTGTCGAATTGTGCCATTTTATCGAAAGTTACATTTGTAGGCATATTAGTGGCCATTTTAGTTTTAGTCACGAATTGAGTTTATTGAAATGATATAATTAATCTAATACAGCCTTTCTTATACTTGTGTAACTTGAGAATACCAAAGTACGTCAATGGTTGCTATGGTGATATCTGGAAAGTTAGGGAATTTTTCTTGGTTAATTGTGTCTACTGTGACACAATAAGAATAATTTGGAACTTGTTATCTGTTTAAAGTTGTATTTGATGAATTTTTATAAAATTCCCTATTTGCCACAAACAATTACAGCTCATATCTTGCAGACACTATCGCGTTTTTTCAAATCATATTTAGATTCATAATTATATTTAATTGTAAACGCCAAAATACGTGGCGCCTGATTTTGTAAACTTAATGGATAGTTTTCTTTGTTTGTATCTTTTCTCGCCTAATCACAATTACATCTCAATATTTTGGCGCCTAAATTAAGTATTAGTGGAGTTGCTTATCAAAGTTATTATCTACTCCCCTAGTTAGCAATATTGCTTTATCTAGCAATCGCTTTTCGGGTCCCAAGCTTGATAATCCTGTTAATCGCCTATAGGCAACCAGATTTAGTGGCAAACACAGGTTAATTGACCCCGGGGACAATTTTTGGTGGAATTGGTCCATCGTGGACCAAAATTTCAACTAGGACCATTTTTTTCGGGGACCAATTTTCCAGTGACAGATCCACTTATACATATTTAATCCAAATGTTATGGGCAATATGCGAAATTGGGCATTTTGCATAATGCCCACATTGCCCAGACAATATGCAAAATGCTGGTTTTTGTAGCAATTTGCATATTGCCTGGGAATTATGCATAATGCTGGTTTTTGTAGCAATTTGCATAATGCCATCATACCAACCAGACAATTTGCAAAATGTCGAGCAATATGCAAAATGTCCAGCAATATGCAATGTAACTTTCAAAGTAACTTTCACATAGTGATAGTTTTTTGAGAATTGTTTAATGCTGTTTGTTCGTTCTTAATTGAAAACAATTAAATGTCTACTAAGGGGGCCCATCTGAAATTGTTGTATTTTACTATCCGGCTAATTTGAATTTATATTAATAATACAGAATGTAGCAAGTATCAATTGCATATTGCCAATTTGGAGTGACAGCATTATGCAAATTGTCTGGACATTATGCATATTGTTACGACATTATGCATATTGCTGGACATTATGCAAATTGTCTGGTTGGTATGATGGCAATATGCAAATTGCTACAAAAACCAGCATTTTGCATATTGTCTGGGCATTATGCAAAATGCCCAGTTTCGCATATTGCCCATAACATAAATAACTTTAGTTTAGTACTGTTGCTTGATAAAGAGCATAATTGGTATACATATCAACTGGAGTATTTGTCTATTAACTCCTTATTTATAGTTCCAATTAGAACTTGTAATAACACCTTTTTGAGATATTTTAATCAAATTAATCTTTTGGGGTTACCAGATTATATTTTATACTTTGCATTTTAAGGCCATTGTTCGTTGGAATCTTGTTTCAGCTCCACCGCCCGCGTCAGATTTCACTCCCGCACGAATATTGTCATTATTGTCATTGTTTCCATTATTACACCTACATTTCAAAGTAAGGCCACTGTTGGTTGCCAATTTTATGGTAGGATTAACTATTAACACACTATAAATAGCCATAATTAGCTTGTAAATCAAAACTATGACAAGCATTATTACCCTCGATTGAATATTTCGTCAATAAGCACACAAAAATTAGAATATTTGCTCAAATAATTATTAACTATGTCGTCATCAAATAATGAGATGCCGCCCGCCCGCATCCTCAGATAGACTTCGTGTGGAGCTGAAAGAATATCTTATATATTAAATCACAAAGTTTTGTTTTTGTTTTTGTTTGTTCGGAATTGATTGAGGAACTGGTAAGAGCTACAGACTTGAAATTTGGTAGGGAGTTGGGAAATGGTGTATCTAGAAACAAGTTCTAATATCTAAGAAAAATATTTACATCTTCCCTACCCTAAAGGTGACAAAACTTTATCCTAATAAATTCGAGGGTTTTCCAGTATGGATTAGCAGCTAGCATTTAATTCGTATAAAAGGATTTAGTGCCTTTATCAATTATTAAGTGTGCGCATGGCCTACTTAATATACGGCTATACTGATCTATCCGGAATTGGTAACTTCCTATTCATTGATAATACATTTTATATGTCTAACTTCAATAATTTTTGAGATAGTGAGTCATTACCTAATAATGAATTAAGTGTTAATTATCTCACTATCTCAAAGATTATTGAAGTTAGGCATATAAAATGTATTATCGATGAATAGGAAGTTACCTATTCCGGACAGATCAGTACCAGTCTAGTTTACATAACATTCATAGTTTTTGAGTTATGGCACATTTTAGGAAATATACATTTCCATGGCAACCGAGGAATGTGTCAACATTCCATTTATAATTTCGATAAATTTTATTCTACTACTTTTGGGTATAACCATGTTCCAATTTTGAACATTTATAACGCGTTTAACTACGGTATGTTAAAAGTATGCTAGAAAAACAAGATAATTCGCAACCAAAATAACCATAACGTCATCAGATGATGACATATCACAATTCTGGAGGGTGCTATGTATACCTGGATACCATATTCCTATATAGTTATAATACACTTTTCAGCTCTATCATCGCTAATTATTCGAATAAAGATCAATTCTCCATTATGAAAATTAGAAACTGGCCTCTTTGTTTTATGGCCTTCTCGGCGACATATATAGCCGTATATTAAGTAGGCCATGGTGTGCGTTATAAAATGCCTACCGTATCTGAGACTGTGATTTAATTGGTCGAGAGGAAGTTCATTTATCCAATCAGTCATTTGTGTTCCGTGTGTGTGACAGTGTGTCTACCCATACATTTCTATCATTCTATTGTGTCTATTTGATTATTACCAATCAATACAATAACTTCTCCACAGCCCAAAGTCAGGGGTCCACAGAGTTGTACAGTTCCTTAGTGATATTTAATTAATTTCTATTTGGAGTCGGTTCATTATTATACACGGACATGCGTTAATATCTAGAAAATTGTCAGTTATAATTAGCATAAATATTCAACAATACAAGCGCTGATTAGTATTTCCCAATTTATTTTTTATGTCCTTATACGTATATACCTATGGCTAGGCCCTAGGGCCCATGGATAAATAGACAGCCATACTCTGAAACAATAGCATTACTGTTATGTGTGTCACTAGCGGTCACCTAAATATCACCCATATGATTCCCCGTAATATAATCAACCTGTGTATAGGGCCTTTGAATTTTAAGTAATGCCAAGGGGTAAGTATTACAGCCCGTCCTTTTTATTACAAAATGGCAAAAAGCATAATGTAGGGAGGGGTATATAATTTTTGTTAATTTGTCGTTACATAACAGACATTTTTATAGGCTCCTAGAATCAGTTTGAGCTCAATCATGCAAATACATTTCTCAATTTGCATTAAGTCTATTGGAGTATGTATTTAAAAATACAACTGGCATTAAATTTGAAAAGGTATCTGCTTTAAATACAAGCGAGGGCCGCAGGCCCAAGTGCAAGTTGTAAGATCGCGCGAGCAGCTTGTTACTATTAACACTGGACTTTGTGCTGCAAGAATATACCATGAATCAGGGACTTCGCTAGGATTTTCATTTAGGAGGGGCATTGAAAGTGCGAGGGGGGCAAACATTATATTGGTGTTAGATCTAACAGTTGACGCTACTTTACGAAATACTAGGCGATTATGATTAGCCTTTCTAGTTTAATGTTTTAAAAAATATGAAAAGGAGCTTACAAACATTAATACATTAACAAGAATTTAACACCCCAGGCCAACCCTAGCAAATACTACAGAAAATCTACTTGCTATAATGAGAGGTAAAGTTCTAAAGTAAAAGGTGTATTGGGTTTGTAAAACAGTTGATCGGAAGTTAGAACCAAAATTGCCAAAAATAACTAGGTAATATTATAAGGTGTTACTAGATGACAGTCCATTCCAGGCAACCGTATATTATTCCTGTACATCGTACAGGGCTTCCAACCATTTTGGTTGTTCTGTCCAGGCATACAGGGATGTATTAAATTAGTATATGAATTAATAGTTTGGAAAAATTATTGATTGTCTGTCGAATAATAGCTAAATTAGCCTACACCCACAAAATGTAGCACTTTGTTTTGTATAATTAACACTCCCTATTCAAGCATACAGGATTCCCTGTACAGTTAATAAGATTCAACATTTTCTCCGTTCCTAATTGATTATTTTGATTTACTATGTCAAACTTAATAATAATAAATAACATAATCATATAGGATCTTGACATACATAATACAATGCTTTGGTAAGTCTAATTGGTTTAGAGTGTAGATTTACTTTTGAGACGCGAGAAAAATATTAAGGGTGTCCAGGGATCCTGGCCAATGTACATGGGAAAATTGGAGCCTCATGACTCAAATGGATTGGCAAGTATTAATTCACAGTTGAATTTAATATCATCAATGGGCAGAGCAATGAAATAGTTACAAAATGTTTTACCAGGGTAGGGCATTGCCCTGGTGCGAGAGTTTACTAGGGGGGCATGCCACGGGACACGAGATTTTCCAATTGCTGCCATGAATTTATTAACTTTGATATTAATAGTTTCAATTAAAGACTGTAGTGTTCGAATAGTGTTGGTAGGCAGAGTATAGGAGATATGTAGCAAAGGGAAACTCACAGACAATGTGAAACAAATTCAATAATTGAATGCGAGAAGAACTAATGTGTCTGATAAATATTTATTGTCTGTGCATATATAGACTATTATAATGCATCGCCCAATCAGATTAAAGGCATTCCCTATACAGGATTAATGGATCTGAGACTGACATTTCATTGGTTGGGAATCTGTTAGAACCTAAGGTTAATATAAAAAGAGTTTGTAAATCAGAATTACAAAACTATTATTATCTGTTATTTGTGTTGTTTCAATAGAATATTCCATCGAATCTATTCTATAGATTTATTAACGAATAGAAACATTCCAGAGAATCAGATCTAGTGAGTTCAACGATAATTACTTACAAAGCTGGGCACTAATCCGTTAATCCGTTAATCATTAATTAACGGAAGTTAAATTTTTCGTTAACGATTAACATTTAAGTTAACTTTGAAATCGTTAACGGACTTAATTAACTCCCGTTACATTTACAAGTCCGTTAATAGTCCGTTAACGCAATTATGAATTCTTGATAGTTTCTATTACAATAACCGAACAAATGTTTTTGAACAACAGGTATTTTATTATTTTTATCCCACACACAATATGCTTCTTGTAGCGTATTAACGGCTGTTTAACCTACTTTGGAAGACTTTAAATATCTTGCTATAGTTATAAACTCATAAACTTTTTTAAGTCATTTTTTTCCAATATTCATGAATAGGTGTCCCTTCCAGGTGCCACTTGTAATACAAGTGAAACAAGTGGGAATGCGACTGTATTTCAGCGGAAAATAATCGCAATGGTTAGAAAATAAGCACTTATAGTAATTCGACCATGTGGTATTCAAATCTTAAATCAGAATTTGTATATTCTAATTCTCTCATAATGATCAAAAGTTGTATATTTCTTTACTTATTTATAGTTAATGAGTTTAACACCTCCATAAAATGTAAATTAATATTGTTTTGGTCAAATTATCGTTTTATATAAACATCAATGTCGAAGCATCTACAAATGTTATTATCGTGCTAGAAGCTTGAATGTATGAATACAAATTATTATTGTTTAAATCCTTTTGACCGTTTAGTGTATTTTTAGATTTTCAATAGTGACACTTATGTGAATTTGAATATTCTATATATATATAAAGTTGTTTGTGTGTATGTGTGTGTGTGTGTTTGTCCTCACATCTCCTCTGAGAGTTCTCAACAGATTTGAACCAAATTTTGTATGTCACTTAGGGACTACCCAACCACCCTGAATAAGGAATTTTTAAGAGATACGTATTTACATTCCTCGCGAAGTTAACTCAAAATATGTGATTTTTTTGGCACCTTCCCATACATTTCAATGGGAATTATCAAAAGTTCACAGTAATGCTAGAAAAACATTTCAAACGTGCAATCTAGGTTTTAGTGTATGAGGAATCCAAATATGATATTTTAAAGTCAATATAATGCATATTTTGCAATTTACCACATGCATATTTTCACACTTTGCGAGGGTACCGACCTTGACCTATCAGATTGCAGAGTTCTCACATTAGTCTGACTCGATCGCGGTTTTATTGGTCTATAATTCAATGGGTTAATTGTGCATGAAAGAAAACTACAATTGAATGTCCCTTGCTATAGCTGACATGATTTAACCAATAAAATATCAGCTTACATTGAGTTGTCAATAGTCTCATTCCTATGGTCCCAGTAATATTAATACAACTGTTTACAATATCGTTAACTTCTGTCATATCCGTCATATTTCACATTTCACATCCGTCATATTTCGAATCATAAACTCATTATAAGACATCCCGTGAATTTGAATACCGCGGCGAAGCGCGGGCACCCGGCTAGTATATCTATATTAGTCAACATCCCTGTCTGATGAAAACTTTGACATGTTATTTTTCATGAAGGGAAATATGCGTTTCATGGAATTTTCTCAACCCCCCTTCTAAGACCCTTCTAAGATCCCTTAAACAACTTATTTCCCTTATTATTCGCTGGATTATACGATATAAAGGTTGTGCTAGCATATATCTTAGCTTGAATGACCCAACAAAGGAAAATTTTATAGTTAGAGCACTTTTGAGATTTCTTATAGCAAAAAAACAGATTTTGTTGTTGCTTGTATAATATAAATTAACTGTAACGGATTAACCGTTACATTTTTAACGTATTAACTGTCAACGAAGTTAACTTTTTGGTTAACGGATTAACGAATTAACTGTGCCCACCTTTGTATCTAGTGACCTTAGGACAGTTAGGAGTGTTCAACTCTAGCCCTGTTAATACCCTGGTTCCAATTATTGTACAATAATGAGATATTGCTCTTACTAGATCACATACAATGTAAACAAATATTTATAGAGCTAATTCGTAAAATTTCTGAAAATAATTTTGAAGATTATCTCATTTATTATTTTAACCAACAAACGAACAAATTATCGAACTAAATGGGTGTGTTTAAAATGCGAAATTATATCTCAAATAGAGACACGAAGAGGCTGTTGATAAAATGGAGACACTAGAAAGAGAGAATGAACGGTCTTAACTCTGCCACTTGTGGTTAGGAATGTGTTATTGGAGAAGTGGTTTAGTGGCACGAAAAGACAAAACAAGTGTCTTTTAAAAGCTTCTTAAAATCTTTAAGTTTGAACTTTGAATCAACTCAACTACAAACCTATTTATTCATTGGGTTGTAATATAAAACCATAAGTTCCTATACTCTCATAAAGGTTTAGTCTCATTTTTATCCGGGACTAAGTTGGTATAACATTAAATATTTCTTTAATAAATAATATACGATAATTATTGACAGGAAAATATTTGTAGTAAATAGTTATTATTATCTGACACAATTATTAATTTCAGGTTCTCAGTTAGAACTATTCCATGAGGATGATGTAACATTCCTACTTCATGTCCTGGTTCCCCTATAGTGTGGAGCTGTGTCCCTTCTTTCGAGAATATTCTAACTTGATTATTGTTCCTATCACTGATCAGCAAATTCTGTTTTCTGTCCAAACAGAAGAACCAAGCTATTCTTTAACGTCACACGGGTCTTCCATTGTTTGGTGTGTTATGGATCTTTCGAAGTGTAGGGAGTCATCTAGGATTTGGATTCTGTGGTTGCCATAATCTGCTACGAACACATCTCCGATGGTAGAGACGGTGAGTCCGCGAGGGCTATTGAACTGTCCCACACCAGATCCCTCACTCCCTAGGCTAGCGACGAGACGCATGTCAGCCTCTATTTGGAATCGGAACACAGCGTCTACTCTTGTGTCCGTCACGTACAGGTTGTCTCGATGGATCGCTATACCGTATGGCTCTCTCATGTCTTGGTTTGTGAAAGTGTTTAGGAATTCGCCTGTCTCCGAGAAGATTGAGACTCTACAGAAACCAAACCCTTCTGTGACATAAATCAGATTTGTGTTCTCATCGATAGCGACACCACGAGGATTCCAGAGCTCTCCAGGAGCTTTTCCTTTCTTCCCGACAGCTACAATTGGTCTCATTTCTTCATATCGGGGTACAACGGGCACTTGTAAAGGTACAAAGGGCACCTCCTCCTCGACTACCTCTCCCACACCTGCGATCACCTGCTCCAGGTGTCCACAGGTGCCTCGGAACACCACGCGTGTCTCGGGCTGGGGTGCCCTCACCTCTGCTAGCGCTTGTTCTAGTTCGACTAACAGTCGCTCTTGTAACTCTCTCAGTTCGTTCATTTGGAAGAGACGCTCGGTTTCGGTTTTCAGTGCGACCAGTTCTTCTTCTTTTCGCGCGCGGGCTATGGGCCTAGCGGCTATTTGGTCGCGTGTGTCGTGGTATGTGGTTAGGAGTGCCACTCGTCGCTGCTGGACACACATAATTATGTGGTCGAATAATTGGTGTATTTCCAACTCGACAGGGTCTACGGGGTGTATCGGGTCAGGGAATCGAACGGCCATTTGTTGCTATTTACTATTTAGCTAGTTAGTTTTATACAGAAAGGAATCAACTTGATAGTAGAATGCTGTAGAGAATGGGTCTCGTATCTTATATCAAATAATTATGTCATCATTAGCATTACAAACCATGGATTGTTATTATTCAAGATTTTTATTAATTTTTGGAACTTTGCCGTTTTCTTAATTCCACGATTATTAGCTACTTTTATAAAGTTGTCTACTTTTATAGTATATCGTGACCTTCGTTATATAAGGCCTTACTACTGAGTAGATTTTGCTGGACCATGGATAGGTTACTTCCTATTCATTGATAATACATTTTCTAGGCCTAACTTCAATAAATCTTTGAGATAATGAGTGTATTACCATATAAAGAATTAAGTCCTAATAATCTGATTATCTGAAAAATTATTGAAGTTAGGACTAGAAAATGTATTATCAATGAATAGGAAGTTACTTATTGCGGATAGATTAGTACTAGCATAGTTTACATAAAATCGATAGTTTTTGAGTTATGGCTCATTTTATGAAATATACATTACCTTGGCAACCGAGGAATGTGTTAACATTCCATTTATAATTTTAATATATTTCATTCAACTAGTTATGTACATCCTCATGTTCCAATTTTGAACATTTAGAACGCGTTTAACTATGTTAAAAGTAGGCGATAAAAACTCGATAATTCCCACGAAAAATAGCGATTACGTAATCAAATGGTGATATATCACAATTCTAAAGGGTGTTATGTATGCCTTGATATCATGTTCCAAACTTCCTATACAAATATAATGCATTTCTCAGGTCTATCATTACTAGATATTGAGATAAAGAGATGTCAGCTA
Organism: Hexactinellida sp. DTS-2022; assembly: GCA_028753945.1. Classification (NCBI taxonomy): domain Eukaryota; kingdom Metazoa; phylum Porifera; class Hexactinellida; species Hexactinellida sp. DTS-2022. The sequence goes on from JAPNXP010000001.1 coordinate 12,791,908, forward strand.
ATAATATAATCAATAGCCTTTAAGTAATCCATGGTTCGGAGTAGTAGTAAGGCCTTATATAACGAAGGTCACGAGTATATTTATTAATAAAGGATCATCGGCCTACACCTTTTCTATTCTCATATAATAATACAGTAGAACCTCGTTAAAATACGAACACCAACGGACGTTAAAGATTTATTCGCTTTATTCGGAGTATACCATTGAATAGCCATTGTAGGGACCTGATTTTATGGAACTGTTTGTTTGTCTTATCCGGAAATTCTTATTAACCGTGTTCCTACTAACGAAGTTCTACTGTAATAATATTTTACATCAAACATTAACCTTTGCAAACCGGTTTTGTATTGAAGTGTTGGCAGATATATAGTAAGGCTTAGTAAACCGATTAATGAAGATTTGAAATATTTAATCTCCAAATGATAATACAGTTAACTCAGCTTAATAGGGTCAGTTTTGTTCCAGGTAGTTTGACCCGATTAAGCTGAGAAATCTATTAACCGGTGACTCTATTAAGTGGAGTATACTGTATTTATTTGTGTAAGACTTGTGCCCATGTATTAGTGTACAAATTCTCTATAATCTCAATACCACTCTCATATTAACTAATAAAACATTTGTACTCGAATCTAGGATACTTTAATTTCAGGCCTTAATTAATACAGTAGAACCTCGTTAGTACGAACACAGTTAATATATACACTATTTCAGTCCCTTCAAAGCCTTTTCAATATAAATGCGGTTAATACGAATCCCGGATAAGTAAAAATTTGACGGTCCCTTGTGTACATAAAGACAAACATACGAATTAATTATACTCTTAAACTATTTAAAAAGAGAACTCTCATATAACGAAGTGCTTGGGACCTGTAAATTCCTTCTTTATATCGGATATTTGTTATAAGCGGGTAATAATTAATGCATTTAGTGCTCTGGGGGAAAATATCCATTTCGTTACAAGCCGGTATTTCGCTATACAGTGGATGTCGGATATAAGAACACCGGATATAGGAACATTATATTGGAAAACGGTTGCCATATACCCTATATAATTTATTCCGGTTATAAGAACACTATATGCAGTTCCCGACGATGTTCTTAACTTCTTATAACCGATCCACTATATCCATGTCGTTATAACGGGAGTTTTCTGTTTAATTAAACTTTAAATAATAATTTAAAACTGAAATAATAAGTGCGCTAATGTGTAATGTGGGTTGTTAACAATACAGTTACGACTGGCTAGTCCTGGTATCTTCCCTCGGAGCTATTTTACTGGGGGGGAGTACAGTCTCTCTCTTCAGCACGTGCAGCAGTGCTTGTGAGCTCTCCAGGATCTTGTTATACGCATTCTCCGTCTCGGCTATAATCCTATCGTACTCGTTACGGCCCGCTATCTTCTTGGCTAGACTCTCGTTAACCTTTGCCAGGCGCTCCGATAGAATCTTAGAAATGATACAAATTACACTCTGTTCTCTCTAATTGTCCACCAGTGGGCAAATGGCCCAAAGTGGACTATTACAGATACAGTATACTCCGCTTAATAGAGCCACTGGTTTATAGATTTTACTGCTTAATCGGGTCAAAATTTCACAGGAATTATAGGACGGAATTACTGTTTGGCTTAAAATATTTTCGGTAAATATACAGTACCTGGACTAAAGTATTCGACCACCCAACATTTTCCCTTTGAAAATAGATCTATAGTAGGCCAAATAATATTGTTCAATGTATTAAAACTTTATTACATATTGCTATTTTCAATTCAGATTCGTATTCTACGCATTCGAATTACCTATTGTAGATGCTTTCAAATTGATTACATATAAATTCGGTTGAAAATTATAAGCAAATGGCACGATGTGCCACCTGTTCCCATCTCTCCCATAGTGGCAATTAGGGAAAAGTGGTGCATAGTGGCACAGGATGATAATTTTTAACCAAATCAAAAAAGGATTGAAATGAAAGCTTATGGAATTGATAATTCGAATGCGCAGAATACGAATTTGTAATCGAAATAGCAATATCTCATGAAATTTGAATACACTATCTTCTATTGTTAAACCTACTATAGTACAATTTTGAATGGGAAAATTTTGGCTGGTCGAATACTTTTGTCCGGGTAGTGTATTTCTCCGCTTAATCGGGTCAAAGAGACCTGTCCCGAGGTTACTCTATTAAGCGAGTCGAGTGTAGTTGATTTGGATAAGTAAATAAGTGGACTATTAGAAGGAACAGACTGTAGTTAGAAAAATTAACCTACAATAGTACACAAATTTAGGAACAATCTAAAAAAATTTAAATTAGTAGAAATTCAACAAAAGCGATCTAGTATCTTTGTCTATTAGACTAGACTAGTCAGTGACGTGCTCCGTTACTAAATCTTCCGTTACCGTTACTCCGTTATTGTTAAGTTAATTAAACCGTTTACCTTTAATCAGTACCGTTACCCTAATGTAACGGTAACTGATTAAAAGTAACGTTGTAACTTGTAATGGCAATGGAATATGTTTAACGGAGTAACGGTAATAGTGTTACGGTAAAGTAATGGTAAGAGTAACTGATTAAAGATAACGGTAACTACAGTCAACTCCCATTATAACCAAGTCGGATATTTAACGAAGTCATTCAATGGTCCGGAAATCCTTCTATCTTATTACATTATTAAAACTTCGGTTACAACGAAATGGATATAACGAAATCCGCGTATAACGAAGTCATTTAAATCCCAAATAGCCTCTGAGCTATTGATTTTACTTCGCCTATAACGAAATGAAACTAAGGTCCCGAGCACTTCGGAATAACGGGAGTTAACTGTAGTAGAAAATCAACAAAAGTGATATAGAATACGGACCGTATGGTAATGCGGAAATGGTTCGATTTTTCAAAATAGGAAATAGTTCGACTTTCATTTTTGTATTGTTGGACCATGGATTCGAGCCGGGATTTTCTCATATCCATGGTGCAGCAACACTGAATATTCGAACTTTTCCTATTTTGTTATTCGAACTATTTCCACCACCATACAGGGTAATAATTTATACAGCAGTAGAATCCTAACTGTCCTAAGGTCACTATAGTATGAATTGTGTACGCCTAAAAGGTTAGTTTTGTATTACTCTATGGGGACTTTCGGCAGTTTTCGCGCTCATAAACGCAAACATATCCCAATTTATACGTATGGCGCGCTCCTGGATAAACCCCTGCCGTCTAGCAGAGTTATAATATAACCTTAATGTCCCCCTGTATCTTGGATCTCTCCTCCTCCTCGATTAGGATCTGCCTCTGCCCCTCGTCCCGCTTCCCACACAGATCCTCTATGCACTTAACCAACTCGTTATTGTACCCCTGAAGTTGGGCCCCCATCTGACTCATGCTAGCTTAGTGATATCATATCATATATATTAGTTAATACGTATAGTGTTAGTTAATAGGTTAAAAGGTAGGTTAGTTAACAAGTTATATTAGTTAAGGAGTTAATAAGTAGGTTGGTTAATAAGTTAATAAGTAGGTTGGTTAATAAGTTAATAAGTAGGTTGGTTAATAAGTTAATAAGTAGGTTAGTTAATAAGTAGGTTGGTTAATAAGTTAATAAGTAGGTTAGTTAATAAGTAGGTTGGTTAATAAGTTAATAAGTAGGTTGGTTAATAAGTTAATAAGTAGGTTAGTTAATAAGTAGGTTGGTTAATAAGTAGAAGAAAAAAATTAGAATAAACTGGATTGAATCCATGGTCCAACAATACAAAAATGAAAAGTAGTAATATTTCTTATCTTAGTTCGAGCCAGGGTTTCATCCAGGCGTAGGCAGCTCACCTGGAGGCGCGTAAATCTGCAAGGAAATTTTTCTAGGCGCGCGAAAATCGAGAGATGCTCCCATAGACATAAGGTTTAGGGAGCCGTACCACCTACGTATACTCGAGAAAATCGATAAAATTCCCACTTTTTTGATCAATTTAGATTTAATTACATTTTTGGCTTCTATATTTAGCTCTGAGCATTCCCCCAAATTTCTTATTATTTTCGAAATTATTTTTCAAGTTATACATATTTTTGTGGCCATCACTTTTGGAAAAAGTTTGAGTTTACTTATCCACCGATCATCGGAGTTTGTTTTAAATAACCTGGCTAGTTTCTACCGATGGTGTTTTTTATAAACAAAAAAAACAATCGGTAGAAAGTAGCCAGTTTTTTAATACAAACGCCGATGATCGGTTGATACCGATGATCGCTGTATAAGTAAACTCATACATATTTACAAGATACGTATATTACTGCCACTCCGTACCTACATGCCAATTTTCAGGCCTTATTCTATATAGGTGTTGTCAGGGCACCGTCTACGGAGAAAGAATAATCAAAATGATAAACTGATTTAATTACAGGCCAAGTCCGCCATGCCAAATACATAACTATGAGTATAGTTACTCCCGCCATTCTCTTCCCCTCGAGAGCCATAATTGTTCCCGCTCCTCGATTTCGGCTCTATAAGCCATGGCTAGGATGACCAGAGGATTTTGGGCCAAAACCTGGATGGTCACCCTAGCCAATAGCAATGGCCCTCCTTTCCACCTCTGCTGTCCACCTCTGGTCTCTTCTTCTGCGTGTTTCGGCTTCCCACCGACTAATGGAACGGACTCTTTGTTCCCATATTCGGGTGGCGTCTCCGCCCTCTCCCTCTGACCTGATAACTGCGCTCCCAGCGGCAGCTCTCATCCAGTCGTCGTTCAGTCTCCTGAACACGTCTACCAAACTATTTCTCCCTCAAGAGTGAAGCTGCTTCCAGGGGCGGATCCAGGGTGGTATCTAAATGAGATCCTTCATGGGATGATTTGGGATTGTATAAGCAAAACAAAACCGGTAGAATTGAGTTTGATTAATTTAGTTTGTAGTTTAGACATTATTCGTTTCAACGAAGGGGTAGCTAGCATTCATATATAATCGATAGTTTAGGATTGAACAGCTATATTTCAATAGATAGATTAGTAAAAGAGTTTGATAATGAGATAATTTTAAATGTGAAAAAAACGTAAAGCGTAGGTGGGCTCTAAAACAAGCTAAAACAAGCAACTTATAAAAGCGGGGCCTATTCCAGGGGTTATTTAAGGATTTTTTATAACTTCACATCTCCGAAAATGTACGAGTATATTACGTCACCAAGCAAACACGTCCGCCAATTCCACCTTCTACTAGCCAGGTCTTTATCTACATTTGTAGAGATCGCGTTAATGATGTATTTTGTATAAATAGCAACATGTTTAGCTACATACCTGAGGAATCTAAAATGATTTCTTAAGTTAAGGTTCAGGTATCCAGTGTATTGGACTTTTTCAAAAGTATTGAACCGATATACCTGAAATTTACTGTGGACATGGTTTATCCTCTTACTTCCAAAAATGCAATAATATTGGCAAATAAAGTATCAATTAAAATAATATTTTGTATTTTCGCATTTTTGCGGGATACAGTTTTCAGCAATAATTAACATGACAGAGATTATTCCTGTTTGAAAGTGTTCAGTAAGCTTATATATACATTTTGTCGTTTGGGATTTTGGATATCTACTTGAATATGTATTTTCAATACTTTTACGTGATATCGAATTTAAATGAAGATTTTTGTGATCCAAAATCCACAAATCTCAATAAATATCAATAAATTCCCATCGATACAAGATGTAGCTTCACGCGATCTATCCAAAACCGTTGAGTTTTTGATTCTAAGAGCTAAATTGACAAAATCACATCCCCCGCAAGTCTGAAAATATTAGTTTTGAGATATAGGCTTTTGAAAAAAGATTATACAATTTCGGGAAAAAATGTATAAGGGGAAAAAACTACTATATTCACATCAATCAATCAATCAATCAATTCGAACTTACTTTGAGGTTTGAAGTTTCACCGCCACCGCCTCCTTGTTGGGAATTTATCGCCTCCGCAGCTTCCACCAGAGGTACTATCCTCCTGCTGCCCACAGGAGCAGCAGGGGGTAGCAACCCCAAACCTCTAGGACTGCCGCCCGGAGGTTCCCAGCTTCCTTCGGGAGAAATCTCTGAACTAAAATATAAATTATTATCGAGTGTGTACAGGAAATCTCCATCGCTATAGTGAGTGAAAGTACCTCTATGTCGCCTGCCGCCGATCCGGGCCTTCTCCTCGACATCGCGAAGCCTTAGTATGAGGGTCATGCTAATTGTAGTACAGTAGATGTCGGATATAAACACACCGGTTATAAGAACATATCGGATATAAGCACACTATGTTGGAAAACGGTTGCCATATACCCTGTATAATTTATGTCGGTTATAAGAACATGCCGGATATAAGCACAATAAGTGCAGTTCCCGACGATGTGCTTATAACCGGCATCCGCTGTAGTAGTTATATCATATTTAATTATTGTACAGAATAAAATAGTGACCTATTTTGTTTATAGGAAATCTCAAAAAATACAAGTCAGAAATCACCAAACCAAATTTATGAAATGTTCCCAGGGCCGCCGAGAGGATTACCAGAGGCTTTGCGGGCCCCGGGGCAAAACAATAATGATGGGCCCCTCTGGAACCTTTCCCAAACCCAAATGTTCATTTTTACACGATTTCCTTATTTTCACGGGCCCCTCAGATCCACGGGCCCCGGGGCAACTGCCCCCCCTACCCCCCCCTCTTGGCGCCCCTGAATGTTCCTTATCCGTAGAGCTACCTTTTCCCCCCGCTTCGATTTAAAAACATAAATGCAAAGATATAGAGTTAATAATTAATTGGGCTATTATTATAAGGATAAAAATATAAGAATAGGTACAAAAGTTAGAATTCAGTCTTGACTCTCAAGTAAGGCCCGAGGTTATGTTAAATCTTGGGACATACCCCCAGCCTCTCAAGATAAATAATATTAGAGATTAAGAGATATATTTGATTAATAAGAAGAATAGATAAAATAATTAGTTAAGTGAATACACAGTTTAGAACCTAATAAGAAGCTAAGAAAATATAACCGATAATATACGTTATAAAGTATATCACATTGTTATTTTCCTAAGGGATTCACCAACTTAAATCTCAGAATAATTTACTTTTTCTTTAAGAATTATTTACACGCGGTCTCTGCTAATTTAGTAGCAATTCTTTCCCGCATTTTTTCACTCATGTCTGGTTCCGATTCTTGCAGTGACTGAAGAGTTTTGTCATAAATTCGTGTTTGCTTGAAAGACACTTTTGTATACCCAGGCATTTTTATTTGAGTACTTCAGTTTAGTGCAATATTGGAAATAGCTTCCTTATGTATAGACGGTTTATAAAAGCCTTACAAACTTAGAAAAAGTTGTATCCCGTCTATAAATTGTGTAGACCAAAAGCCCCCTGCCTTCTATGGTAATAAGTTTAAGTCAAGAAAACCTGGTCTGGAAATAGACAGTCTACATGTAAGGTATTTCTTTTGGAAATCCCTGTTACAAACTTATTTGAAAATTGATTAGATACTTAAAATACTAAATATTCTAAATTTATTAATTACAATATACAACACATATAGCATTTGAACTTATATATATTTAATATAACAATTATTGAATGGATATTATGGAAAATATTAATTATTAACAAATAATTCTTTTAGGCTAGAATTTAAAGCACTGTACATATTGTTTTCCTTACCATAAATCCAATTGTGAATATGTTTAATCAAATTACAGATTGTGACGAAAGCGAATAGTGACAAGCTTAAAAATGCAAAAACAAAGAAAATAACTTTGCCAATCAATTCCATATATTGCATTGCTTTCAAAAATGTTTCAATAGCTTCTTCAGTTTGAATAACATAGTTTAACGAACTGAACAAACTAAACGGGAAATAACAGTCTCCGTAGAATAGTATACTGGTGAAAACCTCAGTAAAATCGACTAATATCTCTGCTAAAATCATGAACACATATACACATATTACAGTATTAATAGTGTGCTTGCAGTATCTGTACTGTTTCATCTCTTCCTTGTTGGAACCGTGTTGTGTGAGACGCTCCAAAGCACTCTGGAGCAAGGCACATTTGAATCTTTTGGAAGTGCGAACAAATATATAGAGATATCTTAGTACAATAACGTAGAACATTACAGTACTAATAACAGTGGTATATTGTACAAACCCAGTTAGGATGATGACTGTACTTAACAAGGTGGTTATAATTAAGAACCGCCGAGAATTCAATGTGTTGTACGGTTGTTTGATTTTCTTCATACGAATAATCAGGTAATTCATCAAACATGCACTGAGAGTAACCACAAATATCTCAGCAGATCTCGCTATTCCCCTAAATCCATTTAAGAAAGGAATTTCCAAAAATACAATATCAACTTGATTCAGTGCAGGTTTATGGTAACTTGTACAATCAGTGAATGGTAGCTCGAGTGTATTATTATCAACTTTATGGTAGGTAAGGTTATGCTGTATGGTATTTGATGCCAAAAATACAATACTAGCAATAATCTCACAGATATTAATCAAGAGTAATAGAGTATTTTTCCATATTTCAGTTTCATAATGATAATAAAATTGTTTGTATAAATAACCTGAATCACCTGAGAGACATCTCGCTACTCCTCTCTTGTATTTTCTGCAGCAATGGATTCTCCTGGCGAAAACAAACCCCCAGTATCCACTGAATATTAGGAAAATAGATAAAAACATTGAATTTGTGATAATTGAAAAATAAATCATCTTATGTTATATTGTAAACTCATCCATTTATTGAGTTATTTATAATTATAACTAAAGCCTTACTTTAACAATGTAATATAATTTATATTACTTTTAGAATAAAATGTGTTTTATTGCATATTTTATTTTGTTCTAAATATTATTGTAGTTACTTTATATGATATTTATTTTATATTACAACTGCTAGCTATAACATCTTACATTGTATACGTTGGAGCAATTATCTCAATCACATTACCATTTGGCATTTATATACCATTGTTACGAATACGAATATTACGATACTTCAATTTACTGTGAAAAGGTTATACAAATATTATGGTCTTAACTAAGAAGTACAGTGGATGCCGGTTGTAAGCACATCGTTGGGAACTGCATATGAAGTGCTTATAATCGGCATGTTCTTATAACCGACATAAATTATATAGGGTATATAGCAACCGTTTTCCAACATTGTGTTCTTATATCCGATATGTTCTTATAACCGGTGTGCTTATATCCGATATGTTCTTATAACTGGTGTGCTTATTTCCGATATGTTCTTATAACCGGTGTGCTTATACAGTGGATGCCGGTTATAAGCACATCGTCGGAAACTGCACTTAAGGTGCTTATAACCGGTATGTTCTTATAACCGACATAAATTATACAGGGTATATGGCAACCGTTTTCCAACATAGTGTGCTTATATCCGATATGTTCTTATAACCGGTGTGCTTTTATCCGACATCTACTGTAGAAGTATCATGTTTTCCACCGGAGACTTTCTTATTTCTAATTATTCCCTATGGAGGACCGCCGAACCCCACTTGGTTTGGGGAGCAAATTCGGCGCTCCTCTAAACTCCCTACCACTATCCTTATTAGTATGATTTAAAAAGAAAATACGGTAGAATTCAATTGAATAAATGCTTATTAATGAATCTTTCAGTTACCCCATTGTTTACGCTTCCATTTACAATGATATTACACTGTTTGTAAGCAGATAATTTTTAAGAAATTTTCTAAAATTTAATGCTTATCTATACAAAATATTATTAACATTTATAATATTGTAAAATACAACAACATGAATAACAAGCAGTTTATTTTAAGAATATTTATTTCACAAAGAAAGAAATTCTAAATCTTCTGTATGGGTGCACGAGTGCAGGTTATAGAGCGATTATAGGTTGCTGTCCGACAAATTTCTCCAGGACCATCCAACTTTCTTAAACAAATAAAACAGAATCTAAAACGACATATCGTGCATGCCATTTGGCTGCAACCACTTTTGAGTTCTATGATAGTAGAACAGTTTGGACACATCCTAATTTGTGGCACTGTGATAACGGTCCCACCAGACTGAGAGAAATTAATTGTTGGAGAATTTGTAATCGCACTCATTCTTATTCCTATGCTTCGACAACTTTCGTTCCCACAGTCTCGACTGTTACTTGGATCTTTCCATTTTCGAGAGCAATTGAAGCAGAAGACATAGGGTTTGTAACCCACCTTGGGACAACAATGGCATTTCACTTGGGTTTGGTACAAGGTTTGGCGCTGACAGTAATTTCCGCAGGAGGGACACGATACCTTACCCTCACTATTAGCTAAATTATTTGATAAGGCTTTAGTAATGGAACTCTTCGCTTCATTATTAATATTCACAAATTGAAATATCTCATTTACATCAATTATCGCTGTACATTGGGCACAGGAGATGTTGTGCTTGTTTGAATTAATTTGTGACCAAGTATTATCTAATAAATCCTCTGGGCAGATAAAATGTCCACATTTCATTTTATTTCCATTATTTTGTCCGCAAATACAGCAAAGTCTACTGGGTACCGTAGGTCGTGGAAATATAACTGGATCAATAGGCGATTGAGTATGCTGTTTTGTTTTCTCTTTTTTGGTTTGGGATGCGAACTTAGATCCACTGGCACCTGACATTGTTTGTTTTAAAATATGTCCTAAGAATCTACAGGGCTAATAAATTGTAAATTGAAGTATAGGACTATGTACAAAGGTGTTATTATTTATGTATAATATATTTGTACGAGCCCTTTGGTCTCGGTCGCTTTGCGACGGATGTGACGGATTTGCGACGGACGGATTATTTCGAATTTCGCATTTACAAATTTCTAATTTTAAAAATAGGTAAACAAATTAATGAAGTTCAAAATCAACCTATAAGTTAGCTTTCAACGGGTATTATAGGTAAACAAGTATGCTGAACACGAATTTTTCTAAATTTTGAATATGAAACTATGGAAATTGTATAAAGAGATCTATTCTAACGTCCCTTTTTACCATGGAAAATGGTAGAAAGGGTGAGGAGTAAGGCACCGATCCGTCGCAAATCGACCGAGACCGAAGGGCTCGTATATGTATCTATATATATATAAAGTAGTAGGTTTGTCTGTGTGTCTGTATGTCTGTCCTCACATCTCCTCTGAGAGTTCACAACAGATCTGAACAAAAATTTGTATGCCATCTAGGAGTTACCCCACCACCCTGAATAAGGAGTTTTTAAGAGATATTTACATTCCTCGCGAAGTTAACTCAAAATATGTGATTTCTTTTGCACCTTCCCATACATTTCAATTGGAATTATCAAAAGTTCACAGTGCTGCTAGAAAAACATTTCAAACGTGCAATCTAGGTTTTAGTGTATGAGGAATCCAAATATGATATTTTAAAGTCAATATAATACGTAATTTGCAATTTACCACATGCATATTTTTCACACTTTGCGAGGGTACCGACCTTGACCCATCAGATTGCAGAGTTTTCACATTATTCTGACTCGAGTTTTATTGGTCTATAATTCAATGGGTCAATTGTGTATGAAAGAAAACAACAATTGAATCCCGTGAATTTAAATACCGCGGCGAAGTTCGGGTACCTGCTAGTACATTTATATTTCGGTAATGATAAATTTTTTGTAGAATTGAGAACTACCAATTTTGATTTATGTTGGGTGAATCACAATTGAGATTGGTCCAGCGAATAGTGACATGACTTATATATATTTGTGATGGCCAATTCCAATAAGACCGAGTTTCTATTTATCTCGTAAGCCATAACATATACATAGTGTAATAATATATTAATTAATATGTTTGCGTTAAATCCTTGTAGTTTATTAAGATAAATCTTAATTATTAAAAAACTTAGAAAAGTTAATGCCTCTCACTTCTTTAAGTGAATTGAAACAAGTTGGCTCATAAAGATTTGTACCAATTAAGTATTAAACAGGCTTCCCAATTAGAATTAAATTACAAAACAAATATAGAACATGAAAAATGTAAGGAATTAGTATTACAGGTCCTTATTATTTAATTCAGTTCTCCAGTTGTTATTAATAATATATACCTCCTTGAAGCCTCACAACTAACATTAATGTAGAGTTATTTCCGATATTATAGTCCATTAACTTCATGGTAATGCCATCTCTAGTATCTTCAAGTTGTTTGGATCCAAACAATAAGCGTTGATCCTCTGAAGCAACTCCGCTTTTTACACAAACTGCTGCTTTTAGTTGTGCGACAGTATAATTCTAATTGATGTATAGAAATTATAAACAGACCCATATCTAAATTACACATTCAGTTGGTTTAGTAAGAAATTTATTTGTATATAATCAAAGTATTATCTTCGTTCGTTTGCTTGTTGTAGCATATAATATTTTGATAATTATATTTCTTACCTTAAATTTTGCCTCCTTGATTGGAACATTGTATGTTTTTCCACTGATTCCAACAACAAATATATTAATCATCGCGATCGTTATCACTAATTAAATAAAAAGTAGTAACAGTAAATTTATGCAGCATTGTGTTAGGTAGTTTCTACAAGACAAGAATCTGAATATTCAATATTCCGTGTACATTCATGATCTTGATATGTTGGCCATGAAATATTACATTTATACATACTTACTCATTATCGAACGATGCATAATAATCATTACAATTCAATAATCTTAGTTTTGAATAATTTAACCCTGTTTATCCGATAATTATCGTTAGAACCATAAACCATACCACATACGCAAATCAATTGTTTGTGTGGTTGTATTCAGTCGCGAAGCGACCTTAGAAGTGAAACGTGCTAGTTTTTTTATAACTTTTTAGTATATAACTTTTTACTAACTTTAGTATATAACTTTTACTAATTTTAGTACATAACTTTTACTAACTTTTTTATTCTATTCTATTTTAAAATAAGTAAATGCAATATATTATATTACAATTAGGCATAAAATGTTTGTGTTTAATTTTACAATACAGCGCAACCTTGATTATTCCAACACGTTGGTACCAGTCAAACAATTACGGATAATTTAAGCCTGAATTAATTTATGGAATAACTTTGGTATAAGCCAGTGTGTTCGGTAAATTGAAGTTGAACTGTAAAAACAAAATGAACTAATTTTTGGAGCTCTTGACAAATTATTGTACAGTAGGCTCCATTAATATAGTACCGAAATATTGGTTAAGGAGTACAGTGTTTAATTCACCTAGTGGACTACACTTTTGACTGCATGCAAGTAACTCTGGTTAATGCAAATTTCGATAATACGAGGAATTTTTGAAGGTCCCCTGGTGTTCGTTACAAAACGGTCGATGGGCAGGGTTCATGGGTCAATGGAAAACTCCTGTGTCCGTGTTAATGAGAGTTTATCGTAAATAATTTGAGAATTCAGATTTAAATTGATTAGTTTTTAGTTCCAAATCTTTCAATCAATGCTATATGGCGAATTTTTGAATGCATATTTTATAATAATTTGATTACTATTAATTTGGATAAAAACAATTCTAAATTATAATCAATTGATATACGTACCTGAATATTGGGATCTTGTAGTTTCTTGTAGTGCGACTAATAATGTTGGTGTATTTTAAAAGTGATAACAAGCCATATTTATACAGCCATCACAAAGAAAATAACCCGATTAGTCATATCTATTATCTACTGATGTGAAATAAAAAGAGATTATATATTCTCTTCTTTTTACTTACCAATTAAATTATAAATATAAGCTATCAATTAATATATATTGATGTAATCTCCACTTATACTATTGACATAAAAAGAGATGATGCTATTAAATGTAACCTTACAATGAATTTAATTATGTAATCTCATTTTATGTTAAACATATTGTTCTCTGTATTTTGATGAGATTATTTAATCTCACATTTAAATATTCGTGAGATCTATTCAATATATTGAATGAAATAAGATACTTATTGGGATTTTCTGAGATAACATATGTTGCGAAATTCAGTTTGATAACCTATAGTACGAACAAACTTTAATGAATGCACGTGCGAAGCGCCTGGAGATTCATAAACTTGAAAGGAAACATTTTAGAAATGTATGTGAAAAGGCTCAAAATACATCTAGGCGCACATAATATTTTCCCTGGGTGAAAGCCTGAGTATAAGTATAATTGCCCAATCTATATTATTAAATCTCGATTGTTGTTTGTGTGTTTGTTTGTTTGTCCGGATTGTATTAAAGTGATGGGGGAATAGAAACCGCATTTATATATGAGATAAAAACTAAATTTCAAATGTTATAATTGGTAAACAAATGTTATAAGTGGTAAACAAGTAATCTGATTTCGAATTTCGCATTTACAAATTTCTAATATGAATATTTATTGTTGTTGTTTACAAAATTGTATAATATTAAAAAAACTACAATTGTTGAAACAGATTTATTCCGGATTCCTTTTGCATAATTCTAATTTTCCGGACTTTTGACCAATTTACCAAAACACAAAGATGTTGATAGATTGATCAATTGATAAATTGGAAGTTTGTTTCTATCTTGTATCATCTCTGAGATTTTATGTTATTTTAGAGATTTTATGTTAATAATTTAACACCAATTTCAACATCAACTTACATTTATTAAATTTAATAATTTGTTACAAATAGTAATTTTGAATGAATTTGGCTACCAAATTTGAATTCAACTACCAAATTTGAATTCAACACATTTACAACCCCTATAAACAAACTGGATGCTTCTCTATATGCTAATTAGTAATTACTGAATAAGTTAATTTTAATTAATTACGTCAGCATACTCAGTATATTAATAGTACAAGAGTATTCATAGTAGAATGAAATATATTCACTTAATAAAGTCAACTGCGCTTAATCTGTCGTTGTTATGGAATGTTTGGCTAGAGTAGATAAGCTTAGATACTACTATATGATGGGACGGGAAAATTTTTGAAAAAATCTGAATTTGTTTTCATGCCCCTCGAAAACTATAAGCCTTTTGACTTGAAACTTTCTGTAAATGAGGATATACTATACTGCTCTTCAAAAAGCATTAATCTCAACTTTTGCTTTGTTCAACTTAGTGAAGGGGAGCGAAGCTCCTATTTAGCCAAATTTAGCAGATTTGTATAGGATGTCCCTACAAAGTTCTTCAAAAAGCTCCAAACTGACTTTTCTCATGGCTGGAAGTTCATTATTAGTCGTTGAGAATTTAATTTAGAAGATTATATGGTATATTCTTGTCAGGACAACTAAAAATGTCCCAAATCCAACCCTTGCAGGGGGCAAAAAATGAGCCATCAACAATAAGTCCCTCTAATTCACTCATATTCCTAACCACTTTTGGATTTAGACCTATTAGAATGACTATCAACAGTTGACACTCAAAAATTGAGAATTCTGCAAATTTTAATTTTTTTCGATCATATATGGTCATGTGGATGTAACCACTTTTCATTACGCAGCAATTATTTATCTCACGAATTAGAAGTCGTGACGACTAGCTCCAAACATGTAACGATATTAATTATTAAGACAAATCCATTGGGCAACAAACCGGGACTACATATATGAAGCTTTACGATCTATGATATTGTATATATGGAAGTGTCATGTGGCAGTACTCTTACACTCTGATAAGGTAAGATCTTAAACCTTGAGTGGAGTATTTGCCAACGCTATAGAGAGGAATGTTCTGTCGGTTTAGGACCTGACATAATGTTGATCTTCTCCATAATGTCACCCGATGAAAACAGCTCTGATCTGTTCGTCATTGAAAAGACAGGATTGTTTCAAGAAACTCATCTTTCGCCATTAGAAGTTTACTTGACTGATTGTTAGTTTGTATACTTTATTCCTTATATAATTATTTGCAATATTAGTTAGGTGTCTGTTTTTTCCAATCAGAATCTGTTTACAGCTGATAAGATTAGTGGGAGGTAATGTTATTGCTAATCAAAAGGTTTTTTTGTGCACCCATAATCAAGAAATACTTAAATACACACAATAACATGTGTAATCACGAACATACAAAGTTTTCTAATACACTAACATTAATTTTGTTCCTCAAATAGCAAGTTCGCCTATTAGCAAGGTTAATTTCATAGAAAATGCGACTTACTAATATGCGAACACCAGTGTATTATTTCCAGCGTCTATGAAATAATTCTTGTATTTGCTCTCTAGACCAGGGGTCCTTAGCCTTTTTATGTCATTTCCCTTTTGGCCTGTTCACTCTACCCGATTTCCCCCTTCATTTGTATAAGGAAAAAAGTAGCCTTGAACATACGATTTATTAGCTGTCTGCTGGTTGCATAATTTACAAACAGTAGAGCACAACATTTCACTCACTGGCACTCTCATGCATAGGAAAAGTTAATAGTTAATGCCATTGTATAGAGTCGTTGGTAAATATATGTTATGTCGAATTTGTCAAATAGTCGATTTTACAAAATCAACATCCAAAATGTCGATTTTCTAAAATCAACATACAAACTTAAGTTTAATTTGTAAAATAGTTGATTTTATAAAATCAACATTTTTTATTAGTTGACTTTGTAAAATCGACATTTCAGAATGTCGATTTTACAAAATCAACATATTTTATTAATCGATTTTGTAAAATCGACATTTCTAATTAGTTGATTTTGTAAAATCGACATTTCAGAAAGTCGATTTTACAAAATCAACTAATTAGAAATGTCGATTTTATAAAATCGACATATTTTATTCGTTGATTTTTCAAAATCACCCTGGAATATTTTTTCATTCTAGTAAAAAAATTCATTTTGGTAAAAAAATTTCTTCATACAAGTCGGTATATACTTGGATGAAGCGAATTCTGGACAAAAATACTTAGGCCTATCCGAGTAATATAGCCAAAGTCGAACACTTGTTTTAGTTCCGTTGATTCATGTTGATTTTGTAAAATCGACATGTTGATTTTGTAAAATCAACATTTGACAAAATCGACATAACATTTACACAAGGGATACTGTATTCACTACGGAAATATATACTAACGAGAGTTAACTGTATTAAACAAGATTTGTAAGAGTTATTAACTGTATTACACATTACCAGGGGCGCCCGCAGGTTAAAAAATGATGTACGCACAATATTTTTTTCAGGCAGTTTCTGTATCCAACTTCCGAACTCATGAGTCTTATGACTAATTTTAAAAAATCTTAGCACAAAAGAGTGTTAAAATTAATTAACAGATAAAATTTACCATACGCACGTGCGTATAGTGCGTATGCCTGCGGGCGCCCTTGCACATTACGAAATGCTTGGGACATGTAAAACTTATATCCGGATAATAATTGATGCATTTAGTGGTCTGGGGCAATCTCCATTTCGTTATAAGCAGTTATTCGTTATATCCGACTTGGTTATTACGCGAGTTTACTGTTCATTATATTACGAACCCTTCGGTCTCGTTCGCTTTGCGACAAAATTGATTACATAGTTAGTAAATATTTGTCATAGCAAGGGTGGGGTTGGTTAACCGATTTGAGGCTAAGGTTACAATTCGATTTCTCGCCACGGTTAACCGGTTAACCGCTCGTCCTACTCAATACATTAAATCCTTTTTAAATATTTGATTATACAGTAGATGTCGGATATAAGCACACCGGTTATAAGAACATATCGAATATAAGCACACTATGTTGCATAGGCGTAGGCTCCGGTAGGGTTGGTGAGGCCATGGCCCTACCAATAATTTGTCAAGAGCCATCATCTTCTATTAAGTATTATGAAAGTTAGCATAAATGGCCCTACCAATCCCCATCCCGAGTCTACGCCCCTGTGTTGGAAAACGTTTCCCATCTACCCTGTATTATCTATGTCGGTTATAAGCACATGCCGGTTATAACACCATAAGTGCAGTTCCCGACGATGTGCTTATAACCGGCATCCACTGTACTACAGAATAAGACTCAGCTGTATAAAGTATAACCGCATAACTGTATTAATTGATACATTTCGTGCTTTAAGTAAATTTAAATCAATGTTGTCCAAGAAAATTTAATATGTGGTGATGAGAAATGGATTTATGACCACATATTCAGGAAAATTCAAAAATATTTAATCCTTTGTCATTTACTCATTAATTTCCCAAAAACTCTGCTGATATTTAACAAACCGTCTAACTTGTAAAGAAAATCTCTAACCGTTAATCGATGTCAGCAACGGTTAACCGGTTAACCGGTTAACCGAATCCAGCCTTGGTCATAGTTATATACATCCCTTTAAGCATTTTCCATACTTATAATTTGTTTACTTTATAATACCCATTGAAGAAAACTTCTAGGTTGATTTTGAATTTTCATTAATTTGTTACCTATTTTGTGTAGACAACAACAACAACAAATATTCACATTATAAATTTATATACATTAAATTCGGAATCAGCATACTTGCTTACCTATTATAACATTTGTTTACTTAATAGTATAACATTTGGAATTTAGTCTTAAATGCGGTTCTACGTTCAATTCTGTTCAATTCTTTTCGATTCAGTTACTTCAGTTTGTTCAGGTTGTTCAGGTTGTTCAGTTACTTCAGGTTGTTCTGTCAGTTCAGATCATTTCTTTAATTCCGTCGAGTTATAACTATTGGGTATTAATATCAAACCATATCATAAATCAATGAATAGAACTACGCCCCAATTAGATTTTATAATCGCTTCGAAAGAAAGACTCAAGAATGGCTGACACACTGACTGGAGTTCAAGAAGAAAGAACTCCACTCAAAACTAACATTTATCGACATGGCGATAACTATGCACCGAGAGAGGGCAGCGGCCTACAGGCAGGAGAGACTCAAGAAATGCGAACAAACCATATTGGTCCAGACTTGCAATATCACAGCTGAATTCAATAGACTATTCACCTCGCTGCATAACTTCGTCACACTTGCTGTTCTCAGGATAGACTCTGAAGCCGTTCCTACTAACGATACAGATCTTACTGAGAGTGACCTAGCAATAGAGCATGAGCTTAATATTGCATCTAACCAACTTTCAGCTGAAAAGAATGACAATTGGAGACCCTCTGATTAAAAGACATAGATGCCCTGGGGTCCAAGGTATAAATAGAAAAACCCATTTTCACTTTCAATTGAAATTAAATTAAATTTCACTTTCACTTTCAAATGGAAACTAAGAGTTTAATTAAACTCTATTATTGGTTAAATGAATCCATCTTTAGTTCGTTTTTACAGCAATAAGGGTTCCCGTATAGAGAGGTTTGTGTGTATGTACATATGTGTAAACTAGTATACAGCATTTTGATAAATTATATTATACTCCGAGTCGTTTATATTATAGGATTATGATGTTAATATATCTTCTTAGGACTTAAACATCGTCGATACGTCAAGTATACTTCGAGTCTCTAATTGTACGGCAAAACTTGTTGCAAAGGAATTAAAATCCTCATTTGACACATTGGATAAACGTTTTAACGAAGGGAATCCAACATTCCTCATTGGAAAAACAAGTTGACCTATTAAATTCTGAAAACTCTTTATTGAAAGACAGAATACAATTTGTCGAGGACACCAACTCTTCCTTATTAGAAGTAACATAGTTACTAAAGGGAGAAATAGATATTCTTCAAAGAAACCATTCCCAATTTGAAATTATTATCCAAGAAATAAAGACCACCTAGAACTCTTTTCTTCAATCGACTAAATCTTCATTCCAAGAGGTGCTAGGTGATTATATTTATTTATACTTAATGTGTTTAGGTAACAAATAATATTGTGACTTTTGATCCACTCAAGGTTTTACAAATATCGATATCGGGGAAAATCCCCGATATCGATAAGTACGTATCGGGAAAATATGGAAATATCGAAAAATATCGCGATATATTTTTAAGAATTTCCGATATTTTCCGATATTTTTGAAGATCGATTTATCGATGTCAATCCTTGATCCACTATTATACTTGAATCTAGTGTGGTGGGCACGAATCTATCACATTTCACATGGATACTTTGCTGGCGAGAGCATTGCAATTGATCAACTCCGAGGGTTTGTAATTAATTGATCAATTAAACTATTAATACTACATTGATTGACTAATATTGTTTCCTATAGTTCATAAATGTAACACTTCGTTACATCAACCGTTATACCTACAAGCTGCTCGTCCGCGCTACGCGCGTTCTTACAACTTGCACTCGTGCCTACGGCCCTCGCTTGTATTCAAATACATGGCTTTCCAAAATTAAATGCCGGCTGTATTTAAATACATACTCCAATAGACATAATGCAAATTGAGTAATGTATGTGCATGATTGAGCTCAAACTGAATCTAGGCGCCTATAAAAAGATGTGGTTATATAACGAAAAAAATAAATAATTATATACCACCTCCCTATATCTCGCTTTTTGCCATTTTGTAATAAAAAAGGACGGGCTGTAATACTTACCCCTTGACATTACTTAAAAATCAAAGGCCCTATGCACAGGTTCATTATATTACGGGGAATCATATGGGTAATATTTAGGTGACCGCTAGTGACCCATGTAACAGTAATGCTATTGTTTCAGAGTAGGGTTGTGCCCCCTAAGCTGTCTATTTATATCCGTGAGTCCTAGCCATAGGTATATACGTATAAGGACAGAGCAAATAAATTGGGAAATACTAATCAGCGCCTGTACTGTTGAATATTTATGCTAATTAGAACTTTTTTAGATATTAACGCATGTCCGTGTATAATAATGAACCGACTCCAAATAGAAATTTAATTAAATATCACTAAGGAACTGTACAACTCTGTGGACCCCTGACTTTGGGCTGTGGAGAAGTTATTGTATTGATTGGTAATAATCAAATAGACACAATGGAATGTTAGAAATGTATGGGTAGACAGAGGGAACACAATAACTGATTGGATGAATTAGATACAGTACTCCACACCCCCCTGCCAAATTTCAAGTTTGTAGCTCTTACCAGTTCCTCAATCAATTCTGAACAAACAAACAAGAGAAAAAAATCATTGTGATTTAATATATAAGATTACCCATAGACTTTTGGTCTACAGAATTTATAGTTCCCCCTTAGATTGGTAAGGTACATACCGTATTCACACTTCTGGGACAACAACAAAGAGAAGTGGACATTTGACAACAACAACAATAATAATAATACCAACAACAACAAACACTTTTCCATGATCTCCATTTCCCCAGCTTTTTTCCACAGATCTAACCTATCTCTGTATTCTAAGATTAATTCTATAAATGTATCAATTGAATGCGAAATGATAGGATTTAATTTCTATGTTTCACACCTCTATAAATGTCCCCGATCCTAATTAGTGGCGCCTTCTTAAATGCGACACAATTACAGTCCTGTATTGATTATAATATGGGACTATACGAATATAATCCGCTTGTATATTCACAGATATATCTATCTCAATTTGGAACTTAAGATTAATTTACTTCTTATGGGCAATTGGCCCAACGTGGACTATTAGAGAATATGGACTATTACACATATACATATATATATAGTTGATTTGGACAAGGTAATAAGTGGACTAATAAGAAAGTGGACTATTAAAGAAGTGGACAATTAGAGAGAACAGACTGTACATTGTTGTTGTTTATTTATTTGTAAATGTTTACGTATTTTACCAAAAGGATATGTATGAAATTAGTTTGGTATAATCCAAATGGCCCCATTAAACTAGTTATAGAACCTTTAAGCTAAACTTATAAGGAAGTTACACGATACTAACATACAGTATATTATACAGCCATTTGTAAATACGCTCCTAATCCTGGTCTGATCCAATTTCCATACGCCTAAATCACAAATTAATGTTACGGTATAGGACAGGGTTTTTTTTAAGGTTGAGACCTTGGTGCAACTCAGCGCGGCCTTGGTATAACTCAACACTGTATCGGCCGCGGCCGACCCTTAATCGTGGTGTAACTCAATACTGCAGAGGCCGCTGCCGACCCGAATCGTGGTGTAACTCAATACTGCAGAGGCCGCTGCCGACCCGAATCGTGGTGTAACTCAATACTGCAGAGGCCGCTGCCGACCCGAATCGTGGTGTAACTCAATACTGCAGAGGCCGCTGCCGACCCGAATCGTGGTGTAATTCCAAAAAATCTTAGTGCAAATTTTACACCAAGATCGGCCTTAAAAAAACCCTGGTATAGGAGAGGATTCCTAATTTTCGCACTCCTAATTAATTTTTTCCTAAAATCATGCTCCATAGGAGCGTCTCGCGCTCCTGGATAATTCCTTGGATATAACAAATGGCAGAAGTGGTATAGATAGATAAAGTGGCATAATTCCTTGTTACCATGTGCAGTTATGTAACTGGAACTATGATAGGAACTGAGGTATCATATGACTAAGTACATACAGTGGCACTATATGCTATACATATAGCGACTAGGCCTATATAGCATTAGTGCAATGCTATTCCGTAGAGACATACTCCTGCTAGCATTGGTACTGTGTGTCTGTTGGAAGACAGGGGGCTCCGGGTGTGGGGTAGAGTGCGACCTGTCTCAGAGTGGAATAGCCCACCCCACCTGCTACCTAAGGGATGATGGGACTACTACAAGCTGTGAAATAAGTATACGTAATACAGATACAGAAATACAGACACTGGGGAACTTTGATAAGTTAACTATTGTGTTAGATTTACAAACACGAGTAAATAGATTGCGTATATTTATCTACATGAATAATCGGTTGAAAGTAAGTACATTCAGATTTCACACGGAAATAACTGGTTTGGAACTACCTTATAGAAATATTCAAATACATCCAGGCATGTTCTTCTTACTACCGAATCTAAAATACTTGCGAATGGGTAATGTTTTCTTTGAATATTTTCCTTATTTTGCACATTCTAACAGATTCCTAACATACCTGGATATATACGGATTTAACATTCCATCTACTACTCCTCGTATCCTAGCAAGAGGTCATATCAGCGGATTAACTGGGCTTAAATACCTTTACTTATCACCTAACCAGTATATGAACACATCCGACCAATCGTTTACAGGTTTAACTGCCCTCACATTTATATACATTGGTCGCTTCCATATTCCTAATCCTGTAAGCACTCTATCTCCTCTTGTCAGGTTAAGGAGATTATTGCTTGAGAGTTGTGGCTTGACTGAGGTATCATTTTTAACTCGAACTCCCTCTCTATACGGATTGACGAGTCTTAGGTTTAGATATAATCCCATTACACGAATACACCCTGGTATATTCTCCCGTTATACTAATCTGGTGTATCTGATTTTGTCTCACAACAGACTGGTACAACTGGAATGTGCTACATTCACGGGATTGAATAATTTAATATATCTAGAGTTAAATAACATTCCTATACAGAGTATATGTTTCACTGCTTTCAAAGGCTTAGAATCTCTTACTGGTTTACACCTTGAATATACCTCCCTAACCTCTCTTTCCAGTAGAATGTTTGAGTATTTGTCTAGTCTTAAATATATTTATCTCTCCGGTACTCCTTTGCATTGTGACTGTAGTCTTCAGTGGATGGCTAGGGTTCGTCACAACTTCAGTTTACACATAAGTGCAACATGTGCCTCTTCACCAGAGCACCTTAACAAGCCAGCTACAGATGTATCTCTCTACAGAGAGTGTGCACAGGATCTGTCCTATCAGTGCTTCAACAGGTCTGTCAGCTGTCCCACTGGCGCCACCTGTCAGGACACACTCGACACATTCATATGTGTCTGTCCCCGCCAAGGGGACATATTCCTTAGCAGTCTCAACACCTGTGTGAGCAGCTTAAGTATTTCGAATTGTCTGTCCTAACTATCCTTGTACCAGTTGTGCTACTATAGCTTTTAGATCTGACTATGTAAATATCCTACTGCTAACCATCCATAAATTTTATCTGTTTTTCGTTTGCTTGTTTTTGTCACCATGTTGCTAGCTAGTCTTAATTAACAGTCAATGTCCTATCTATTATGTACTTATTCATTTTCTAATTTATTTGTTTGTCTGTATATAATGGTTATATCATTTTTTGTTATTTTATTCTTTTGTGACTATTTACTATTATGTACCAGTGTTTAATATCTGTTATCTCCAGAACAGATGAACTTGCTTGCATTCTCCTAAACGTGACGTTAATATTGTGTTAGTTAATTTTGTATTCAGAATCTGTGCTTAACATAAACATTAAACAAGTTACTTTTGTTGTCAGGGTATTATACAGAGGGGGGGCGCCCCGGGATCCCCCCCCTAGCTTGAGTTTCCCCCCCCTGGAAATATGCTGCTAAGTTCTTATTTTTAATTAAAATTAGGTGTTTTTAGCCTTTTATAAAGAGACAAATCGACTTATTCTTCTCTAGGCTAGAATATTTTATGTTAAAAGTTCTGTATATTCCCCACACATACCATTCAAACATTACTAGTGATAATCATTAATTAAATTGTGCCAGAAGCTATAATTATCTTCCATTAGTTACCACAGCTTCAATACTATGTGATTATTTTACAGCAATAGCTCTCCATTGTTAGCAATAATACTTTGCATTATAAATTGTATCTGGCTTCCAGGGGCTCCGCCCCTGGACCCTACTGGGGGGCTAGCAGCGTCCCCCAGACTCCCAGCTGGCGAAGCAATTATTTAGTGGATCCTGGGACTAGCAGACATTCCCCCCCCTGAAGAAAAATCCTGTATAAAACCCTGGTTGTTGTATTAAATCTCTCTCATTTTACATGTGTTAACTTAGGGACTGATAATTATAAATAGGGTTTTTTCATGAACAAATACAGACTTTACTTAATTGTGACACTTATGCCACTTTCCCTTAAAGTGTACGAATTACAATTTTTAGTATAGTTAGAAATAATTATTAGAAAATTATTGATCATGACAAATACATGTTGGAGGCTATTATTCGTCAAAGTACGATTGTGTGCTTCTTTATTTCTATAAAATAAAGGGGAGATTGGTAGGAAGCCGTATACGTTGGTGTCCAGGTATTGTCCGGATATACTAGAGTTCTCACTGGGGCATAGGCATAGGCATAGCAGGGGCGATTTTTTAAAATTACTTTAACAAAACACCGATTTGCGGTACGGGAACTCTATTGGAGTTATCTCTACCCATTAAGAAATGTTTATTATAGAAAAATAAACATGATAATTAACAGACAGAAATCAAGTACTATTAAGTAGACCCTATGTTGTTTTTTTGAGGTACTTTTGAAACATGAGTAGTCCTCTGTTTTTTTATTGCTAATGAAAAAAAATCAGTCTGACAGATTGGGGTCCTAGGACCCCCAGGACCCCCCCCCCTCCCTACGCCACTGAGGCATAGGCATAGGCATAGGCATAGGCTAGGAGAAGCCTACAGCCGCTCCGAGTTCTGGAAGCTTTTAACCACGTGCTGGAGGCGGATGAGACTGGCCTGCATCAGAGAGTCCGTGTTGAGCAGCTTAGGTAATGGGAACTCGTCTCGTACGCGTCCCATTATACAATTTTACGAGACGCCCCCATTTCCTATAGAGCTGCTTAGGGCGCTATGCTGCTCAACACGGCTGATACCAGGCCCGGATCACCAATAGGCTAAGTAGGCTCCTGCCTAGGGGCCCGTGGGTTCTGCGGTCCCCATAAAATTTCAGTTTAAAGATTCAACAAAAAATAAGTATTCTAATTGGGTAATTTAATTGGGTAAGAAATTTAATTGGGAAGATTCATCAACCAAAAGTGAAACCTGACCAGTGGCTACGGCCCTATGTTTACCACGATGCTTATGGTAATCGCTTCAGCCAATTAACTGATTCGCTGTCCGTTTCTGGTGAATATAATGACGCTAGCAATTGAGCTAACAAGGGAATCTCTCACTCGGTTTGCTCTTGCTCGCTGGTATTCACTATCACTTCGCTGATCAACTCTTGAACTAGCGAGTTGGCGTGAAGGTATATTAAGCCTCACACGATATCAACAGAGAACTCCCTAACAGCAGATTCGTGAATGCGACCGTCTTCTGAGATTATCTTTCTTAGTGTACCACCGAGACACAGTTCGTTTATGCACCAAATGTGCTTAGGAATCTCGTACCATTCAAAGAAGCGACATATGTTAGTATGGTCCAAGTCGTGTATTTCATTAGAGGGAAGTGGTATTGGAAATACAGTAGAACCTGCATAATATGAACACGGTAAATATATATGTTAATACATTAGAAACTGCTAATGCGACCCTCTAATTATGCACTGTAAATAGCAACAGAGAATACAGTGATTTCCCGTTATATCCGTTATAACTCGGATATTATAATAACTTATAAGTTATCACATAGCCCACATCATGAATTATATTGGATATTGGAACTACAGTATAACCTGCTAATCCGACCGTACAGTAGAACATTTAGAAAGACAGTCGAAATATGTTCGCCTTATCTGGAATTCACATTAATTAACCAATATCAGTTGTATTCAAAAGGCCTTGAATGGGGCTGAAATAGTGTTCGTACTTAACGAGGCTCTAATGTACAAGTAATTTCTACAATATTTTATCATTTGTAGGGACACCAGGGGACAGTAAAAATTAGTTCTTATTTCCCAAATACATACATACCAAAGTCAACTCCCGTTATAACGAAGTGCTCGGGACCGTAGTTTAATTTCGTTATAAGAGTTTGTTTTAAGCGGAGTTCGATCATAAAAGAATACTGCATTACAGAACTAAGTACAAATAGTCTACTGTACTACCTCATTAGTAATATACTCCAGATTCTTTCTACGTACTGTTGTATTAATACATAAGAAGTTGAGATACTTCTTTCTTATTCCTTTATATGAAACAGCTCTTTCTGCTCTCAGAATCTCTTCGTAAAGTAAACAGTTCTCCATTCAAGAACTGCTAGGGAAATACGTACAGAGAACACTCGTTATATCGAAGTGCTTGGGACCTGTAAATGCATTTGTTATATCCGGATATTCGTTATAAGCGGATAATAATTAATGAATTTAGTGCTATGGGGGGAAATATCCAAATTTCGTTATAAGCGGTTATTTTGTTATATCCAACTTCGTTATAACGGGAGTTTATAGTTATTCAATACTAAAACATTTAGAAGACAAAGGTGAACTATAGGTGTCAATATATTTCAGAATAAAGTTCGTTAATAGTAGTTCATTAGAGCCTATATGGCATAATAATTTTTTAAATACGAAGTAAGATTGCTTAGCAACGCTTTAATTTATGATATTCTGAGGCTCCACAAAGTGGAATCCTATGGGTCAGTTTTATTCTGTAATAATACTTAGTTAGATTAGTGGAACTAAAACTTGAAAAACAAGTTGAATTCATAACTAGTACAACAGCAATAAAATAGAAACCGCGCTTAAAATTTGGGTACAAGATACTCAAATAGCATTAAACCCAAGAGCTTGACAATTTATATGCAGTCAACTCCGCTTAATAGAGCCACCGGTTAATCGCTTTCTCTGCTTAATCGGGTCAAAATTTCACAGGATTTATAGGACAGAATTACAGTTTGGCTTACAATATTTTCGGTTAATCGGTTTCTCCGCTTAATCGGGTCAAAACAACCTGGTCCCGAGGTGGCTCTATTAAGCGGAGTTGACTGTATCAACAAATTGAATCAATTAATTATTTAATAGAAAATATGCAAACCAAGCATAGTATTAATAGAAGTACAAATAATCTTGTTGTTGTCTGTCACTGTTATTCCCCTGGGCTGTATTCTCCTATCTTCTTTCTGCGTATTTCCCAGTGTGTGTAGCAGAGCTCCTTCTCGAGAGAATACTTTAATGGAATTAGCTACTGAGTCGCTAATGAGGATATTCTGCTGTTTGTCGAAACAGAAGAAGTATCCGCTTTGAATGGGAAGTTTTGATTATTAAGAATTGCAACTATACACTTTCTATAAACTACAACTATACACTTTCTATAAACTGCAACAAACAACATAGTTGTGTCTCGAGTGTGGGAACTTTCTGTCTCGTGAGAGAACTCTGTTCCAGCAAACAGATATTCTTTCACAAATCTGCTTATTAGCCTCAAATGTTGTCAGAGTATATTCTGCTACACACGGGACTATAAGTAATGCTACTGTCTCTGCTCTGCTCACACATTATACACACAGCAACCTAACAGTCTATACAACCAACCTAACTACAGAGCACAAATGGCAGAACGGTACCCAAAAGTTCCCCTCCCCACGGACCCGATCGAGGCTCGAATTCACGCGAAATTCGATCAGCTGATCGTCTGTCTCAACCGCAGACGGGAACAGCTGATCGCCGAGCACCGAGAGAGACAGGAGGAGAGACGCGCCGCGACCACAACTCGCGTTCGGACGGTGAGAGAGCTGGCCGACACGAGAGCTAATCTCCAAACCCAAATGAAGGAGAACCTGCTCCGCTCCATGCGGGAGAGAATGGTAGAGGAGATCGAGACTCGGATGGGACAGCTGGAGGTGCCGGAGAGAGAAGTGGAGGTGTTGTTTGAGTGCCACACTCGACAGCTGGAGGAGACCATCTCTGCACTGGGACAGCTGGCAGAGAGTGAGATAGTTACAGTTCCAGTTCCAAACTATCCCGCACTCCTACAACCTCGGATCTCAGTCGGGAAGGAAGGAACAGGTCCGGGAGAATTTTACTGGCCCTTTGGGATAGCTTTTGATGAGCAAACTCAGCTCATCTACGTAGCGAACGGAAATGCATTTTCAATCAATGGTTGTATTATTGTATTCTCTGTTACTGGAGAATACATTAATGCATTCTGTAAGGGACAAGTTAAGCGGCCAGTAGGCATAGCCATTAATGGGGATGAGGTGTATGTGAGCGACTCAGCCCTGAATTCCATTCTCCACTTTAAGTTGCCAGGTTTCCAGTTAATAAAAAAGGTAGGCAAGCTAGGAACTGGTAACCTAGAGTTCGATTATCCTCGACAACTCACAGTTGCGCCTAACGGGTCTGTGTTTATAGCAGATTGCAGTAATGACAGAGTAGTAGTAATGACCCAAAAACTCGAGTTTCAACTGTCCATCTCGCATGCCAGCATGACAGAGCCACGTGACGTCAAACTACTGGGAAATGCGGTGTTTGTTCTCAGCTCTAGTGACAACCCGTGTCTCCATGTGTTCTCACAATCTGGTGTGAAACTCCGCTCCCTCATAACACGTGGCACACAGGGAAACGAACAAGTTAAAGGTGGATACTTCTTCTGTTTCGACAAACAGCAGAATATCCTCATTAGCGACTCAGTAGCTAATTCCATTAAAGTATTCTCTCGAGAAGGAGCTCTGCTACACACACTGGGAAATACGCAGAAAGAAGATAGGAGAATACAGCCCAGGGGAATAACAGTGACAGACAACAACAAGATTATTTGTACTTCTATTAATACATTGCTTGGTTTGCATATTTTCTATTAAATATTAAATTAAAATTTTCAATTTATTGGGTTAGTATTAGTACCTTATCACATTTGAATAGTATAAGTATAACCAACTTACATTGTTTGGTTTCCATTCCAGTTCCATTAAAAAAGCAATAAGAGTAAGTACAGCAACAATAATAATTTGCTTGATATATACGAGCATTGTTAACTTAACCAATTGAACTGTTTAACCCAGTGGTTCCCAAACAGTGGTCCATAGATGGCAGTAGGGGTCCTAAAACAAATACAGTAGAACTCGGTTAGTACATAGTACTTCATACTAACTTGTATAAACAATACGTACTAACTGAGTTCTACTGTACAGGTACCATTAGTTAGGGAATTATAACTCAAAACCTCGAAAAAAATTGTTACCAAACAATTTCTACACTAGCGTCTTCTTCTGTGTCCGAATAAACATAGAAAAAAAGTTGCAAGCCCAAAGCTGTGAGGAAATTTTTTTACACCCCTTCAAACCTGTGGACCAGGGGCCAAAAATCGCCGATATTTTTACCTTTTTTTTTTCATTAAAATCAATTTACATGGTGTATTTTGGAATAAGGAATTGTTTAGAACCACCCATTTTATGCTAGCATTAATAGAACCTCTCGAACTTTGAGCATTTACTCGAAAAATTCGAATATCTGAAACCTAATACTACAAAAGTTAGGCCCTATCAAATAAATTACTTGTTTAATATTCCCGCCCGTCCCAATTTTTACACTCCGTCCGGATTCATTTACTATTAACTTATGAACTTAATAGTGCAAAATATTAGCTATTGACTGATGTTAAATATTCCTAATGTATCAATTTTAATAAGTCAAGAATTTTAGAGCATTACTTTTATATTTTGGGCATTGCCTTGTGTTTTTCTAATTAAATTAAATCAGAATATGTATTTTATTTGATATTGGATATGTTGTTTCATATTAATGGAATAAAAAAGAAAAAGAAAATCCCGTCCGCCGTCCTTATTTTCTAAAAAATCTGGATGGTAAACAAGTAAATTTTTACATGTATTTATGTTGCGGTGTGTACCACACACACTGTCATGTT